>OX123202.2:35639969-36839969 GCA_944739405.2 Euclidia mi | reverse complement strand
TTACAGTATTTAATCTTCCAGTTGTGAGAAGGGTTGTATGTCCTATATGTCCTAAAGGATTATTACCTTGTATGTATTATTTATCTTTTGGTTGTCTCCACGACTTTATTTTTGCCTTTATGCCCAAGGGTTAGACCTCGGACATCAAGTTGATATGAAGAATATTATATTTATTAGCTTATATATCTCAATTTTACATATTATTCGATTACTTGCTAATTTTAAATACATTTTCCTTTACGCGGTATATTTGCTGCGTGCGTTCATAAATTCTATAGTTTTGATACTAAAATGGTTATTGTCTATCTTTAGTAGGCCCAAGGTAAATACAATAATAACGTATAATCTAAGGCTTTTAGATTTTTCTAGACTAACTGCTTGATACATGAGAATTAAATTGTTAGTTTATGATCGAAGTTTTGTCTCTAATAAAATTTGTTCGTAAGTTAAGTCTATCCTATCCAGAAATTGTGGTAAGAAATTATCTCTTAAGGTTTTATGGATGGTTTTATAATGTGCCATAGGAGAGGCCTACGTAGTGGACTTATACAGGCTGATGATGATGCTTGGAGTAGGGAACTATTCTCTCCTTGGTGATCTTTAAATTTAGCTTTACTTTAATTAGCTGAATATAATTGATAAAAACTTTTCTGTATCGTACGACACGCATAATTATTAGGCTATGCAAAGATTATTTGTAACTGAAACTGGTGTTAAGTGAGGAAAATTGCATAAACATAATAAATGCTCTGTTAGTACTCAATCAATGTCTGTTAGATTTTTAATTACGTTTAAAATTTCTCGCTTTAATTTGAATGAATAAACTGATATCTACATTTACATGTTTTTTAAATAAATACATAATTTTTTCATTAGCGTGCACTATTTATTCATAAGCAAAGAGCTTGACATGGCAAATTACTAAAATGGCAATTTATTTGAAATTTGAAAGTTGAAATCGTTTTAATTTATATGTATCGCAAATGTCAAGACGGTGATTCCAATTATTGTGATTAGTTTGCAAATAGGTATTTATAAATAAATTACGTGACGAGTATATTTTATAATAAGATCCCGCGATATATATTTATATAATGATTACGATGATTATAATGATAATGAGTATACCCTAGAGGGTTGAATTACGCATGCAGGTTGTAACATAAACGCGATCTAATATGTCAACGGGTCTTGCTATCAAAGGTTTAATCGGATTACACACCCTGCTTTGCAATTTTAGACTCGGTTTAAAGCTTGCTACGTAATTTCAAGTATAAATATAATTTATACTCGTTTTATAATTATGCAAACGCACTTATTAGACATAATTATGTTGACAAAGTGCGTCAACCGCGCAGAATGACCATTGGGTGCTCGTTATACATAATAAGTAGGTACCTACTAGGTGTTACCCACATTTTCTTAGTACTAGCTTTTAAATTTGCGGGTTTTAAATTTATAAACTTTTAACATAATGCAAACTTACAATCCAAGTTTACTTCTAACATATGACAGCAAACTTACAATCCCAAGCTTATTTCATGCTTACTTCTATGATGGAATTAATAAAATTGACCATTTCTCTCGCTTAGTGACCGCCTATCTCTTTAAAGCGTAAAAATTTCATGTTTTCAGTTTAAGTAGGCTCTGTCATAGACATCTATGTCAGTCAGGCCTAAAAGTGATACCTACTGGCTTTAAGTAGAAAAAATATTAACAGCGTTACTTAATTGATTAAAATGAATATGGAATAGGATATTCAATAAAATGTAATTAACTGACACACCGTCATGTCATACCCATGTTTTGACATAATACGTTTTGACGTGTAATGTCAAATTACTGGTTTGAGACTTAACACTTAAATGTATACAAGTAAATATTATAATATGTAACCTTTACATATTCCATTACACACGCAGATTGTCTGTATAGGCAGCGATAGCGTAGTGAACATACCAATATACTGCCATGCATAGGGTATCGGGTTCGAATCCACGGCGCGAACCACGGACTTTTCGGAGTTACGTGCATTGAATTGTTAATTATCGCTTGCCCCGTGCCTTGGAGAGCACGTTAAGCCGTCGGGCCCGGCTGTCATGAAAATCTTTGACAGTTCTTATAGAGCGTCAGCAACTTCTAAATAAACTGACACTAGTCTAAACCATGGAATATCGCTATCCCTTCGGGTTGCGGAGGTCTGACAGGCAGTGGAAAAGCTAATATTCAACCAAATCCGGTTAGACTAGAAAGCGGACCTCAGCTTTAAACTGGGATAACGCTAGGAGGATGATGACACACGCAGATTGTCTAATGGTGTCTAAATTTAAGAACTATGTGCTTGACCACTTTAAAAATAATGAATTATTTAGATAAATATTTACTTTATTGCATACCAAAATACAGTACATTAATAAAGTGACTTAAAACTACGAATATTTATAGTGGAATATTGATTTAAAGATAAGAATTGACGTCACACCATGACCTTCTCTGTCTATTTTATATTCTTAGCATAAAAAATATTATCTAACCCTCTTTCCTTATTTTTTACATTTCATGTAAAATATGTTCTCCTTTTACTGAATTAGTTTGCATTAGTTTCCGTTATACCCCGGCGATGTTTATTTAAAATAAAATATATATAAATATCATAACTGATTAATAAACATTGCTATGCTGAATATCTTTATAATTGTGACTCATAGTTACAACATGTACCTACCTACCTAACATTATTAATATTGTAACGAAGTAGATGTACTTGCGTGTGCATTAAAATGCTTAGAACTACTTACAACTGTCTGCAACCCAGAGTAGGTACATATTGAGCTACAATTTGTGACAGAATTGTATACGAACCTGGTAGTGCACTACTTCACTTTCATCTTCATCATCGTCGAAGAGTTATCACTTGTAGCCTTAATGCTCGGGCGCGCTTACTAAAAAATCTGTCGGAGAAAATATAATAAATAATAATTCAATATTTATTAGTAGAGTACCTAAAAAGTCATTCTTCAAAATAAAACGGAATCGCGAAAATGATTGATGAATGATATACCTACAGGAATTGATATAGGTATGCAGGAATTAATCTATATACAGAAATTAAACTTTTCAGATTTTGTGGATTCCCTTTGTGGATTAAATGCTTGTATAGTATGATATTTGGTTTTTATATCTTAAATTCTTGATCGGAGATGTAGAATTAAAACTTCACAACGTAGACAAAAGGAATTTAAGAATTTATCCTCAAATTCTAAAGATACTATTTTAAGCCAAACTTGTAGATAAAAATAAGTTTATAAATCATTTTACTTACGGTACTTGAAAGATGGTGAACTTTGTGTGAATATTTTAATAACATAAAAGAGGCTGTAGAATTGACTACCGGTACTATCTAGTTCGTAGACATGTTTTTTTACATCTATTGATGCTTTCCTTAATAACTTTTTGAAGATATCAGTCCAATACTACTACTGCGTTGAAGCACAGAAAATGGACGTAAAGTTACACTATCTATACTGTTGGTGATTAATAGAGCCGGTCCATCCCCTTTCCCTTCCTTCCTCTCCCCCTTCTCCTCCTAGTCTTTTTCCACTCCACACACTGGCACTGTTTGTGTCCATTGCCGATGGTAATCGCTTAACATCAAAGGATCTGCTTACTCGTTTGCAGACTTTTACACAAAATAAAGAAAGAAATATAAATATTTAAAACAAACAAACGAACTATCACATGCTTCGTTTATTAATTAACATTCACCTTCAGCACTTGACTATCTACTCCGACGTAACGTGGCCAGTTTGACACATGGCCTAACACTTCGTTAGAAAGAAATAAATGCTAACATATATCATGCATGTAACATATCAATTCGCTAATCATTCAAGGGAACTTGGTTCGGTAGACCATCGGTATTTTTAGCCTGCAGGCAAATTTACCTCATTAGAACTGCACTATTTGATTCTGTACAATTTAATATATCGCTTGAGGCTATGTATTCATTAAGATACAGTACAGTTGCAGCTCAATTACATGCTGTTTTAATTTTCAACCACCCAAGCTTTGAATGTTCTCTGTTACAAATATCTTCGGAGTCATACTCGATAAATTTCTGAGATGCCTTGGATAGTTTAGCAGAATTCTGATGAGGTATCATTAGAAGCGTCTTTATTGTAAGCTGTGGTTTCAACATAAAAATATAATACGGCGTCTTTGGAGGACAATGTTTTGTATTAAAATGGATTGGTTAGTGGATTGCTCGGTGCTCTCTTTTGAACTTATTTTTTTATCATTGCTTTAAAAGATTACTCACAATGACATGCTGAACTTGAGATGTGAGATGAAATGAGAAAATGCGAATAAAGTACCTAGATGAATGATGCGTATAAATGGATAGGTTTGGAGTAAGATAAGAATAATAAGATAAAAGACTGTCATCATTCATTCATGCAGTCTCATCTTATCCATCAATAAAGGCAATATATGCGTCATGGTTACGATCCAAGACTTTCGCCGGTCTTGCCTTTGGTCCTTTCAGTTTTTTGGTCTTTTCGCCGGGCTTGGAGCCTGTGGTCTGCTAAAAGTCAATTATATATTTATGCATTTATAAGTCAAATCTCGGTCACCGAACATATTGTTGTAGCCAGGCATTTGGATAAGCGAAATCTGGATAGTCGAATATAAGCGGTTTTGTACCTGCATAAATTATTATTGCATGATATGTAAGTAGGTACATTTGTTATAAATATCACAGGACAATCTTTTTTCAAACCCCTTCAAATCTATTTCAAGGGACTAAACTGTTTCAGCATGGTCCTGCGTTATTTTTAACATTTTCGTTTTCTTCTGTTCATCTTGAATTTCTTTCGATTCGACTAGAATTAAGAGATGAGATCTGCCAACCATGTAGTCCGGATAACCTCGAATCCGTACCAATAACTGAGGACCGTATAATCGAGTCTGTAGTCTCGAGACTGTAACTGTACTTACTTTAAGTCAAATGTCATCAAGACACACCTAAAAACATCCTAAAAATAGTCAGCGAGACAGACGGTTCGCAGACGTGATTAAATTTTCATCTTACTTTTTAGTTCGCGAAAATAGAGCACGGTATTTAGTCACAGTGTATACTTGGCGAGAGTGCAAAATGTCTCGCAGACTAGATAATCTTAATCTGGCTAAAGCCTTTGAATGATAGGTTCAAGGTCCATCGAACTAAAAGCTGGATTTTTGTTCGAAAAATTAAGACCAAGTGAAGTCATAGCTAACATTTATAGGTATACCCAGTTAATTGGCCAGATGGGGCGAAAGATTTATTTACTTGTACTCACTTCGGTAACCATTTTGTTGCAGACCGTCCTTTTTATAGTTCGAACGAACGAACGAAGAAAAATTCTTAATAAACAGTACGTTTATTAAGAATTTTTCTTAGATATAAACCCATTCTATACCTATCTACAAATTGCAACTGGTATTATTATTATTTTTTAAGTTACGACCGGTCAAAATTAACGTTAACAATGTTTTAGGCTATGTAAATAGGAAATGGTTATTATCGTAACCTAGCTCATTTATTATTAGCACGGCAAAAAAAATCCCATAATTTATCATGCTCGGATAGTGCAGTAGTATGTATTAGTAGTCACCTGACTACTGTTACTACAAAAGACTGTTGTGGATTTAATTCCCACGCGGAAGACAATTCTGCTGTCCATAAATATGTGCTCCGATTTTAGATGTTTTGTGATGACTACTCTTTGTGCGCGATCTAAATCTAGCTGGACTATTGACCTCAAAAGTAGTAAAACAACCGATATGCTATGAAATAGTTTCTATGAAAGTAAAATAGCTAAGTATCTACCAACATAACATAGCTCGTTCGTAGCTGCAGCCAACGCCGTAGGTACACCGGTAGTAGGAACTCAGTTCGGGACCTCCTATATTAGATTACTAGAGGACGCCAGCAGCTACGCCTGCATTTTTTTTAATTTACCCGTTTTGGCCGATCTCGTGGGAATTTCGGGAAATCCCTACTTAGTGCACCCCTACGATCCCCAAGGAACCTACATGCCAAATTTCAGCTTGCTGCGCCCAATAGTTTCGGCTGTAGCGTGTGTCTGTCAGTCAGTCAGTAACGCAAGGATTTTATATATTAAGATTATTGTACCTACCGCTTCTTGGTTGAATATAAATAAAGTGCGGCTAACAGACTTCATATACAAAATGTACTTAGTTTTAATGTGTCATCTAAGCAATTTTTTTGTGCTTAATTTCATCTATCTATAAATTTTATGTCCATTCTTATCGTAATAGTTGAGTTTTAAACGGCTTAGATGGTACCTACCCAAGAACTCTTTGCTTTAGATTATGTACGTGTGCACAATAAAATTGCACTTATCTTTCACAAAATTATTCTTATTTCGTGTGAAGTCAATGTATGATTATTGCAACATTTTTAAACTTCTAAATCACTTATAAATAAAACCTAAGAACCTACCTACCTACCTGTGTTTAAAAATAGAATCATACCACATTCTTCTCTCAGCCTTCTTATCGTCCTATAAATAAAACACCATGTAAATGAAAGCAATTGAAGCGCATGACTCTTTTTCCAATTGAAATATTCATGAAACTTCTTAAGATCATCAAATGATAAAGCACAATAAGTTGTCATTGAGTGGTCGGTCTATTTTTAGAGCGACACAACAAGGCACTCACTGTGACTCTTCATCAACAACGACCACGCAATCAATTTGACCCGCTCCTCACATTGTTGGACTATAAATTAAGTATGGTCGCCTTTGTCACTGAACAGAGGAGTCCAGATGATATTTACTGATAACTGAGCAAATAGACAGAGTTTCTGTTGTTTTAAAATAATGGAAATCAAAAGCGCCATCTAGTGTTTGCTTTTGAATCGTTAAGTTAGTGCCGCCATCTAGCGTTGAGTAGTAAACAACTCTGTAGTTTGGAACTGGTTATATAGATGGCGCTAAAATCTTAATTGTCGTATGAGTTATAAAACTTATAAGTTATAAAATATCATTATTATTTACTAGTCGACGCCAGCGGCTTCGCACGCACATATTTTCGAATTTCCCATTTTGCCCAATCCCGTGGGAATTTCGGAAAATCCCGTCTTAGTGCACCCCTACGGTCCCCAAGGAACATACATGCTTTCAGCTTCTTGCGGCGAGAAGTTTCGGCTGTAGCTTGTCTGTCAGTCAGTCAGTAACACAAGGATTTTATATATTAAGATTACGTGACTTTATAATATTATTAATTTCTGGGACAACGAACAACAAAATATATCGTGTTTAGCCAATAATCTAATTTAGTTGTATTACAAACTACTAAAATAAGTATTAATTCTGTTAGTGATAGGCACAGACCACCTACGCCAGGGGTAGGTGGTCTGTGGTGATAGGTGTAGGATGAGACGATATCCATTAGAATGTAACGAAAATACTTTTAGTATAAAGATTTTAAACATCAGACAGATACAATTTTTTGGACAGCTGCCTTTTTGAATTATTGAAAGTTAACAGGCAAATTTAAAAAATTAATACGACAAGATCATCATTACAAGGAAAATGGCATACATGACGTCTCGCTTTATATATACGCTTGCATTCATGAATGAAGTCGAGGTTTTTTATAGCTGTTAGTTGACCGGCTTAGGACACCTGCGGTCAAGCAAACAACACGACATACAGAGGTTTTGATGTGTCATTCTACAAACAGTGCGATGTAATTTTAATTCTGCATTAACTATGTATATATTTATTCCTAAGTGCATTGATACTTTAGTGGAATCCCTGCGGCGGGTTATTATTGCTCTTGACTTTGAGTGTTTAGGCCTACGCCACACTTGACGGAAATTGCGTCGCGGATTACGGTTACGGTAAACGCTGAGAGCAATCGGAGTGACGGATCATCCGGATAGTATGCCTGGTATTGGTTATTTATGTACAATAACTTGTATAGGCGTTCCGCCGTGGAAGATCCGCGACGGAATTTCCGTCGAGTGTGGCGAAGGCCTTAGGATTTAAATCCACGGCGCCTACCACTGGCTTTTTAACTACTAGCTTGCCTCTTGAGGGAGGGATGATGCGCCGTGAATCCTTTAGCAGTCGTTTAAAGGTGAACCTCTCTTACGGAGGATAGGTAAAGAGATCACATATGAGACAATGGTCTGTATAAAATTAAATGTTGTAGAGAAGATGTTTGTTGCATATTTTCATACCACAAACCTGTTATTATTGTAATCACACACAATTGCATTGTTAAAGGAAGAGCTGTATCCCCTAACACAAGCAAATTATTGCTTAAAAGGGGGTAGAATATGAAGTAATGTAAAACGTGTATTTGATGAAATAAATATTTTTATTTTATTTTTATTATTTATACCTATACCAACTCGACTCTACCACCTTTTCGGCAAAAGGTTCAAGTAGTGTGATTTCTTAATCAGGAGCAAAAGCAAAAGATCCGAGTGTTGAACCACATAATAAATAAGTAGGATGAACTTCGTTGCTCCGTTCAATAACTTTGACAGTTCCATCAAAGTAACCCATTCATCACTTTGAAAGAGGTTGAAGGATAGTGATTACTCCAGTGAAAAAGCGTTAATATAGTCATTACTGGGGGACCTAGTAGGTATGAGTTTGCACTCGATCGTCACGGTAATATTTTCTAAAAGCGCCCCTAGCGGATATTAGCGATCGATAGAGTCCGCTAAGGGTGCATTTAGAAAATGTGTGGAAATTGTTCCCGTCGACTAGTCTATCGTCACCGTGACAATCGAGTGCAAAGCTCATACTAGACCCTCTGCTAGATACATAAAATACTAAAATCGGCTCGTTGGCGCTTGACTATGCAGACGTGTTTTTTGTATTTCGGTGTAAAGTAATTAAATAATTATGAATAATATTTCGCTACGTCGTGTCAGCAGTCTGACCCTAAGTGTGTCGCGTGTGTAAATAAACTATAAGCAAATATGAACTACTTTGATTAATTACATGAACAATACTTGTGCCAATTATGTGGAACCCAGGTTTTGGGCCATTTGTCCGGAACCAAATAACAGGACGAAGTCCTCTGCCAGCGCGAACTCCAGCCGCCCTTCCAGTAGTAGAAAAGCCGCCCAAAAAGCAACCCAGAGAGAGCTTCAAAACATTATTTCATCGGAGGAACTTTAACTTCACGTACACTGTCTGAGGAAAGTTCCTGCGCAACGGCGACGTCCTTATTAGTACCGAATCTAAGCAGGACGTTGAAAAGTTAAGGAACAAGCAGAAACTATTCTCATAGGGCCTTACTGTTGAAAAACCAACGAAACGTCTGTCAAGAATTACCATCGCGGGTGTAAGCTTTAGCGAAAAGGAAGAAGGTGGAGTGCGTATTTGAGCAAAACCTTGCCGACAAATTCCGACTCGTGATTAAGTATTTACTAGCCGTAGTTAAAATCACTAGAGGGACCTTTATTTCTGGGCCTGGGCAGTAATTGCTTGACAGTTCAAATCAATATTTATTTATGCTTCGCAAAATATCGAATTATTTTCGGGATCACTGAACATCCATTTAAAATCTTAATCAGATTAATTACTTACTTAACTACAACCACAGATAATATAATACTATACTAGTACGTTATATTACTAGCATACCAAAATATATTATTGTCCATTGTATCTTTATTATACTTCAAGCAAGCGTCAGCTCAAAACACAGGTATAACCTAGTTGAAGCAGGTACCTGATGACTACTGTCTTGTTATAATGCAAACTTAGTTTTTGCCAATATTACAAATAGATATATAACTTTATATACACTTTTGTTTATTTAGCCATGAATGATATTATGTAACACTTAATAAAATATATTAGGCTAGTTATACCAAATAATCTAATTTAATTGACGAATTGTAGTGTACGTACGTAACCTTTCGTTTCTTGAGGATAAATAAAGTTATTATTTTACTTATACTACTTAAATGAAAATATCAGATGACGTAGCTATGTCATTGGTCAATGAACACATCGGTATATTTCTTGTAGGTGTATAATAAAAGCCGACGGCTTCGCTGTAGTGGGTTAGTTTATCAATAGAAATATACGGTCATGAAAAAAGATTAATAGCGGACATTGGATCGCAACAAATTTTACCAAAAACAGGCCTATATCTAACAGTGTTCAAAGTAAGGTTGTGGATGACGATGATGATGATTACATAGAGCGACATTAAGCCCATAATATCAACTGCCATTAGCACAAAGAAACTAAAATAGTTTTCCGTACTCAATTAAAATTGTTCTGAGATTTAAAAGTCATCCAATCGAAGTTATTAAATGTAAATTCTACGTACCTAATACGTAATATATTAAATGATAACTGCGAATTACAATTTACTTAGAAACGATGAGAAAAAATTTACAGTGACTCAATTTTTCAATTCACGGGATTAAATCATATATGTACTTAAAATACAATCAATAAATGTTAATGTTTTTGTTATTGAGAGTGAATAGGAGAACATTACCGTCTTATTTTTGCTAGTGACTAATCTGGTAAACCAGAATTGTGTGTACTATAAGTTAAGTACATTAAATAGGAAAGATATATGGAATTTACTACCATCCCACAATTTCCCTACTTTTCAGGCCTTTATTTTATTACAAGGTGGACCCCGTCGGATCGCCGGCTCTAGGGGAAATTCTGAATATGTGGTGTTACTACTTAAAATACCGCGATCGCCGTCAACATGACAGGGTATTTTCAAAATGCCAGCCATTGAGGCTGGCAACTTGAATATATTTCGGTCAGTATATTACATACTACCGATCCAACGAACAGATTTGAATGTGCCCACGCCCACCAAGTTACATTAGATACTTAATACCATCTGTGGCCTTGACAACTAAAGCATTGCTTAATACATCTTAGAGATCGATCTGCAAGTCACTATTACTGAACGTATCATGAGTCATAATAATTTGATTATTATTAATAATAATAGTATGTACACCGCCATTTTGATCAATCGGTCTATTCATAGACTGACATGTTTAGACACTAGAATTATTTTGAAAGACACGAATTGTAGCATTGTAAGTGTACAAACAATGGTTGGAAGTAAGAGTACGTTGGTAATATAAATCAGGCTGGCTACAATAGCGTCAATAGCACGTATAGCACAGTTTATTTTCTCAGTTTCATGATCGATATCTCCGATAGAAAAAAAAAGACAGATATCAGGATGTACAAAGAGGTGTCTGGAGAAATATCTAAGAGAAACCAACTGCTTCCCAAAAAGCCTTAGTCATTATAATCAATGATGTCAGTTTCAGTAAGTGGACATCGGCTCAATGGTACCTAAATTATGATCTTATCGTTGGTGATTAGCAAAAAATTCATTCCAAATACCAGCGTTTGAGCCCAGTCAGAAAACTCTGTTTCTAATTCCAGAAAGTCGCATTTATTGAATTCCTGAGTACCTTAAGAAAAACCTGCATCGTTCAAGTATTTCCTAAGTATTTTGATTTCTCCTAGTAACGAACCGCGTCACGCTGAATAAACAAACTAAATTATTACTTTAGTCGAATCAGATAGGTCAGGTGGAAGATCCTACATCATAATTTTATAATGGAATTTTAAAATGTACCCTATGATATTTAATAGGTTCTATTCTCAGTATGTGTATCTGCATGCAATTAACATTTATCTTTATAGGCACTATTTCTTTCGCGGTATACGCCGTTATCTTGACATGGAAAATCGGTTTCATCACGCTGAAATTTTATTATTAGATCGTTATAAACCTCATGGTTTCTGTTCAAAAATAGCCACACAATCTATTATGGATGAGTTTAGTAGGATCCATGTTGTAGATTTATAAGGACTTCAAAAATAACTGAAGTCATAATGAACCCTTTAAATCTCAGTGTAAGTAATATTTATAAATCATGTCAATATTTAAAGCTATTAATCATTCAACAGTTAGTAGTTTAACAGCCTATTAATGTTTTACAAGATTTACAGACGACATTACGAGCATTACAAATTACTCCGGAGTTCGCTGCTATCGGCAATTATGCAAACTGACTGCGTCTTGGAAGGCCCAATTCTTAAAGATAGACATGATTTACAGACCAATAAAAGTCATAATTTAACATTTATTATTTAATTACCAACCTTACTAAAACGCCAGTGTACCAGTCCGAACAATTTTATGGTCAAAACATTTCGCAAATGTCAAGTTCAAAACACATTAAACTGTTGTCCATAATTATAAACAATATTAAGTTATTAAAAACAGCATGGTGTGCGTTTTAAATGAATTGAGAATTTATTCATAGCGTAGTCGAAATTTACATATTCGTACCAAGTATGTATAGGGTCGACTAATTTTATCAACATGTTATACCGTTTTTATCATATTATTATTATCCTAAAGCTATATTTAAAACTTATAAATAAAACTGACCTTGTGACCAGTATAGGTTAAGCCTTTGTATGGAGTGTATGGTTTGTTTTGTATTAGCTGTTTGCCTGTGATATTGTTGGTATTTTTGATAATCTGTTTCCTTCCCTTTTCGGATTTAGAATTGATTGAAATAGTACCCATATGGATTAAATAAGAATTGCATCCACTGGTAGATCGAGAATGTTGTATTGGTTTCATAAGTAAATTATAATTTTGCGCTGAACCTAAAAAATAATGAAATTAATTGCCTAATTAATTTATTCTAACTAATTTCAAAACTGTATCTTATTGTTGTTATTTGCACAGATTGCCGAAGTGTTCTTCATACGCCTTTGGCTTTAGAGGTGCAAAATGAACCAATTCATACCACCACTTTGTATGAATATATTGCCTGAAACTATAATTGAAGTTGGAAATATACAGACAAAGACAGCATACAAATACTCTTGAACTTATAGATACTAGATATTTCAGGCTTACTTACTTCCAGCAGGACCACACAATTGCGACAAATATGGGTAAATTAAGAAACCGAAATCAATAAAAATATCTGAGGAAGGAATTGAATATTTTGCAATAAATGCAGATAAATATAGTGAGCTAATAGCAAATAGGTATTTTGACTAAAACCTAGAAGAAGAGGATCAAATATTGAAAATTTGATTCAAGGTTTGCTCCGGAGAATATGGTAGAACTTCTACATATATTGTCCGGCGTGCTTGACCTCTAAGCCAAGACAAGCCTTGGATACGCTATTGAGTGTGTCGAATATCAAACACTAATATTCGTCGGTCAAGTAGTATTCAGTAGAAAAAGTAAACAGTCATAGAATGTCTCCGCAATCTTCAAGACTCTCATGTTAAAATGCGCAATCTTGTAAGACTTCAAGTGATCAATCTAACACTACGCTGTATTGAGTCTGGTTTGTACATATCAAAACAAATAGATATTTTAAGTCTCGGTATTCTTTACTTGTTGGTTTTATAAATAGGTATGTATACGATCTGTTTCATCAGATCTACTCAAACTTTTACATGCATACAGTTTATAATAATGCATATGCACATAATTTGCAAACATACTCACAGAAGATTGAAAAGCTAGAGAAAGCTTCTTAATAATCAGTATTTGTGCATTATCATAGAAAGAAAATAGGTACATCAAGAATCCAAGTTTATAATTCTTTGTATCGTTTTATGATAGTTTTGATTAGGAATACAAAGTGCCATAACTCTATATCATACATTGGTTGTCTAAAATGCCCGTTTTCACCAACAGTTCCTAACCAGAAACTTAACTAAGAATGCCTTACGCTATGGGATACCTAAAATCATCCCCTTTCTCAAATTTCGTTTCACGATCGTAAGTGTTACTTAGTTAGGGGTCCCTTAATTAGGTGACGGATAGTGCGAGGCTAGCATCTGAACATAATGTCGACAAAATACTTTTGTTTACTTTTCTATTAAAATGCAGCTTAAATAAATGTAATACATATTGTTTTAATTAAAATATAAAAAGACACATTGATTTAAACCTAGTCGATGCTAAAAAGTTATTAATTTAAAAATAATATTTCACATTAGGCTGTATGGCAAAAATCCTTTGCTCTAAACAGAGAACAGTTTTTTATCACTTGACGTTATTTCACGGCACTAAACATCGTGGCGGTTCATCTTCATTTCGTGTTCGTGATACGTGGTATTTTTTCGTTAGCGCTCAAATAGGGTGCTGTCTAGTAAAATTAATAAAGTTGATCAACAATGAAAGGCAAAGAAAATCTGGATCTTTTCACTGTAAGACACATAGTAGATTAATACAATTACTTCTACCACATAAAGATACACTGCTGAACAAAAAGACAGATGGGGCAACAAAATAAGCTAAATATTTGGCGTGGAATGCATTAACAAATTCGTACGCTGAAATAATCCAAAAACGAGTTGGTTAAAATTGTCACCTAACGTTAAGGGGTCGAATATTTATCCCCTAAATATAAGGTGTTACCTTAGGTGTGTCTTAACAGTTGGTGAAAACAAATCCTTCGTTAGGTGTCCCTTAAACTACTGTAGGAGTTACTTAAATTTTAGGGGTCGTTGGTGAAAGCAAAATAAGGAAGATACACGAAACATAATATCTGGCGGAAGAGACGGAAACTCGTCACCGAACCGTCAATGCCGGCCCGCCTGGCCAGCGTGGTATATTAGGAGTATTTGGCCTACTACAATGCTATTGTGGCATAAATTAGTGGCCAGGCCATTAAGCAGTGGACTGCAAAAGGCTCACGATAATGATGGAAGATGTTCATAATGATAAAGATAATTCAATGTCTGAAAATCTTTGATTTCTATTTGCAGATCATTGCTAATGGAATAATTATTTATAGACTACAAATGATTGATAGGGTCACCTCTACAAGATTTCCGCGGAGGCGTTAGTAGACGTTAGGAGAAGCACTTTTTGCCAGCTGTATTTTAAGTTTCGCGAAGAATACAAAGAATCTTATGTTTCATGGCTTTTTAATTTGGGATTTTAGAGTATGAATAAATGTTTGGATTTACTGTTTTTGACATATTCAGCGCCAAAATCTGATATTGCTGACTGCAGTATTGCCAGAATTACTTAGAATATTTTTATAAACAAAAATCTGATAGAAGTAAATTATACCCCTGCTGCTATAAACTAATGCCACATGAATACACAACACGCTTTTATTTGACACATTTCTGAAAAGGCTATATGCAAAACAGTGACTAGAAAAATACCAGGTAACATATTCAAACTACATACATTCGAGACACGTTCAAAGCCTTATAAAACATTCGAACAAGGACATAGAGAATATTTGGAATCCAGAGATTGACATCACAATGCTGTGAATAGAATAATGGAAATAGTAAACATTAAGATTGTAAATAGCAAATGTGAAATACCAATATTGTTTATAGACTTTACAGTTTCTGATGTGGCAACTTCAGTGCAAGATGGACAATTATATTCAGTATTGTTGTAATAAGACACAGTAGATATATTTTATGAACATACATACATATTAGCTAAGCTTTACGACTCCACCTGTGCTAATTTCTTGGCGAGGTACTTAAAATATAAGAGTTTCTCCTTGGGGCTATATCCAGGTTGCTTCAAATATTTTCTTGTTTCTTTTTTTAATAACTACTTTCTTGTTCATGTCCTTATGTTGATTGAGACAATACGTTTGTATTACATTTACTTAGTTTGCAACAACACCATTAACTTAAAATTTGGAGGTCTTATCCTTATGGGAACATCCTTGAATTTAACGTACCATAATAAATTTTATTCAGAACAGTTTTTAGACAGCTTGCAAGGAATTATAAATAGATTTCATATATTGCGTGAAGTTGATCGAAACCTTGTAAACTGTTTATATTGTAACCTGAATTCTCATTCTGATAAACCATAAATAGTATGAAGACCCGATGGATTTTCAATTTCTTCACATAATATACCTATAATAAGCTTTGTTTATAAGCAGTACTACTATACGTTTTCTAATTAGGTTTGCACTTTTCATGAAAAGTAGAGATGAGAAAGTTATTTCATATTAAGACATATTTGAAATAATTTTCAGTGCCATACCAAGTACACGCGCTATTTGTGACGAAGCAATGTTAAAACTATATTAGTTAATATCTCATCAGTTATATTAAGACCGATTATAACTTACAATTATCAGCATTGATTTACAATTGTCTGAAGCAGCTGGTCAATTTCTATGTCAACGAATTCATCAGCGGCAATCAAGTTTAAAACGATTATGTTCGGACGGACATTGTTTTGAGCTGAAATGGAAGCATGCGTCGATGTTAGCTCTAGTAGTAACGCGACGCTCACGCCGGGATCACGTCACTGGGCGATCGTAAGCCATTGTGATTTTCATATCGAACACCGAACATAAACGTCAAATTTAAATTTGATCTTTATTTGTTTTGGAATTTTATTTGTCGTTTGCGTTATTTTGCTAACCAGTGTTTATATTCGTACAGAAGGAAAATTTAAAATTTCGTTCCTTTGAAAATCCATAGTTATGTATACTCAAGTGCAAATGTCCTTTTCAAAGTGTTCTTTTCAAAAAAATTAAAGTGACCCCTATCAGCAAACCAGTAATGGCATATATGGCGTTCAACCGTTTTTATGGTCATATTCTTGATCGTGAACAAAATGTATTTATGGTGTGTCATCGGATCACATAGTTAAGTGCTGTGTTACAGAAACGATTAAGTATATTTTAAAACGAATGACTTAATTCATAAATTACAATAAGAAAGTATTATAGTAAAACAAAATAAAGTCTTCGAAGAAATAAACAGACTGAGGAAAAACGTTAGTCTGAAATATTAAAAGCACGACGTCGGTCTAAATGCTAACATGAAGGTAAAACATGTAAACTAAGAATTGCTAAGTGGAATCGTAAAGTTGTTTACATTAAATTGTTCTAAGGAAAATGGGTAAAACGAACCCTAATAAAATGATCTCTTGCCACATTTTTATGTCGTGTATTACATAGAATATCATACAAACATTATTGCATAATACATCTAATATATTCTTCTAAATTATGACTATTAAGATGAGTAACACCACAATGTCACATCAATTAAGAGTAAAACCAATGAAGCTCGCAACAACGTAAGCTCAGATTTATAAGCATGTGACAAACCCATTTATCATAGAGGTGTGCAAATATTTAAAGTTATGTATTCAAGTTGAGATGACATCATTAATATTATAAAAAGTTTGAATGCGAACCACACCGTCATTGCGGTCTTTTTAAATATTATGGCGACTGCTAGTGATGTTATGAATATAAACAAATGTTCAATTATCACGTATATTGCTTCTAGACAAGTTCTAATTTACGCGGTTCATGAGCTTAAGTACTTGGTCTAATACAATAGCAGGATATTTATGTGCTATCCATTTACATAAATAACAACCTTCAGTACCGTCTTCCTAAATAATTTTCCTTTCATTATCAATGAGGCTTTGGTAACTTCTGTTTGGTGAAATAACTTACAAGGTATTTGCATGAAAAATAAAAAGGGGATCGTTTTTATAAGCAGTATTTTGTTTAGGATTTACCAGCATTTTTATCTAACATAAAAGTTTAGTATACTCTAAATGACGAAGAACGTGTCATTGCAAAGAATAAAGGATAATCGCAAATGTTTCCGGTTCATTTGCATTCAATACTACAATAATACTATAATAGAACCTCAAGAGAAATCGATCTGAGTATAATGCTGTCATCTGTAACTACCATTTCGTTCTATTTACAATGTCACTATAAAAAATCTTCGACCAAACAAAAAGTAATAAAAAATAATGTCGTTGATCATCTTTATGATACGATCGTAAAGTAGCACCAAAATAAAATTTCAAAACGTAACTATTTGGACATTACCGTTTTTATTTTTATACTAATTTCACACTGATTAGTGTGTGCTAAAACAGGAGACGCTGTAATATGATCATCTACTTTCAAATATGAGGATTTGGCTTATGTCTTTTACAAATGGACATCTCCAAACGTCCCCTGACACTGTCTATCAACTTCGAAATCGTCTGGAATACAAAAATAGCCGACAGATAATGTCGGATGCTATTTTTCCACCGTGGTGACATCAACCTGAGAACCGTGGGTAATTTTTAACGACTGGGACAGATGCTGAAGCAAACCAAAATGTATGTCAAGGTTCTGCAAATTACTTCTTTGAATTCTTTTAATTAGGTGCCCCCATATAAGTTGAACGGAGATTGAAAATTTTACACGTAATAAATACTTGGGTGCGACTAAAGCGGTTGATGTCTGACCTCAGATTATTTCGGAAACGTATCCTCTATCTCGATCGTTTTACGTAAATATTTGTTTAGGCTGAACCAAATATAGGAAGCAATCTGACGGGCTAATGTTTACTTTGGAAGTTTTAGTTAAATAATATACATAATTATTTGGACGTAAATTATAAGTGGAAAATTTTACTGTCTTCATAAATACACACATATTGACGTTCTCCAAAATTCAGCTTGGACTACCAAGGCAATATCTGGAAAACTGATTCATCTGCCGACGCAAATGCAGATTGATCGAGTAAATAAAATACCTGTGCCTTTGTTGTAATTTTTTGTAACATCTGCTTTTATTCTTTGACAAAATAGCATTCGCAAAATGTTGTATTCTCCAGAACGCTTGATCTTGGCGATGTTTGTATAAAGATTCAGTGTAACGTCTTGAAGGCATTATGTTAATATCAACAAGGGGATCTCTTGGTATGTCGCATGATATTAAAAATATGGTGCAATTACGCCATCAAGCCGCGTTTAATCTAATGGTTTCGGTAGTTTCGATTCTGTCGTGATAACGTCAACCACTGTAAATAGCATTAACCTGTAGTTTGTCAAGTTTAGCCGACCAGGCTTAAATGTACTCGCCGTGACGTAAGCGCCGATGTAGATTATCTGGCCTTAGATAAAATTAAATAACTTTTACTGCTTAATAATGTTCGTCACACAGATTTTTTATTACATATTTCTAATACTCAGCCATTATTTTTATTTTCGCCAGTGGCTTTAAATCTGTTAGCGATTTCTGAAATTTCAGCTCACTTTAATTTATAACATCTGTTTCTTGTTTGCTTTTACCTAGACAGCCCATTACATGTACGGCGTCCAGGCTATTACTGCTTTTTTACGTTTTGAGGTCAGATAGTAAATATTTATTTCAGCAGTTGTTAGTAGTAAATTATTTCGAATCGGAAATTTACCTATGTATGGTTCCATACTGTTCACCTAGGTTGTATTAATTGTGACTATCGCCTGGAATGACGAAATACTGAGTTGTCACTATCATTATTCTAGCGCTGTCCTGGTTGCGATCAAAGATCCTTGCTTTGGAGCCCGGGGTCTGCTAAATTGTATTATCATTCAATTTAGATTTGAAAAGTTTACGTGTGGTCTCTCTTCATTATTGTTGACTGAATGTAATATACATTGACTTATTCAAATTGATTGAATTCTTAATGAACGGCTCATTTATAACGTCCACTAGAAATGCTTATCAAGTTGTAATTACAGTACGTACACTGTATGATATACTAATAAATTGGAAACACGAGTATATTTATCATCGACTCAGAGTTTAACTGAGATTGATGTTATACGTTCACAGCCAAGAATGTTATACAGTAATTTATTTAAGTAGCGAACATAATCTGTTTGAAATAGTGGGATTCCAGAGCTGGTAAATATACGTGATTTCAGTTTTTAGGTCAATACATTTTAGTATGAGAACAGGTAAAAACAAATATATAAATCAATCAAATTTGAAGGCACGGAAACTATCATTAATAACATTGAAGTTATGTTAAATACATACCAACTAAAATATCTATTAAACTATATTTGTGACATTTCACATACATTATTCGCGTTTATTATGCACTTACGTTAAGAAGATAACGTACAATTAAAATTAGCCGTAAGAAAAAATATTTATTGATATTATGCTTAATGTGTCAGAACGGACTGGGCTTTCATCCAAGTCAATGAAAACAGGTCTAGGCCGACTTCTGTAGTAGTACACGATTATATACTGTCACATCATACGACTGAACAACTGTTAACTATATGTACGGTACCCATTATGGACGAGGTAAATATCGCCGAAAATCTGTACAGTACAATTATTGCTTATGCCAAAAAGCTATTTGTCGTGTGCAAACGATCTATTTTTACAGTATGTATTTGCGTTTTTACATATAGCATTTTCCAAAAATAAAGATTTCATCAGTTTTACAGATTTGTCATAAAACCTCAACACAATTTATATTTTGGTACTGTTGAAAGTATACTGCCTGTGCGACGTTCTAAGTATATAATTACGTTTGAGAAAATCACATTTCCCTATGTGCATGTAAATTTATTCTAGGCTGAACTAACTAAACTGAAAATATAAACATTAACATGAAAACAGATTATGAACTCATAGACCTTTTTACTGACAACAGCCGCCAATAAATTCTTTCCATAACTTTCTATGATGTATTTGGCAGTAGATACAGTAGTATCGAAATAATTCATGCAGCTACAATAATGTCACGGCCCAAATACCGGGTGTTGAATTGTACTGCTGGTGCTGCATTGACCTTATCTGTACTTAGAAAGGCGTGATTAGTTGAATGACCTTTACTAAAAAATATCACCTACGCTTACTGCACCTGATGTAATATTACTTGAGCACCTTCTCATTGAGACTCTTGCTCAACAATTCGTTGGCTATTCAAGTGTTAATGAGTAGACCAACACAATGCGAGAGCAAATGTTTATGCATTAGAATTGTCAGATGTACGAACACATGTCTAAACATGATGTTGTCAATCATTATTGTGAGTACTTGCTGAGATTAATACCTAATCAAAACAGTCAGTAATATAAGAAATGTAATTGGTTTTATGAGCATGCAGCAGTGAGACTTAAGACGCCTGGTAATAAAAAGTAGTTGATAAATTCGTTAATGGGAAAGACCTTGAATTCAAGTGATGTACGAGTATGTGTGCAGACTCAGAAAATCAATACTTACCTGAAAAACAATAAATTAAATTAGAGACCTTAATTAAATCGAACCTGTTTCTCTTGCATTGATATCGTACTAACTTTCAAGGAGGCAATAAATTAAACAATTTTTTTACTACATATGGCCTCGCCAGAGGCGGTTCACAGTAACTACCAATTTGAGTGCTATACTTGAACTGTACTCGCTTATTTGCCTGTACCATTCATCGTGTGTAATCGTGTTTAATGAAAACCAATTAATAATGCTTAGCAACGTTGTACAACACACATGTCATATACTTGTAGTACTTATTATTTCACTCCACGAGTCACAAGTCATTGAGTAGTTGACTCACTGGTCTGTCAGGCCGGCTCGCTCGAACGCGGACAATCAATCGTCACCATATTTTATACCGTAGTGATTGACGTAATACGTCGTTACTATTCTAGCTGTGATATTACTATTACTTTGGACATTGGTTAGCAAAATTATTTCAAAATAGAAAATCATATTTTAAAAATGAACAATATATGAGCACTGATGGTTTATCTTTACTATGATAAGTTTATAGATAACACGTCAACAGCTGTAGCCGTTTATTGAACGGTTTAAATTAAAAATATTATTGTTTAAGTTCATAAATACGATGTGGATTTCAATAAAATAACTTTCGTGGTGTTCAGTGATAAAGTGAGATAAATAGACATAAAAATGGCGCAAACACACACTAAACAGTGTCAAATGGACCACAACTACAAATTGGAGAAGAAGTATTTAGAAATGAAACGTTTGGTGCTAGAGAAGTCAGAAGAACTAAAGCGACGAGATAAGATTATTAGTCTCTTGGAAAACGAAATTGATGAAAAAGATGCAACTATTAGGTATCTTAAAAATGAAATAGATAAATTTCGACAAGTCGTACAGCCGCTGACAAGACAGATTATAGACTGTCGTAGAAATGTTCTGGAAGAAGAAGAATGCTTTGTGATGAAGACTCCCGGCAATGAAAATACTAGAGTGTATAATGTCGGTGAACCACGACTTAAAAGGACTGCCATATCAGCCGAACCTTTGTCGGCGCTGACGCAAGATTCTGAAATGAAACTCGTGAAAATACCTAAAAGTCAAAAGTGAGTATGAACAGGTCTATTGATGAACTGTCCTAAACATATGAAAATCTAACTACGGCAATATAGTTCCGATGCAGGTTTTGAAATGTTCAGTTTGTTTATTATGTTTTGTAGAAGCAGTTGCGAAATATTTAAATATTTGTACAACTGGATAAACTACTTCATGAAATTATATTATGTAACATTTCAAATTAATTTCTATTGTGTATAACACTCATAGTTACCGTCTTAATGATGCCTGTTTTAGATTTCGTGCCAATGTTTATTGTATTTATAAGCTTCATTGTGATATACACTCACAAGTATAGGTCAATCACATTGTTACAAAGTAGTTTGATAAAAACATGTCTCTACAATGAACAATCTTAATATGGCACAAATTTAGATTTTGATTATTCAAGCGAAATAGTGCTTCTTTCTCTTATGGTCTTTGAGGCAAAGCATCAAACATTGCTGCTACATCAATACAAATGGCATTCACGTTTTCTTTTGTAAATAGTTTAAATTAGCGAGTTTATTGGTCACGAATGATTATTTAACGTGTGTCTCACGTCAATGTTTCTTGATCATCCTTCGGATTACTGACATGAACCATTTATCTTACTCTAGCGATCGACCGTGACTTTGTAGCGTGAAGTCAAGAGCAGATTTGGCTTCAAATGCCTCAAGAGATTGCGTGTCCGGAATATTTATAAATAGCACACGTCAACTTCAAACTTAGCTAATTAGTTTACACAATGCGTCATTGTATTTAAATTTGGAAATTCTACTTTAAATTCAATACCTACATACCAATAATAATGTAGATGTATGTAAAATGTGTAACGTTTCTAAAATTAAAAGCCTGCATTCATTTTGAAGTCCCAATCGGTTTCCTTATAATTCAGCTTTTATGATAGTCAGTTTTAAGCAGAATTTGGCAAGCTCTGATACAGACCAAGAAATTTTAAGCTATAAACCTTGCCAAAGCAAACATATTGGTCGTTAAAGAAATCCATAAAATACAATTTTCTGTAACAATACTCTCGTTAACTTTATAAACCATTGTACAGATCAAATTGTGTCGTAAACTATAATTATATTATGGTCGCCTAACGTACAATTATTATCCACGTGGACTTTAAAATAGCTTGTTTCCATTATAGCATATGTCCAGTTCTTCTTTTGTACTTAAATAAGCAAGAATTGTCTAGTAACTAAGCTTTTTGACTTACCAATCAAACCAATTTTTTTTTACAAATATGATTAATTTTTCAAATTTTCTATGGTCTCGTGATTGATATAGAATGCATGACGTGTTTAAGAGATTTCTGATATCCAGATTCAATTTAAATCATTACACAATGCTATCAGCAAAATTATCGACATAGTCATCAATAAATCACTCAAGGTAGCGATTGAATTTCTTCTCATTGCAGGCATCTAAGGCATTGCCTCGAGGTCGACGTGTGTTAGCTAGAGTGCCTTCGGTTATCCCATTTGGTATAATTACATTCGAACTTTATGTGACAAATGTCCTCGCCGAAGGCTTAGTCACGACGCGAGCTCTTTTGTGGCTTAAATTTATCACTGCCAGCTTAGAATTTGGCTATACAACCCAACATACTAAGTAGTTTATCGAGAACTTTCCGCTTTGACGCCATGTATATGTTATAACATTTAAGGCAATAATCTAAGAAGAACAAATATGTATATTCGAAAATATTGCTAATATACCTACTGTAAATAGTAATACATATAAGTGGGGGCAGGCTCCTACTCCACAACCTAAACCTGAAATATATAAAATTCTTGTTTTTCTGAGTGACGGTCAAGAAGCTGAAATTTAGCATGTATGCTCCTTGGAGACCGTAGGTGTGCACTAAGACGGGATTTCCCGAAATTCCCACGGGATCGGGCAAAACGTGAAATTCGAAAATATGTGCGTGCGAAGCCGCTTGCGTCGACTAGTATATTATAAAATTCTTGCGTTACGTAGGTAGTAGTTTCGATAGAAAATGCACAGCTTAAACTACTGCGGCCCAAAAAGCAGAATTTTTGCATATTTGTTCCTTGGAGAGTGTAGGTGAGCACTAAGAATTGATTTTTGAAAATTTCCATCCCAGAAGGGTAAAATGGCACCACATGTCCGAAGCCGTCGCCGAAGTCTAAAACACTAATAGCAAATAAGATTATTTATTCGAGTCCCAAAGTAAATGCTATTAACCATCACCGATAAATTGATTTCCTGTGACGTGCAGTGAATTTTCTGTGGTGTATGCCATATATTATTTGACTTCAGCAAGAAATTTTTAGTTCTTTTCAATGATGTCCAGACCAAAAAAGACATGCAGGTCAAAAAGGCTTATAAAAGGTTTTCTGGATTTGAATGTGGTTCTAACAAACAATTGAAAACGAGGGTGAATTTCACAGTTACCTAATAATCATCGTAGCATCAAAAAATCTGGTCATATCATCATAAACATGTGGTTGACGGCATAGAATACAAGTGTCACCACCCCCTATCTTCCCGTGGGTGTCGTAAGAGGCGACTAAGGGATAACACGATGCAAATACCATCTTTGCGTAGAGACGGAAAACTCGACATCAAACCCTTCGAAACCATCTCGCGGCATAAATGTGCGCGTGGGATCGGGAACACTGCCCGACCCAGGAATCGAACCCGGGACGGGTTCGATTCCTGGGTCGGGCAGTGTTATTGGGTTTTTCTGTCACGAAATTCTCAGTAGCAGCACGGAGCCTGGAAATGTGCCCGGTACGGCAATAGGCTCGCCCCTTATTACGTGGGACTAAAGTATATCTGGCGAAAAGTGGGTGTAGAAGAAATACACCACTGCCTACCTCTTCGGGGTTAAAGGCGTGATACTATGTATGTATGTATGTATCATCTTACACAAAAAAAAATACATTTGAATATCATATCAGTGATTAATGAAAATAATCCTACGTACCTACTGACATTCGTCCACTTATGCATATATTTATATCTATTTCAAGTGCAAATGAGTTCCGATATTTAACGATTTAATGAGCAGTAAAGTACATACCTACTTAATTAATACTTTTATACGTGTTATCGAAATCCGATATGTGTAAAGATAAAAGCTATTTTTAACCGCGTGTATTTATAGAATGCTTTTCCGTCATTGATTAAATATAGGTATTTTGACTTGATTGAATATATTCAAGTATAAGGTAAATATTATGCATCTGCTTTGTCTATTAATAATGCTATTTGTTGCGGGTAAATACATTTTAATTGTGTGTAGGTAGTAGAGCCTTACTTATTTCAGCATGAATGAGCCGGCTCGACCGTGGAAGTAGTAAGTACTAACCTCCCACAGAACATCGACGTTTCGTATATGTACCTATAGATATACCTACGATATAAAAATCGTGGTATCTGTACAGTTGCCTTACGTTCAGTGAGTGAGAGTGCTGATGGCCATGCTCTTTTCCTTCTCGTTCATAAAGCCTCTCCTTCTCTTTCTTTTTCTTTTTCCATCCGGGTCGGCAACGCTCTTGCAACTCCTCTGGAGTTACGGATCTTTATGGGCGGCAGTAATCGCTAACCGCCATGTGATCCGTTGTTCGTTTGGCTCCTACAACATAAGAAAAACCTATAATTCATCATTGTCATAACGCGGTTAAAATGCAAGAATTACCTACTTTAGGTACTCGAATCGCTGCTTTCTTTATTAGTGACTATTAGAACTATTTCGCGTACCCGAAAAACTCAAATATTTTTTCTAAAATAAAATATAGCCTATGTTACTCGCAGATAATGTAGCTTTCTAATGGTGAAAGAATTTAAACAATCGGTCCAGTAGTTTTTGAGTTTATCCATTACAAACAAAAATATAAATTTTTCCTCTTTATAATATTATAAGTGTACATTTATTAAATATAACAAAATAAATATAAAACTGAGGTGTGGACATGTTTAGTGTTTGTTATCCAGAGCTGATTAATTGGTTACTTCGTTTACGAAATAACTAAAATAACTATTGCAGATTATTCTGAGATTCTAACACGCAAATGCAGTCTGAATTTCCACCAGTTAAAGTTTTCTACACATTATCGAGTAGGTCATGGTTTTGACAGTTTTTATAGTAAGTAAGTAATAATCGGCGCTTTTAGCAATGTTTTTATAGATTTCAAGTAATAATGGTAGGGAGAAATGCTATACAAATTTCGTGATTATTTTAAAAACGCTGTGAATACCTGTGTTTCTTCTATGATAAAGATTCGCTTTTTTATATACTCTCTAGGTACATAGTCATAGTAGAAATCGTACCGCATTTCTTTTTGTATCGCGGTGAAAATCCCTAGTCGGTCGTTTCCCACCACCATTCAAGCTACACCTACCTACGCCCTAAAACCATCGTGAGGACACCGCGAAGGTTTTCTCACCGCGAAGTTGAGGACAACTTCACTTAGTGGCGGGGTCACTTGAATCTATCACCATGAGGCATAGCATGCTATATGTACCTTTCGGATTTCTTATTTAGATAACCATATCTAAGTGGATAATTTACTTTGTCTATTACTGCACTATACATTACCCATAAACAATGATTATCCATAGCCTTCCTGTCTCTGGCCATAGACATGAGTTTCATCATAGACAAGTTACTCTAGGTTTATGTCTTATGACTCTAATTTACAGTAATAACAATTTATAGGTTGTTGTTATTATACTTTATAGACGATAATGAAGTTTCATATTCTTGTGAAGCGAAGTAAAGTTGCTTATATGTAAAATGTTATCACAAGAATTGATTTATTCGCTGATTTCATTTGTAAATATAAATATTATTGTGTTTTTCAACAGGTATGATAATTAGATATTTGTGAACGAAGTAATTTGATTAAAAAAAGATGCCTATTTGTAGATCGGTAATTAGTTGTATGTTAAATAAATGACGTATCTATTATTTTAGAGTTCGCATACTTACATATTTTAAAACAAAGTACCACACCGAGTGCGTCTGTGCGCGATAAACTAAAAAAGTACTGAACGGATTTGCATGCAGAGGGTCTAGTGCGAGTTTTACACGGTGACGATAGAGTAGTCGACGGGAACATATTTCATACATTTTCTAAATGCACCCCCTAGCGGACTCTATCCATCGCTACTGCCCGTTAGGGGCGCTTTAAGAAAATGTATGGAAATTGTTACCGTCGACTAGGCTATCGTCACCGTATGTAAAACTCATGGTAGACCGTCTGTTTTCTATAGTGCACAGTAGCTACTTAGATAGGCAGCCGTGCAAAAGTATGCCGCGCAATAGATATACCTATATCTTTTTCGTGGGAAAGTCTGATATTGTTAGAGCAAATGTTATTAAGAATGGTAGTCACATCTTGTGAAGGTACCATTCGTTCGAGAATCTACTATGACGATAGATTTGTCGACGGGAACAGTTTCCATACATTTTTAAAAGGCGTCCTCTAGCGGACTCTATCGAACGCTACTCTCCTTTAGGGGCGCTTTTAGAAACGTGAGAAAGGATCGTCACGGTGACGATCGAGTGCAAAACTCATACTAGACCCTCAGAGGGTCTAGTACGAGTCTTACACAGTGACGATAGCCTAGTCGAGGGAACAATTTCCATGCATTTTCTAAAAGCGGACAGTAGCGATCGATAGAGTCCGCTAGGGGGCGCATTTAGGAAATGTATGAAAATTATGCCCGTCGACTACTCTATCGTCACTGTGTAAAACTCGTACTAGACCCTCTGAGGGCCTAGTATGAGTTTTGCACTCGATCGTCACCGTGACGATCCTTTCTCACGTTTCTAAAAGCGCCACTAACGGAGAGTAGCGTTCGATAGAGTCCGCTAGAGGACGCATTTAAAAATTGTATGGAAATTGTTCCCGTCGACTAGGCTATCGTCACCGTGACAATCGAGTGCAAACTCGTACTAGACCCTCAGGTATATTTTTTGTAATATGAAAGTGCTAATATGAATATTTATCTTCTTTTCAGATCACGGGAATTGATCAAGACCGCCATCCTAGACAATGATTTCATGAAGAATCTGGAGATGACACAGATCCGCGAGATTGTAGATTGTATGTATCCTGTTGAATATGCAGCTGGCAGTCTTATCATCAAGGAAGGCGATGTCGGCAGCATCGTTTACGTTATGGAAGGTAAGATTTACTTTCTCTAATAGTGCCATCTTTCGGCCAATAGCTATATTACATGTAGATACACGTGCTGCCATCTATTAACGAATAGATAAGACAAGATGTGATGTAGGTGAGAAAGTAGTACGGATACATTTAGACAGATGGCGGTGCATTGTAGTTTACTCTATTTGACAATAGATGTCGCGTTTACATAATAATCACTATCGCTCGCTAGATGGCAGTTTAGCTCAACAGCTCAGCAGAGCTCATTAGTGTAGTAAACAATTTAATAATTATTTTAAAGTTATTTAATTACAACTATGGCTTATTAGTTCAGTAATTAATAAGCTATTTATCAATTGATGCTCAGTCACATTAAATGATGCTGTACGATGATTTAAATATATTTAATTTCGAATAAAATAAACACTTATGTATTACAAAAGTAGGCCAAGTAATTTCATCCTGCGTTGCCGAGAAAACATTTCTGAAATATATCCAAATATTCTTCTTTAATGGATGTGATTTAATATCCAAATATCGTAATGCGTTTTATTGGCAAACATTAGGGTCAAGTACGAGTTTGCACTCGATCGTCACGGTGGACGATAGCCTAGTCGACGGGAACAATTTCCATAGGGTCTAGTATGAGTTTTGCACTCGATCGTCACGATCGAGGAGAGCTAGTTGACGGGAACAATTTCCATACATTTTCTAAATGCGCCCCCTAGCGGTCTCTATCGATCGCTACTCTCCGTTAGAGGCGCCTTTGGAAAATGTATGGAAATTGTTCCCGTCGACTAGCTCTCCTCGATCGTGACGATCGAGTGCAAAACTCATACTAGACCCTCAGTTTCTAAATGCGCTGATAGCGGTCTCTATCGATCGCTACTCTCCGTTAGGGGCGCTTTTAGAAAATGTGTGGAAATTGTTCCCGTCGACTAGGCTATCGTCCACCGTGATGATCGAGTGCTAACTCGTACTAGACCCTCAGAACACTTTGCTTATCTATTGTCGAATCAATTTTCTTTTGATTCTGTACTTACCTACAACATCAGTGTATATCAATACGAAAATGGAAATCAAAATTCAACTTCTAAGTAAACTAACTAAGTACTAATTCCGTCTTAATAATGGCGTTGCACAAGTCCTCAATGAGGCCGGCATAATATTTAGGCAGGATAAACCTAATTTATCCTTTGTTTAGAAACCTACATTTTGCCACATCCGGCGCGTTTTGCAGTAGCAATCTCTGTCATATTTATTTACTTAGTAAAGTAGTCATATTCGTAGTTAATTACGTTCACAAGTGGAAACTTTCCCTAGGTGCTCGAGAAAGCGGAAAAGCGTCTACGTGACATTGGCGACTTTTCCTGCCCAGTCTTAGCATTTTATACCTGCAATCTACATAAACTAGCTTTTTCCCTGACTTCTACTTTTTAGAGAGTAATGCGGTATTAATATTGTGGTAGAGTTTTCTATTATGTGGATGATAGGATAATAATTATACCTTAACGTAGATAGAGGAAAATCTGGCTTGCTGGGAAATGCATGCGATTCGATGGATTAATAAAGATAGCTGATATTAGCAGATATTAAATCATCAGTTAATGTAGATACTATAAATAATTGTCTACTAAGAACATTAGGTTAGCATTAATGAATGCTCTACATAAAATACCTGTCAATGGATTAGTTTCCTGGAGAAATCTTTACAAACATAAAGATAATTCACAAGATATTTTAATTGTGGTGTATACCTATAGGGTATATGTATACTGCACCCAGTTTACTAATCAAAATACAGTTTACTAATCAGGGTACTTATTTCGTAGCTTTATTACGTAAACGTATAATATATAGGTACGTGTATATATACAATGTAACAGGATCCATGCAAAACTGGTTAGGTATAAATTGTCTAATATTGACCTTGTCGGGTTGAATTTATACATTTTAATAGTGTTGTATCAAATTCTAGATTGTGACAGTAACCTCGGATTTTGCCCCAAGTTTAGGTAACACCTCTACTTATAATATGCAATCTATGTATTTCCTAACTATAATTATATGAATACATACTTTATCGTAGTAACTATTTATTATATAATGACTAACTATGCCAGTTACACAGTTACGTAAGGTAAAAAAGATAGATGAACCGAAATAGTAATTGTGATAAATTATTTAGAGCAGACCTTTTCTTAACAATAATTGTTAATTTCAACCTTAAAAGAAAACTAAACGAGTTACGAGAGATACATGTTAAATGAATAAATAAACTTATTTAAGTCAGAAGTGAAATTTGCACTGTCGAGTTCTTAAATTTTCTATTTATTTTATATTTAACTAAGCAGTTACTACTTTGTTCGCTACATAGAAGGTAAGGTAAGTATCCGTCGTTTCGGTTGGATTAAAAATATTTATGTGCCCAATAGCAAAAATTCTTGAATTAAATATTTGAAATCTGAATAATATTTTCTTTTTCCTTGCTTCTTTATTACGCCGTTAGTCTCTTTACTAATTGCTGTCAAAAGGATAACCTTTTGACTACACTTTAATTATACAACCTTTAGATTAGAGATGCCACGAATATTCGGCTACTATTCGGTATTCTGCCTATTCGGCCACTTTTTTAAATATTCGGTATTCGGCCGAATAGCATGCAGTATTCGACCGAATACCGGATACCAAATTATGGCAAAAAAGCACATATTATTCATCATTATCGTCATCATCAGCCTGTAAGAGTCCACTGCTGAATATAGGCCTCTCCAATATTATTCAAAAAGATTTACTATTTCAATCACAAATGGTTAATTTTTATACATAAAATAATTCTTTAGTACATAAAATGTATCAAAGGTAAGTTATGATGAATGAAAATAAGTTTTTCAGCATTTGTTGATAGCAAACGATTACACTTTTCTTCATAAATAATACTGGCTTCTGAGAATAGCCTCTCACTACATACACTACTGCCAGGAGACGATAGATAAATCTTAGCAAATTTTGTCAGGATTGGATACACTTTTGCGTTTTCTGACCACCACTTGTAAGGGTCTGCCGTCCTATTTAGGGGGACAGTTTTAAAATTAATATCAATCTCGTTTGCCACAGAACTTTTCTCTGTATTTTCACTGTTTACAAGTCTAATCTGTCGCGCGAAATACACATTTCGCTCGACTACTTCTTTTGCCGAACATTCGGCCGCCGAATATTAGGCGCTTCGGCCAAGTACATAGCCGAATATTCTGTATTCGGTAGTCGGCCAAATTACTATTCGTGGCATCTCTACTTTAGATAAAATTTACTTCAGATTTATTCGAACAGAATTTCGCGTAGAAAATGTGTTAAATATAATAATTCAATATGAAGTGAAACTCAGTAAATAGGACGTAAAGACCGACCTCTGACCGGACGCGACTCACAAACAAGAAACACAGATGTTTAATACATCGCTTACTTGATAATATTATGATATCGTTATATAACGTAGGCCCTATTACACAACAATTTGTCTGTCTGTAGTATAGACAAAATTCTTGCATTACTGACTGACTCACAGACAACGCACAGCCATACTACTGGAAATCGTGAAGAAAAGGTTAAATTAAAATAAGTGTGCAGAGCATCCCCTAGTTATTATATACCTGAGGTTATATCTTAAATAAGTATGTATAGTTGATACCGAATGGACATAGGAGTTCATTTCAATCAAGGGACGTAGTGACTGTCCGATCTACAGACAAATTGTTCTGCGTGTACTTTGTGTCCATAATTTATACCTATGTTTGCATCACGAAATAGGCATTACTCTTTATAACTTAAAGTAAACTTATTTTTATACTATTACAACTTTTTTAATAATAAAAATAATAAATAATGGCGTTCCGTAGTCTCTGCCTAAGCCTCCGGGAAACAGGCGTGAGTCTATGTATGTATGTGGGTACAACTTGTTTAGTAATAAAAGCTATTACGTCTAAATACTACATTGGCTACCTATGATCTCAATAACTGAACCCCTCGTGGGAAAGGCGTAGGCGAAAATAAAAAATAATCTCTTTTCCCTGTATCACATAGGGATAGTTACAAAGAAATGAGACAGACTTAAAAAACCGCATAATTGTACTTTTACAACTATGATCTTGGCCTACATGTTTATGGTCATTAATGGTGTTCACGGCGTATGGCGATCAATCAAACGTATGGCGATCAGTAGCATGTATCGATACAGAATCAGTCACGCTACAGATGAGTCGGTGATACAGTTAGTGTACCGAACAATTGAAAACTAGTGGTACACACGCACATATCTTGTTGAATGGGATAGAACGAATGGAGAAATATGATATGCTATAATTGTCATTATGCTTCTTCTGATCCAAAGCCCTTCTGAACCAGATTTCAGATTCCAGAAGCTAATATTCTGTCAAGTAAGGCTAGACTAGAAAGCGGATCCCGACCGCCAAGTCAAAAGTCTTTAATGCAACCGGGGTAACGCTAGGAAAATGACGATGATCATTATACTTCTTCATCGGTACAACTTTTATTGAAACCTAGCTCTTTCTCGCGGTTACACCCTTGCTTTTGCCATCGAAAGTACTGGGCATCGCGGTCAATTGGAAGCTTGCCCAGAAGACTGGCAGCATTGTCACACTGTACCTATAGCTATGACTAAGTTGTTTGGGTTAAAATGTAGTCTGTGACGAAACACAAGTGTTTATTATATGGGTACTAGAGGAGGATGCCTGCGGTTACACCCGCGTTATTTAAGGCTACTGCTCTGCTCTCGTCGCTCATAGCGTGATGTTATATAGCCTATAGCCTTCCTCGATAAATGGGCTATCTAACACTGAAAGAACAAATCGGACCAGTAGTTCCTGAGATTAGCGCGTTCAACCAAACAAACAAACTCTTCAGCTTTATATATTATTATAAGATTTAAGATACTACAATTTAATTACTGTAAACCCTCGTTTATCAATGCAATGAGCAACATAGACAAAAATAACTGCATAGATAAATATATTTTTCCAGCCCCGCCGTGACTTGTCCTTGGATCCGTTGTATTTCGCGGCACACACAGTTTAGGTTGTTTCTTGGGTGGTGGGTTTTAGGAACAGAACTGTTTTTCGGAAATGCAGATTTCGTGAAGCAGTGTCCATATCTACTTGAGAGAGCTATAGAAATGACGATATCGAAAGGAAATTTTGCTTTCTTGTATAAACAAGGTGGTAAATAAAGATACAAGTTACTTGATCTTGATGGAAAGCGGTCATCGTATCTCACCGACGTGTCATGGAATCAAGGGTTTCACTCGCATATTGCGAACCGCGCTAAAACATTTCTATAATGACCTTATGGGGTAGATTCTAAAATATATATCTAGCGCGTAAGTCAAATATATCAATTGGGTTTGGGAGACAAAACCCAATAGATATATTTGACTTACGCGCTAGGTAAGAGTAGGCGGTATGAGGTCTATAAGAGGATTACCTAATTTTAATTTCACTATGTTACGTGGAAGCTTTTTTTTTTTTTTTTTTTGGTGTCGGGTTGGAAAATCCTCATGGAGTCCCTTCGCCCTGGGGGGGAAAGACGAAGGGGACTGTCAGACTCTTACTGACTAAAAACCAACCCGTGCTCCTCATGTACCCATGTGTCGGAGGGTAGGGTTTCACCGAAGCATTCCTCGCTACCCTCCGACGGGTATTGGCCCGCCAGATGATCAGGCGGGCCCCGAAGGAAACCCCCTTGTGGCGGCGGATGAAGGTGTTGGGCTCCGCCGCCAAAATACCCAGCGGCCGCAGAGGATAGGGAGGACGGCAACGCAACACCGCATCTCCTCTTCCTCTGCGGCCCCACCGCGACGCAACGATGGTGCGCCCCCATTTGGTCGCGGGAGATAGGGCGCGCGGCAACGCAACACCGACACGCCTCTCGTCCCGCGACCGCACCCGACTGCGAGGGACAGACAGAACTGTCTCCCGCACCTATGGACGCATCCTACGCAGGCCTCACGCAAGCCCACGTGGAGCGTCCCCTCCCGGGATCCCGCTTAGCTTCACCGTAGGAGAAAATCAAATCCACGGTTACTAAGCCCCCCCACCACGACAAGGTGGAGATCCCACTTGTGTTACGTGGAAGCTGATTATTGACTTTTCCTAAAATTAATTGCCCTTTAGTCCATACAATAAAGATGTAATATATTTATGGACCGTATTATAAAATATCAATTCGATATTTTTTCAACGAATTTTTTTTTACACGTAGCTTATAAAGGTGGACTTAAAGCCTTCGGCATTTTCTGCCAGTCTACCTTAGAGTGGTGCAGGGATTAATGGTAGGTGTTGATTTGATTTTATTTGAATATGTGTATTTTAAAAAGTGGGGTTTGACTTATATATTTAATAGATATGACGGACGCAAACATTACATAAAATTACTTCATATTTTACTATGTACACACATACATTTAAATACACATATGTACTTATTATAATCTTAATATATAAAATCCTTGCGTTACTGACTGACTGACAGACAAGCTACAGCCGAAACTATTGGACGCAGGAAGCTGAAATTTGGCATGTATGTTCCTTGGGGACCGTAGGGGTGCACTAAGAAGGGATTTCCCGAAATTCCCACGGGATCGGCCAAAACGGGTAAATTTAAAAAAAATGCAGGCGTAGCTGCTGGCTTCCTCTAGTATACATATATAAATAAATATATGTATACGTAATATATATAAATGCTACGATACTTCAGCTAACTTATTCAATAAAAGCTGCTTTACCTTAGTCTTAAAACAGCACCTAGTGGTGGACGTCCTGATTTCGAGAGGAAGGTCATTCCAAAGAAGAATAGCTTGAGTAGGAAAATAAGAGTGGATGAAAGAAGATCTGTGTGAAGGACAGAGAAGGAGAAGGTTATTAGTTGAACGAAGGTTACGATCATGGTTGCTGCATAAGTACTGAAAGTAAGAGTTTAAATATTTGGGAGTATTGGGAAACATGAGGATAGAATAGAGCATAGTGAGAGCACGCAGACTGCGTCTTTGACGGATAGGAAGCCACTTCAACTGGGAATGATAAGTAGACACGTGGTCATACTTGCGAATATTAATAATAAATCGAATGCAGTTTTTGATAAGACGGTCAAGTTTGTTAAGAACATCTGCATTCAGGTCATAGAAGCATACAAAATTGTTCCCGTCGACTAGTCTATCGTCACCGTGACAATCGTGTGTAAACACGTACTAGACCCTCAGAATAAGCATAATGACCATAGTCGAAGCATACATCACCATAGTCAATCAAGGGAAATACCAAAGTTTGCACAAGCATTGTCTTAGTTTTGGGTGGTAGGAAGTTTCTTAGGCGATTGACAGCACGTAGAGTACCAGTAATCTTGCTAGTTTGAGTGATGTGGTTTCGCCAGCTTAACGTGCAGTCCATATGTAGGCCAAGGATTTTAACTACTTATCACATATCTATGATGTTACCATCGTAAACTAGTGGTGACGAAGTTGATAGATCTAGTCTTTTAATAGCCCATTCTCTAGCAATTACAATTGCTTCGCAATTGCTAGGGTATACATACATTCCAAACTTGTCTGACCAGCTCTGTATGGCACTCAGATCGCGGTTAACCTCGAGAATTGCGGATGAGACTTCCTCAACGGATGTCTGAGAGTATATCTGCAAGTCATCGGCATACAGATGATCAGCACATTGAAGATGTTGAGTTAGGAGATTAATAAAGATAGAAAATAATAAAGGAGAAAGAATACCGCCTTGAAGAACATCAGAGTTATTGTCACGCCACTTCGACGATGACTCGTCGAGAACGCAGACTGCTGGCGCCCTCGAAGATAACTTGAGAACCAATTCAGAGCTTCGGATGAGATCTTAAGATGAGTTAGGAGGGACAGCAGGACGTCGTGACTGAAGGTATTAAAAGCATTCGAAAAACTAACCAAAGCCAACACAGTGACTTTGGTGTTTTCCATGCCCTCCCTAATATCGCCAGTTACTTTGAGAAGGTCCGTTGTAGTACTGTATCCAGGCCTGGAACCAGATTAGTAGGGGCTTAAGAATTTAACACTTTCTTAAATATTATTACATTACGTAAATCAGCTTCACAAAGATAATGTAATAATTAAACTTCTCATTGTAAAACATGGATTAAATATACAGATCAAAGTTTTAAATAGGTATCGAATCTTTTTATAACAAAGGAGGAGGATACCGTGGACATATTTGAAAACAAGAAATAAATTTGTAAACTTAGTGACTAAATTATAATACCTACGTAAAAATACTGCAATAAAATATTAATTTGATATTTATGCTAATATATTTTAGGAACAAACACTTCACAAAAAACATACAATTTACAAAGTTAGAAAAACATTACAGTACGTAGTCTTTGCTTTGTAATAGAGCTCTATTACTATTTAAATGATCGCTCTTATCTATTGCGACATGGATTGTAAAAATATTACAAAATTATAATAAAGCTGCAAGTCTTCAACAAAATTAAAAAAAAATCTACATTTGCTTCGCAGAATACTTACGTTTAATTGTTATTGTGTGTCGAAACACAAGGTAATCCATTGATTACTGTACAATCGATTTCCGCACTTAATTAATGTCACTGTATACGTAATAGTTCTGCAATATTTCATTAGTTTTATAATATAACAAGTCTTTATTACAACACTGCTTTTGTTATTTTATTTTATTGCTGATGAGATAAACGATAATTCAATGGAACTTCTGATAGGTCAGTTGAAGAAAACCAGTTATTCATTTAGAAACACTACACATGAAAATTGATAATGCTTGTAGTAGGTACAACTCTAAACCTTTACGTCGAATAGTACAAAAGAATCTGTAAGGTCACATAAGAAAAACAAACCAGTTCTTACAATAGCGTCATTTACAATTGTAAAATTAATACAGCATTCGTTTTTGTACAGCGACTGTTCTATAAGCATGGTTTTCGTTTATAAACGGAACTAGCACGAGTACCTACAAAAACAGTGTTGGGCCGCATTGTCACTATTACGAAATGTACAAAAAGTATTCGGACAGACAATGCGTGATCGGTTCCGCGGCCTTGGCGAGAGATCTGCGAGACCTTGTCGGCTTTTTGTCGGTCATAATGGGTGACGTCGAGTGCCTGGGGCCCAGCGTACGTCAACGTTCTCAAAGTGAAAGTAAAGAGTGGTAAAGACACGTGTAATTGACAGAGCAATGTTTACAAAGCTTAACGTTTGGATTGTAGGGCTCATAGGCAGTAGTGCGTCACACCATAACGCACGCCTATCGATTTCCAATGCAACTATTATAAACGTAATGGGTACGCTATTATAACAATTCTAAATCATTATCCGCGCATATAATTGTTTGAAAATGGACATGTATCCGTTTTCCTACTTTTTATGAGCAGTGGTACACAATCACAGGGCATCAAAATATGTATGTAGCTTTTCAAAGTTTTTATTGCCTATTCGTCAGACATTTTCTAATGGAATAAGTATTTTATAAAATTGCAAAATCTTATCTCTATTATAAAGATTTTGTGGTTTTACCAGATTTCATCAAGTCAACTCAAGAACACTTAGCTCATAATATTATTCTTATGAATGTTAAACATTCAAATTGTTGCAAAATTATTCGATAAAAAATATGAGATAAAAAGTCAAGTACAAATGCTACGAAAGCTTTTAATTTACACTATGAGCAGGCGAATACTTAGCAAAAAGTATGACTTGCCTATTTATGAGGAAAATACAGAGCTGAAATAAAAATCATATTAGTTTTACTACATACAAAAAAAAAATAGTATTTGGTCTTGTCGCTAATCCTCATATTTTAGGCAAGTGAATCTCAGTCTGATTATGGCAAAAAATCCAGTAACTAGTCGGTAAAACACAAATCACAAATGTTCATATTTCGCTTTAGTTGGGAAAATTTTGAGTGACTTTCCATTTATCTTATAAGTAAGACGTAACAGCAATCACTGTTTAAAACATCTGTTGGTTATAACAAACGAATACTGTTAATGCATCCAGTTCAAAGATTACAAATTCTGCATTAGTAGTACAGTAAGGTTGTTCCACTATCAACTCTGAACTTATTAGAAGTACGATTGCGATATTAAATGCAAGCTTGCTCAATATCTAATGATGTAATTGCGTAAACATGATAATGGTAATGTTTAAGTGTTTTACTCGTACACGCGTGTTTTTAAACTCTTGCTATCATGGCCACCACTGATAATTGTTTTCGAAACAATGCCGAACAAAAAATGGTTGATTCTGAGATTATTGCCTTTAATTATATAACATTTAAAATATAATTTTTTATAGTGGTACCTCGGACACACACTTCTGTCTTTTCGAAGTTATGTGTGCATCATAAATTAATTATCGCTCGCTTAATGATGTGCCCGGTAAATGGCAATAGACTCGCCCCCTATTACATTGGGACCGAAACATAACTGGCGAAGTGTGGGTGTGTAATACACCTGTGCCTACCCCTTCGGGGATAAAAGGCGTGAAGTTATGTTATGTTTTTATAGGTAGTCCCATCACAATAATATCAATACAACATAGTCCATGTTATAATTCAGCCCCTTTTAGTATTTTATGATCTACAACAAGATAGTCATCAAGCACATAGTCCACTTCGAAGCATAATTATAGCCTTACTGCTATTACAGATCTACGCCTGTTACCCACCAGCTAAAAGAATATCATTTTCGTAATTAAGTGTTCCAGTTTGTCCCATTTTTCATCCTCTCTCACGCATATTAAACTTCTTGCACGAAGGATGTGCTTATATTTAAACGAAATTAATCCTTCTAGTATGTTAATGTGTAACTTGCTAACTGCGAAACTACTAGGACGTTTAAAAAACATTATTGCGTGTTCAATGATACTTACTGAACATTGTGTGGCTTCAGAATATCGAGTTTAAAGCCATTTTTAAGCTATGCTTTGTTTGGATACTATAAATGTTTCTTTCTCACTTATATTTCTATAAATTTTCTTGAGAATTTCGAAGACAAAGGACTAGAATATAATATTTATTATTATGCACCTCCGTTTAGTCATAACGTCTGATTATGATTACGAGTATGATTCTTAGCGAACATTTATCACATTTTCAAGTTAGGTTATTATCTTTTTCTATGATGCCTATAAGTTTTTAAATTATAATGAAGAATTTTATTAATTTATTTTTCGTATTTTTAGAAGTCAAGTAACACATTGAATATTTTAACTAATCTCTATTCGTATGCTGTTTCGCAACGGTACTGACATTTACTCGAGCGAAACTCAGATATTATCGGAAATAATGTTTCATTGTATAAATGCTGTATACATATTATTTATACAAATAATATGTATATCTTAATAAAATTGTTACGCCGTGAATGATAACATTGATAACTGTCCATTTGACCCACATTGTGCTGTCATTAAGTTATCGAAAAACCGTGCTGTTTCATTGTCAATGAATTGGAGTTATTTTAAGATTCTTAAACTTAAAACAAAGCTGATAAAGTGGAAGTTTATAACGCAAATGAGATCTCATGGCCACCGTGCTAGATTATTCCGTATTCTTCAGTGTAGAACAATAAAATAATAGAGGTTATAAATATATTGTCTGTATTATGATAGTACTTAGCATTTCATATCTGTGTTTCTAACTTGATCTAGCGTACCTAAGCTAACACTTCGTTGGGATAGTTTTGCATCACTATAAGAATAAAGTAATGTTTGTATTTGATATATATCAGGAAGATGTTGTATTTCTTCCCCACTGGTAATTTCAGGTGTATGCATTTGTGAACCAATGGTATTACCGAGATTACGTAGGTTCATAATTACTTTTGAAACAATGACATAAGCAACTGGTTTTAACTGTAACAAGCAATAAACATTTTATGACATTCGACAAAATTACTTTACTAAAGATTTCTCCTATTTGCGGTTACGTTTACCTACTTTAAAAATTAGACGCAATTTAGTTTTGTGAGATTACAAAATGTTCAAGTTATTGTGTAGAATATTTAAAATCTGTTACGAAGATTACGAATTTGTCTTGTTGCGGTGATTTCGCGGCGTGTCTTGCTTGCCGATTGATTTCGTCATACGGGTGACTGTTTTTTATTGCTGATCGTGCACACTCATACAACGATCCTTGCAAGACGGATATTGCCTTAGAATAGCTTTTACTGCACGAAGCGTGCAGTTGCTTAAGCAGTCACTTCACTGCAGTCGAAATATCGCCTTTTAAAGATTTGCTTCTAGCAAAAAAAAAGTAATCAATGGAAAGTTTAAAATAATCTCTCAGCTTTTTGTTAATGTGATATTGACAAAACTGGCTTTGGAAAATTCCACAACACTACCACACAGTCATAGAGGATATTAATAAGCATTTGTATTGTGCCACATTTGAAAGTGATGAGGTCTATTGATACTCAAGGTTACAAGACGACGAAGATAAATACTATGTAGTTCGTAGACAGTCGTTATCATCGAAGTAGTTGCGTCCACATACGTGCTTATATTAAGTGCGTATTCCGAAATTTTACGACACTGGACGCATCAAAGTGATGCAACGAGCAATTTTCCTTTAAGTTCCACTCGCTTAGCCGTCGGTCGTTGGCCAACACGACCTTAATGCTTCGAAACATTTGAGTCCATTGTGCGAATTCGCGACAGAATCACGTTCTAATATTGACCCTGTTATTACGATTGGATGTGACAAATTATCTGTCATAAGTTTTGTTGTACAATGTGCCATCAATCAGTATGTTTAGAATAAGTACCTATCTAGAATCTAACGAAGATTTAACTTTAAAATATGGTATGATCTTTTTATATTTTTCCTCTTTTATTGGGATTGGATTCTTATTACGTTAGTCATCATCAAGCAAAGTCGGATACCTCGTTCGTTCCTGAATCAAAGTATCAAATATTTAATGAAATCCTATATTTTCTTGATTGATTCCGTCACGCAGAGTAACATTTTTATCGACATCGTTATTTTTACGACAGCTTATTAAGTTTTCTCTCATTTATAATCTGTTTGGAGTGCTTTGTCGGTCCTAGTTATCTGCGTCAGCGCATGCATTCTGGGTGCGTGACCATCCGTAACCAGTGATTTCTCTTGATCATCTGAATACATCTCGTCGTAAACATTGTGCTCTGCTTCGTTACTGTGACCCAATTCTAATATTGCTTCTATTAAATCTTGTTGCTTGTTGTCTTTGTTACTTAACATATAATTTGCTTTCATAATATGAGTTTGTGAAATTAAATATCACGTCACCGCTGTTGGTTGATCCTTTCTATAATGTTATTTCAGTGCGGCACGATTGCTTATTAAATATGAATATGGTAATGATTTCTACATATTTGACAGCAAATATTATTGTCTGTTTGTTTATAAACGCTTAATATTATTACCTACACTAAAATAACACACTATTATTAAATGCCTATTATAATGAAACAAAAAATGTAGTATCCAATCTTAACCAATAGACAACCGCAGACAATGCAAAACATAATAATCTTATAAAAAGGTGCGTTCAAAAGATTATTTCATATAAAAACTCCGTGGATATTGAATAAAGTAGTCAAAGGACACCCTTTCATATCAGCGACGGGTGACGACGGAGTTCATTGAAAGTACCTTACTTAAGCGAGGGGAAAGAATGCCCGCATGCCTGCATTCATTGTTCAATTAGACAAGGCAACAAATGGAGGTAATGCTCGTAACAGCATCTATTCACTCGTTCCGTTTGGACGATTGTAAATGAACAAGACAATAACGTAGCTTACTGTTCAAATAGCAATGGTATTTCCTTTGAAATTAATACTGTATTCTAAGAACTTGTAGATAACTTGATGAAAAATTCATTCATATTTTTGCAAAGTTACAGATAGTTACAGAATTGTAAGAAGATGACTCAGATTCCAAACACAAATTAAACAATCATGTAATCGAGAAAACAAATTAGATAGTCTTAAACCGCAATCTGTTCGTCTATGTTGTGTTTGGAATACTCATAACAGCAATCAGCAGTTACTTAGAAAAGTAACTGCTGATTGCTGTTACCTGCAATATATTTTTGACTGGTTGTGTGTGTTTTTATGAATATTATATTTTGTAAGTCACCATCAGTAAAAGTGAAACCGTAACAATATTCTCAGCCTTGACCGCGAAGTAATTGCGTCACAAATGAAATCCGTCTGAACATCTCCGCGATTAGCATTTCTACTTTTACTTGAACTTTCGATTCGACATCGGCCATAATTACATGGTGTTTTACTGGTTACTACACAAACATGGTAAAACATGCCCCTATAACTACATTTTCTTCAGATTTCAAAGTACAAACAGTTGCCAAAGGCAATTTTTAACTTATATAATAGTTTATGAAAGAATAAGTGAACGAGTAACCAAGTAAAGAAATGAAGATAATTTCTTCTTACACATCGAAATTACTATTATTTTATATTATTGTCTTTTAAATGTTAGGTTAAAATATTAGGCACATACAAAAAAATACGAAATCTCAATACATATGCAAATTACTTCAAAATTACTTCAACTTAAAACTACAAGATAATTAAATTCATTGCAAATAGTATTTAATTTACTAGTTTCACACCTGTAAAACAAGTTTTATGCTCACGAAGAAAATATAAAAGTTTTATAATGATATCTTTGTGATGTCCACCCAAGCGGTTATGTTCTGCACCCATTACTGTACGTTACACCGAGGAAATAAAACTGTGGAACACATTTGCTTTATAAATTATAGTTATTCTGAAATCTTAGATCATAATAACTGGTTAAGAAGAGGTGTTACGTGATTTATATCAAGCAAACTTTCCTCTACCGCAGTTACCGCTGCTTATCACAATATAATATCCGCCATTTTAAAAACTTCAATGTCCCCTTATATTTTTAATTTAACGTTTCTTTTTCATGCTTCACCGAATGCTGTTGCGGCTATTTGTAATAACATGATTTTCTCTGTTTGTTTCACCAATTTAATCGGTATCTGCTTTCCGTTCAATTTTATTCAATTCGACATCGATGTCAGACAACTTTTCTTTTTCACTGATAATGTCACTTGCACTTTAATTATACAGTTGATGTTACTATTATTTTTAAGAAACTTATGTTTTCGGCTGCGTTTTAAGTAAAATTTTTAATTTCGGCAGATTTACAAGTGTTAGGCATTGAAGAATGAAAATAATATATTGCGACTAAAAGCAAAAGAGTATAGCTACAGTTTGGTGTAATTCATACGAACCGTATCGTTTCTACAGGAATAGTGTGTCCAATTGTTCCACATTTAGGTAACTGAATAAGATCGTAAAGTTTCCAAAAATAAGGTTTTACTTTACTAATTTTAAATGTTTATTTAGGATATTATCAAAAGTAGTCTAATATCTTTTTCGGTTTATATTTGAAGGTCTTACCTTTACCGCGTTATATTTTGATAGCTATTCGGTCACGGGCGATGCCTTGTCGATTCACCTCATTGTATTTGCCTTCACTTCATTCACTAATTACTGTTAAAAATCGACGTGCCTAATTTTTGTGTGGTAACGCTCTACTTTTAACATCCGCACGGTTGCTATTTTTCGTTTTATGTAAAATGTTTAACTGTTTTACATTTCTCATAATTAATAAACCTGAAATATTTTTTTTAAGTATTCGAAGAAGTTTATTGAAAATCATTATTATAAAATACAAAACGTTTAACACAATTAACTTTAAGCCATGTGTAATGTCGACAATTGTTTCAATATTTTAACAATTGTTTCAAATACGTAATCCATTGTCTGCGATGTTATTTTGTAAAATTTGTCATGAAAAATATTTTGATTCAACAATGTGAGGAGGTAAACATCTGTTTAGTCGTAGCAGCTTCTCTGCCGACAATATCTCTAGGATAAAAATTAAAAGGTTCACCACCTCGTCCACCTTTTGTGAGCTTGGAGCTTTTATTATTCAGGTAAGTATGTGTTATATCTCTGTCTCGCGAGCTGTCTGTCTCGCCCGCACGCGCCGTCAGCCGACTGCGTTTGCGCAGGAGTTGATCGGATCGGAGTAGAGCAGTAAGCGGAGCGGCGCTGACGTGATTGGTTGCCGGTCTCTAATGTCTCGCGTTCCGAATTTAAAATAGTCGCGATCGATTTCATTGTAAGAGAAGCGACGTGTTTTTAAAGTTTTGTGTCGTTGATATAATATAAAAAAGACGTTCCATAGAGTTATGGTAAATATTGTGTTGTGTTCAAGTGTTTAGAAGTTTAAAGTGATTTTTTGCGGATAATGCAGCTGTCTCTGTTATGGAAATATTTTGGCGGATTTAACGCGCAAGCACGAACATCAAAAAGGACTTCAATAACAAATAACACACATAATGCTGCAGCAAAATATTAATTTATTCGTCAGCTTGCGAAATAAATTTTTTAATATAATGGCTTAACATTTAAATGTTTATGAATATTTTTAGCAGTGTGTCCTTTCGTCCGAATCATGATTTGAAAGTAACGTTTGCGAGGCTCTCATGCACTACAAGGTTATTGCAAGCCTCTCGTATTTGCGTGCACTACCCGTGTGCCGTGAAAGTATTTTGGAGCGTTGTCTTCACAGTGAAGATATTTTAGCATATTAATGTCCAAGACTCGAGCTTTCTATGCCTGTGTTTGGCCAACCAGTATGACATCACTGTCGTTCAAAGTCTCGGTGCTCTTGTTCAGTTATAACAGCAACATTGGTCATTAGTTCACTGATGAGATGTGTCTTAGTTTCAATTGATCGTTAGTGTAGTGAACTAAATCGGTCATGTGCTTGTTTCATAATTAGCGATACACCTATTGCTAATATTGCAATATGTTCACGCCTCGTTAAGTTATTGAAATCATGGTTGCACTAGCATACTTTGGAACTTGTTTATCGTTGTAAATTAATCGATTTAATATGCGTATACGACTCTTTGTCACGTTTCAATATTCAAACAAAGATTAGAAAGTCAAACAGAATAGACTGATAGTATCGTCAAAGCCAACGGTTGTCTCCCTTGCGTGTTAACAATACCGCACATATGATGTTATCGTATAATAACCATTCATATTATTATAGTTATCATCAGACCGTAGAAAGTGTTTGCAACAATACACATATTTCGAAATGGAATTGTCATTGGTAGTGTAGCATCACATTATTCTGACAAACCGTTCTTTTTTCATTAAGCCAAAAAACGAAAATGTTTTTGTTGTAGTTCGTCTTATTTCGTTCAGTTTTCTGTATACTTTGTTTGATATTCTTCCCAGAAATTGGGTTAACAAATTTCCCCTTAATACGAGAAAGGTCACTATTGTTTACAATCCGTGTATGTTACCGTTCGTTCGAAATAAATACATAGCGTGCTATTTGTGTCTGACTAATAGATTATATTGTAATTCTATCAATGACTGTGTACTTCATAGATGAGTCACCGATTTTACCGCTGCTAGGTGTTTAATGCTACTATCAAACCATAACACATTACAGTACATTATTAGATGACAAGTTATCGATATTGTTTTGGTCATTATCTTGCAGATAACAAACAAAATTATTTATTTCTGATGACTAATTGGTACCAGATATTCTAAAATTAATCAATGACTGTCAAATCTTTAAAAAAGTAGTCTTGCACTTATCAATAAAGATTAACGATGTCAGCTTATTTTCTTTACTCAGAACTTGAATTTCGTGCTAAAGCAGTCAGTTAAACGACGGATTACCTTAAGCGGTTGAAATGTGCACTGCACCGGTTTTCGTCCATTCCAGAAAAATATATCAGTCAGACAGCGAAGCGATGATGCCTTCTATGGCAATGTAATTGTGACACTGATCTTGCCTTCTACCTTTAACTCTCTCAAGAGCACCTAAATCATCGTCTAGTTCATTCGAATCAAGCGCCAGTTCCTCATTACTCAGATGCTGAAATGAGCCTCGTTGATCATAGTTGATAACACGACGTCCTATCCGTGGTAATTTTCATCTCAGATAATTTATCTCGTAATGAAAGAATGATTAAATATGCGTTGGCCACAATTTCTCAAGTTCCTGGATATGTTCCTCACGTATCATCGCTGACCACCCGACTGGATATGTGGACCAATGAACTTGTTTCAACTCGTCTATCGGTCGATGTCTTAGAAATCGTTTCCCACTAACACGATCAGCGGTTTAATGATTGTTGTTAATTTGCTACCACTTAATACTTAGTATTTGTTATTGTTTTTTTTAACCTTATAATCTAGAAACTGTATTATATTGTCCTCATGATTAATTTGCTATCCCACTTTCAATTCGATATCTGCATGAGCATCTGCTTTATGTTCTCGCAGTGAAAGTGCTATAATATTAATAAGAATATACAGTATGCAGCAGTTACTGTGCCAGCTACCGCTTGCACTCACTCAGCCCCCATTATCTAATTATTACGCAATGTGATTCCATTTACATTCGCCTTATGGACTCTTGGGGCACAGTTAGCGCTTCCTCGTTGCATTGGGCCAAACAGCTTCTTGTGCAACGATTGTGCTTTTGTCCCGTGACGCGTCCGCTGTTGCGTGTTATACTCAAGGACTACTCTCTGCCTAATTACCAATCAAATTTTGCAAGTGCTATATATATGAATAACGTAACTTTGAGCGGCCGTCATCATAACGACTTCTAGTATAAAACTATACGTTGAGCACACAAATCAGAATAAGGAGAGCTCAAGTACAAATTTTAATTTGCATACTCCATTCATAACAGATAAAATCTGACAGGTCAGGTTACTACTCAATTTAGGTAGCATTTCCTGTGAATATGAATGTAAACGTCAAAGTTACGAAATCTCGTCTTGCTTCTTTCATTTTTGGCATCTTTCTAATTAAGTCGTTTTAGTTGGCTGCATTTTATGTAATTATCTTAATTTCTCACACCTACATCGTTAGTGTGTGTCTAGTGTCTGGCTGAACACAAGTGCAAGCTAAGAAAGTTGGCAATTTCACTTGAGATTTATAAACCTAAGGTGCTTAGCAATGCGGTTAAGTACTGTGAGTTTTTGTCTTGGGTAAAAATAATCGAGTTTCTAGATACGGATAAGTGTAATAGTTGTTGCAAAACTGTTCCATTGTTATAGATTAATGAATCGAACGTTATTCTCAACGCAACCAATAATAGTAGGAACATCAACAACATGTTCATACGGCCATTATAAAATTGCAATTATGTACCTTGTTAAGATTTTGCTGCAGCATTAAACCTTTATTTCTACAGATTTCGAGCCACTCAAGTTTATTATGACGAACTAACAAGTCACTGCGTCACATATTTGTGTGTAGCATTAAATGACGTTTGACTGTCGTAACCTTTAACTGGTCGATAACATACAACTAACGGGACAATGGAATTTACGTTATCAAATATGATGCCTGATTTGCTAACTTCTTGGCCTCACAGTGATAAAAACGCAGTTCTACGCCAGATCTCGGTTACATTATGAAAATAAAACATTACCCCGGCAAAGCGGTCATGGAGGACCCTTGGCTGTCCATTACGGACAGAACTATGGACCTTGTGTACGCGGCCAACTGGGTCGGCGCGAAAAACCTAAATTCTTTTAGTGAAAATGATGATTCAAATAGTGTCAAATTTAATTCAATATCAAGAAGTAAATCATGCAGAGACATTGGTCGTACTACCGACAAAAGTAAAGATTACGATGCCAAAACATATTCATTGGAAGATAATGGATATAGTTACTCGAATGATGTTCCTAACGAAAATATATCTCAATTAGCTAAATACCAACAAAATATAGAAGAGAAGGCACGAGCCAACAATGATCTCATCGCTCAGAATAAATTGAAACATAGTTATAGTTTTAAGGACATGCCTAATGGATACAGGCCGTCAACATTAAGAAGAGTTAAGCGTAGAAATTTTACAGAATGGGATATTGAATCATTTGGAGGCAACAGTAAACAAGCACCTGTGCCACCACAACGTAAGGATTCTTTAAAATATGCACACAGACAAAGAAAAGTTGACTCAAAAAAGAATTATTACCAGCTACCTGACCCAGGCCCGGTGCCACCTGACCCCTCATCTGAATCATATTACGAGTACTACTCGAGAGTCAGTCAACAAAATAATGACACCGATAGCGATAAGATAAAACAAATACAGAAGGACACCAAACGAGAAAAAAATCTTCATAGTGAATCTCCAAAACAAAATGGCAGCGCAATGTACCAACTTATAAACTCTATGGCTACTCTGAATTTGAATCCAATAAAGCCCAGAAACGGAAATCCTAACCTAGATGTGGATGGCGAAGCGGAAGATTTGGGTTTGTACATGCAGCCCATTAAACAATCGTTATCTACATGCGATCAACTTCCTAAGCACACAACGCAACCGGCGAACGAACGAAGCGGACGCATCGAAGATATCAAACCTAGCTTTCGTTCTAAATCATTGAGAGTAAAAAGCGAAGGGAGAGCGCCTCTTCGAGCTTATCTCGATACGATCCAGTCTGAGGACACTTATAATGGCGTCACTGTCACCCAACCGAAAAGAAACCTATCACCTAGCGAACAGCTGACACTAATGCAGTACGAAATGTTCAACGGAAGTCAAAGCCAAGCAGCACCGCCGATCGCTAATAGGTTACACTCTACTGATCTGGGTAAAGAAAGTGACTATCGGACTACAAATGGTGTTACGAAACAAATTAAACTTGATAAATATGGAAAGCTGTATAATACAGTGAGAGTGAAAAGTGACGATAGGTATGATAGGTACAATGACATTACATCTTTTGGGACTAAAAAAGAACGTATTAGTGAAGAGCGTGTCACGAACGATAATGGTGTATTTTCGAGAAGTGCAAAAAGCTCGTCTAGCGGCTCGGACTCGGATTTCTCGATACCTAGGCCTAAGTTAATAGTGCCTGTTCATACGTATGGCACTAGAAAGAGGAGGACGGGCAATCTCTGTCAGCGGGACAGTAATGCAACTGAGTCTTCATTAGACGCAGGCATATTGTTAGATGTGACCCGTCTAGAAGATCCAAATGACAAGACCGTGGACAAATATCAACGAAACGGAGATACAGGTAATTTTTTATCATAAATGGTTATTTTTCATTGCATATCTATTAAGTATGTTTAATATTCATCCAAATAATATCTAAATTATGCCTTATCTGGGTTGTTATCGGAAAGTTATTTTGATCTCGTATGTACTGAAGTTGATCGATGTACGTTACGTGAGCGCGACAATTTCGAGGTCTATATGTGGGTGATACATCGATGACGTAATATGAACTGTAAATACATGACACAATGTTATATTAAACTGATCGTACTTCGGCGTCTTTGGTTTCACTGATGGCTGCAGTTATGATTATCTGTGTTACCTATAAAGAAATCCATACTTGTGCCTTGAATATCAAAACATTTGAAGTGTTTGGCGTATGCTTGATATAATAACTTAACATCCATCTATCGATACTTTACATCCATCTATCGATACTTTACATCCAACCATCTATCGATCATCCATCTATCAAGCTTTCCAATAAAAGGAATGTACCTATAAGCCATCGTAGAGTCACTAAGGAACTAATAACAATTATTCTTTGAAATATAGGATATATTAGAATATCCTTTATTACAATTGCAAGTACTTAATTTGCTGTTAATCTTATAATGCCCCACATTTTCGAGGACTTTATATTAAGCAAAAACATGTTAACAAAATAGTAATGCTTGTGTGCTTTGAGTTAGTTGAAGATGTTTTGGTAAAGATATATTCAAGTTGGTACCGAGAAGGTCCTACCAATCAAATCCTAGTGGGGTCGTGGACACTCTACTAGATCTTGGTAGATTTGCTATTGATCGTTATCCATACATTATCCAAGTCGAGGACACCTCGGTTCAGTTTATTGAGGTACCCACGCATATTCAGGCTACACAAGAAAGATCCTTGACAAAATATATCAATCACTTTTTTGTTAGCTTCAACAATGCAACTTCAAAATTAGAACACGAATTGCAAAGTTTGCATGATATGCTTACGATGAATATTTATTATATTATTATAGCTCACTGTATCCACTTAACAGTAACAGGACATTACAACATGTGTGTCTACTCCATTTAGGATTGAGGTTTCGAGTACCTGGTATGTATTGGACGTGGTTCAGTAAACGAACCGAGACCGGCATATCAATTAAACTATACCATCGTATACTTGATATCGCCCTACTTTTAGTTTCAAACACGAATATCGTAATTTACATAGTTGTTAGTATCAGTTTGATTGTAAAGTATAATTTTAGAATCATTGTGTTCAATTTGGATCAGACAATTTGTGTCGAATTTTTTTTGGGGTTAAGTCTATTTTTGGATCAGTCGTTATTTTAATAATCTATTGACCAAGTGCGTCGTGATCTTGGTTTTCAGTACTTACAATTGTTGACATAATTTTGAATGATCAAGCGTATACACAAGTTAAACCTTTAGTTCAGGCATGAAACAAAAACAAGTTAGTCTGTGACATTTAACGGTCCAAAGAGACAATGGTCCACCAACTTTGGTGTGTAATGAGAACTAAACCTTGTAGAACCTTTACGGTAAAGTCATTTTGGCATAACTACTTCCCCTTGTAGTTGGGGCACACTAAATTTATAAGCAACCTGGTTAGAAGGTGATTCTATCATTCACGGACAAAGTTTCCAGAACTTCGCTTGTCCATAGCCCATTCTGTTTTATCTATAGTCTTTTAAGTTTATTTCATACGTAAAGTATTTATTTAAAGTAAACTGTGTTTCTGAGGTTTGGTCAAATTATCTTTGGTAGCGAACTCTTTAGACGAATGTTTCGGCTGATTCGTTTTAGTGTTGAATGAAGAGGAGTTTCCCGGAAAAATAACGTCATCAGTATGATAAAAATATGTCTGTAATGTACGTCGATCCATGGTTAATGTTTTAAAGGCGTCGCCGAATCAAGTTTATTGTGAGTTTCGATATTTCCTACACATGACACATTATTAAAGATGTCCTAACGGTCACTCTTATGGCATGTACTAAAAATAGAATATTGCTTTAGTATATATATTATGTAGTATCTTGATGTGGGTGTTAGGCGACTATGTGTGTTGCTATAACAAGGACCTCAAATTGACTATTAGCACCGATCTCGAAGCTATAATAATTTTGTAATATAACTTCTTCAATCTTATAATAATAATTTTATTTGCCCAACAGCTCTCTATACATATTTCCTACGCAGATTTTTTTGAGTCGTATGATGCGATATTTCGATATGATGGTAACTTCTTCTTTCTCTTAGCGTTATCCCAGTTTCAATCTGGGGTCCGCTTTCTAGTCTAACCGGATTTGGCTGAATATTAGCTTTTCCACGGAGCGACTGCCTGTCTGACCTCCGCAACCCGAAGGGATAGCGATATTCCATGGTTTAGACTAGTGTCAGTTTATTTAGAAGGTACTGACGCCCTGTAACGACTGTCAAAGACATGATGATCTTCGATATGATGGTAACTAATCGCTAAAATTTCATCAAATATACTTCATATGCTATTTAAACTCACTTTGATAGTTGAAAACACAATAATTTAAGTTTAAGTGTAATTACTAATTTGTCTATTAAGAAAACCATTTATAATTATTGGCTTAGCTGTACTTTTCCAACTGATTGGTATGAACCAAACATTATAATACTAGAGCCTATAGGATAAACTTATTCGACAGCAGCGATGTATTTATTGACAAAAATAAACATATAAGATCATAACGATTAGTAGACTAAGAAATTTTCAGAATATAAGGCACTTAAGAAAAGTCTAACTTCATAATTTCAAAAGCTCAAGAGACCGCACATTTTTTGTTTTGTACTATATGACTAAGATATATTATGTATAATGCAAATAACTTACACAGACGTATTACGTATTAAACTTTACGCAATATATTCGAGGCCTTACGTAATTCAATTTATAAACCATAATCTTTAAACGCCCAAGGAAGGAAAGTCAGTATCAATATTGTAATCTAAGAACCAAAGTAAAGTTACAATAAAGCGACCATAAACCTGGACACGCATTCGAACTCCTGACCCCGCATTATGTTCAAAGCTAGTCGCCTTGAAACACTTTCGTTCAGGCATTTAATTTGCGTCAGCCAGTTACAACTCAAGCAGTTTGTATGTCCGATAAGTAATTTGTATGTTTGTTAGGGTTAGTTGGTTTAGAACTCTGTTTGAACATGCTCTTTTAAAGATTTTCATAGTAGTGTAATGCGATAAGTTTAATTCAAAAAGAGCATGGGTAACAGAAATAAAGTTGATCATGTAGATCTCGTATGTATTGTAATAGATATCTGCAAAGTCTTCAAATGCAATCCATTCGAAATCCTACAAATTTTATCTCATATTGCTGTATGTATAAATATAAACCCAAATGCACACAAACCTTTTTGTTTTTAGATCGTATCATTATCACTTGACACATTCACCAAAATACACACAAACTTGTTGTGATTCCGAGCATTTCTTTTTATTGTGAGCCTGTTTTATGGTGGTGACGTGCAGTGTTTGAAAAGCCGTCATGCCGCTTCTTTATACGACTGTAGACTCAAGTATATATCACGGTGGATTATTATAAACATCGGTATCGTTTCACTGTATTTGCTCTGAGCCTATAGTTTGGCGAGACCTCACTTTTATACAATGATCGAATCTTCATTTGGAAATTTTGCAGGGGCTTGTATGTAACTGCCTCCACCTCGAGCTATTTTAGATCAGAGGATGCCCACAGCTACGACCGCACATTTAATTAAATTGAACCGATTCTTCCTGAGCCCGTGGGAATTTCGAGAAATCCCTTCTTTGTGCACCTCTACAGTCCCCAACGAACATACATGGCAAATGTAGCTCCTTGCGCCCTATAGTTTTGACTTTGTGTAGTCTGTCAGCCAGTCAGTAACGCAAGAATGTATAAACAGTAGTACAGTATAAAAAGTAACAATCATGATTAACTGGACATCTACTACATTATATTTTGGCAACCCTATATATAAGTTATAATTATTTGCGTAACGTGCACGTTCATTTTAACATTTGAGTAAATAATTGGTGATAATTATGGTTATTAAGAGTACTATTGCTGTCAAAATAATTTATACTTAATCGTCTTATAACGACCGGTACTAGCTAGAACGACAGATGACAGAACGTTATATTTTCATGCTAAGTTAGGTATATCTTAAAATAAAATAAATGTATGACTTCTAGCGAGGAAACCGGGTTAATGGCTTAATATATGAAATATTTGTTTTACATGTTCGCGTTTGTATGACCGCAATGTGTAGTGGTGGTAAAAATTATCACCTCATTTAGGAACAGGATCATTACCAAACTTTTTACTTGGTCGAACTGTCTATGTAATACAAAGTGTCTGGGTATTTTGTCTGGCTATGTGGTATTGTAGATATAAATGTAAGGCATTCCTCTATCTTACACTGATTTGATATCCTTATCTCAGATTGGATTTTTATCTAATGCAGTTTTAAGAACCGCGGCATTGTCCGTTTGTTTTAATTGCAGAAGGTTGGTTCAAGATTGAAAACGTTATTTGAATACCGTTGCTAAGTGTTTTATTATGCCATTAGCCAGAAGTACTAAGTATATTTAAGTGACGTTACTATTAAATAATGATTACGGTACAGAAATAACTGATCGATAAAATACCCGTTAAATTGTATGTTATTAGTACATTTGCTCGAATACGGTACCTATTTGTGGACAGATAATAACAAACGAGTTTATGAACAATACAGATTATAAAAACGCAATGGGAATGGCCCATACAAACATATTGTAATGTATACAACTGTAATGTTATAAATGCTGAAGGCACTATATTCTATTATCTGGTTCTAGTGAAAACTTGGGTAAATGAGATAACTTGGACTCTTGGAAGATGAAGTGGTTTTGCAGAAGGCATCCAGTCTACGGTAAATTGCCGAGGATGGAAAACATAAAAAACGTGATATAAAATGTTCTACGTCATTCAAGCAGATACATAAAATATTAATATCTGAACTTTCCTTCGATCTCTTAAATATGCAATCGCTCGTAGAAAGTTAAATCCGATATAAATAAAAACTTCTCAATGTATCGCACCTTATTGCTTCCGAAGCACACTTTTGCATTATGAAATGATTTCACACACACTTTAGAAACTTGCAACTTTGCCAATGAAAGTTGCAAAATGATGTTTGTTAAAGTTTGTATGTTTACTTAAAGTATTTGTTAAGTTGTTTTAATACATACTTTAAATGAATATAGAAAATCATCATGACGATGGCATGAAGTATTTATAAATGACATGTACCTATTAGCTGAAGAGTAGTGATGAGAGAAAATTACACATATTTGTGTGATGTTTGAATGTATTTTTATTATATGCTGAATGATCATGTTTCAAAAGTGTTACTTATTTGGCATCGCACGCGTCAAAATGACAATAGACCCGTAAAAAGGTATCGGAGAACTTCACGTATAGATACGCGTACGTAAATCTATCAAGGTACTTAGTATTTAAAAATATTCTGGTTAATTTGTACCTAACTGGTAACCTAAATGCAGTGGTGCATTGTTAAACTAGATTAAATGCGATTCGGAAATTGAAAAAGTATCTACGTTTCGTATTAGTGTGAGGGAAGTCTTAGTTATGTTCTCTTCAATAATACGAAGTATCACAAACTATGTCTGTCTGAATACTGAACCAACTTTCCTACTAAAGAGAGACGGCTATCTCACTTCCGCAGCTCAAAGAAACCAATATTCCAAGACCGGACAAGTTGTAAAGACGTTTGAGGGTACTGACTCCCAATACCAACATCATAAAATAAATATCCCTAACACGCGATAACAACGGTCAATATTTAGTGAGGTCACGTTGACTTTTTGTAACTTACGAGCAAGCTAAGGATCTAATCTTAAAAACTATACTTGACCTTACTCGTGCATTTGCGTCATCGCCGAATGCATTTCAAGGCTCATTAAATGGCAGCTCTGCTGTCATATAAGTTGGTTGGTTAGACTTAGAATAACACTAGCTATAGATAGCAACGAATGAAGAAAATGTAGTTCTAATATATAGAGCCGGAACAATTTATCCGCCTACAAAACAAAAACATTTTGAGATAATAAGCTGTTATTTTTGAACTGGCCAGAAAACACGTTGTTACTGTAATCTTGTCTTTGTGGAAATAACAAAGAGAAAAAAACAACACACAATAATTAGTCCGCACTACTACTTATGGTTAAATTGATGCCAAACAACAAGATACGTCCTTGGCGTTTGACTTTAACATAGTGTGTAAATATTTTATTTATGATAAATGATAAATGCCTTCGTATTGTGGTAATTAAACACTGTATTTGTGAACAAGGCAATTTGATATTCATAGTGTTTCATTATGTTGGAATTTCACGTGATTTTTAAACGCCATGCGATTTTCTCACGTATCCACGTGTGAAGAGATATTAAAAGCGAAATTACAACAGATGCTTGTCATTCAGTACCGTGTACTGTGATTACTGATTACTTTCTGTATACAGATTGCAGTGCTCCATTGATGACGCTACAGAATCAATGACATTATAATGAATGAGTATGCTTTCGATGAGCCGTACGTGTAGAATTATCATTTACGCCGCATATTCTCATGATTGCATTTTGCTATTGATTTTACTATGAACCTTGAGAAATGTCTCGTTCTTTTCATTTCATTGATGCAGGTCGTGTTTAGCTTGATGTTCAATTTGAAGAGTGTGTTAATGCGCTCGTGTGGTAATTGCATTAATAAATGACTCTATAGAAATTGTGGGTGTTTCGTCGTTTCGCACCACGAGTGGTTCGGACCGCGGTGTGAAACGCGGAAGAGCTCTTAGGAATAGGCTGTTTCGGACCGCGGTGTGAATCGGCCATAGAAGAATTTGAATGGGTTTATTCGAACCGCGAATGGAACAGAAGTTTTCTCAGTAATAATGCTTAAAGTACAGCCAGGCACAAAATAAAATAGCAAAAATAAAATAAATTTTGTTTTGAACGCATTTGTTACACATGTCTTGTCGCCTACTCTACGTTATAATTTTGGTACCTATTTACAACTCTTATTTTTACTATGCATTATGATGTATTTTAATGTTGGTTGGCTGACCAAAATATGTGTAAAAAATATACAAAGTGTCGGTCTCTTTACAAATTATCCCTTTGTAAAACCCAGTCTTACTGGCAATAAACAATAGAAAAAGATAGAGCGCAATTATGCGCTTCTGATTGGTTCATCTGAGTCTTAGGGCCATAAATCATTTCTCTATATCTATCTCGCTTGCACTTATGGGTCTTATGGAGCCGTCTAGTAAAGGGCGTAACAATAAAATACATATTATCGATAAGTAACGTTTATTATCGTATCTTGTTCACAAAATTTAAAAAATCACAATATTTGATATTAAACTATATTTAAAAATTGTATACAGTATTTTCATACACAGAGAAACAAAGTAGATCATATTGTGTCCCTTAAATGAGCCGTTAATATTACAAAAAGATATAAATTATATTATACTTAAGAAAATAAAATTAATTTTCATCGGAGTCTTCATCATAAGAATCTTCGTCTTCTGCCAAATTTATAAGTGGCGTGTGATTTCTAATTAGAGCTTTTTGTAATTCTTTGTTTTCAAGTTCTTTGGCATGCCTCACACATTTTACCCAGTCTTCTTGTGTGAAATTATCTATGGCTTGGTGGAGGTGATTTTCAACATCTGCTATCTTGAAAGTATTATTGTTCTTCGCAACTTTTGCCTTTACTTGTGCCCAAATTAGTTCTATCGTTAGCACGTGCGCAGGTAGCCGTTTATTGATAACAAGGGTCCGGCGTGCTGCACATTCCTATCTTTTTTTACTTTTATGACCTGACGACTCAGGTGATAACGCGCGTACGTTACTATTAGCATGCTTTTGAATGTAAAAGGATCTCAGTGCCCTTCTGGCTTTCATAGTGGATTTAATGTGACGACATGAAGTGTTTTCCAAATATTGTGAACTTGTAAATCAAACAAGGTAAGTAAATCCTGTATATAATCTTCTTGTAATTTTCAAAGTGATATCATCTTAAAATCATATTTTATACTTAGCTATAAATAAATAAAGAAGCTCCATGATTACTTTTAATGTTTCACATCTCTGATAGGCAGCCCATAAAACATCTACAGTTTATATGATAAACCCTGACACTACTTAGTTATTTCCCTTAAAAAAGTAATTAAATTACCCATAATATGAATATAACCAATTTATTTTTAACCACATACGTTTTCATCCATATTTTTTGTTTCGGTTGCTGCTTCATCTCTCTGAAAATGTCGGGTGACCCATCAACTTCACATGGTGGCCCAATTGTCCACTTTCTAAAAACGAAGAGAGGTGGCCAAATGCTGTGTCGTGTTGTGTGTGTGGATGTAAGGTATGTCGAAGTTAGATGGTTCGTAAGTGTAGTCTAGACAATTCATAAAAGATAAATAAGATAAATGAAACAAGTTTCGAAGTCTGTGATTTTTAATAATTACTAGTGCATTTCGTCATGTGCCATCAAACTGTTAATTTAAAAATTTACGTATGATGTTTCGAACTGTTGTTTTAATCAGTAGTAAATACTTAATTATTATTACATTTTAATCAGTTTTAAGTCAGAATGTGTACCTAATGTTTCAACTGTAATTTAAATTAGTTCTCAATTACTAATCAAACTGTGATTTAAATTCAACCACTTTTATTAAATTTTAGTATGCGGTTGTGATTTTGAAATATGATTACAAAATATCAAGTCGTAACTGTTTCATTTTCATGAAACACTTTTCTACTCGACTGTACATACAAACTTTGAAATTCGCTTGTGCCTAAACATAGTGGTTCGAATCGCCCCATTCTTAAGAGCTATTGGTCGATTCACACCGCTCGGCTCTCCAAGGACCGCCGCGGTGCGAAACAGCCCATTCTTAAGAGCTCTTCTGCGTTTCACACCGCGGTCCGAACCACTCGTGGTGCGAAACGAGGAAACACCCGAAATTGTATACGAAGTAAATCGCGCTCTTACAGATACAGTTCTTACAGATCATATATGCTATGTCGTGGCTTATACCAGCTTTAAAGGTATTTTCGTATCGGTACATTCATACATGGTTTGTTTCCCATCCAGGACAAATCTTTGCGCCATGAACACGATAATGTGTTCTCTGTTGGCACTTAATTTGTGTATAATATGTATTTAAGTGTATAGAAACATGGTTTCTTGTTTAGGTTGCACAGACTGCCTAGTTAAGGTTCAGCTCTGCCTGTGTGAGTTGGCCTGGATGTATGTATTTATTTCAGTGGTAATTCGTTTTCTATAGCACAGGATTTGCATAATTTGAAATCACATAGCTTTGCCTTCTCAGTAAGCATACGTATGTTTATTTTACTTATAATCCATCACTTGTAAATGAAACGCTACGTAATGAGTACATAATAGTTGCATACACTGCTACTAAATATTTTTAGAATTATAATATTAAGCCACTTGTATGCCGACTTACCTTTCAAATTTTAGATGACAGTCATAAAATTACCCAATTTATTTCTCGAATGGTGTTTATACGGTAGAAAATTAATTAACTTTCCATCACCAGACCTTTTTCATCAATTTTGTGATAAATGTAATAGATACTGACCATTTTATTGGTAATTACAGAACAGGTTTTTCATTGAGTAACAAAAGTAGTTAGTACATTTTATAACCATCAAGGGATCTGTATAATACGTAATTAAGAGATAGTGAGTTCTACCGACCATATATTCCGCATACGTTTGTAGAGAGAATTTCCTTAAAAAAATGCCACAAACATCAGTAACGTGTCAAATAGTTGAACTATGGATGCACAGTAATTTTCCATTATCACTTGGTCTGTCTTGATACAGCAGGTTTATAGCAGTCGAGGTCAGCTTACACTGGTAATGTGCTGTTTAGTGTACATCGTGTTGATAACGGGTATATGTATTTAATAGACAGTAGACGCAGCGTCAGGACAATGGCGTAAAACATCTGACTATCATTCAATAGACGGCAGTTAACTGTAAATGCACGTGACAATCGCTTTGCATCGACGTTTACCGAGTTATTTATTTAATACTTTCTGCTACCACAACTTGCAGTTTAAAACGTACTTTTATGGTGCCGATCGCTGGCAGAAAAATATTAATATTGAATTAATCCCGAAAGCAACTGAGCCCGCGGAACCGGTAGATGCCGTCCCAGTCGCCGGTAACCTCCTTTTAAAACAATTACACACTCTTACACACTCCTAACTCTTGAAATAGACATTGTAAGTAAATATATCGTCTAAATAGGTCAAACATACATGTTCATACTAACTAATAAATAGCGAAGTTGTCAGAGTTGTCTCATATTCAGGACATTGACACGAAATCAGATGGACTCAAAAATAGAATGTTAATGGCATCCCAAAAATGTAAAGTGACATTACAATATGTCAACCGTCTTTAATGTAGAACAAAATTAAGATTGCATTTTTGTGCTACAAATTGAGCAGTCACTTGTACGTGATTAATACCTCCGGTGTTACAATAACGCTTTCGCTTGCCATCGGGCGTACCTTATGATAGTTTGTCACTTTATTGCTTTGAAATATTTGAGCAGGATGGAGTGGGAAGTATCCGAGGCTGATTTTTAAATATTTGAGCGCATCCTGCTCGATGAACGATGTAAGTAATGAATAAAGCTTTCTGAACCTATGTATCCTCACGTAAATAACACGCGTGTTTTGCTAAACAATGATTGCCTGGATGCTTGTCCTCTGAACATCTAGTAGACAAAATAATAGATCTGCAGCAGACAGCACCTCAAGTCAATTAGAAACCAGACAACTATTTCTTTGCCGTCTATTGTAAACGGCCTGTCTGAGCATTGATTCTAACACTGCAAATTTCTGCTTGTCATACCAAACCAGAAACTCCTTGCAGAAACATTATTTACCCATGGTTTCCTTGCTGTGGTGTTCCGTACGACAGACGTCTTACTCATTCCGAATAGCATCGACAAATCTGATTAAAATTCATGTTTTAAGCTATGATCCCGCTCGGAACCAATTACCTACATGACATGTTTTTTGACATAGTACATAGCAGCCACAAGAGTAACCCAGTATTTAAATCTAAAACGAGATCAAGATTGCTTCAATAAATAATATCACTGAATATTGATGACTTAGTTTTATACAAGATAATATTGATTTATGGACAGAAATAACGATTCTGAACATTGATTCATACATTTAGGCTGATAATTATTTTGAAAGCTAAACTAATTTAATTTGCAGTAAAAATATCTGCCTTTTTATGTGACATTTGACAGAAAACTTGGCGTCAAATAGTTGTACATATAAATACAAAAACAAATAAAAGGTTGAACTGTATTTCTTTTCAACTACATTACTTTAGTATACTTACGTGTATCTAGTTATGAAAAATATATTCCCCAAGCGCATAATTTTATTGTTAAAAGTGAAGTAATCTTAAATTATTTTCAAGGATAGCAATCAGTCACTGGCAACGGGAAAGACCCAAGTGGAGATAGAGCGATGACACGTTCAATCTTAATCATCCAAACTATGACAATAGGGGTTTTACGCAGATAAAAATAATTTTTGTATAAAGCGCATCATTCCAAATATTTAGGCAATGCTACAGCTCTTATACCATAATTATGTCTACGTTTTGTCATATAGCTTGAAACAGTATATCATACTAATAAATACACATGTATCTTTATATTGGTTGACGGCATAGAATACAAGTGTCACCACCCCCTATCTTCCCGTGGGTGTCGTAAGAGGCGACTAAGGGATAACACGATGCAAATACCATCTTTGCGTAGAGACGGAAAACTCGACATCAAACCCTATACGACTGCCTCGTTGGTCTCGCGGCATAAATGTGCGCGTGGGATCGGGAGGTCCCGGGTTCGATCCCTGGGTCGGGCAGTGTTATTGGGTTTTTCTGTCACGAAATTCTCAGTAGCCGCACGGAGTCTGGAAATGTGCCCGGTACGGCAATAGGCTCGCCCCTTATTACGTGGGACTAAAATATATCTGGCGAAAAGTGGGTGTAGAAATACACCTCTGCCTACCCCTTCGGGGATAAAAGGCGTGACGATATGTATGTATGTATGTATCTTTATATTTAAATCGCCTGGGCCAGTGGTCACCTCCATATCTTAATCAAGTACCCAAGTCTTTACACGCGACAATGGCATGGCTCATGGACCATGGAGCCTCCTTAAAATAATAAACTAAGTAGTAGGTATATAAGTTTATTCATCAAGCAAACTATTTCACATGCGGCAGTCTATATTCTCACACTTATCTCGTTCAGGGTCAGCAGAAACAGCTGCGAGCCATTGTTATCTTTACTACCTGAGCGATAAGAACTATAAACTTGAGCACTGATTGTTTCATTTTTACAGCGTAAATGATTTTTAGCCCTATCACGGACATAAACTACTTAATGCGCAAGGGCTGTCACAATGAACTCATGCAAGGAATAAAATTCGGTTTACAATACAGGGTGTAAAAAGACCCTTAACGAAAACTGAAATCCCATGTTTTACTAATCACTACGAACATTTTTTTACTTCGGCACCATACCTGAGAAAGTACTGGTTCAGGAGATATTGTGGCTCAAAGTTACTACTTATAGAATTTTTCTAATTAGGTACAAAATCGATGCAATTACCCCGCCATGTTCTACAGATGTCTAATGACCCCATGGATAAGTAGGTATTTCGAGCATTGCACGCGCGCACTTTTAATTGCGGTTTAAAATATGTGTCTCCTTAAAAAATATCGTTTCCCAGTTATTATTTATGCTTAGTATGACTTGGCATAATGTCCATAACGAGTAGAATTTGTGTAAGTGATGGGTCTTGTGACACTTTCTATTATCCTCTAAGCCTTTCGCAGTCCACTTCTGGACTTGAGCCTCTCCTAATTTGCTTCACACTAGCGCTATGACTCAATATGAGGATTAGGCGTACTTTACCACGCGGGCTGGCCAGACGGGTTGGTATAGAGTTCAATGTTGAGTTTTTCTGTCTCTTTGCAAATATACTATTTGCTTTGTGTATTTTCCTTTGTTGACGATATTCGTGCTCTTACTGAGATTTGCTTTACATACCTGTATGACTTCGATTACAGTTCTGTTTTCATATTGATACGGAACAATAGTCGATTATAAAAACAACTGCTTCATTGGTCCTTTGTGGTACGATTATGTTTTGAAAAAGAGTTATAGTATTTTCGAAGAGAAAATTAAAAATTTGGATGTAATATTACACCTCTGCCTACCCCTTCGGGGATACAGGCGTCTATAATAAAAAAATAAATATTCCCCAATTTCTGCCGAGCTCTTCTTCAGCTCATCTCAGCCCAAACACGCCTATTTCGGAACATACCTAAGGCTCTTGAGGAGTGGTCTTGAGTCACCAGTATCTTATCTAAAACTTTAGATATTTTTAATATTTATATATCTTTAATATTTTTTCTCATTTACTTTATTACCTTTATCACGTTCCCAACTTGATATCTGCCAACCCTAATATGCATTCGATAGTCAAGTAGTAATGAGTCACGAATATTCGCGGAGTGTTAAAAATCTGTGCAGCCTTGAAAGTCTTTATTAATTCTCGTGATATCGGAGAACAACTGACATATACCAAGACAAGTTAGCCTCCATTACCAAAGATTGTTAACATATATATCAATATGCATCTATATTAATGTTTATTTATATTACTGCCGTTATTTGAACTTGCAAATTACTTATTTGAATTCTGCAAAGGAAAACGAATTGTACGATTTCCATATTCAATGTTGTTTTAAGTTGTTAATTATTGTGTGCATGTTGCCTGTTTAATAAATACCAAACAAGTCTGTTATGTTATTACTTTTATTAAGCTGTTAATCGGTCTAGTGCAAGAAATGTCACTTGGCCTATTAAAATATAAATTTACGGACACGGTAGATTTATTAAGGAACTTAAAAAAATATATGTAGGTAAATGTTAAGCCCGTATAGGTACCTATATTTTCTTAAGGTCAATTATCACTTTCCGTAATCCTTGTGTAATTGTAGGATAATTCTTGCATTGTCTGTAAAGCTCACTGATAACTTGAAATAGGCAAACTACTTTCGTGACATACGTAGGCATAAAAATTACATTTCAATGTGTTCAAAGTATCAGCAACCGCTTTAATATGTTAGGTAATAAAGCAAATCCACTGCATATATCAGCGAAGTTCTGCTACAACTGTATCTTAAGTGGGTACTTGAGATAATCGCCCCATCTAGCGCCGGCGACGATGCTTTAATTGATCAGGAAATAAAAGTATTTGTTGCTAACAACTTAGCAATGATATCAAAAGAAGCATAACTTCAGAAGCGAATATATATGGAGTACTAGGTAATAAAGCGCAATTCAATCAAAGATTGTTGTCTTGAACTGCAATACTACCTTTTGAAGGTTTTACTACCTTGCTGGATCACTGCGCGACTGTCTGTTTCCGGGTTCGATATCCGTGAAGGATCCACTTGATTGCTCGTCTAAGACAAAGCGTTTTAGTGTCATTACGTATTTTTTTTGCTAGGTACTCCTACCAAGACAAAGAAACAGTAGCATTTGATGCGCTACCGTGACATCTTAAAAATATGCGTTTCTAATAGGCTTTAAAGACTGACTACCTCTTTGCCTGATATTTAACCATGCTTCGATTTGTTTTCACTCTTCTCTTTTGTTCCACAGAGGGCCGAGTGGAGGTCTCCCGGGAGAACAAATACCTCAGTACGATGGCGCCGGGCAAAGTATTCGGCGAGTTGGCCATACTTTACAACTGCAAACGTACGGCCACCATCAAGGCAGCTACCGATTGTCGCCTGTGGGCCATCGAGCGACAGTGCTTCCAGACCATTATGATGCGCACTGGACTCATACGCCAGGCTGAATACACAGACTTCCTGAAGAGGTAAGTTTACGACACTAAGGCCATAAAATAAATAATTGCACAAAACGCCAGTTTCATCACTCTTTGACTTTATTTTCCAGATAAATTCAGAGTCGGAACAGAATTTGTATGAGTTATATGACAACTTAATTATTTTTTATTTTTTTATTTTATTTAACAGAAACTTTCAGGGAGTGGTGAAACCGGCCCTTAGAAACTAATATCGTTGGCCTAATAGACAGTGTGTTTACTTGACCCAATATAGAATTATTAGTCTTTAGCTTTTCTAGCCATTTGCCAATAACTATTTCTGAACAATAGGCTTTTCACAGTGCACATGGGATATAAAATTGCTGACGTTTTGTCATAATACGCCATTGACGTAACAACAACGCTAACGGATCGCCATCAAATTTTATTTCCACACCACGGACCAAGTAATAAAAATACGTGACGGTATGTCAAGTGAAACGTATTGTCAACAGTATTTTACTTATTATTGTGAGATTATTAGGCAGGGAAATAATTTTTTAAAACAAAATATTTTTCAAATATCTTTACAAAACTTCAATGAGACATAGAGCATTTTTACATAGACTCGGAAAATCTTTGTGACCTGCTCAAATTTTCCCGTGTAGGGAACTAATCGAAAGCGCCAGGTGACAAAATTAAAATTAACCAGTACGCCATTCGTGCAATATAGCTATTTCCTGTAAGTCTGATTCTAGAGGGAGCAATAACTCATAAAATAATCAAAGGAAGGTATATGTATTTATTGATACCACCACGCTACTCAGCAGTGAATGGTCCTGAGGGAATTATTTCCAATTAAAGTTCTCCAGTATGACTCTTAATAAATTAATGCTTCATACTCATATTTTCCGACATCAGAGTATAAGCATACATTCCTATGTATTTTGGCGCTAAAATGTGTTTTACCGCCTATTTGATTTTCTAACTATTAGCGTATTTATATCGTTTTAATAATATTCACCTAATGGCTTTATATGTATATAAGCTACATATATTATGTATGTGACCGGATTGAGTGTTTACAAACAACATGCTTTTGATTTACTTTAAATGACCTAAATTTTCTCGAGGTTCAATTTACATATATTATCTCAACACCTTTCCTAAATATTTGAGTGATTTTGTTCCAATTTATGGAAGAAGTATTATTTACACAGTTACAATATTAGTATGGATACATTCGCCTTAGAAGTGCAATGGAGAAATGGTGCAACTACACTTTGTTTTTGTTCTAAAACTATGTAGTTCTATAGGCTACGGCGCGGTGCCGGCGCCGACGGGATTTCTTTCGAGACTTGCTCTTCAAGTATGACTTTTTATCACAAACTGGCGTGGAGAAATCAAGACAGATATAACATCTGTTTAAAACGAAACAGTACGTAGAGAGGCTACTTATAAACTGCAACATAATTCGAGATAGACATTTTATGGCGCCATCAATTTCAATAGAAGAAACTCGCATCATAGCATGAAATGTATGTCTCATAAAAGCGAATGAAAACGCAAATCATTCACTCTTGACACAGTTATAAAAGATATAAACGCTATCTGTGTTTCCGCGTGTTTTATTTAGATGAACTGTTTCAACTTTCCTTCCTAATAAGACACGTTGTTTACAGTAACGAGGGCAGTAACCCCGCGGGAGTCACTCGACTGCCCAACAAAATGATCAGATATTTTACTACGTTCAAACATGTTTTTACTTGTCCTAATTTTAATTTGAACACATGTATAACTTCCTTAAGATTATAAATAATTCGTGTTTATTTTGATAAAATTCTTGATGTTATTGACGTCTGTTTCTGAGCTTTGTTTACGTAAATATTAATCTTGGGGCTAACGCACATGTCAAGTATTTTAGTACCGAACTGTCAAGATTTAACTTACACGTAGATAAGCAGTTAATTTTATGTGGCTATAAAGTAAGTCATAATGTCCACTATTACCTCCACTATTACCCTGTGCAATTATCTTAGTTCCTAAGTTATATTGGATTATGCAATATTACGCATGCCATAAACTGTTGAATTAGGTAATGATTACGTTTAATCTAGACGAGACATTTTCACTTTTATAAAGAATCTGACGTCATGATTGCGATGTTTCTTTGCTCCAAACCCAGATAGATTCAGATCTTTTTCATAGGTTGGTAAATTATCAAAATACACTTTTGGATATTATTTCTTTAACAAGTTCAGATTATTTTTTTATCTTAGTACACATTAAGTAAGTAATAGTGAAATCTTTTATTTTCTTTCAAATGAGTGCAATTAGCACCAAAGAAGTAATCCATCTTCCATACATAGATAAAACCTACTAAGGTTTTATTATTCACATTGTCGGGTGACTCCAGACGCTTCCGTCTCCATTATTCCCTTTGAATAGATCCTTATTCCTTGTTTACCGTACACAATACAGTCTTGCATCCGAGAGCATTACCGATGACAGGAAAGGATATTGACCTCAGGACACTTATGCAAATGCAATGGGCCCATTCTTCGTGCTTTTGAGCCCGCACTTTTACAATAGCGGCTGTATATGTAGCCTCTTTATATAGACCTTGACATGCGCCGTGTGAAGAGATCGCAATGATTTAGAGCGGGCACTTAGGCACTGCTTTACCACGCTCCGGTATGAATAGAAATGGAAACGGGCATTTAAAATGTCAAATGATAAATGCACATGTTATAGAATTCTATAAACTTTAAATTATAAGCACCAGTTTAATAGCTAGCGTAATAGTCTTTAATTGGAGTCGTATATTTTGAGCCAAAATAAACTAAATAATTGCAAAAAATTAAGGAGCTGGATTATCAAAATGACCATAAAACTTAGTGTGTTTTATAACTTTCGCGATGAAATCTTTTACGTAACTGATGCAGTAATTCTTTATCAAAGACAAAAACGTGGTCAGAAATTAATTAATTACTTGCCGATCTAATTAGGAGTTACAAACAAATTCTTACAGCACAAAACTCATTTGATATAATTACTTAAAACATTACAGCATTTTTATACTAAATAATTGTAACCGAGTATGAGGCTCATATCTAATGGTGTCAAGATTGCACTATAACTAAACATTAAACAATAATTGACGTAGACGATGTCAGTAGATTAATTAATTGAAACGATGTTATGGGAACAATCTAAGTAGAGAAATGAAATATCAAAACATTCACAGTAATTGGTAACCTACATGCGATTGCTTGCGTTCTAAAAAGTCTTAGCAGAAGTAAGGCATGTAGTTACTGCACTGTAGTACCATCGACCATAATAGTGTGATATATAGAATGCCAATATAAATGTAATTTATAGATAGAAAACATCGTAAAACTTCATATGACCACGTACGCACTCAAAATTTTATTAATCCATTTGAAGAGGCCTCCGGGTATGCTTGAAAAGTTTTATTAGTGTTCGTGTTGCGCTGTAACTAGATCGCCTTCCATTAGCTATCAAGGGTATCGTGTTATAGAATGCTAAGCATCTGTTACTTTATACCTTAGTGAAGTGCTCGCTTGCAACACGGTGATCCATCTTAGTTGAAGCCATCATGCTCAAGATTAATGCCCCGATGCGATGTTAATCTAAGTTATTGCTTTATTTTAGAACTTGTCTGGTTTCATGTTAAGAATATGGATGGATGTTCCCTACAATCGCTTAGGATGCTCAAAATAAACAAAGCTATACTTTAGATCAGAATAACATCTTTCATGTGGTAACAGCAACTAAACAATTTTTTCGAGACTTGTGCTTATGACGTATCAGATTAAATCTTAGTGTCATGCAAATAAATTTTATGACTATCGATACAATGCGTGCGTGTGGAATGTAAACACTGTAGCTATTAGATAGACAATAAAACAAAGCCGTGTTGACGAAACCAGTGTCAACGCTGTTGCTTAAGGCGGCGGTTCGCGCGTACAATTTACGAAACTCACTTACTAGCCCGTCACGTTGACATTTTGAGACTTCAATCCTTTCACTTTAACGTAATATCTATTCTTAGAAAGCACGATATGACACAGGGATATATATGTAATATAATTTTACTCATTTCAACAGTTTTAAACGTAATGGCTCTATGGACTTTACCGTTGAAATAGCTAGACTGATTTATTAGTTTTGTCTTCTGACTCCGAATCGAGGAATCAACACTTTCTTTCTTTCAATTATATGTTACAGTATTTTTCTGTACCGTTCCACTACTGTGCTATTGATTTTGTAGTAACTGTTCGTATTGTTTTACGAATCGTCATTTTATCTGGTCAGGCTTGTTTTGACGATTGCCGTGATAAATGTCGCCTTGCAACATTTTAATCTGTCTAGATTTTTGCTCTCCTGCAAGCAAATTCTCACGGTGTTTCTTGTAAAAATAACATGTATATTTCGTAGTAACGACCCTTAATGTTTCTGTACCGTATCCAACGCATGCACGGGATCATAATAATAATTTAATACTAAGACGTGCGTGTGTGTGTGCTTTCTACGAATTCTGTCACAAGTTGATGATGTCATCGATTTGACTTGTTTAACTGTCAATTTATCTACGTGGGGATATTTCTATCCTGTCTAATGATAGTTACTTTTATTTTGACCTATATAGTATAGCAATTTAGTTTTGTGAGTGCAATACTGAAGAGTGTATTCTACAGTTTAATGTGCAGAGTTCGTTCAGTGTCGCAGACGTCGCAGTGGTGCGTGCCAAGTTCATATGTACCCGCTAACCTTTATGATATATTTGTACCTGCATTGTTTGCTTAGACGATATCATCAACGTTTTAGTATTTATTTTAGGTCTGTTCTTAGAAGCTTCATTCAAATAGAAGTATGAGATGCTTAGGTACATTTGTCCGAAGTTTGATAGGTAAAATCTTGTAAAAATAATAGGTATACTATCAACCCTGTTTATAGATTGTACAACTATTGGGCAGGGGTCTTCTTTACATGAGAAAGGTTAGGTCATAGTCGACCACGCTAATATATATGTACATATATTAAATGTTTAAGCGTATTGTTTTCTGTGAAATATCTGAAGTCAGTGATGTTATCTTTTGTAGAACAAATACGATTGTAGTTCAAACATTTACCCAAACCGTAAAAGCAAAATTTGCCAATGTCTCTAAAATAAAACTGTAAATATACCTAATGATAAAAACAGCACAACCAACCAAGTCCTTTATAAAATATGCCAGTGTTAAAGAACATTGGTCAAGGTTTTTAAATATGTACAAAGCATGCGTTAATATCCTAAAAAAATACTCGTAGTTGCCATGTACTTATAAAGAAAGTCTATTCCGATAATTGTGGCGAAATTTTGAAGGCACATGCGGCTGATTATATTTTCAGGTAATAGGCAATATTATTGGTATTTCGTTTCAACACTGTGTCTGAAAATGTGCAAATGGAAGGTAAAAGGCTCGACTTGCATTACGTGGGACTTTGAACATACGAAATTGCGGAACGTGAGTGTAAATCACCTTTATCTATCCTTCTGTCCTAGAATGCCTATACATCTAAAGCTACTAATATTACTGAGATGTTGGTTTTGTGCTTTTGAACATGTTGATCTCACAATGGGCTAATAGGAAATGATCCGAGTTTGATTGGTTGAGGCTCCTTATTGAGGCAGGTCACAGGCGATCTAACAAGACGTTGAGATGTAAACACATATCCATACAAGTGTGGTAAATACCAAAAACTACGTGGGAATTATTTAACCGACTGTGCTTACTTAAAAATACATCTACAAGTATGAAAATATATAAAAAAATAATTTACTTGATTTTTAATATTATTGCTACATCGCCCCGTGAAATTGTAACACTGTTTTTGAAATCAGATGAAATGCGTTAAAATTTGAACATAGTTTAAAATTGAAAGTCAATGCAACACAATATAAAACATAACAGAATAAAATTTTACACCAATGCAATAAAAATATTCTAACGGGACTGGAAAAGCATAAAGCTATCAGCAGGCTTTGCGAAAGATGCAACCCATCTTGGCTCTGAAGGTGACGATGCTGCTTATCCTCCTGAACAATCGTACATGCCGTATATGAATACGAAATCCATTGAAAAGCAGATTTTTCTGCACAAGATCTTGAAGTAGACGATTCTGCCTCGACATACTTTAACTAATTACCTTTGTGCATTAGCATTGAGTTACTTGGTGTTGCAATACAATACATATCAATTCATGTTCAGCTTTATTGATGTTTAACGTATTTTTTTAAGGATTGGCACATGGCAGTGTAATCTGACTGGCCTGCTAATGTAGTGGTTAATAAGCTTAGTTGTTAAGCTGAAGGACGTAGGTTCGATTCCCACCAAGAACAAATGTATGGCGAACAAGATAATTTGTTGCGCCTGAATGTATCCGTGATTTACCTGTAGTATGAATCTATCTAAAAGTCAACAGGAATGCTTTTAAATTGTCATGTTAACATAGACTGATGTTATGCGTGAATTCATAAAAAAAATCAGTGCAGTAGTTGCTGAGTATATTTATAGCAAAGAAACAAATTGCCTCATTGTAGTTCCTTGGACTAGTAGGCACATTTATGTGTTAAGATGAAGTCAGAACAATGCAATGACGATTAATCCTACGTCAGTTTAACACATCACTTGACTACCAGGAAAACGCAAACAAATAAACTTGATAAGTTGAACTGAACTCAAACGTCATACTCGTTGAAGGCAATTGACTACAAAAGGTCTGGAACAGACATTGACATGATTTAAATTGAACAAACAAGTAGTCAGATTGATTATTGACAAGTTGTCAGCCAATTGATATGAAGTATTGTCCCACTTCTTCACAAAACAATATCGGATAAATAATACAAACTCAGTATCACTACCCTATTTTATGACGTCGGAACTCATAAAAAGCAACTAAGGAAAATATGCAGGAGCAAATAGTAACTTTGCGAAGAGGCCGAAAACAAACCCTGTGCCAACCCGTCTGACCAGTGTGGTGTAGGTAGGCTAAATCCTCCTCGAGTCACGAGCTATTGTCACGCAAATTCTTCTTCTTCGTCGTCACACTCTTGGCAGAGTGGTCGTGTCGTCACGTCAGGGGTGGTGGCAAGCCTCACAATCCGTCGCCATTCCTTTCGTACTGCAGCCCTTCTCGAACATTCATGGAGTGAACCATTGAGTGCAGTTTTGACTTGGTCGGTCCAATGAAAATTAGGAGCGGCCTATGTCCAGCAGTGGACTTCGAAAGGCTGTTCTTATGATGGTGATAAAAATGTCGAAATATACTAAATCATGAAATAAGTTTATCAATACAATAGTGATATTATAAATCCCTTACTTGTAAAAGCTGTACAGAAACACGTTAGTAATTTAATAATGACTATAGCCCATCGCGATAGGAAGGTCCACAATTTCTCTCCAATTTTCACATCATCATGCGATGTTGCGGCTAAGATAAGTCTTCTATATTAGTATTGATTGCAGTTTAATGGGCATACAGCTGCACATCGCAGCATGCACTTGTCAGACAATTAAACACACATAAAAGGAACGACTCATCACTATATACGCCACGATAACGCTGCGTAAAAGCCAAAGATGGGCGAGAGAGATGAGAGTTGCGCTTAGACAACACTCACTAATTATTACTTACGCGGAGCGAAGCCAGGAATACAGTTTGGGTGAATCTTTATACTGCACGCCTTTCAGCTGGTTCAGACATCTCTGAAACAGCTGAGTGACGGAGGTCCGCTCAGCTGCCTCAAAGATGAGCGGTGCGCACTTAGTGTGGTGGATACGCCGACTAAGTATGTTCTAACTGTACGTCACAGTAAGCGCAAACGAAAATTGCCTCAATCATGTAATTTTTCACGGTCAATACTCAGTCAGTCAAAAGTTTATTGTGTCAATATTATTGTGCTACCGTATGTGACAATACACGGTTATGTTTACATTTGTTTGATTGCGTCAATACGTCAACCATGCATGTTTATTATAAACTATCAAACTACGTAGTAATCGGCACTCTATTATATAAAAGCAAAATGCCACAAAGTCATTGAGAAATTCTCACAGTTAACAGATTCACATGATTAAGAAATAGCTTAAATATTTTCATCTTGACTTAATTTAATACTTGATTACCAGGTTTTTGCTCTAATTCAGACTAAGATGAAGCAAATAGCTTGTGCTAACTTACGCATGTGTCCAGTAATAATTGGTAATACAATAATTAGGAAATTAACAATAGCTCTACTTACATAATTTGATATAAAATGGAATTCGTATGATGTAAAATCCGTGACACGCGTAAAACTTTAATATATTTGGCTCCATTGCTATTCCAAAGTTATTCATAAAATCGATAATATAAGCTTCTTTTCGCTGTTGACTATGAACATCAAACCGTTCCTTTCGATTGAATCACTCACGGTTTACTCCAGATATGGAACAAACTTCTATAAACCGTTGAACATATAGGTTTTTGCAACATTGTAATTATCATCATTAATCTTATTACTGATTCCACTGTAAACTTTAAGTACCTAGTTTTATATCCTATATTATACTGATAATTGCCCTTTGAGTGGTTTTTGTATCCATCCACTCCATATCATTACATCCATTGTATAATAAACATTAAAGGTCATTATTTACATATTATTAGAATTGTTGTCCTTGCATAAGACTTTCATTTTTATGCCTCCGCTGTAATAAGGACTCATTCAAATATCAACAAGCTTACCTGTCTCAGATTTCCATATAATACTTTGATTTTGATGAGGCAAGGCAGCGATAGCCTAATGGAGATACCAACGGACTGCCATGCAGAGTGTACCGGGTTCGAATCCACGGTGCACACCAATGACTTTTCGAAGTTAAATGTGTATTAAATTGTTAATTATCGCTTGCCCCTTGCCTCGGAGAGCACCTTAAACCGCGTCGGTCCCGGCTGTCATGAAGATCGTTGACAGTCGTTACGGGATGTCAGTTCCCTCAAATAAACTGATACTGGTCTAAACCATGGAATATCGCTATGCCTTTGGGTTGCGGAGGTCAGACGGCAGTCGCTCTGTGGAAAAGTTGATATTCTGTCATATCTGGTTAGACCAGTAAGCGGACCTAGGACTCCAAGGCGTGCCAGTCTTGGATGCAAGCGGGATAACGCTAGGGCTATGATGACTTTGATTTTGATGAGAGCGTTATTATATTCTACATGTTTTACTGACTTTTTGAGACGACACAAGACAGCGCCATGCCATCTGCCTTCAGCCACATACCACCGAGGAGCGCTAATAGTTATTTTACATCAAATGTAATAAAAATATCATTAATTACAATAAATTTTAGAAACTCGACTATCCATGTATGTACTTGCTTGATATTTTTTGACCTCAGAGCAAGGTTTTGTCAGTGGCCTCGTTTAGTTTGACAGTGTTTAGTTCCGCAATTAAAGATTTACAAGCCGACCCGCAGTTTTATTTATTTTGAGCTTGATACATTCAATCTTGCATTCTTCGCGCGGATACTAAAAAACCTAATTTCTAGAATATTTTATTTTACCTATTTATAAAACTAGATGGTAAAAAATGTTGCGTCAGAGAACGAGTCGTTTTCGAAATATTTGTTTCAGTCAGTAAAGTGACCTTCTCTATTATGTATATCGATTCTGTAGGTAATTATCTAACACTAATTGACCAAGGTTTGTGACGTAAATATATTTCCTGCAATATAATGTAAGCAATAATATGTGATAGAGACTGCTAATAGCAATAATACTTGGTATTTGAAACAGTAAAGTTGGAACTAACATTTGTAATGTTATTATCTAGGAAGTTATGCGATATCTAGTCACTAATAATAAATACTTTGCTTCATTACTAAACAGAAGTGTAATTTCTATTTATGATAAACAGAGGTATCAACAAAACTTGATGATACTTTTAAATTTCTTCTCCAAATTTTGTTACGTCCATCAACATGATCCTATCATCGTCCTTAATTCGTTCGAAGATCTTCGCTTTGAAGCCACAAATTGTCTGTTTCTCTAAAGTATTCCTAATTAGAAAAATCAACTCATCAGCCATGATAGTGGTATTAGCGTGGCAGTATCTACAGAATTCAACAAAAATTTGTGCCGTGCTAACTACAACTGTACTGTTTATTCTAATAAACTCCGAGAGTTACATAAACCTGTTCTCAAGTGAAATGACTCATTCAAGGAAATCAGACAAAGTGGTCTGCCACCTTTTAGCGTTCACTTTCAATACAACCAACTTGTAATTGATTAAATTATACATGCATAAAATGAAGTTACGTCCTAAAGCAACTGCAATGGACGATCATTTATAAGATGTGGGTACGTTATACGAGGTGACATCTTTATGCAAGATGTATTACTAATGTTAATAAGAATATTATGCATCTCTAGATGCTGTATTCTAGTGTTAATAATATTGATAGCTATTAATTGTGCTGCTAAAAACATATACCCTCTAAAATGTCGAAATTTCAATATTGGATTACGTCATTACTTTATCACGAATTCTATAATATTAATTTGGAAGAGAATATCAATGCAACGATTTAAGAATTTAAGGACTATACTCGGAAGGCTGATGTTTTTTACGTCCGTTCATATACTTTGCCCTAATATGCGTCGTAAAATGTCAATTTAAAGTTTCACACATTAATATTGATTATAAGAAATCAATAAGCCACTCCTATATATTTAAATATAACTTTTACCTATTTCCACCACTATTACCTATGATGGCGTATTTTATGTGTTCCAACAGACCCCGTTATGACTAAACATAACATTAGCAATCATAACAAGATCCGTTATCTCTCAAAGATGAGAAGGCCCGCGGACCATAACATCGAACTCAGTTTGTTTACCCAATGGCGTCTAAATTCCATAACAAAACACTTTCTATTAGCCAACGTAACAGTGTTAGAGCAATAAAGCCTACTTTTCCGCGTGACATAACGTCAACGGTCCAGTAACGTTTTGTTTACCTTTTTTAGCGTGCCGATCTTCAAGAATTTGCCCGAAGACACGCTGATCAAGATCTCCGATGTCTTGGAGGAGACTCACTACCAGAATGGCGATTACATTATCAGGCAAGGAGCCCGCGGTGACACATTCTTCATCATATCTAAGGGACAGGTATGTGATCTTTTGATGAATTTATTGTTTGGTGTGGTTTTGGAATGTTTTATTTTTCAAGAAGTAGCCATGATTCTATTTTAATTAAAAAATTGCTCATATGATTTTTTACCAAAAAGATTTAAAATTAAATTGTTACATGTCCTACAGAAGACACTAAAAATCTATTCAAACTAATACAGCAGCCATAGCATTAATAATCATCAATTCATGGCCAAACTTGGCGAAGATGACTGAAACAACTATTCATAGAGACGCTGAATGTGTTCAATATCGAATATCACAAATAACAAGACCAGTTTCTTTTAATGGCCTTTAACGTTTTATTTATAAACATAATGAGGTGATTACTAAAATAGTTTAAGCTACTGACATCTTAACGACTTTCTAATTCGACGGTCAAAGTAACAAATGGTGTTTTTTTATCTTTGTGTCAAATCGAAAATCACTTTGTCATATTCTATAACGCTTTTGTCTAAGTGGGTATTTGTCAATTTGGAGTAATTTATTTTGATGACAACAATGATAGAACTCGTAAAAAAATCCGCTTGTATGTGAAGATGTGTTCAAAACACGAGTTTTCACTTTCATTTGAATCAACTTTCGACTGTCCAGCGGTTGGAGCGACGTGACTTTTTTACCTTTGACCACGCCCCACTGTTTTGTAAACATGTTTCTCTTCTTTATTATTCCATTCTCCGCTTCATTTAGGCATGATACTGCTTTCAAAATATTTTATGACATAATACTGCCTAACACAGTATTCGCGTGTGGTTCATTAACTTTTTAAATCTTACCAAAACCCCTGCAGGTTTGTAGTTTCTTGTTACATAACATGTCCATATATATCTGTCTAAAAGTGTGCGGTGAAGTGATGTATAATGCATTTCTGATGAACTCATAAGCGTTGTTTTTGTCAGCGGTACCACCATTGACATACTGTCGAAAGAAATCGTAACCAAAATTCGAGTTGTTTATATTCCGTATTTTATACTCTCTCCATCTAATGTCTCAATTTCCATTGGTGCAATAATAATTATGTGTTCATTTTCTCGTTTATAATATCCCACAGTATCTACCTATTTCGAAAGTTGAAATAATGTTTCCTTTACATTCGCATGACAGTAAATTGTATAACATTCAAGCCGTAGACGGTGACTGTGCGAGAAGTTCACCTTGGCATTTAGCATTACGTCTCTGCAAACATTGATTGTTACTTGTGACTAGTGCAAACACTGAGATATTAATACTATTAATAACAGTTTATATAAAAACCCAGGCTTTGATATCTGTTTGATATATCTCGTATCTCGGAATATATCGAATTATGTAGAAATAAGTAACATTAAACAGTGCGAGTCTGACCCGCGCACCGAAGGTTCCATACGCATTTTACCTTATTTGAGGTTGGTGCTAATTACGCTAGTCTTCTAAATCTGTAAGAGCGCCCATACAACTTAGAGGACTATCTTAAATGGAGTCTACTATGTATGTATGGGGACACCCTTAAATTTTCCACTTTTTTATTTTTTGTAATTTTTCCTTTATTTGTGCTGTAAGACCCTGCTTTTGGCCAAATTTCGTGATTCTAGTTTAACGGGAACTACCATATAGGTTTTCGACCCAAAACCTATAGGTTGACCTAGAATTGTCAGTTTTGGTTAAAACCAAGGTCTTACAGCACAAGTAAAAGAAAAATTCCGCAAATTTAAAAATGTTGAAAATTAAGGTTAATTTTCCTCAACCATATCTTTTTAACGGATTGACCCAGGACCCTGATTTATTATACACCTAATAGGAACCATAGACCCCAGTATCTGGTATAAATTTTAATTTGCTAGGTCCCCGTTCCTGAGAAAATCAGTGGTGACACACGGATAGACAGACAGACAGACGGATAAGAAAGTGATCTTATAAGGGTTCCTTTTTTACCTTGTGAGGTACGGAACCCTAAAAAGTGGCTGCGAGTGAATTGTCAGTTACTTTTACCATCTATGTACAACCAGTATAGTTACTAATGTCACTTTCAAGATCAAAAAAGGCAAAACAGTCAAATTGACAATTCTCTCCGTACCATTGTTGTTGCCATAAAACTACAGAGGTACAATGAATATAGCGGCAAATGGACTTTAACAAAATGTAGGTAGCACCGTTTGCGTGTACGTGATATTGTATATAATTTTCTATTTCCTAGATTTTCCTTTGTGTTTCGCAATTGGAATTAAGCTTTTTTATTTTATTATGTAATTTTATCGCCATCTATTCAATTGCTTCCAACTAATCACCATCGGTCAGAATATTATGGAACAATCGCTGTGACTCAAATTTATATAACACGGAGGTGGTAGAGGCCAAAAGCCTGGCTATTGTGCCTACAAGGTCAGCGCACCGAACGCAAGCGAGAGGATTATGCGTATGGTATTTTGAGGCCAGATTTTTGTGCGCTTTTGTGGGAATCTATTAGACTACATCACTCACATTGTCTGAACTTGCTTATTCTTTGTTTTCAATGCATCGTACGGAATGAGCTTCTCGGGATTAATGCATTCCGAATCGGTATTCTTTTCACATTCATCTTCAGTTTCCATAGCTATGGTAGATATTAATGAGAGAAAGTGAATTACGAAGGTCTTATTTAGTTTTTGAATAGTAGGTTATTATGTCTTTTTATTTTGCCGGTATGCAATTAACAACTGCTTTTACTAGTTTTACTCGTAATAAATTTGAATGCGGAAATAATCTGACACTTTGTCTATGAAAACTCGTTTTGAACATTGTGATGTAACCATTTCATTTACAATAATGGTAAATGCTAGTATTTTTCCTATGACAGGTATTGTATGTATTTCAAAAGCAATTATTTATTATACATATTTTTAAGTAGATATTTTATTTCGTCGCGTTTCAAATCTACAAGGTTACTTCAACATTGAGAGCATTGTTCTTGAAGCTGTGAAATACCTAAGTCAACAATAAAGTCGTAACAGTGAAGTAATGTTTCTATTCATCTCAAAATTTTATATTTTGTTGTAACATAAAAAATTTCCTAATTCATGAAGTAATTTCGTATTTGGTAACACTGTAGTGTTCACACAGACTTTACGATACAGTCAGTCACACACAAATGCTACTTGATCGTTTCGAAATACAACGTGTTAATAATTATGTTTCACATAATGGGTACATGATCGACAATAACGTAAAAACAAGTACAACTTCATTTATTGAACCTTTAGATTTATTTACCCAGTAAATTTCTGGAAAAGGTAAAACACAGTCTATAATTATTGTTGAATGCACCGAAGAAATAGCAAATTATTGATTTCGCCAGAACATTAACATTGTAATAGACATGAAATGTAAACTGAAAGCCTGTCGAGATTGTCTCAAACCACGAATTAAATGGTTAAATAATTCGTTATACCGAATGATAGGCAACATTTGTTCCTATTCTTAGAAATAAACATTTATAAAGCGACCACCTCCAAAAGCGGTGGAGTGTGACAATAGCTCCCGTTTTGTTGATCTTGTGAAATTATTCGGATGACTTCATCGTCATTGGCTGTTACTTTTGGTTACATTATCTCGACTGTTTCCGCTGTTATCTCATAAATGTTTGTATGCAAGCCTTTTTACTTACATCAGTAAATATTTTATTAAAGTCACTCGTTAAGCTATTGTCGGATGTTGAATGCGAGCCAAATATACAAACTTTATTTACTCCTTGGACATTATTTGCGTCAAGCGAACGTGAATTAATGTCTTTTTATTCTCTTTATGCACCGCTTTCTTGGAAATATAACAAAGACTAAAAAATATTTGTTCATAAAAAACGGTCTATGTTTAGATTTTTAATTCGTCGTGAGGTGTGAACGTTTCGGCTTCAATAATAATTGTTTTGATGCTTCATTGAACATTTATCACGCCCGAGCCTTTTTTTAGAACAAGCTTAGTTCCTGTTGCATTATTTGTATTTACTATTACAACGCTTTACGGTTACATATGTATGTATATATGGATACCTATTTTCCTCTTCGCGGGTGATTACATTGCACTACCGTTCATTGCTCCATTTGGTTGATCCAGGATCTATGTGAAATAGAGTGAAATTTACAACTTCCCTTATCAGTAGCTATGTACAATTACTAAATTTAAGTAACGGAACCGGTAATTACACGCTCGTGACTAAATTGCTTGGCATATTATAACGAGTGGGATCGTACGAGCCGGTACGAGTAAGAACGTCGTTCGTTAGCCCTCCGTGCCTTACTTCACTCGTCCATCCGGACTTTAATGACAACTTTCGATGAAGTCCAAACGTCCGTTTCACATTTTTATACTGACGATATATAACTCACTAAACCTGTTAATATGGAAGTCGTTCGACGCCTCGTCAACAATTTTGATGAAAATAATTAAACTCGTTATGTAAACATCGTTTTAGTAATATTTATCTTGCAGTAATATATTTACATAGAAATGCTTAAAATTATTGTAGAGCTTTATTGTTATGTTTCTTTGTTTTTCAGGTAAAAGTGACTCAGAAGCCATCCAACGGTAATGATGAGAAGTTTATAAGAACTCTCACGAAAGGCGATTTCTTCGGCGAGAAGGCATTGCAAGGGTAAGCGTATATTTATATGAAATTGCTGAGTAATGTGCTGCCGACATTATCTTGTACACCTATTAGCAGTATCTAATGTTTTTAAAATGTGGCTGCAATGTGAAAAATAAGGTGCGCTCATTAAATTATCGTTACGTTTAATTGATAAAATATTTTATTGTATATCGTTTCTATGACTTGATTGAATTTTGTGGAATAAATTACTGATTCAATGATGATATCGCTTGCTCTATAATGAGAATTAAATTAAATTTAAACATGGTAAAGGTATTACGCAAAAATATGAATCAAATCTGTTGAAAACAAAATAGATTTCATTGATATTGGCTCGTCTATCCTGTATGATATAGAATAATATAGATAAGTCAACAGGGCTGAGATGGTTAAGTAGGTTATCGCCAAACTGATCTCCCCTCAAATCGGCCTCACACACAACCCCTTACCATGACTTTAACTTCCTGCTCATGTGTATTAGTCAACATAAATACTATTTGAACCAAGTCAAGGTGATTTTGTCAACATCGATCATCCCGCGCTTTATGAGTCATTTTACACGGAATTTGCTCCGCTCGTAAGGACAATGATTCTTTCTTTAGGACATTGCGAGTACAAATATTAGGTTATCGAGTTTTTGAATTGACTACTTAACTTCGCGCCTTTATCCACGATGGGGTAGGCAGAGGTGTATTACACAGTTGACTAGCTACTGTTTTAATTAATATGTTTTCTTGTCTTGCTAGGGACGATCTTCGAACGGCGAATATTATTTGCGACGCACCCGAGGGTACGACGTGTCTCGTCATCGATCGTGAAACCTTCAACCAGTTGATCTCTACCCTCGACGAGATTCGAACCAAATACAAGGACGAAGGCGAAAGCAGAGCAAGGTGAGACACGACATTGATATTCTTAATGCATCTTACTCGAGATTCAGTTCTATTTTTACCCGTCCAGTACTCTGTATTTTTTTCGAGTAGTTGTCATTCAAGGAAAAAATATTATTCGGGATTTGCCACACTTTTGAGAAATGAGGTGAATGTTTTGGCGCGATTGCAAAGTTTTTGTCCTACTATTTGCACATTCGATTTTTCTAGAATCGTTAGTTGCTAAATTTAATTCACTGTCTTGAACCATTTTGCAATATTTTTTATATCTACATTTTCAATAACTCTTATTATTTATTGCGGTACGTCAACCAACATCAAGGCAAATTACTAAAATATTATCGTTTGCCAGTAGCATTAACAAAGACTGCCAGTTTACATAAAACTGCACCTTTGTCACAAATTATAAAATAAAAAGCGAATGGTCGATGTTATTGTAATTACCCATATTGTTTTAACATAATTGGTATGACTTCATTGCATGGGAGCTTCCTATGTCAAGTTCACATAAGCAGACAGTAAGCCGGCTGCGATAACATTACAATACACCACGCGAGTGCACCAACCCACCATTGTGTTGGTTCACCTTTTTGACTCAGTAAAAAAACTCTTGCAATATGACTGGCAGAGATAACGATTACTATCGCGATTTCTCCATCTTTTAATCCATTTTATATTTTTCCAACGCTTGCGATACGGATTTTGTTCTTCGGTAAGTGGTAAGATATTAGAGAATAAATGATTTTATAAACTTTCTACACATCAATGTCGAATTTAATTAGACAGTGGAAGCAAATCGGGTATTAACTTTCCTCTTTGACGTAGAAAATATGTCTGAAGCGGCATTGAGCGATAACAATTACGCTTCCCGCGTTTTTGCACCACAGATCGTGATAAAATGGAAACAATAGGCGCATCTCGATGACTTAGTAATAGGTTTATCACAAAAACAAAGACATTTCAATTAAGTTTGATAGGAAAGTTATTATTGAGTTGATGAACTTAACGTTTTTTGGTTCTGAATCTAGGCAATTTGTGAAAACGATGTGAATTTCGTTTTATGATAGTTTTGCTAATAATGTTTCGATTGCGCACGTTTGTACCTACTCATATAAGGTACATATGTGTGTACATATGTGTGTACATTAGCGTGTCCTTTTAGTTATCAGCTACTATGTATCAGTAAGCAACCCTCATGCCGATTAGTTCAATATGTTAATAATGGATAGGATGTACTTAGGAGTTTTTGGTTTAACTCAATTGTGAATGTTGTTTTACTATCCAGTGATTAACTATTCGTATCAAATTTTCAGGTTAAACGAAGAATTCGCCAACTTGCGTCTATCTGACTTGCGTATCATAGCAACTCTAGGTATTGGTGGCTTCGGCCGTGTGGAACTGGTCCAAATACAAGGCGATTCAAGCAGATCCTTCGCCCTCAAGCAGATGAAGAAAGCCCAGATCGTTGAAACGAGACAACAACAGCATATCATGTCAGAAAAGGAGATCATGTCTGAAATGAACTGCGAATTCATTGTGAAGCTGTACAAGACGTTCAAGGATCGTAAATACTTGTATATGCTGATGGAGACTTGCCTTGGTGGAGAGTTGTGGACTATTTTGAGAGATAGAGGTAAATATTCATTTTCTGCAGAAATTATCCGCAAGTTACCCCTGCTACTTTGCCAGACCCCACTTAAATTTCCAAACTAACTACTAATCCTACACTCAGTAGGGTAGTAAAGTAGCTTTTACTTTTGATTGAGCAGTTATGCTCATACTTGATTTAGCTGATTGTTCGTACATTCACCTACCAAGGTGTCCCTAGTTACAGCATTTGATCATGTCAAATTCTAACTTCAAATTTGATTTCAATTTCCAGGTCAATTCGACGATGCTACGACTAGATTCTACACGGCTTGTGTGGTTGAAGCCTTCCACTACCTTCACTCCAGAAACATTATTTACAGGTACGAGTTGATTAAAGGAGATGTACCATTTGGCCATACATTATGGGCCTGGCACGGCCAAACACGACACCATGTGTGTTTTGAAGATAAATGACTACTCTATTAACCTGTATAATTTCTTTTTATATAACTTTTGGTGGAAATAAGATACGAGATATTTGAAATGGAAATTATTCCGCAACTAAATATACCTCAAAATTGAATTTTGACATAAACATAATACCTAGATGTAAATAAAGGTATGTCTTTGCGTCTTAATGAACAAAAACTACATAAAAAGTGGCCAATAATAATGAATAATCACCTGTGTACTAGGGAACCTCGTACTATGTATACTCGTCCAAAAAAGCTAACCACAATCACAAACACCGCTGCATATTCTTAGCATGGGTAGAAGATACTGATCATTATTATTGAATTTATATTCAATTACATTACATTAAAACCGTACGAAAACACCAATAAATCAGAGCAAAATATTTACGATACACAGTAGCAACACGAATGACATAACAGATAAAAAAAGTGTTGCAAATGGTTTGAAAAAATATTTCTACTATCGATTAAAAAACAAAACGATTTTTACCGATTAATAATTATGGAATGTATAATAAATTATATTTTTCTTGATTCTTTTTACAAATATACTTATAAAGTAAATAAAATATATTGTTTTCTAATATAATAATAAAAATATTATTTCCTTAAAACAATTTCTGCCTACCATACTTCATTTTATTTTTAATGCTGGCAACATAAGACATTCATCCGCTATTACCATAGCCTATTCAAAATAATTAATCTTTAAAAACTAAATTCTTTTACCGATACTCTATCAAGAAACGAAAACGATGTAAAAATTTTAAAAATTATATGTTTAATTTCAACGATTCACAACTTTCTGGCCGCTACAGGCCGTATTTGGTATTTCTCCTTTAATAAATGATATTAAAAACAACTGATCAATTAATACATACAAAACTACTTAAAACGCGAAGAAAATACGGCTCCCGTGTTCAGTCCAAATTCGACTAAGGCCCAGTTTCACCTCCCCTAGATAGGCCAGAAAAATTCAAAATTGGCACAATTTTTGTAGTTTAATCTGTCATATAAATTTAACAGACTCTTATCAAACAGTGGTGAAACTGAGCCTAAATGTATTGAATAGTTGAGGTTTTCGACTATTAAATTATCTAAAAAAAAAAAAATCTTTTTCTAGGGACTTAAAACCCGAGAACTTACTACTAGACTCGAAAGGTTACGTGAAGTTGGTGGACTTCGGATTTTCGAAGAAGCTGCAAGCTAGCCGCAAGACGTGGACCTTCTGCGGAACACCAGAGTATGTCGCGCCTGAGGTCATCATGAACCGCGGTCACGATATAAGCGCAGACTACTGGTCCTTGGGTAAGTACTTTGAATCAGTATCTTTGATCGTATTTTTAGTAAATATCTGATTGTGCCTGAAATATAGAAATGGGGTCGCCGTTTTGACTGTTTTCGTCCGTCTAAGTTTATATGTGACTTACAAACAGCATTTGACCATAAATACTCAGCCGCATCATAAGCACTTAAAAACTTTTCAATTGCGTTGGATGTGCGTTAAACGTCCTTAGCCCTTATCGGTTTTCGGCCGTTATTAATCTTTGTGCCTTGTCCATAAGAATAATATGTCGGTAACAAATTAGTTCAGGATCTTTATTAATATACCTAAACACAAAAATTTTATTCACCGTGCCCTCATTTTCTTCTTTTCCCGTTTACATTTTTATAAAATCAGAAAAGTACACAATAGGATTTAACGCAACCGGGTAAAAGCTAGTATGATGACGAAAAGTATTTTGTTAAAATACATGTGTCCCTGAACTCATGGCCACGGGATTACATTAAGTTCGTTAAAGATTATTGCTTAAATTTTATTAATTTTTTTATTCATTCAAAACAACTGTGTGAAGATTTTTATTGCCTTTGATTGCAAGCTAGCAAGCGGACACCGCTTAATAGTAAGCAATAACGATAATGGAATATTCATGATGATGGTCATAGCTATGTCCTCTAGTGAATATGGTGATTGGAACTGTCGTTCTGCCTCTCATAGGATGAAATAGGCAGAATATGTACAGTCGAACAACTTCCCCCTTGATAATCATAAGGGTGAGAATCGCTCAACAAGACATCGCCGCTTCCAGTGCTACTTTACACACACATTGACATTTGTATACATAACCAGTTTCTAGTGTGCCTCGACTCTATGAGCAAGCCAAGGATTTTTTTTCAAACTGGTCCACCGCCGACTTGTTTGATTGTCAGTCGAACAACTTCCCGCTAGATCACAATAAGGGCGAGCATCGCTCAGTAAGACATCGTCACTTTCAGTGCTACTTTACACGCACATTGACACTCGTATACAAAACCAGATTCTTGTGTGCCTCGACTCTATAAGCGAGCGAACGAGGTGTCGAACGAGGGAAACATATATTTTGATTTTAGCGCTAGAGTTCAATCCGGCTAGTACAACGCGCGGTTCCTGTATACTAATTTTATCCTTACCCTCGACGAATAATGAATGAGAACATACCTGTTTCTAAAAACGTCACCTGAAACTAATTAATAAAATTCATGATTAGGACTGAGAAAAATTTCAAAGCATCTTCGATACATGTGTTGATTACCTTACATTTAAGTAAGCGACCTTAATGGGACTGACCTTGACATTCCAGGTGTCCTCATGTTTGAGCTCCTCACCGGCTCGCCTCCGTTCACGGGCACTGACCCCATGAAGACATACAACAAGATCTTGAAAGGTATCGACGCGGTGGAGTTCCCGCGATGCATCACCAGAAACGCCGCCAATCTTATCAAGAAGCTGTGCCGGGACAACCCTGCTGAAAGGTTGGGCTACCAGCGAGGTGGTATCACGGAGATTCAGAAACACAAGTGAGTTTGGTTTTATTTTAAATCTGTATGAATAAAATTCTTGCATTACTGACTGCCTGACAGACAAGCTACAACCAAAACTACTGGGATAAAAAGCTGAAATTTATGTTCCCGAAAATCTGACGAGATCGGAAAAAATGGCCGATCGTAGCTGCTGCTGCGGATCCTCTAGTGTTGATGCATTTTTGAGATTAAAATTATAAAAATCTAATCATTTCTTTCTCAGATGGTTCGATGGTTTCAATTGGGAGGGTTTAGCTCAGCGGTCGTTGGATCCCCCGATCACTCCTACAGTGAGGTCGCCCATCGACACACACAACTTCGACCAGTACCCTCCCGACGGCGACGAACCGCCGCCCGATGACCTGTCCGGATGGGACAACAACTTCTAAAGAACACCTTATATACACTGAATAAGATTTATTTAACAAAAATATGTCTAACGACAATTCTTGCTTTACTTTGAGCGAGACAGAGTACGAGGCAGTTTGAATTCGTGCATAATTATATATCTAATTTGTAGTCTAGGAACTTGAATTCTCCCACAAAAGTATAATACCGATTTGTATCTATATTTTACTTAATATTTCAAATGCTAAGGCGTTGTGTCGTGCTAGAACATATTTGACTAGTAAACTGTCTTCTCATTATCGGCGTAATTGTTCCAATGACAGTTGAAAGTTTTAATGCCATTAAATAATTAGTTGTTAGTTCTTGCCAGTTGCTTGGCAACTGATAGTCTTGTTCAGAGACTTTCAAAATGATTTTGTTTATCAATATAAGGACATCATTATAAATGAAGCTCTGAATTTCACTAGATATTTGTAAATAGAATAAATTATAATCTATTTTAAAGCCTCAACTATTTACATATTATTTTTATTTCATTTTCAGTAAATCGTCACTACATTATTTCATTTTTATTATAGTGCAATATTATTAACTATTTTTGGTTCTATTACTTTGTACTTATTTTTATTTTATGTACGTATCTTTTACATAAAAACCTTATTGTTTTATGTGTGGCACAGAAGGTTGCCTAAATAAGTAATAAAAGAAATCTCGTGACTTCGATTTACTTGAAAATAAATATATTTAGTTATAATTTGCACTGAGATGTTTGTATCAAAACGTAATCAATTTGTTGAACAATACTCTCGGTACACTTACAGATATTTCATTTATTAGTTATGCAATTCTAACTCGATCTTATAACTGTAAAATAAAAATACTGTAGTCCCATTATCTAAGAAAGGTTGAATCTATATTTATTTACGTTGATATACTTGTGCCAATCTAACTGGTCTCCTTAATGAGTCATGAAATATTTTTCTCTATAGTATTACAATTTATAGTTTATAACAGGGTGACCGGAATGCCAAAATATTGTGTTACCAGATTTATATTGACAATTCTTTTCTTCGTTTTTTAACAATAATATCTGTGACATAATATTCCTAGAAAATATCGTTCACGTCGGGTTTCGTAATAAAACATAATTTAAACGAATTAAGTATTCAAATTAAATTTGCCCTTGATTTTGTATGTCTCACAAGTTCTAATTTTTGCAAGATGCATAGAAATTATTCAAGCTGCATCGATTGTATCAGTCATGAAATAAAATATTGCAACATTATCATTTTACTGTGATAGGTAATTATAAAATACGTAGTGCTCAAATTGCACGTAGGTACATACATGAAAAACTTATTTCAGAGTAATGTAACAATAGTTATATTTGAGAATGGATTTAATGATTTTACGAACGCTTAAATGATTCGTTTACTTTAAAATATAAATGAAAAAACATTTTCACAAAATTTTATTTATAGACATAACTTTTCGTATCGTTTTCTTTTAGAAATAATTAGACGAACAAACTATTCGCTTCTCAAATAGTTACCTAATTTAGTGACATTACATTTATTTCGGAATATTATGTACATTTAATTATAAATTTTATTTATTAAGAAATTATTGTATAAATAATTATATTCGTCAGTCCACTAATAATAACTTTACGACGTTTAGTTTTGTCATGTACTAAACAGCTTTCGGCTAAATCGGTAGCTATCTCCAAACATGACATAATCTAAGACTTATCATTTAATTCATTTATAATAGTCAATTTAATTATAAGTCTTCCATTTTAAATGTAGAAGTACTTTATCGTAATTATCATTGTAAATATCAACTTAGAAAATTAATAAAAGTTGTTTGTCATCTTGTATTGATAATAATATTTCGATGTTTGGGTGATGCAATCGAAGCTATGGAATTAAAAATATTTTTCTAAAAAATGTTTTATGAACACTTATTTTTGTAATCCCTAGGATAATACAATTAATTTAATATTTTATTTGAGTTTAGAAATTGTAAAATACACTATTTCAAATGAATTGTTGTTTTTCTTTATTTAATAATAGCATAATTGATTTTTCTTTTCAGTAGGTCTATACACCCTTCTTTTTTAATTAGTACAAAAACTTTAAGGACAGATTAGCGAAGACTTATCATAAACGTGACGTAACAATTTCATAACATCTATAAATAGCAAAGTTATTATCATTTGTTTATTGTAGAAAATCTTACTTATATCATAGACATATTTTACAATCCATTCACTAATTCATTGATAGTATTCCATCCTGCTAATTCGCATTATCTTTGTCGCACTATGATGTAGGTAACCCTAGACAAAAAAATGAAACAAAAGAATAAGTAATGTAGCTACTTACTTTATTTGATTTTCTAAATTCTAACCTGTCCTTAATACTTCATCCGGGCTTAGGACCGCCCAAATTTACCTTTTTAAAAGTAATTAAATACGTAGGCATGTATTTAGAAAGCAAACAAATATCAAAGCAAAAGAAAGTTTAGTATTCTGTACATAAAGAAAAGAGTAATTTTGGCGTATTTATGAAGTAAGGATCATCTGCTATTTACAAATATTATTTTATCATCATCATGCCAGCCTAGAGACGCCCACTGCTGGACATAGGCCTCCCTCAAGGTTCTCCACACAGACTGATTTTGAGCTGCCGGCATCAAATTATTATTTACATATGTAGGTATTATTTACTAAACTAACAAGTTTTCATAGTCTTTCGAAATGTCAACCACCATTGTCAATACACAGACGGGCACGTTTTATTAAATTGTTTTTTTAACGAGCGAAGTACGCTTCTGTCTTTTCACTTCGTCAAAAGCGTCCAATATGCGCTGTTTTAATTGTTCGACACTAACCGGCTCACTTTTGTACACCCACAAAAAGAAGTCCACGGGCGTAAGGTCAGGTGAGCGTGGACAAGCTACAGATCCGCCTCGACCGATCCACTGGCTTCCAAACTCTTCCCTGTACAAGTGCACAGCAGCACTCGCGGTTTCTCCACTGAAAAAGTACGCACGAAGCATAGCTACATACTCCCGTGATGTGAACTGATAACCATCGCGTCGGGCAAACTTAAACAAACGATTAACTGTTGCGGCGAAAAAATGATGCGCTCACTTCCGCTAATAATTGAGCACTGTTTGTCGCATCGGGGCGCGGCGTTGGCGCAGAAGGACAAGAGGTGGCGAGCTGCCCGAATTTATCAATGGAGCAGTGCGGTGTAGGTACGCAAGCCAATAGAAAATTAGTATTCATAGTACTACCACAATTTAGTTATGAATTTTCCAATTATTACGTATTTTTGTGGACAGTTTTGGGACTTAGTGTTTTTATTATTTACCTACACAAATATGATCAGTTAAAGATACTTAGAGCCCCGTTAATTTTTTTGTACTAATTATAAATAATGGTGTAAATATAATTATAACCTACCTTTTAAATAAATAAAAATAAGTAATATGTATATTAAATTCTGCCTCCGTGGTCCAGATGATAGCGTATGCGACTGCTTATCGGAGTCATTCCCGGGTCCGGCAAAAGTGTTACTGGGTTTTCCGAATTCTCAATAGCAGCACGGAGTCTGGTGATATGTCCGGTAACGGCAATAGGCCTATTACGTGGGACCTCAATATTCAGGGCAAAATGTGGGTGTAATATTACACCCCTGCCTACCCCTTCGGTGATACAGGCGTGAGACTATAAAAAAAAGTATGTTAAATTGGAAAGATGATCAGGTATATTGCCAAACTCAACTAACCGTCATGAAATCCGGGACATTACGATCGTCTAAAAATATAAATGACCTAGATAGGATAAGGAACAAGAGGGCGAGCACGAAGGGAGAGAAAAAGGGGAAGGAGTCCCCGGCACTGTACCGAGAATCGAAGGAATCGAGATGGATGTGAGGCAGCCAAGGTCGTTCTAAATCGGATTATGATTAGGTAAGCTTAGTAAGTACCTACCTATAACTTGCATTTAGTTTAGACCGTGGTACTGTAATAATATCAGACTACCGCGACAAGAAAGTGTAAATGGCCAACGTTTTTTCTGAATTCACCTAGATTTTGCAGATTTCTTTTCTAATCGTAGAAATTATTCGTTTCTTTGGAGTGAATTCGATGTGGCTGTTTATTTTTTCAAACATTTATTGCTGTCACAAACATAAGTGCAAATAAAGAAGAAAAACATCAATAGCAGGTACACAAGATGCTAGGGTTAAGTCGTGGCGGCAGTAGGACCCCGTTCAGCATAATACCAGACATGCTGGCACTGATCTTCTACGGGACCCTGCTAGTGACCCACGAAGGTGTAAAACAGTGGGTACACTGACCAAATATAATCATACATAAATATATAATATAAACATAAAATGCCTACGTATTAAAACAATAACATCGTGCATTAGCAGCGGGAGGCATGAGGCGAAGTCGTACAAACACACCTGAACATCCAGAATATCGGTTTAAAACTATAATTATAAGCACTTGTGCTTACTAAAGTTTTGTGGCTGTATCCCGAGGTGAAATGGAGTTCAAGCAGTTTGGTCCTTTCTGAGATAAATTGAAATCATATTTTTTTCATCATCAGCCCTTAACAGTCCACTGCTGGACTAGGCCTCTCCTTTGAACGGAGGAATTGGCCTACTATACCACGCTGGCCAAACGGGTTGGTATAGGGTTTGTATCAAGTTTTCCTTCTCTTACAGTGCTGTTCTCTGCATAATATGCTCCCTCTGTCGGCTCTTACGACACCCAGGGCATGATATGGTGACATTCTGTATTCTTAATCCGTCACCACACGGACTAATTGAAATAATAACAAAGGTAAAATTGGAGGATATCCAGTACGAGAAAGCAGTTCTATTTTGGTGTTTAATGATTTGTACTTTTATTCATTTTAAAAAAATATCACGAAGAGAAGAGAACATATAAATTATTTGTGCCTTTAACATGCCGCTATTATTTTTCGGACATTCGCGAATGTGAATGCGAATATCTGCTGCCAACATTCGCGAATGCGAATGCGAATATTCAGTTTCTTATCTATAGTTTGATGACCTTGGTGGCGGTCCCGTTTGAACGAAGTGCGTTCCGTTTGTTTTTTGTTCCGAGCATAACCGAGTTGATACGAACGCATCTGACTGAAGTGTTATTGTTGCCAGATGGGGATATTTAGCGCCATTGGGACTCTCTCTTGCCGGGCGGCGACAATATATTATCTGTTAGCTACAAGTAAGGCTATCTCGGGGCTACACGCGCGCTCCAGCCAGGCGATTCGAGAAAAATATTCTGGCAACCCCGATTCCGCTCGCGCCGAATGGGTCGTTTCGGATTTTTCGAGAAACGAAATGTTTGTAAAGGACGCAATACAGTTTCTAGAGAACCGTTTTTCTCCTACATACAAGCTAAATGTCCAAAAATTATATAGGTGCGATTTCCTATCAATATATACCTATATAAATTGTTCACACATTTCATACACCCAAAATTGGAGGGCGAATATTGATCGTGAGTAATCGTGAATCTTCTACTAAAATAAATTAAAATATTGAAGATTTTCAAACTAAATAAACGGGCACATGAACTACGACCTAGCAGGCCAGATTAATAAAACCAGTTTATTTTTTATGTACCACTCATCTCATAATCATGTATCAAAAATCGACTTTATCGTATAACACAATTTAATTTTTCAGCATTGTTGGCAAATTGTATGCAAAGGTACTGATTGAAGGAGTTATGAAAGTAACCGACAGGAAAATATGGGATGTACAAGCGGGATTCCGAAAGGGTATGGGTTGTACGGATCAGATTTTTTTTCCTTGCGAAGCATAGCCAAAAAGTTTTTGGCCAAAGGTCAAAAGGTCTTTTGCGCATTCGTGCATTTGGAAAAGGCTTACGATAAAGTGGTGAGGAATGAAATGTGGTCGGTGCTGTGAATGAAATCCCTTTATGAGGATTCTTGACCTTGTGTGAGGATAAATAGGGCATACACTGACTGGTTTACCATCGAGAATGGTGTTAGACAAGGATGTGGAGCGTCGCCGTGGCTGTTTAACCTATTCATGGACAGTTGTTTGCAAGATTTAAAACATAGTGACTGCGGACTAAGGATGAATGGGTTACTTGTCAAATATAATATATTCTAATAATATTCTACCACATACATACATCACCATCTAGTCCCAAACTAAGCAGAGCTTGTACTATGTATACTAGACAATGGATAAACATACATATATACTTTTTTTTGTAAATACATACATATTATACATAGAAACACCCAGACCAAGACAAACATCCATGTTCATGCACACAAATGTTTTGACTTGAGCGGGAATCGAACCCGCGACCATCGGCGTAGCAGTCGCTTACACTCCCGCTGCGCCAACCGGTCGTCAAATGCCTCCTTTATGCTGATGATCAGGTAATACTTGCGTCTTCAGCGGAGGAGTTGCAGGAGATGGTAACAATCATGCATGGTGCGTTAGAGAGAAAAGGAATGAAAGTGAATGTAAGTAAAACGAAAGTAATGGGTTTTTAAAAGAAGGAATGCGTTACGGCTTGTAATGTTTTGATCGATGGACCGTGAGTGGAACAAGTAAATGAGTTTGTTTACTTAGGTACGTTGTTTACAAGAGATGGTAAGAATGAAGAAGATATTGAAAGAAGAGTTAATGCAGGTAATAGAGTGAATAGAGCTCTGAAGGCGTTGATGAACAGTCAAAACGTGTCCAAAAAGGCACGTTTGGCTGTGCATAGAGGGGTGTTAGTGCCTACCCTTATTTAGGTAGTGAAAGTTTGGTATGGCAGAAAAGACTTGAAAGTAGGATAAATGCTGTAGAAATGACAGCACTGAGAAGTATGTGTGGTGATCTTTGACCGACAGAGTAAAGAATTGTGTGATAAGAGAGTGGTGTGGGGTAAAAGAAAATGTAGTGACAAGCATCGAGAAAGGCATTTTAAGATGGTTTGAGCACATGGAGAGGATGGATGACGAAAGACTGACAAAGAAGATATACAATCATTCGTCGTTGCACTCACTAGATGCAGACGTGTTTATTGTTAACTGAAGAGCAGTCATTATTATATTCGCTATTTTTATGACATAGCATAAATAAGTGTGTCACGAGAGTTTCGTACGTGTATATGTGCAAGAACTTAGATAATGTTTATCGATACAAATATTTGAGTTAGAAGTGTATCTTTAAAAATGTCGAGCGCCAGTCCTTTTGGGCGCAGTCAGATCACGTGTAGGAGCCCTACACCGTCAACACCGTTGCCGTCGCCTCGTCCTGAAGACAAACCGCCCGCTCCGGAAAAGGCACTTGAACTAATATCTACAGCAGAAGTAGAAAGATGGATGAAGATTATCAACTCTTATTTGACTGAAGTTTGTTCAATTGCTGCAGAAAGTAAGCTTAACACCGATTCAAAAGTACGAGTCACAAGTATCTGCCGCCAAGTGAGCACTGCTGCATCTGAGATGGCTGTAAACTATCAGTCTGTGAAACAAAAGGTGATACAAGCACACTCCACCATCCAGCACCTTCAAGAGAAGAAAAATATCTCAGATACCCTTGAGGAGATTAAGAAAGTCGTGCAAGTAAATCATACCCAGACCCAGAAGAATACTTTTGCCGATATGGTTAAAAAAGGGAGCAACAATTTTATTCGCCCTAATTCTATTAGTTCAGTTACGATATATCCGGCCGACAAAAGTAAAAGCAGTGACGACACTAAAGCCCTTCTCCAGACTATAATTTCGCCCGAGGAAATGAAATTGCACGTACGCGGTGTCAGAAAGACGAAAAATGGCGGTGTAGTCATCAGCACCGAAAATAAAGATGACGTAGAGAAGCTCAAAAGCTCTACAAAGCTTTTAACGTCAGGACTTACTGTCGAAGAGCAGACTAAGCGTCGTCCTAGAATAGTCGTAATCGGAGTTCCTACAACACTCACTGAAAAAGAGGTGTTCGAATGCATATTTGAACAAAACTTGGCACAGACATTTCCAGACAAGACACGAGAGTCCTTCATTGCCTCTGTTAAATTGAGCCACAAATCTGGGAAGAAGAACATATCGGTGTGCAATTATATAATCGAAGTACCACCGGGAATTCGAAAAGCCCTTATTAACCAGGGGAGAGTGTACATAAACTGGACATCATGTCCCGTAAGGGACTTTACCCTAGTTACAAGGTGTTATAATTGCCAACAATACGGACACGCAGCGAAATTCTGCCGCGAAACTAGCCCTACCTGTGGTCATTGCGGTGAATCAGGCCACGTCATCAAAGAGTGCAGTAAGAAGACATCACCACCTTCCTGCGCTACGTGTATGAAATTTAAGAAGCCCAATAATCACCAAACTGGGGACGAGAGCTGCCCAGCAAGAAAATATGCCGAGGACAGGTACCTGAATTCCATAGACTATGAAGGCGCCTGAGAGCGCCCCTAACTACACGTGAAAGCACCGCTACTACAGGTACTCGTTAATTATAGTTATGGCTAATAAGCTAATAGATGATTTGGACAACTTTTCTATCTCAGACTCAAAAGTTTGTAATATTGAGGATTGTAAAAGCCTTCTTCCACCACAAGATAAATGTTTAACTATTATTTCGCAAAATATTCGTAGTATCTATAAAAACTTTCAGGAACTAGAAATCTTGTTACATACTATTGACATAACTTGCGACATAATAGTGCTATCGGAATGCTGGTTATCTAATAGATCTGATGCTCTACCAACTTTAGATGGATATCGACAATATTGCAGTGATAATCATATCAATCAGAATGCCGGCGTTGTAGTATATATTAGAAAACATCTAAATGTAGTTATAGAAAAACCTAATATAGATGAATGCAACTGTCTGCTCATTAAAATTAACCATGATACTGCCATAATTTCTCTGTATAGGCCACCGTCTCTTAGTACAGATAGGTTTCTTAATTCACTTGATTTAGCACTAAACAGTCTATCATCATACAAGAATATAATTATAACAGGTGACTTAAATATAAATATTCTGTCTGAGAGAAATGACGACCGCGGCCACGATTATCTTAATGTCTGCTCTTTTCATGGTCTCTTGCCAGCTCATACTCTTCCTACTCATCAAAGTGGATCATGCCTAGACCACTTCATTATCAAAACAAAGCATCCGTCACGCACTTTGGTCATTAACTCTTCAATCACAGATCACCGCACTATTTTATTGTCATTAAAACTATCATTTCCTAAACATAAATGCACACCTAGCTATACTAAAATAAACATGCAGAATCTTGCAATTGACATACCTAACATAGATCTTGACCCCGTTTACTTATGTGCTGATCCTAATATTTCAATCGATTACCTCACAAACGAAATACAAAGTGCAATTCACAAAAATACATCTACTATAAAATTGTCTAACAGACATAAAATAACAAAACCGTGGATTACACAAGGTCTTTTGCGCTGCATAAGACATAGAGATAAATTGCACTCGAAGGCTAAGAAAGCACCAGATAATGAAATCATCTCGATGTCTTACAAAAGATATCGTAATTTTTGTAACAACCTTCTAAAAAAATTAAAGATTGAATACAATAAGGCTGAACTAGAAAAGGCTGGGCAAAACAGCAAATTAGTCTGGAAATTTATTAAAAAATGCACTTTTACCACCAAAAATCAAGAACCAGCATTAGATTTACTTCAGTCCGAGTCAAATCCCACACTGGCACTCAATAAAATAAATATGTTCTTCGCTAACGCTGGAAAATCACTCGGAGAAAGAATCTTGCATCAAAGAAACTTTTCATCGCACTACACCTCTAACAAATCACACAACCCCGCGCTCAAATCTTTTGTTTTATTAGATACTGACGTTGACGAAGTAGTTCAAATAATAACAGGACTACGGGACACTTCAGCGGTAGGGTGGGATGGCATTTCCACCACTATAATCAAAAGATTTAAGACATTCCTAGCACCTCCACTAACCCACATTTTTAAAATATGTTTGTCTGACGGTATATTTCCGAAGTCCTTGAAAAAGGCTATAGTTATCCCAATACACAAGAATGGAGATACAAGTTGTGTAAACAACTACAGGCCCATTTCAATCTTGCCAGCATTGTCTAAGGTTTTAGAAAAACTAATAAATAATCGATTAGTAAAATACCTGGAATCGAACAATATACTCTCAGACAGGCAGTTTGGTTTTAGAGCGCAAAAGTCAACAAACCAGGCCGTTCACATGGTTACTGATCACATTGAGGCTAACCTGGATAAAGGGATGCATACTATTGGGATCTTTCTAGACCTTGCCAAAGCTTTTGACTCTGTTTCAGTTCCAGGTCTATTAAGAAAGCTTGAGTATGTGGGAATAAGAGGCACACAATTGAAACTACTTACTGACTATCTTAGCGACAGATGTCAGTGTGTAAAACTAGGTACAAACCTCAGCGCGGATATCCCTAATGCCCCCTTCGGGGTGCCTCAAGGGAGCATTTTAGGAGTAACTCTGTTCTTAATATATATTAATGACCTATGTAACCTAAATCTTCATAATGGTGTCATTGTGTCTTATGCAGATGATACGGTACTATTATTTACAGGAAATACTCGTACTGAGGTATATACACATGCTCAACTAGGTTTCAATACTGTAAATAACTGGCTTTTTGACAATATACTAACTTTAAACACCCAGAAAACAAAATATATCCACTTCTCAATACGTAACAATAACATTCATGAATCACCTAACAACACTATATTCGCTCACGACAATAAATGTCATTCATCTGCTGACGCTGCATGCACCTGCCCTACTTTAGAATCTACACAATGTATCAAGTACCTTGGAATAACACTTGACAATAATCTTAATTTCCGCATTCACATAGATCTCTTATGTAAACGGGTGCGCAAATTAATATTTATTTTCAAAACAATGCGTAGCGCTGCAAATTTTAAATTAATTAAACAAATCTACCTGTCGTTGTGTCAGTCCATCATATCCTATTGCATTACTTCATGGGGAGGGGCATCCAAAACTGTCCTATTGCCACTAGAACGCGCTCAAAGAGCTATTCTAAAAGTGGCGACGTTTCGACCTTATATGTTTCCTACCTATGATTTGTATCAGTCGACTAATGTCCTAACTGTACGTCAATTGTTCATACTGCACATCATACTTAAACAACACGCACTAACTCCATTCAAACCACTGCCCCCGGACAAGAGACGAAAAGATCTAGTCTGTACTAAGTTTCATGGTAAACATGTCTTTATAAATAGATTTTTCTTATTCATAGGCCCTTTTTTATACAATAGAGTAAATAAGTTACTAGATATATATAATTATAGTTATAAGCAATGTAAAATAATCATAACTAGATACTTACAAACAATGACCTACTCCGATACTGAGAATTTGCTTACTGTCATAAAATAATTACCTACCATTGAATAGCTTCGATTTTAATTATTATTGCGTCAATGTTAAATTTAAGAGTATGCACATTTGTTATATTTTGCACAATTATATTACGTAAGAACAAAACAGCCTGAAACACAGGTGAAAACCTAGTTCAGGCAATTAATTTTAAACCTAGATAGCAAAGTAAAAATAACCTATACCGGCCTTAAACTATATGTTAAGTATTTATTGTTTATTAGATTATAAAGTATTATAGTATAAGATTATCCAGACATAATGTATCCATCCACTGAAATGTAAACATTTTTGAATAAAGATTATTATAAAGAAAGATTATTATAAGTCAAGTGTGAATGGGACAGGACGAAGGTGATGACCTAGGCGGACGTTCTCTGACCAGATTGGAGACATCATAAAAAAAGGACAGGTCAGAAATACCCTAAACAGAAGAACATGCATGGGAAACTTGATGGGAGTGAATGAAGCAAGAGAGGTATGTCAGGATCGTTGCAAATGGCGTTCCGTAGTCTCTGCCTACCCCTCCGGGAAACAGGCGTGAGTCTATGTAGGTATGTATGTATGTTCAATTAAATTGTTAAGCTTCATTGCCCAAAGTTAAATAAATAAATGATACCAAATGATAAACAGAAGACTGATAATGTGATTACGAGGTTCAGTTACTTTTTTTTACATTAAAAAAACATAAGAAATTAATGGATTTTGTTTTAGTAACCAACGAAGTATTACCATCAAAAAACAATTATTTTATATTCGCAAAACATTCGCAGTAATTTTGCGAATTTGAATGCGAATATCCAAAAATATGCGAATATTCGCGAATGCGAACGCGAATATTCGTTACATCACTAACACTGATATATTATTGCGAGTGAAATTTAGGTATGTACCCATCATTATCCTGCAGTAATACAATATTGTGAAAAACAAATAATTATGTAGCATGTATAGGCGCTTATTTTTTTTGTCGATCGTCTTCCCGACAAACGTCGTCGTTGAGGAAGTCACCGCCCTGTTTGAGACCCCGCACACCGGCGATATTACGAACTACTACTCTTTCAAAGACTTTAAATTAAATTTTACTGGTGAGTTTTTCAGTTAAAATGTAAGTAGTGTTTCTGCTGCAAAATATTTTAATGTATTAAATCATTATATAGGCAGCGATAGCCTAGTGGAGATACCAACAGACTGCCATGCAGAGGGTATCGGGTTCGAATCCACGGCACACACCACTGACTTTTCGGAGTTATGTGCGTATTGAATTGTTAATTATCGCTTGTCCCGTGCCTCGGAGAGCACATTAAGCCCTCGGTTCCGGCTGACATGAAGATCTTTGACAGTCGTTATAGGGCGTCAGTACCTCTAAAATAAACTGACACTAGTCTAAGCCATAGAATATCGCTATCCCTTCGGGTTACGGTGATCAGGCAGGCAGTCGCTCCGTGGAAAAGCTAATATTCAGCCAAATCCAGTTAGACTAGAAAGCGGACCCCGGGTTGAAACTGGGATAACGCTTGGAGGATGATGATTCAATCATTATATCACGTAAATAAAAAATAATCGAAATAAAAAATAATCGAAATAAAAAATAATATTCACTTTTTGGTTCTAATTTGTTACTTTTTGGAAAGCTTGTTAAGTAGCAATTTTATTGATCTAAACAAAAAAATCGGTTTATATATCTCAAGATTTTAGAAATCGATTTCAAAATGCCGCCTCTATTAGGTACGGATTGAACTTGGTCTAGCGACCCCTCTGTCTGCGGTTAGAAGCCATTGATCGGTTTTGTGCAACTATCCTCAAACCTAAAGCAATTGTCAAATTATTGCCATGAGTCTGTAATTGCTGTCGTCAAGAGTATATAGAGGAAAACGAACACTGTATTCAGTTACTAAAATTGTTTCGTTCGTCATTGGTTCCTTTGTCACGTTTTTCCAAATCAACGTTTTCACAAAGAAGACATGTTCAGTTATTAATTTGCTACATAATGTAGTTAGCTATCGACGTACCGTAGTGTGATATTTAGGATGGAATTGCAAAAGCTTAAGGATTTTGTTTAAATACTTGTGCACATTATAATGCCTCATTACTTTTAATGACCCCTTTTATGATCTGTTTGTTTCAAGAATGCGTTCGCGACATCGCGGTTGCTAGAATATTCGAGTGTAGCAAACTAGCGACACGTTCTCCCACAAACATATAGTTAAGTGTTAGTTCAGATATTATAATGTTGTCGTCTCCCCGCAACCATTGCACAAGTGGTTAGTTGGTAGTAATACCTATACAACAATACTGTAATCACATCTTAACCCTAAACAGCATTTCATATGACCTTCCAACACATATCTTCAAATCCTGTATTAGTGACATCAAGACGTCATTCCCTTCAGTGGCAAATGACAAACTTCAACCACTCTCAACAGCAGTGTTTGGCAGAGACCAAATATAATTTAGTTACGATTAGACTAGGGTATGCCGACCAGTCAATTGCTATCTCAAAATCGCCGATTAATTGAGTTCGATAGCTAATGAACAGCCTTAACGCTAAACTGCATAAAATAATTTTATAGAATACAGATAGGTACAGAATTCGAGATAGCATTTGGCATTTCGCAGTTGGCTCCTGTATTTCTGTTAGGGTATGGTACAAGTTTTTTCAAACATGTAGATGTCTTCAACGTAGATCAGCTTCAGGGCAGTATTCAAAGAAGTCTGCCCTGATGTTGCAGGTGTTTAAATGAACGGCTTGCCGTTTAGCATTGCACTTACAGTTGTAGGTTCGAACACGGTAGAATTTTTTTTGTGACTAACTACGACTTGTTTGTACTTTGCAATCTGGACGCTATATTTATCCGTTGCAAGTGGCTGTAAAGTCTAGCCATATAGAGCTTTCTCCTAGTGCAGAAATATTTTTTGTGTTTAGTCGAATTATGTTTTTGAAAAATGCATGCAGGAATATTGATTAGCGTAGAATTAACTTTTTGTTTGGCTCGTGACTATAGATAACATACCTAAATATAAACTGCTGACACGCTTAATGCTATGACAGTGCTGATAGACTTGTGAAGTTAAGGAAATATATCAAAGTGGCTGACTGCAACGAGAAAATTATAGGAGTTACAAGACTTTCCTGAATGTCACGTTATATAATAAATATAATAATAATATTCTACCACATTCACACTACACCATCTAGTCCCAAAATAAGCAGAGCTTGTACTATGGGTACTAGATAATGGATAAACATACATATATACTTTTTTTTGTAAATACATACATATTATACATAGAAACACCCAGACCAAGACAAACATCCATGTTCATGCACACAAATGTTTGACATGAGCGGGAATCGAACCCGCGACCTTCGACGTAGCAGTCGCTTACAATCCCGCTACGCCAACCGGCCGTCAAACAGATACTACTCTTTTTGTGGCTTTGTATAAATATTGTGCTATATTTTGTGCTCCATTGATCAGCCTGATTATTCCATAGTAAAATGTGCTTTCTTAATAAAATTGATTTAAACAGAGTCAAAATAGAAAAGATTTTACATTCAAAGTTTATACCCTAAAGTTAAAATCTACAAAAAAATTAATAAAAGATGCTTACGTTATAGAATCACTTTAAATAATAATAATAGAACTACAACCAATACCTATCGTAGAATAGAATATGCATGTTCATTAAGGGATACATTGAACAAATAACTACCTATACCTACCTATACCTACTGTCATTAAAATCTTTTACTTTACACCACACGCCAACTGCATCCCGATCCGGAATTCCGCAGCGAGGGCCCGCTATCTCCAAGTTGTCCTTTCCTATCCTGTCCACAACTGCGCGCAATAAAGTTGCGGCGGCACACTTTTGAACCGGACGAGGCTTTTCATAAATACCTTACATACTTCGACTACATGTATTATATTTAGAACTATGTTGCTCTTTATTATATAGTGCAGTAGTGCTTTTTTATGCATAAGGTCTGGTTTGTAATAGTTATTAAATATTTTAGATATATTTAATAACTATTACAAACCAGATTTATTTAGATTATGTCGATAAAAGTCATAAAATACATATGTCACCGATTTACTTTTTAATATAAACCCGTTCAAAGTTAATATAAACGTGTTTTCAACGCTCGTCAATGTTTGACACTAAGTATAATAAATTAGAAACCAAATATCAACAAACACTTGCTAACACTTGAAAGAGTAAATCATTAGCTTTAAGAAAAAAAATACTTCAGAGCAGATTCGTGTTATATACGAGTCGACAAAAAAATGTTTATGTTATCGCGCGGCGGCGGCGATTATAAGCTATCGGGGTGCACCGGGCGGCAATTGTAAGATAACGGCGCATTCATCCAAGCGGTTATAAACTAAGGATACATAACTAATTATAATAATATAAAATACCAGCTTTTGCCCGCGGCTTCGCTCACGTTAAATTCGGGGTAACACAAAACTCTTTCATCGTTCGATAGTAATTTTCGTTTTAATTCTGTTCATAGAAACTAATAATAAATATAGCAAGAAGTATTTAAAAAAACAGTATTTTTAGAGTTCCGTAGTCAAAAATGGTTAAACACGAAGTCTTTATACTTAGACGCGCTATGTCTGTCAGTCTAACCGTATATCATAGCTACTTTATGCCGAAACTATTCAGTTTACACATTTGAAAATTGGTAGGTAGATGTATTCTGTGAACCGCTTTACGACGTTATAGAAAATAAAAAATATTGAATGTTATGGAGGGCTCTTCATACATGGAACTGATGTGGAAAATGGGTCGTTAAAATTACCTTGAGGTTCCTAGAACCATTGTTTCTCGAAGTCAATCGTTTGAAAGATATAAGGTTCCAAAGTGGTAAAATGGGTGTGTGTGTCCCTCTTACTTTTAAGTAAGAGAGTGACATATCTAAAAAAAATATATGCTGCAGATCGTAATAAAAACTTCCAAAGAAAATTGGTTTAAACGATATGTAGTCACAGTTTTTGAAATAAAGCACATCTTAAAAACCGCAAATATAGCTTAATCGTTGATACAAATACTATTAATAAATTAGTAGAAGATAATGGCTATGGTAAGTCGATACCTCCACTACGGAACCCTTAATCGCGAAAAGCTTTTATAATGTTTCGTCCTAGGTGTTACTTGTAGCCGTTTGCCATTACAAAGCTTTGGTGCATTATGATCCCGCATTAACAGGACTGAAACACCAGCGTGTAGTGTCAGGTCGCGTGAAGGTACTCCTGATAATTGGAAGGAGTTCAGAAACTCTATAGGGTACGAAGAAACTTGGTCTGTATTCATGACATTATTTACCAAAAGGTGCTCAACAACATCACTTAGCATACAGTCAAATATCAAAGCTATGGTCCGATATATCTCTATACACACTTTCGCATTTATGAGTAGAGAATATTGGTTCAGCCGGTTTAGCGTGAAATTGGTACATACAAATTTTCGCAATTGTACCTAATATTAGTAGAGATTAGCCAAGGCTGTTACAATAATTATTAGTTTATGTAAGCATAGAGCATAGATATAAGTAAGCGCACGAAGTAATGACAGTGCACTATATGGCAATGTATAATGTGACAGTACTGACAGATAGCACATGCGCAGCACTCAATTCTTACAGCGCATGCGTCCTTACTGTCAATCGGTAGGAGGTTTGTCCCTACAAACTTCGACCCTCTCTAAAATCCCTCCCAGATTATTTTGACGTGACAACGTCTTATAAATTGGTTTGCCGGGTGACACTTCAAGAAACTGCGTTACGCTCCGCTCACGTTATGCGCTCACAATGAGAGCGAGTGAGAGGCACGCGTCCCGCCTAAGAGCGAGAGAGACAGACATAAAAAGTGAAAGGCACGCGTCTTTCATCCTTCTTCCTACTATACGAATGAATATTCACATTAAAATTATTTTACCACTCAAAGTCGTTGTCACGTAAAACTTTCGCCCGTATACCGACTTTACAGGCAACCAATTTTTTTGCATTTTATAGTATTCTATGTGTTTTTCCTGGTTCTGAGCTACCTCCCCACCAATTTTCAGCCAAATTGGTTCAGCCGTTCTAGAGTTATAAATAGTGTAACTAACACGACTTTTTTATATATATAGATTATATACCTAATATATATCTTTAGACAATTTCTTTATACACAACATTAACTGTTTTACCACCTTCACATAGAACATGTAAATTATTTTTACCGCTCACTCGTGAACATACCACATATAACTGACCATGTGAAAAACAACATGTTCGGAGGTCGATTTTAGCTGTTTCAAGTGTCTGTCATTGCGATTTATTTAAAAAATACACACAGGACTACGAATATCCAGCCCTGCCAAAAGTAAGATAGCCCCGTTGAGTAACTCAAGAGGTATCTGAATTCAGGCCTCAGTCTCCCGCTCAAAGATTCCACGTACGTGACGTGAGGATTGGGAAATTGGGAATAATGAGACACCTGTATGTATATGAACAGAACACGAACGAACGAAAGAAATCAAAGAAACACAATCACATGCAACTATCAAATATTCAAAAGAAACGACAAAGACACCAATCCAAGTAATCTCATCTCAACGCCATCTATGTTTATATATTATTATACACACCGACCGAGATAGAAAATAATATGGACTAATCGACAATTTATTGAAAAAAGGATCTATAGTCATTATTTTTATAATTTGAAATAAATAAGATTGACCGTTTAAATTAAGTGGATATTGTAATCAATTTTGACACAGAGACTTTGTTTATGAAAGTGCCAAATATTATACTCTATTATTTTTTTAATAACAGAAAGGTACCTGACACAATTATTGTCTTTTTTGCAAGATACATTTATTTTGCTAGAAAATGATTTGAAAATAGTGACATCTATGGGTCGGAAGCATAACTATAATTATGCATGGTTCCAGTAATTTATTTATCGAAAATACATAAAAATATACTGACGAAATTTAGAATCGCCTCCTTTTTTAAAGTCGTGTAAATAGCCATAAAATCTTTAAAGTTACTTATTTAGACTAACTATACTTTTACTAACAAACTTATAGTGATCATATATGGCACTACTATATATAACCAGTTTTGGATGATCCCTATTCGTACAAAGGAGAGGTCAAGCTGTACACCGAAAACCACTCAACCGATTGTGATGTAACATATACTATTTTATAGGTTTGAGTATCCTTTGTACATGAGTGTAAGTTTTATTGAAATAAATTTCGCCATTTTAGAGATCTTTAGCAACATAGGGAAAGACAGACAGACATAAATTCTAAAAATATCAAGTATTGCTTTTTAACATTTTCCTTGATTTTTTAGCTAATTTTCGTCAAAATATCTTTAATGTACAGACTTTTTCACCGCTACAGTTTTATTACAGTATAGATATACATACATTAAATACCAATATACATAAACATATGTATTATTAGGATACTTCTGCCAACTTATCCAACAATAGCTGTTTTACTCTGGATTTAAAGCGATCCTTTGTAGTAACCATCCTGATTTCTAGAGGGAGGGCATTCCAAAGAAGGATTGCTTGAATGGGAAAGGACGAGTGAATTAAAGCAGAACTATGTGAAGGACAAAGTAGGAGAAGATTATTGGAAGAACGAAGATTTCGATAGTAGTTGGAACTCAAATATTGTAAATAAGAATTAAGGTATTCTGGGGTATTGGGAGATATAAGGATAGAGTAGAGAGTAGTGAGGGCATGCATACTGCGTCTTTGACGAACAGGAAGCCACTTCAATTATTGAGAACGATAAGTAGAAACATGATCATACTTGCGAAGGTTAAAGATAGATCGAATGCAGTTATTGAGAAGACGATCCAGTTTGTTGAGAAGTTCTGCATTCAGGTCATAGTAGCATACAGCACCATAATCGATCAACGGGAAAACCAAAAAAAAGTCAAAAGTCAAAAAGTATTTATTCATCTAGGTCACAAGGTGATGAACGTCAAAATTTTTAAAGTAAATTACTTAACTATTTTACATTTACATTTACTGCCTCGTTCGCAAAGCAATAGGTAGAACCACGAGAAAGAACGGGCAATAAAACTCGTGGCCACTCTTTTTAATCGCCAGTGTTATGGTACATATTTTGTTTTTGCAAGGAGCTGCAACTGTTTCACATTATAATTAATTACTTGTAAATAGTAAATAAGAACATACATGATACTTAAACAAATATGCAGTTACTAAATTGAGTGCTGTAGTAGCCTTCCAATGTAAATCTTGTGTAACAGGAGCATCCACTTACGCCTTATCATGTAGGCAACTCGCGATCATGTTCAGAACTATGGTGGAAAAGTATGTTACAGAAAGTGACGGTATATGAATACACGAAAATTACAAAAAAGTTAGTATCCAGCCCATGATAACGAGTTATCTTCATCTAACACTGTAGCAAATTTTAATAAAATAAGTGGAACAACAATGCAAATGTAAATAAGTTGAATGACCTAATAATATATGAATATTAAATTAATAGAACTAGAGATATTATATTAAAAAAAACTGAAATGCAAGGTATCTATATAAATTCAAAATAATCAAGAGTTGGCTAGTGTAAGTGACCATCTATCCTTGTCACTGAAATAATAATTAATGGTATAATAACCTTTCCTAATAAGGCAGTCTTTTATTTTACTTTTAAACGTACTAAATGGTAATTCTAAAAGACTTATTGGTATTTTATTGTATATACGAATACCTAGCCCTACAAAAGAATTATTAACTTTATGTAAACGAAGAGATAAGGGGCATATAACTTATGCCTGTTTCGAGTATTTATGTTATGTATATCACTTTTTGTAGTAAATAAACCTATATTTTGCCTAATATACAATATATTAGCAAATAAAAATTGCGAGGCTACTGTAAGAATCCCTATAGACTTAAAGCGTTCCCTAAGAGTATCTATTGCACCTAACATGTATATTGCTCGTACTGCTCGTTTCTGTAGAACGAAGATATTCTGAATATCCGCAGCTTTGCCCCATAACAAAATGCCGTAGGACATGACACTATGAAAATAGCTAAAATAAACTAGACGACCTGTGTCGACATCAGTAAGTTGTCTAACTTTTTTGACAGCATACGCAGCAGAGCTGAGCTTACCTGCAAGACATGCTATATGTGCACCCTATTGTAACTTATTATCTACTGTAATGCCTAGAAACACTGTCGAGTCAACTGTGTCAAGTTCATCCCTATCTAGCCTTATATTACGTCCCAGTTGTCTAATGTTAGGTAAAGCAAATTTAACGCATTTAGTCTTTTTAGAATTAAGTACTAGGTTGTTTACTGTAAACCATTGTGTAACCTGTATAAGTGCATTATTTACATCATCAAATTGATTCCTATTCCTATCTACTTTAAAAATAAGTGACGTATCATCTGCAAAAAGTACGACATCACAGATGTGTTTTAAATAAAAAGGTAAGTCATTAATATATACAAGCAATAGAAAATGACCTAAAATAGAACCATGTGGAACGCCTAACTGTATAGGTAATTTAGAGGATGTAGTCCCATTTACATCGACGCACTGAAATTTCTGCTGCAGGTACGACTCGACAACACAAAGTGCGGTTTCCTCTACGACGTAGTGGCGGAGCTTACGCAATAGTGTGTCGTGATGAACGTAATCAAATGCTTTTGAGAGGTCACAGAATACTCCGATAGCATTTTTAGATGACTCCCAAGCATTACAAACGTGTTTTATGAGAGCAACACCCGCATCAGTAGTGGATCTACCTTTAGTAAATCCGTATTGATCTTTATGAAGCAGACTATTTAAATTTAAGTGTCTTAGTAGCTGCTTTAATAAAATCTTTTCAAATATTTTACTAAATGCCGGCAAGATAGAGATGGACCTAAAATTATTTACGTCATTTTTACTGCCAGATTTGAATAAAAGTAATGCCGGAAATACGCCTAAGTCAAAATATTGGTTAAAATTATAGAGAGGTAAGGCGCAACAGTCTCAACTATAGTACCTAAAATTTTCAAAAATTCTAAATCCTTTATTCATTTGGGTCACAATGTGACGCTTATGAACGTCAAAATAATAAATTTATAAAATAATTACTTAAAGACTCTACATTTACATTTACTGCCACGTTCGCAAAGCAATAGGTATAACCATGAGACAGAACGGGCAATAAAACTTACGGTCACTCTTTTTCATCGCCAGGTTTTGCATAATACACATAATTTACATATTGTAAGGTGCTGCAACTGTTACACCTTCTATATCACTTGTATATATTTACTGTACATAATAATACTCAAGCATAATACTTTTGATGTTCATTTGGTTAGCCTCCTCAGAATAGACATGGTGAAACAGGAGCATCCACTTACATTATATATACCTAATAATGCAGGCAATCCGCGAAAGTGATCAGACCCATAATGGAAATGATGCAGTTAAATATTAAAATCTAATACCAGCCCGCAAGACCGTCATCGATCAGTCATCGCAAGTAGCACCCGTTCACGAGTATGACGCATGTGCCAGCCATCATCCCTCTCGCCATATTAGAGGGACAGGGATGACCCGACACACGACGCCACCACAAGAAATGACATTTTAGTGAGCATGACGACAACAGTATACGAACCGGCAGTAAGAAACAATCTATTGGTATACTGAAATAAACTTAACTCTAACTCTTTGCCAGATAGGCCCTGCATGTTTTGATGTACTATATTCAAATACTGCAGTCTAACTGTTGTCCTATCTTGGAGTTTAAATCACAAGATGTGTCAATAAAAACGTTGTTAGTACATGTACTAACCCTATCAAATAAATTGTCAACACAAGGCTCTCTGCCTTGCTGTAAATTTTATGCTTATAACTTAGTAATTTGTCGCTTAATATAAAATGGCAGATATATTGTATCTTTAGTTAAAATAAATTTACTAATAAATTTATTAGCGTCAAAAAACAATATTGCGTCACTATGACGACAAGTTATGTTATACAATAACATATTTAATGAGTGTATGTGCATATTTTGTGTGTGTGTTAAGTTGTTTGAGTAAGGTAAAGCACCTAAAATAAATTTACAACTAAATTTAGAATTAATTCTATCAACAATTCAACACATTCTATGATATCAATTCTGTCTCTTTACAGTTAAACTGTTACCAAACAATAATATTGCAGTACTACTCTCATCTAAGGGGTGTAACTTAATCTGATTAACTAAACTACAGTAACTATCCCCTGGCCTGCAATAATTTATAACACACTGATTTGTATATCCACTGAGAAGACTACCAAACCTAGCCTATCAGAAAAAATAAAAGTTTTATTAATAGATGTTAGAAGCCTAGATTTATTTAAATTTGATTGAAATGAGTGTGAGTTTTGTGGATTGTTAGAAAAATTCTCAGGTAATAAGGTACTCAATGGCTCTGATGGTATTAGAGTATGAGTACAAAAACACGAGAGCTTATTGGTCAGAGACTCATACATTTCTGCATTACACCTCACCAAGTCTACGAGCTCACCTGCATCTACTATATGCTTGCTCAGTTCTTGTTGAGAAGCTTGGTATTTGTTGAAGACTTTGCACAAGCATAGACTTGGTCCTGGGTGGGAGGAAGTTTCTTTAGCGATTTAGAGCACGTAGGGTACCAGTAATTTTCTGGTTGACTTGAGTTACTTGGTTAGTCTTGGTTACGCCAACTCAAGGTACAATCCATATGCAGGCCAAGGTTTTTGACCACTGGACAGAAATCTATAGTTGTACTATCATAGACTAGCGTTGGCAGTGTTGCTAAATCTATTCTTTTTATTGACCATTGGCTGCCAATGATAATGGCTTGGCATTTACTGGGATTTACAGACAAGCCAAACTTGTCTAACCAACTTTTTATGGCAAGTAAATCCTTGTTAACCCTATGAATTGCTAATGCAAGATCTTTAACATTACGTTTTTTTTTCTTGGACAAATGTATTCATTAGCGTATTTTATAAGGTTAGGGAAACTTAACTGATTAGTTTAAATTAAGTTAGGTCTTTTCTATTAATAAGATATTAAGATCAAGCTAAATGTTGTACATATTAAAAATATAGATAATATAATTATTGAGTGGTAGAAACATACTGGTTACAGCATGAATGGGGCTGCTCAAACAGGATACTATCATATTTGCGTAATTTGGCCAGAAAAGACACCAAAGATCCAAGTCCTTCTTCCTTTCCTTTATCCTTGGTTGTATGCTCTAATGAGAGAGAGAATGATAAATATAGCTGAGTCTCCTTCTTTCTTAGTTCTAGAATAAGCAACACATGATGGCTGGTTGGTGCTTTAGCATCTGAGGACTAAGGCACGTCGCATACTATGATGTGATAAGTATTGGCTGTAGCAGCATTACTTATCAAGATTAATACGAGATCAAAAAAAAAAAATTCGATGTCGGCAGCAATCAACTGAAATGGCGATATTTTCACAAATATTTTTTCGTAGAATACGAATTTGCGTAATGTGTTCATTGAGATGAAAATAATAATACAAATCTACCGGGAATACCTCAGCACAACTCAACCAAGTTGATTTTTGTGCAAATTCAGAACACCGTCCAATTTATTATTCAATCCTTTTTGATAATTTATATCTTAGAAGAATCTTTCAGGTGGTCTGGTAAGCTTTTACTTTAACTTGAAAATTCTTGAAGCATTTTGTATCTTTAAAATTATAAGGTGTTACAAAATTTGCTTTGGTAAAATTGGAACTAACTGAATTAATAACATATTTTCAATAAGTTTATTCAATGCTAGTCCATTAAGTTTCTGGAGACTTTACCACTTTTTATAATTTGTATCTATCTAATAGTTGTGTAACGAATCACATAATTACATATTTTAGAGGAAAAAAAATATTTTATCCTTAAATTTGAAGCTTACATAAACAAGACGTACGTAGCTAGGTAATAAAATGTTGTGGTCCAGACACGGCATAAGCCGTTAAGTACCAAGTATTTCAACCACAACTATTGATGGTACATAAATCATGTACCTATAGATTAAACAGTTAACCAATATTGTCTTACGTACCTACTTTCTTATAAACAAGATTCCAAGAGCCTCTATTATTTCTGCAAATGGAGCAAGGCTTTACAACAAAGCCAAACATCATTTAATTTCGAAAAGTCAAATTGAACTTTTGATCAATTTGCAAAATTTTCGTACTAGCATTCTGATTCCTGGTTTGTTTTCTTGAATTTAGTCCATTAACTTAATTTTATTGTTATCTTTTATGGCTTAGCAGATAGGATTAAAATTTATAACGATATTACGTGTTTAAAACGACTGAATGTCAGTTAAAACTTTTAAAATATTTTTGCGATAAGATCGCCCGTGTATCACTGGTATTTGAGAATTTATTTAAGTAATTGTAATCCTGTATTGCTGATGTACAATAAAATATTTTCTATCTATCAATCTATCTTCGTAGGTACATTTAAATACGTAAGTAAAGAAAGTGATGTAGGAACTACATTTTCTTATGACCCACATAAGCCATTTTTGGGATTTCATTGCAACATGAATGTTATAAATGATACTTGAGGTATTTCAGGTAAAATAGCAATCCATAATAATAATATAAATGTTACAGTGTTAGTTCTCTATTTTTCATGTAACGCTGCGATATTATGGTATTATTTTTGTATGGAGATAGTCAGCAGGTTGGAGAATGGCTTAGTTTACTGCGATAACCGAGGTATGGAGTCCACTGCTCTGGAGCCATTTATGGATGAAGAAACCTGATTCAACATCCGCAAATGGCATGCTTATCTTATATAAGCCAATTATGATATTCATAACCTGTCATGCTTATCATAAAAAGGCAAAATTTTAACTTTGTAGGTTGACACAAAGGTAAGTCTTTTCAGCGCGCAGTATGTATTTGACAGACATGTACTCGTACAAACTTACAATGGCAAAATAATAAGGACTCACACAATAAAATACCAAGTGAAACTGTCTAATAGTTCTAATACCCAATATACACACATCAAGGAAGTATCCAAAAATGGCAAACAGAACTGTGGGACTATATATCGAATGGAAATTACGATGATGAAATATTCGGGATTGTACTCATAATTGGGTATTACAAATAGGTAAACACATTCGCAAAATCTGTACTGAGCTAAGGCAATTAAATTGAGAACAACACGAACATACCAGGATAAGCTATTGTCAAAATATTTGTATTCTGCTCTGAGTAAAACAGATAAACACGTCTATATTTCAAGAGTTAAAACAAACTTCTAAAGGATTAATTTGGTGTGTTTTACAAACAACTTCAGAAATAATACCTGTGCCCTCCAGTAAACATGTTTCTGTTCTCTTCATAAAGAAGATTGAAATGGCTTGGTCAACTTTTCTGTGGGTAGTAATTAAGGCCGACCTACGTAATTGGGGAAACAAGGGCTTTGTTTACGAAGCCAAGTGTCCGCCGAATCACAGTTTTCTTTCCGAAAATATTATATAATATAATAGGCACTGACTTTCTGCTATTGCTTTACCTTTTCCTTAAATACAACAATAAATACACGTGTCTTTATCAACGGTGTTATTTTATGATGGGTCATCGAGTACCTGTGTACCTACCTACGTCAAATGTTTGGGATAACTTCAAGAATCTGTTGACTACTGGAACTAAGGCACTACAGAAATTTTATCGTACCCTAAAGTAAGTTTGATTGATTAAACTATTACCTATTTGTTAAGTTGTAGGGCCCGTGACAATTGCCTTAATAAAATTAAATAGTTTTCTTGCAAATTCGAATACAATGCATTATAACTATTTTTTATTTATGAAGTAACCATATAATTACTTTCAAATATTATGAACAGTTTTGTAGGAGTGATTTTAAAAGTAAAATATTGATAAACTTCAGCTTTTCAGAGCGTTAGAAGTCATACCGCGGATGGAAGAAAGTACGAACGGACATTCAAATGGATTCCTTTAAATCAATGACGAAACTTCAAGTGGCCAACTATCGAGTAGGTACGGATGTTATATAGAACTTTACAACAAAAATTATGTCTATTAGATAAATATTTCCGGATTACACTTTGATGTACATGTAACAAGGTTTTTACAGCTGTATAAGCATTTAATCAGACAAAAGCATCTACAGAATGTGAAGTCAATGGTCAGGGATTATTTGCCAGTCCATTGGTAACTTCGATAATAATATAATCATTCTACTCTTAGGTACACCTTATAAAAAGTAGAATTGCATGTGCAACCGGGAACTGGCAGTGTAAATAATGACCAATTTGCAGCCAGCGATAATCGTGCAATTATTTTGTAATCATTGCAATCGCAATTTCTACGAATACGGCCAGGTATGTAACACTGCCTTTGAAGAACAATTTTTACTCGTATGTCGTCACGATAATAAACAATAATCAAGTCAAGCGACATTTTATTTCAAGTCTAGGTCTGTTTCAAGTAGGTATGTCACATACTGTAGTTTATAACAAGGAAAACATATTGCTTTTATTAGAATAACAATAACTGTATCGCTTTTATTAGAAAATTAAGTACCATTTGTTAAGTACCAAATTAAGTAAAATTAAGGTAAGCTACCTTACCCGCGTTCACTTTATACACCACTATTTTTTAATTAGTAAAAAACTTTAAGGACATAATTAGCGAAGACATTATTATCATATATGTGACGTAAGAATTTAATAATTTCTATAAATAGCAAAGTTATAATCATTTGTTTTTGTAGAAAATCCATTCACTACTTCATTGATAGTACTAACTTTCCGTCCTACTCATACGCATTCTTTCCGTCGCACTTATAATGTAGGTAGCCTTAGACAATAAAATGAAACAAAATAATAAGTGAAGGTAGTTACTTTTTAATTTCCTAAATTCTACCCTCTCCTTCATACTTCATCCGGGCTTAGGACCACAAAATTTGCCGTTTTACAAGAAATTAAATACGGAGATATGTAATTAAAAAGCAAAAAAAATATCAAAATAAAAGAAGGTATTCTGTAATAAGGAAAAGATTAATTTTGGCGTATTTATGAAGTAAGAATCATCTGCTATTTACAAATATTATTTTATCATCATCATGTCAGCCTAGAGACGCCCACTGCTAGACATAGGCCTCCCTAAAGGTTCTCTACACTGACCGATTTTAAGCCGCCTACACCAAATTATTATTTACTTAAGAAGGCATTATTTACTAAACTTACAAGTATTTTCATTGTCCTTCGAAATGTCCACCATCATTGTCAATACACAGACGGGCACGTGTTATTAAATTGTTTTTTAAGGAGAGAAGTACGCTTCTGTCTTTTCACTTCGTCAAAAGCGTCCAATATGCGCTGTTTTAATTGTTCGACACTAACCGGCTCACTTTTGTACACTCACAAAAAGAAGTCCATGGGTACACAGCTGCACTCGTGATTCCTCCACTCAAAAACATATACATACTCCCGTGCTCTGAACTGATCGCATCGGGCAAACGTAGACAAACAATTAATTGTTGCGGCGACAAAATGGATGCGCTCAGTTCCGCTAGCAATTTAGCACTGTTTGTCGCAGCGGGGTGCGGCGCGGGCTTAGAGGGACAGGGGGGAATTTATCAATGGAGGAGTTTACTACTGTTACTACTTATAGTACGCGGGTCGGACATAGTCTTAGTTATGCATTTACCAGTTATTACGTATTTTTGTGGACAGTTTTGAGACAGTTTTGGGACTTAATGTTTTTATTTTTTAACTACATAAATATGATCAGTTAAAGATACTATAGCCCCGTTAAATATTTTGTACTAATAAAAAAATAGTGGTGAATAAATCATTTAAGATTTTTAATTAACCGACTTGGTATTACATGCATCTCACAACTTTTTACGGAAGCGAGAATTGTTTTTTTGACAAGTATTGTTTATTTATGGGATATATATTACAGCTATAGTGATTAATTAATATAAAATTATACATAAGGATAAGTCAATAGAGACCGCAGGCTTCGAGGACGTGTAAGTCTCGTATGCAACAGAGATAGCACTAGGAAGATGATGAATGGAAACTCACTCAAGAAAAAAGTGTTACCACCCTCCGACAAATAATCCACTGTGTTGTCTACATGAACCTTCATACATTGACTCCTTCAATATTTAAAAAACAAAAACACGCGTCCTTTAAAATAAAATAACCTAAATAAAACTTATGATATATGTATTACTTACATAGGTTCAAAATTAACGTTATTTCTACAGAATGGATAAGTTTCATTGAACCTTAAATATTTGCACTGCCCACAATATTTGCAGTTTTCATTTACATTTAGTACATTGTCTTGAAAAGTTTGTAGACTGTATTCTAATAATATCAATATAATACGTATTTAAATTCATAGTAACGGGTTCTATACAACTTACCAACTTTAAATAAATAAAAGCCGAAATCAGATTAATAAAATCGGTTCGAAATGTTTGTAGAAAGTTTGTATGAAAAGCAAAGATTAACCAAAATTGCCCTGACATTTTTATGCCAGGGGCATTTTGGTTAATCTTTTTAAAGGGGGTTATCAGAAGCTTCAGTCACTCAGCTTAGACATAGCTCTTCAAATAGTCAAGCTAAAGTGTGTGGACAGGGGACATAGTTCAAACAATCGGTGGCCATTGGAGCAAGAAGGTTCTGTGATGGCAGCCACGTACCTAACATTGCAGCAGAGGTTTATCTTACGGGGGAAAGGCGGGGACATTCAACATTGTACGGTTTTTTTGCTACAATGATGATGATGGTCATTTCCTGAAATTATTTTACTACTCACTTACAGACGCCACGAACCAGAGTTTTTTTTATTTATAGCCTGCTGTATTTAGGACATTCTGTGAAATCTTAAATACTCTCAACTTCCGAGTCATAATGATTTAGAGACCCATGGCTTTGCGATTGTCGACATTACATAACAACTCACAACTGCGCGGTCGCCATTCATCACGAGTTGAACATTATAAAAAGCAACCTTACAAATGTAAACGGAAGAATTTCAAACATATTTTCTTCCCTTTTCACGTGAAAGGTAACAAAACGTTAAAAATGTAAAGATATTTAAGGTCACGTTTCGTATTATTGTAGTATTGTACTCCTAATTAAGTATCAGCTTACCTTACCCGCGTTCATCCAATTAATTGTGTTTTATGTTATTGTATAATTACAAAATTCTAGACCCTTTCTGTTATAAAGATTGTACTAAAGGGCTCAGCTAAAGCGCGGTGTTTCATTACAGATTGGCTTTGGTATACACATTGTCTTAAGACTTATGAAACGCTGATATTTTCTTCTAAAAGTAAGACTTTGAGGAATGAAGATCACATCAAATAAAAACACACAGTTATTGCATAAGGACTGCATATAACACGGCATAGAAACACTAAATAATAAGCAAGAACTGGCGATTAATCCTTTCGCGGTCTTCTGATGCATATAGTTTCCTTAGGGTGAGGAAAAAGGAGAAGGGGAGACGCGGCCTCCGGCACTCTCACTCACCGAACGGAACGCAATATACTTATATACTGTTATTTTGCGTCGATATTAGTAGGCTCGTCGGTAGTAATAGTACTTCCACCGTCGAGCCGACCCATCCATGGTACAATCAGCATGTCTGTAAATTATTGTCTTAAGTAATAAAAACATAGAAATTAGATTCTTAGTGTAGGTACACAATACATGCATATAATTGTATTTCTTGTATCCAGATAGCTAAAACAAAATGCTTACGTGAATAAAATAACTAGAATTAATGGCAGGTTTTAGAAAAGAGCACAGAATGCCTCGTCTATGATAACCATTCTGACGTCACGTTCTTTATTTATTTTTATTTATAGAACCACGCCAGGGGTAAACATATCCCCGAAGGGGTAGGCAGAGGTGTAATATTACACCCATATTTCAACATTAATTTTTAGGTCCCACATAATAGGGGGCAAGCTGTTACCGGGCACATAACCAGACGCCGACCGCCGTGCTGCTACTGAGAACGATGAGCTCAGTAACACTTTCCCGACCGGGGAATCAAACCCGGGACCTCCGATCAGCAGACACATACGCTACCCACTGGACCACGGAGGCAGTCACGTGACGTCATTTTATAAACCTGTTTACGGTTTATATTTCGTTGTTGGCATTTTTATTAAAAATGCCCTTTCTTTTTCAATAGGTACTTATCTTCTACTGAAAATTCTATTAAGAAGAACATAAAATTGTTCTGTAAATTTGTAAACAACAAAAAGGGTCAAACCTCAATACCTCGAGTTATGTCGTTGGAAGAATCTAATTCATGTAAGGGTCAAGGTATTTGCGAACTTTTCTCTTATTATTTTGGTTTTGTTTTTGAGACTGACAACGTACCCAACTCGCCATCCTGTCCCGATCTGATGACCGTTGCCTCTGACCCCAGGATTGTTAATGTATTGTCATCGGTGTCATTTAGCATTAAGGATATTATACTGGCAATGCGTAAATTGGATAAAAGCAAAGGCGCTGGCTCTGACTTGTTTCCGCCTTCTTTTGTCTGCTCGTGTGCTGTACAGCTAGCAAGTCCTCTTTGCATTATATTTAATAAATCACTCAACAGTGGAACTTTTCCGAAACGCTGAAAAGTGGCGCACATAGTACCCATTTTTAAGAACGGTGACAGGTCGCATTGCGAGAACTATAGACCAATAAGCATTTTATCTTGTTTTGCCAAGTTATTCGAGTCGCTTTTATACAATTACTTGTATAATCACATCAAACCCATTCTATCGGAACGACAGCATGGTTTCATTAGGAACAAATCTACCATCACCAAGCTGTTGGAATACAAGAATTTCCTATGTAAAAGTTTTTCAGTAGGTGGTCAGGTAGATGCAGTGACTTTTCAAAGGCGTTTGACAAAGTCAACCATAAACTACTTTGCAAAAAACTTGCCGCCTATGGTATGCAGGGTAACTTGCTTCGCTGGATTTCATCATATTTAGATAATCGGAGTCAATTCGTAGCTTTAAAGGGGAATTTTCTTTACCAGTGAGGGTATATTCCGGTGTTCCGCAGGGATCCCATCGGGGCCCCCTGTTCTTTGTCATATTTATAAATGACCTAATTGAGCGTCTGTCCTGTCAATGTCTCCTTTACGCTGATGATTTAAAAATATTTGCCAACATAACGTCTTTGGCAGATTGTCAGAAATTGCAGAACGACCTACACGTTGTTTCAGATAGGTGCAATACGAATAAAATGTATTTAAATACTAGAGGACGCCAGCAGCAACGCCTGCATTTTTTTTAATTTACCCGTTTTGGCCCATCCCGTGGGAATTGCGGGAAATCCCTTCTTAGTGCACCCCTACGGTACCCAATTAACATACATGCCAAATTTCAGTTTCCTGCGCCCAATAGTTTCGGCTGTAGCGTGTCTGTCAGTCAGTAAGTAACGCAAGGATTTTATATATTAAGATTAATAAATGTTTTTCAAATGAACGCAACAAAATTTTACATAATTACATTATTGATGGACAGGTACTTAATAGGTCCAGTGTTGCCAAAGACTTGGGTATACTCTTCGACGATAAACTTTCTTTTCGACCTCACTACAAACATATAATCTCGAAAGCCAACAAGCTGCTAGATTTCGTTCTACGGACAACAAAGGGTTTCAAAAAGCTCAAAGTGTGCTTTATCTTTACTATGCCCTGGTAAGAAGTACCTTGGGATATGGCTCTCCGATCTGGTCACCATATTATAGTGTGCACATTAATTACATAGAGCGTGTTCAAAGGAAATGCCATAAAATTATTTGTTACCGCCAAAAATTTGGTCGTACGTACTTCAATTATGAGCAGAGGCTGCAAAAATTTAAGGTGCAACCATTGGAAGGTCGCCGCAAATATTTTGATCTGGTTTATTTATATAAAATAATTCATTTTATTATTGATTCACCCGAATTGCTTTCGCATATTTCTTTTAACATTAAATACAGTTTACGCAGATCGAATCGTGTTAATCTCTTAGCCTTGCAAATTTATAAAAACAATATTTCTTATTACAATCCGCTGGTAAGAATGGCTAGACAATATAATGAATTAGTTACAAATAATTTACAGTTAGACATTTTTCATCCTAGATTTTACACATTTTTAAATATTCTAAAGGATATCCTCTATCCCAAATAGAAATAAGTAGTTAAATATTTCTTAAGATAAAGTATTGTTGTTGTTGTGTTGCGAAATTAAACCTATATTTTCTTATATGTTTAATTTCGTAACATGTGTATGTTTGTACATCTCTTCTGTCTGTTAACTTGATGTTTAATTGTTTCAATGTATGCACATGTGTTGAGTTGCAATCTAGATCTAAACATAAGCTTTGATTATTTTTAATTTATAATAAGATTGTAATTTGTTTTGTACAATTAAAAAAAAAATCATATAGATAGAAATTGTATGAAAATCGAAACTTATCCTTTCGTTTGCAACACAAGACGTAGATTATCATCGATAGCAGAGTTTTGTGGGTTAACACAAGGTGAAGTTGCAAAGACTTAAGCTGTGCATCCTAGTTATTTTCTTTTGCTGTACACAAACCCGTAGCTTCTGTAATGTAAGAGGAATACACGGATTTGTACTAAGCAAATATTTAAACAAGATTTATTCACTCGTAAATCCTATTCGTGTTTGGTTGTAGATGCGGTAACAAAAATGCATACAACGAATTCTTTTCTTTCATGTTTACCTAATTGTTTGCTTGAACAAACGTATTTGTTGTAAGACTTAATAAGCCCGTGGGTTTGGTGGCTTAAAAATCAAATTAAATTCTATTTTAGTGGCATTGTCGTGTCCTGGATTATTTTCTTAGGGTCTCGTATCCAATCCGGACTGCCTATCCTCTCCACCTCCTCGGGTCTCGATAAAAACTGACTTATCTTTGCGTTTATAAGTCAATAATCTATATATTAAAATTCTTGCGTTACTGAATGACTGACAGGCAACGCACAACCAATACTACTAAACACAAGAAGCTGTAATTTGGTATGCATGTTTTTTAAGGACCCTAGGGGTGCACTAAGAAAGGATTTGCTAAGATTCTCACGGGATCGGGTAGCAAAAGAGAAATTTAAAAAAATTGCGATCGTAGCTGTCGGCATCTTCTAGTCTAGTGTAAGTAAAAACATGCAAATTTTTGCAAATAGCTGGTAATTAAAACATTCGCCAAGAAAACAGCTCGTATGCGATCTTTTTTCAAGCCACAAAGACCCTTCACACTAAAATCGGTTCAACAACCCAAGACTATCACGTTCCAAGCTCGAACAGTTAAACGCGAGTGAGGGTTAACCCCTTCGCGCCGTGAGCAAACCCACACGCCCCTTAATTTAATTTTCATAGAGTATTCCTCAACTCTCACGTCGGGCGAGCGGTGACAGGTTATTTACATTTCACACAGCTCTTGCGTTGAGTATTCTAATTAATTATTTGATGAATAGATAAGATTACTCAACGTTTCTGAATTTATGATACTACATAAAAATAGCAGATAAGTGTGTGTGTCACAGTGGAGACACTAACAGACTGTCACGCAGAGGATCTTTGGTTCAAATCCACATCAAGCACCGCCTGAATTGTTAATAATCGGAACAGTTTTTTTATAGAATATCATCGGAGTAAAACACGGGTAAGTTGTTTGAAAATTCGATGGTTTCAAAATTATAACACCACGAGCAAAATCTAATTTGAATATAGGTACAGGTAGATCCTATGTCCTTCTAGTGCCAATCTTTGTATTTACGTTGGCGAATATCCAGCAAAGCACTTATTGAACGGTTTTAAATACGGTTTTAAAGAAAATGTTATTTTCTTTAAAAATATCCCAAGCTGCTCAGATTTACATAATTGTCTAAATTTTTTTTGTAAAATGTAGTTGTATTAAAAGTGAAAATACATTACTGTTAGACATTAAAGACTACATCATAATAACTACATGCTCATCCCACAAAGAATGTCCTGGGTTGAAATTGAACCTACGACCACCGACTTAGCAGCCACGGCACTAATGACTGCACTAACAGTAAAAAATATGATAAAGGACATACATTTAGCACGTAAGTGCCTACGAATGAAGCTTTAAAAGCTAACATTTCGTCCGTACGAAATAATTAATTCACGGAATCGTATTTCTACTCGTTGTTTCGTTTCGGCAGTTATTATAAATTGAATATTGTATCTTTTGCTTATTTTATTTATAGAAATATGCATGTCGCAGACAAATTGTTTAATACCACATTTAATGCGTCGTCTAATAAGCTATAGTCAGTATAATAAGCCGCGCCAAATCGTTAAAGTCATACGGTAAATTTAACCATCTAATTCTTTTATTTTGAATGCAGCATCATAAAACAATCTAAGTTCATATGTCACAGAGTCGCAATCATAATAATTCATCAACTCGCTAATTTGCCTTCGGCGTATTACAAAATTGTGTTTTGAACCATTTGTAAAAAGCCCAATCATACATCTTGCCTACGAAAGGTATATAGCGATAAAGATATACGGATTCCTTAATCAATCATCAATATCTGTATACATATATAAACATCTTTCGATACTCACTGACAGGCAACGCACAGCCGAAACGAGTGGGCGTAAGAAGCTGAAATTTTGCATATATTCTCGGGGAGTGGGATTTTTGTAAATTCACTCCTAAGGGAATAAAGGTATACGGGAATTCTTTTTTGCTGTCCAAACACGCTCCGGTTGTCCAAACGGCAGCAGTGATGCGCAAAAGCTAGTAACTCAATACAAGTAGACAAAAGACTGACGCATCCTATCTCGCATCGTTGTCCCCTAGCTCGATATTACTGCCACGCACAAGGAGATAGTGATTGACAGTGGGATGTACGTAATGTACGAAGTGAGAGAGCTTTGATTGCCACGTCCTACGCGTAATTAAAAAAAAAACACCCACCCAGGACCCACGGCACTCTAGTCCTTTTGTTTTAAGCAAAAAGGCTTGGTTGTGTTTCTTCGAAATTAATAGCTTTTTCTTAAATTCCATTAGAGGAAAGAAAAGAACAAAATAACCAGTAAAATCTAGTATATAAAGCTTCAGTATGTATTTTCGTTTGTAACATATTTTCCTTTGTGTTAGTTTAATACAGATATAAATGTGGACTTTTCCTTATAAATAAATATTCCATCAGTCGCCTCGCACAGCACCCAGGAGATGCGTTTAAGGTAGTTTATTGTGATGGAGACCACATCTTACTTGTGCAATGTATGCCTCTCTACTTGTATTTATATCCCACGACTATTGCAGGATGCCAGAGATAAGTAAATAATTTGCATTCGGTTCTTTTGCATGATTTAAATAAATTAAAATATGCAATATCCAAAGAAGGTAGTAAATTTATTTAAAATATTAAAATCATATTATAATATAGATAATAATTGAGACACGGACACGAGAGAGTTCGCCATTTAACAACTTACAATGAATACGCACGTAACTTCAAAAATGCGAGGCTCCCTGACTTATAGCCTGTTGGTATCTCCGCCAGGCCACTGTCTAATAATAAATTTAGTGCAATAAATTTGCTAAAAAGCTTGCCGCTAGCTATACGCATTTTCATGTAAAGTGCCCAAAGACGTAATCACGTAATAAATAAAACTAGTCACCACATGTTATTTTCTTCACAATCTCATCTCATCGCATCTCTCGCTCATCGAATAAACAAATCATGTTACAATATCTACTCAGTTAATTTAGTCTGGGTCCGACCACGATTCTCCAGCGTGCCACCCTACATTTCTCCATTCAATTTCTGATAAACAAACTGATGTGTAATTTTCTTACGTATCGAAGCCTCATCGAAGGCTGTCACGCCGTCTTCAGCTGATCCATTACTTAGGCGTAGCGCACACTGAAACGTAATCAAAGTTTTCTTGGGTTCATGTGAAATTAGATGAATAAAAGGATAAAACTTTGATAAGTACAAAGTTTATTCTGAACTAGTGGAGTGTGATATATTATTGAAAGTATTTCATTTTATTGTCATGTGAAAGTTCGTATCATACGTTCATAGGATCATTATTAATACCGTCATATAATACGTCATACCAGTATTAATAATGATAAGCTAATTTAAGGATTTAGGATAATTTGACTGAAATTTCAGGGTAATGCTAAAATCGAAGTATTAAGGATAGCATGAATAAACTTATAAATGTTGTAACCATGATTATCAAATATCCATACAGCCTTTTCAGTTCAATGTTCACCGACTGAAAAAGATTCCAAAAAGAAGAACCTTAGTAGACACAACCGAATCGTCTATCTGTCGTCCTTTTGATCTGCCTGATATCATCTGTGGCATTAAGCAACTGAAACGCGGTAAAGCCTCGGGACTCGACAACATATCTGTGGAGCAAATCCAACATTTTGGACCAGTCGCTGTGTTATGGCTCCTAGAATTGTATAATAGTTATCTGGACTCGGTGACAATACCTAGTATGTGGCGGAAAGCTAAAATAATTGGGACCTTAAAACCTGGAAAATCAGCTGACAACCCTAAAAACTTCAGACCAATCTCACTCTTCTGCCACACACTCAAATTATTTGAAAGACTACTACTAAACCGTCTAACTAGCATTGTGGACCCTAAACTCATCCCAGAGCAGCTGGGTTCCGCCTCGGAAAATCTTGCTGGAGCCAAACCTTAACCTTACTCAGCATATTGAGGACGGATTTGAGATGGGCAAAGTGACGGGCGTGGTCTTTGTTGACCTTTCAGCCGCGTACGACACAGTTAACGTTAAACGTTTGCTATGGAACGTGCAGAATATGACAGAGGATAGCAAATTTGTTCGAGTTCTCGGGGAGCTACCGACGTTTCCAGGTACATTTAAACTCTAATAAAAGCTGTTGGAGAACCCAAAAACACGGTCTACCCCTCCTGGCGCCAACGCTCTTTAATATATATGCTAATGATCAGCCTACGAGCCCAAATACAACCCGCTTCCTATATGCCGACGATCTGGCATTGGCGTCACAGGGATCCTTTGAAGAGGTAGAGGACAACCTAAGCGGCGCTCTCCAGACACTGAGTGTCTACTACGATGAGAATGCCCTTAAACCAAACCCTTCAAAATCGCAGTCATGTGCATTTCATCTTTGCAACAAAGAGGCAGGCAGAGAGCTAAATATTCGGCACGGTATACCTATCAACCACTGTAACTACCCTAGATACCTGGGCACAACGTTAGACAGATCATTCACGTTTAAAAGAAACTGTGAGAACATCAAGCAAAAAGTTACAGCTCGTAATAACCTCCTGCGAAAATGAACAACCACCAATTGGGGTGCCCAGCCAAAGGTCTTACGCATTACTGTATTAGCACTAAGTTATTCTGCAGGTGAATTCGCGTCACCCGTCTGGAGCCGTTCCGCTCATGCACAGAAAGTGGATATAGCGCTAAACGAGACGTGTCGGATTATTACGCGCTGTCTGAAGCCGACCCCGACTCAAATGCTGTTCCCACTTGCAGGCATAGCTCCACCCAGTGTTCGCAGGAGTATAGGAAGTTCCGTGGAGAGAGCTAGACTAGAACTCGACGAACGGCACCCTATGCACAACTATCAACCAGTACCTCCAAGGCTAAAAAGTCGAAAGAGTTTTTATAGATGTGTTGCGGCGATCGATAATGAAGTCTCCCAAGCCAGACAAGACCTATGGACGGCACAAAGCTCACTTCCTTCCCCTTTTGTCCCTATTTCGCCTGCCCCCTGGTCACGAGCTTCCCAGGTCTACGTGGAAGTCCATAAATAGATTGCGGACCCAAGTTGGACGGTGCAAGGAAAACCGAGCCAGATGGGGTTTCTTAGACGAATCCGAAACCATGTGTGAGTGTGGCACTAGCATACAGTCAATGCTCCATCTACTATCGTGCCCTAACTGCCCAGACACATGTTCGCTTCAAGACGTAATGAACGCCTCTGAAAATGCAGTAAGGGTGGCTGCGTACTGGGCAAACAAAATTTAATGCATTACAACTTGAGACTCGTCATTGACACGAAAGAAGAAGTTCAATGTAAGAAAAAGGCCGCTGTTAATTTGCGTCGACATTGCATTGTGAGTCAATAAGAGGATTTGGTGTACTATAGACTGGCCAGACAAGTTGGTATAGGGTTCGATGTCGAGTTCTCCGTCTCTTCTCAAAGATATAGTATCTTCAAGAACATACTTCGTGTATTTGATTAAGTCACCTCTAACGATACTCGCGAAATGAAACGGGTAGGTACTGACACTTTGTATCTTAAATCCGTCACCACCTTTCTTGTACATCAATGGTCACCAAATCATACATACACATACATACATATGCTCACACCTTTTTCCCGTCGGGGTAGGCAGAGACAACAGATCGCCACTTGCTTCTATCCTTGCAAACCACACGCGCTTCCTCTACATTCATTAATCCTTTCATACATGCTCACCGGTTACGGGTGCTTCGGACTTTTCCGTTTTTCAAGACGTCCCCAATTTGGTCGACGAACGTCTTACGAGGTCTGCCGCAACCGGGTTGCCCATACACCTCTGCCATATATATTTGATTCGTCAATCTTTCTTCACTCATTCGCTACACGTGTCCAAACCATTTCAGCATTCCTTTCTCAATCCTTGTCAGTACATCTTCTTTCAGGCCACATCGCTCTCGTAATACTGCATTCGGAATTCTATCAATCAGTCTCACCCCACACATACTACGCAGTGATTGCATCTCAACTGCATTAATTCTGCTTTCATGCTTTTTCTGCCATACCCAACACTCACTTCCATACATCAAGGTGGGCACCAGCACTCCATTATGAACCGCCAGTCGCGCCTTTTAAGGCACGGTTTGGCCGTTCATAAAGGCATGCAGCGCTCCATTCACACTGTTCCCCGCAGTCACTCTCCTTTCAATATCACCTTCACATCTTCCAACTCTTGTAAACATACTTCCCAAATATAAAAATCTTTCAACTTGTTCCACATTTTCATCTTCAATCGTAATATTACACTCAGTCAAACTTTTATCCTTCTCAAACACCATCACTTTCGTCTTTCTTGCATTAACTTTCATACCTTTCGCTTTAAAACTCTCGTTAATGCAGTCCATCATTTGTTGCAACTCATTCGCCGATGATGCAAGAATGACTTGATCATCGGCGTATAAGAGGCACTTAACACGCAATCAAGTATACGCCGTTCTCATTCACACTCTCATCTCCAAATGCCCCAAGTCCATTTTCATACCCATCGCGCTTCACTCCAACCCTTGCATTAAAATCTCCAAACATGACAATCGAGAGCTAAAATGTTATGAAAACATAAACAGACTTGATCATCGGTGTATAAGAGGCACTTAACACGCAATCAAGTATACGCCGTTCTTATTCACACTCTCATCTCCAAATTCCCCAAGTACATTTTCATACCCATCGCGCTTCACTCCAACCCTTGCTTTAAAATCTCCAAGCATCAAAATCGAGAGCTAAAATGTTATGAAAACATAAACATAACTAGAATTTTGGAATGTAAGAAGAGAATTCAGCGAACATTAACGCAAAATGATCAATATTTTGACGGTTCAGTTAGTGGGAATACATCTCATAATCATTTCACGTCAGACCGATCGCATCGCATGTTAGTTTGTCAGTGTAACAACAATTGGTTGTATTAATTACTCCTGTGAAGAAAAGTTACAGCTCACGCAAGCTAAATAAATGTGTAATAAAAGATTCCATGCAATTCTTTTGTCTTGTAATAGACTAATTAGTTAAATCCTGAAGTACTTACGTATACTGGTTGTTTCTCATGTCGGCTCATCATTAAAATTAAAATATTAGATATATTTTAAACGAAGAAATTTATTATTTATTTTATTTAAATAATAAATAATAAATTTCTTCGTTCGGCAATAGGCTCGCTCCCTATTACGTGGGACCTACAAATCATGGCGAAATGTGGGTGTAATATTTACACCTCTGCCTACGCCTTCGGGGATACAGGCGTGAGACTATAAATTTTGAACGAAGAAATTTATTTCAGTAAAATGTCCATTGTACTTAATGGTGCATGTTATTTATGTTTCACTAAGGGCTTTAATTTATCATTTCAAATAATTATTTACTTCAGCAAATCATCGGCTAAGAACATCTGTCAACTCCATAATTGAAGATTGTTCCTAGCCGCTTGGCATACGGCGGTAAGTTACAACTCGAAATCAGTTTAGTTATTCGTGATATCGCAATAGACGACTCAACTGTATAAGCATGGATAATAATAGTATTATTATTTTACTTGTACATGCGTCGGAAAACTAAAACACGCAGAATACTAATGAACGAGCTCAATGAAATGATAAATTGTCAAACACGTATTTTCAATTACGACCATAATTTATTTGGTAGGTAATTAGAAAATTTGTATAGAAAACAAATAGGTATGTATTTAGATTAAAAGGCGCTTCATTTTATAAATGTAAAATTTTATTTAGGTTTATTTACTAATAAATGGCGAAGTTATCAGGTGAAAGACGATATTCAACGTTTATTGTTACGTTAGAAACTGCCTGAGAAGTGACATAAGATGTTAAATAGCTCGTAAATAGATTTAAGAACTCTTGAATGCGTAAATATCAGTCAAAATCATATAAGCAACCGTTAATCAAGTTATTATATGACAAATAAATCATAATGAATAATGTTACCACATTATATTACGGTGATGTTACTTTCATTTTTACGTAAATACAAAGCTTTATAAATTCTTGAAATTCTTAATAAAGATTCTGTTCAGAGAAAAGGTAACACTCGACTCCAAGACGTAAGTCTTCGACATGTCGGGATAACGAGAAGACGACTATGACGACAAGGATACTAAAATCGATATCTAAGAAAGTCCACAATGTCATTATTTCGTTTATTTCTGTGAACACTTGTTTTAGTAGGTATCTTCAAATTTAAACGTTAGTTTTATTAGGTACACTTCTAATAAAATAAAAGCCATATGAAACTTTGAAAGTTCGATTTACAATGGCATCACCATTATAAACTTATGTGATACTTACGTGTTAACAATTTTGAAGTTATCGAAATGAAAGAGGTGTTCAACGAACTGAAATAACCACTTTAAAAAATTTCGAATTATAATTTTATTGATCATAATTATCATCTTATTATGGAGCTTGTTTTAATGTATAATATATTTATAATACTCCTGCGGTATTTGGAATATTATAAAAAAGTAATGGAAATTGCGTATGTCTCTTATCTTCACCGAATAAAGAAATAATTAACCAAAATCATTAATCAATTTCAGTCACTCATATAACTCGCTGAAATGAGAATTATTCTTATCAATTCGATAAGATTTTTGATTTTTCTGGTGACAGTTTTAGACACTGAATTAGACATCTTTCACCGAATTTACTGCTCTGGTCTACTAAGAGCAAGATTAAACTGCTTATTTTATCTGTCCATGCATAACGAAAATGCTATCCCTTAAATCGAGCGCGCCTTAAATGTGCCTTAAACGGGTATAGTTTCTTCCATGAAGCCTTATGTAGACCCCTATTCTTGCCAAGTACAAGTCTGCCCAAATTTATAGGAACTAGTAAGTCTAGATAGGATAAGTCTACGTCTAATTACTTTGCTTGATACGATGCTTGCTGAAGCCTAAGCTGCTTGTTCTGTTATCTACAATATATGTAGGTATGTATAAGACTGCTGTTTTTATTTTCGGCCTTAGAGATATTTTTACATAATATAACTAACATCGTGGATATTAAACGTAAAATAACGAATCTATAGCGTTTCATTAGTTGCACCCAGAATAACTTGTTGAACATCGAAACAATTATCTAGAGATAAATTAATAAAAGTAAAGATAATATGTTCAATAGAGTAAAAATACCTTATATTATTATTGCTGTTGTATTTCAATCTATGAGGGAAAGTGCCGCAAAGTGAAAATCCCTTATCACCTACAGGCCTCCTATCTTTTATGACCACTGATATAAAAATAAGTAATGATGCAATTTATACCGAATATTGCTAGTGTCTATTGGCTTTGTATGTGTAAGTAACTAAGTACGATTGCTGACGACCATTGTTGAAAGAAAGATTAATCAAACATATCTGAGTTGGTCTATAGTTTTAATATAAAAAATCTCGTCCTGTGGCGAAAATTTCCGGGGAAAGAATAGCTGACATTGCCGCCGCTCGTGTAGACGACATTTAGTCAATACTGAGTATATTACAGCCTGAAAATACCCTCATGTCTAGTCAGATCGATAAACCAAGACGGTAACGCATAAGATACAAAAAAATCTAAAACTATATTTTTAATTTATTACTAGCCGACGTTTCGAATTCTTTACAGAATTCATGTTCACGGCAGACAGGTGATATTTGTCTTTTTCTTGAATGTATAAGTTATCTCGAAGTACCCGAACATTTTTCAACTACTGGTGTTACTATTTACGCAGAATGAGCTCACAGTGTCCTTAGGTCTTCTGGTGACTTTATTACATTTGAAACTAAAGATCTAGAAAAAATATAGTTTCTAGATATTTAGTTTCAAATGTAATAACTTAGTGAAACCAATACAACGCGATAAAATCCGTAAACTGTAGTTTAATTTCAATGTGTAACATTCGCGTAAACCTAAGAAGAATCTAAAACTTCATGTAAGCTAGTTATATTTATCTTTTCTTCTTCTTTACAAATATGACAAATACCTATTTAGTTAACAATACTAGCTGCCCGTTTTCGCTACATTGAATATAATATATTACTAGTTGTATCAAAAAGATTGCAATTCGCGACAGCTTGCCGATATAGTTTTAGTAAACATTTATTTTGGTCTTCATGCGGGCAGAATTACAGCAAAATTGGCATAACTATTTCTTTTTTTGTTTTTAAACTGGTATCTTCTACATTACCAGGTTCAGGATAAATCCTGTGTTTAAGCAACACAGAATTTATCCTGAACCAGGTCCATAAGTCCTCCGAGGTCACAAAACTCACAAACATTTATTCAATGGACACATAATGTACTACACCTATGAAAGACACCTAAAGAAAAAATAATTGTATTACTTACATAATATGAATTTTATATGAATTATCTGTGCCTTCGATTCGTGTATACCTATAACATTGTTTTATTTATTACCAAGCCAGGCTGGGTTGTCGTTGAACTAGCCTAAACTAAGTACATGAAAATGTAGCAATAAATAATGTACAGTATGTATTTTATTATGCCGCACAGGTTGAAAGTTGACAGGTCATAAACTTTTACCCAATTCAATTATTCGTGCCGTGGTTTGACTACTAATAACTTATGTTATATGGCGTGTCGTGTAACTTCTGACAGTTCTCTATTCGATGTAGAAATATGGTAGCAAAACCATTAGGTATGTTTTATATCGATGTGAGTACAAAATGATTGTTCGTGTGGCGATTGATTAAGAATACCAAGTTTCAATACCCCTTTATTTCCATTGCTCGGGTGTCGAAAGAGGGGACTTAGGAAAATACACGAAGCACATAGAGAAGAGACGGCAAAATCAATATATAAATCGACCTATGTCAACTCGTCTGGCCAGCGTAGATCCGTAATCTTCCTGTCCGTATATAGAGCCGCCCGCATGGCCGCCCGGGTATACCGGCGTACCGCGCGCGTTGCAACTTGCAAGGTCATTTCGGTCTCGACATTCACGAGGTAGTGTTATGTGGTGTCGTTCTACAACACTGTCACACCAGGAATGATGCTCGGCAGCTTTGTGCAAGTTTCTGCAATAGATGCCGGTGGCACAAACGCCCAGCAAAAACCGGCGGCACGTGTCGCGCGGCAAAATCCGGCAGTCCGTGCCGCCGGCACTGTCTGTAAGAGCCTTTACAATACTTTGACGCAAAGTAGCAGAGTTCTATGTCCAGCAGAGGACTACAAAAGATTGTATGACGATGAAAAAGCGTTTGCCTGTTTGACCACAACGATTGTGTTCCACTTTAAAAAAATTGTTACGAAGGGCCGCGGGTTCATTTTTGAGTCGTTTGTCTATTATATTTTCTTTTAATTAATACATTTTTAGTAGTAGTGCGCTGGCCGGCAATTAACTCATTACAGGACTATTTGATTATTTATTTGACTGCTAACAAGCTAGTAGAACTTTCATTGTTATGATGCCGTTACGCATTTACTGTCCTTCAAAGTGGTAGAGTGGTAGAGACATATAAGAGATTTATATAATCACACTATTTCAATGTATGCACCGACCCAGTCTCTACAATTATTCATGAACGTCTGTAATGGCTATAATCTTGGAGAGGGGTGGAATTATTATTAATGGTGAGATTAAGTACTCTATCAGAGAATCTCAACCAACCTCGTAGCAACTTGGGGATTGGGGCAGTCTTTTCGTAGTAATTATAATTAACTATAAAATTATGCATGCTCTCCACTAAACATTAATGATAGATTGTTTATTTAGATACCTACATTACAGGAATTTGAACTTTCATGGTCATTTAAACTTATTTTAAATTGTTTTTCGGGATATATACCATGTACCTTTGTATGTACTGAGTATCCGTGAACATGGCGCTTGCAACAGTGCCGATATATCGGTTACTCCAAACAAGGGTACGTGGTATATATCCCGGAAGACTATTTAAAATGATATTTAGATACATTTTATGGTATCGCACTTAACCGTCACTTGCAATGTGGTTATTGTTCTTTGAACAATGATGAACAAAATTAATCCGCTTTCGACATTATAACGACGTCACGGATTTTCCTTACATTGAAAATGTTAATAATGCTACTTGCAAACATTAAAGCTGTTACACCAAGACTTATTACACGGGTTATTAAACTTTTATAATAACAACGTCGCATCCATTACGAGCTTTTGACACGAAAGGCAACTTTGACCCAGAAATTCGAATAAGGAATTAATTAAAAATAAAAAGAGAACAAACAACTCGTTGACATTTTTAAAATAAATGTCAATTGGTTCCAAGTGATGTGTCACATAATATTTGAAATTCGAATAGACGAGTTCAATGGTTCACATAAATGAATATGCACTTGCAAATTAATCGGATGACCCTTTTCTTCTTGGGTGATGGAGTGAAAACGAACTGTACAGGTACATACCTATGTTGTGACGAAAGCATTTTCCACAGTTGGACGCCGAGTCCGTACAATTTTCACAGCCGGCTTAGCTACGGCAAGCATTGCTACGCCAGTTCCGATCGCACACGCGGACAGACCGCGCGCGTCGCTCGTGAAATTGGAAATTCGAATTACGTGCGGATTGAATGTAAACAAAATGGAACATGATTTGAAATCTTAAAAAGCGTTCCAGAACTGAATGACTGATTCGGTTGATATGTATTATTATTTTATGAAGTGTCTGTGAAGTGTGTGTGAAAAATAAATGTTTATGGTTTATAGTGTGGTTTTTAATGTGGGATTTTGAATGGTGAAGATCGTTTACGCTTATTGACTGCAATTTTCCAGGTAATCATATAATAATAAATTAGTTTTATTTGTTTTTATATTTCTATTACTGTTGTCGTAAATTACGTTAGGTTAAAATATGAAAATTTTGGACATTGTTCCAATAAATTTAGAAATAATGTAGAGCCAGTAGTGTATAAAATATTGTTATGTTGCAAGGTCATGTCTGATATAAAAAATGTATTCTTAACGACAAGGCACAACAAATTTACTCAATGCGTAGATAATTCACAAAATTTGGAAATTTTATCATTACTAAATTGGGTTGGGTCTAGTATACAAAAAGGAGGGTTGTATAAGTAGCAGGTCAGAAAACATCATGAAAAAATTAAAACGATACCTTCTTCAAAGCCGGCATTAAGAATCTTATATGCGATTACAAGGCACGTTGAAATAGGCATTATGAAATTGTAAGTGTATGACTTAATTAAATGAGGTTAAGAAATATGTAGGCTCACCGTTTTTAAATGAACTATTACGCTTCTTCGTTAGTGTTTTATATTTACTTTTCCTTAAGAGTTACACATTATAATTACAAATTAATTTTTATCAAGTATAGTGTAGTAACTGTTTATAGACTCAGAGATTGTTGGCAGAATATTAGTATTAATTCAGAGAGTAATCATTTCATTTATCAGCTTCCCATACATGATAATCAATTACGAACGAGAAATACAAACAAAAGGGAAAAACTAGAGCGTGAAGACCGCTCATACATCACTAACTAACTACGTAACATTAATAGAGACGTATAATCTATCTCAAATGTATCATGCATCACAACAAATCAAATTTTCCCTAATTCACATCTATTCAGGCAAACATACAATCATTCATTCACGCACACTGGTATATTTACGCAAACACATACACAACATTCAAAATTCGAACGTAGTCTCAACGTGCGTTTCGTTTTGTGTGTGCGTGACAATACATTCGTATTTTCGCGTTCCTATACAATACATTCGTATTTTCGCGTTCGTATACAATACATTCGTATTTTCGCACTCATATACATGCGTGCATGCAAATGTGGTACGTATTGAAGTGCGTATGTTTGCAGCGGAAATTGCTCGACGAGTCCACGGGCGGAAGCGAGTGACTCGTGTCCCGAGATGAGGCGCTTGGGTCGCTCCCCAAATACAGTTGATGAAAGTCGCTAACAAGTACGAAATGCTGAGCGTGGTTTCAGCTCAGTATTTGTGCTGAAAAATCTGGTATCTACCTAAAAAGAATTAAAATGTGACTAACGCCGGTTTCAATATTCGATCTTTCCATGTATGTGGAAATTTCAGATAGGTGCATATTTGACATTGATTTGAGTTATGGGATAGAATCGTTGCAAAAGGCGTTCCGTAGTCTTTGCCTACCTATTCGGCCAACAGGCGTGAGTTTATGTATGTATGTATATATTTGACATAAGCTCAAACATATATCGCAAATCAGCCGGTCAACCGGTCGTTAAGGTATATTAGAACGATATAGCTATAATTATTTTGCATGGAAATAATAGTGATAGGCAAAACTATTGTTTGATGGCCAAGTTTTCCTGTCATTTCTCTCCGTCAAAAGAGATCGTCGTAGTCGTATTTAATGGAGTTTTTTGAAATATGTAAAAAAAATTGGCGTCGGTAGTCGGAAATAAAAATATGCAAACGTTCTTATCTAACAGTCTTCCGTCACTAGTAGAGTACCTGGATACATACTCATACTTTTCGTGTGAAAAACATCAATGTCTGCGAAAAATTATAACAAAATCGTTCAGGACAATAAATAAAATGGATTACTTTATGGCACGATGTCAATAAGCGATATTACTTTGTTTATATTTACGTTCGAATTCATACTTTATGAAGAGCTATAATGTAATTTTTCGTGTAAAATTTAGCACTTTGTGCCTTCAAGAAAAGGCAATGAATCGTTTTTACTCTATCAATATATAACAGAGTAAAATCTATACTTTGTCGCGAAAACAACATAGTAATTGCTTTCATATAGACGAAGTTACAAGCATTTTAATGTTCCATAATGGATCGAACACGACCATAGCCGATTATGACGTCACTTCATCCTATCTTCTCAACTGTGCAACTTATGTTGTAAAGAAAAGATAAAACGTACTTACTCTACCATATTGGAATACTTACACCTAATTTAATTGTGTATAGAAAAGAAATACTAGCTAACCAAAAATACATACATACATACATAGACTCACGCCTGTTTCCCGGAGGGGTAGGCAGAGACTACGGAACGCAATTTGCAACGATCCTGACATATCTCTCTTGCTTCATTCACTCCCATCAGATTCCTCATGCATGCTCTTCTGTTCAGGGTACTTCTAACCTGTCCTGTTTTTAGGATGTCTCCAATCTGGTCAGAGAACGTCTGCCTAGGTCTTCCCCTTCGTCTTGTCCCTTCCACACTTGCCTTATATAATATCTGCTTCGTCAGTCTTTCGTCATGCATCCTCTCAACGTGCCCAAACCATCTTAGCATACCTTTCTCGATGCTTGTCACTACATCTTCTTTTACCCCACAACACTCTCTTATCACACAAGTCTTTACTTTATCAGTCAAAAAAACACCACACATACTTCTCAGTGCTCTCATTTCTACAGCATTTATTCTACTTTCATGACTCTTCTGCCATACCCAACTTTCACTACCATACATAAGGGTAGGCACTAACACACCTCTATGTACAGCCAAACGTGCCTTTTTGGACACGTTTTGACTGTTCATAAACGCCTTCAGAGGTCCATTCACACTATTACCTTCATTAACTCTCCTTTCAATATCTGCTTCATTCTTACCATCTCTTGCAAACAACGTCCCTAAGTAAACAAACTCATTCACTTGTTCCACTCGCTGTCCATCGATCATAACATTACAAGCCGTAACGCATTCCTCCTTTTCAAAAACCATAACTTGCGTTTTACTTACATTTACTTTCATTCCTTTCCTCTCTAACGCACCATGCATGATTGTTACCATCTCCTGCAACTCCTCCGCTGAAGACGCAAGTATAACCTGATCATCAGCATAAAGGAGGCATTTGACAAGTAACTCATTCATCCTTAATCCACAATCACTATGTTTCAAATCTTGCAAACAACTATCCATGAAGAGGTTCAACAGCCACGGCGACGCTACACATCCTTGTCTAACACCTGTGTTGATAGTAAACCATACAGTGTATGCCCCGTTTATCCTCACACAAGCTCTAGAATCCTCATAAGGAGATTTCAGAGCTCGTATGAGGCTGCTGTTCACTCCATACATCGACAGTACCGACCACATTTCATTCCTCACCACTTAAAAACCAAAAATATGTCTTGATAGACTTTAATCTCTCTCAGATCTCTATCTGTGATTAATAGGTATCTGTTGTAGAAAATATGTATCAGAAATCATTAATTCTGTTTCATAGTATAGGCTATCTTTTTGCCACTGTTATCACATTGATCGAGAGACAACCAATAGCTCTCTATAATTGTTATAAGATGCTGTAATCTAGAGGAAGTACAGTATCCAAGACGCTAACAAAATAATGAAAAACAAACTTATCTGATTGTTCGCGACAGACATTAAAACTATGACAGTGAATAGTGTATTCGAAACCGCGAGTGAAAATCGTATAAAATCAGTGTTATCTAATCGTTCGGTACACCGGGTTCGGTTCCCGGACGTGTCAAAACGTAAAAAAATAGCTAAAATAGTGTAAATGGTTAGATTGTTAATATAAAAAAACTATGTAACACATGAACATTAGTCTTAAACTTGTGCTAACTGTAGGGACCTTAGATATCGAATCATAAATAGCGTTATCAGTAGTGACAGATAAGAGTTAATACTTCATAAAACAGCTGTTTGTTTACATATTCGTTTTATAGTTTTATAAGTGTTTTTTGGCTTCATATAGACTTGAAATCATGTCTAGATACCTTTTTATTGCTAGTTATTACCTTATATAGTTAAAATAAGCATAATAACAAACATTCGTATGTTTATCATAAAATTTGTTTACTTACGATAGTATTTACTTAAGAAATTCTGTAATTTTTTTATGATTCAAAGTTATCATGTAATAGGTTCGAATTGAATAAAGATATTTTCATGGTGTTTGTTTTAATAGATGCCCCATATAGTTGCACACAACGGCCTACCAAAATTATATATATAAATTTAGTATACGATAGTTTTTCAATAGAAAATATAGTGGGCGGGCCCTTGTGTGGCAGCATTTTTTGGGAGTTTTTATAGAATAACTTAGTGACGCTAATAGTTAGGTTTAGGTATTGTATACCAATAGATAGAACTTAATGAGACCTATCTAACGATGTATAGAACATGTATGTATCTATAGTAGGATCGAATCATACGTAACATTTGTACTATATTTGAAATAAAAATAAACGAAAGATTTTCTGTGCACGTATTCGGTGCGTTGGTCGTCGATAAGGTAAAGTTTCGAGGTACTTAAGCGACCATGTATTCGGCCAGTTGTTGGCGTCTCAACCACCATCTTGTGACCTATGTAACCATCAAGCACCGCACACCTGAACAGCATCGCTCTCAACGTATGAAGATGTTTCATTTCTGAAGCCCTTACACATCGAAGCCATACAGTCCACACACATAGAAGAACACGCATCGTCGTAGGCACACGTCAGCAGCACACTACCAGCGCACTGTAGCGGACTAGCAAAGGTTCGATTCCTGGCATCCGTTACATTTGTTGGTCGCTTCGAGCCGGATTGAAGAATGCCTACGACGCGTTCAAGAGGTCGTGCTCCCGAGGTCGCCGGGGGAGCGGCCGGCGCCGGGCCTAGTTCCAGTACTCCTGCCCGCGCCGCCGCTGCCCGCAACCCAGCCGCCGCGGTCGTCCGTCACGACGGGCCACCGCGATCGCCGTCGACAACAGTCGGGAGCGACGCGCCGCCGCCGGCCCCCCCCGGCCCCGCGGGGAGGGACGAACGAAACATCACTCAAGATGCAAGGGAGCGAGCAGAGGTGCAGTCGAAAAATGAAGATGGCAAGGAAAGGACGTTGCAACCATCCGATAGATCGAGCGTTTGTAAAGCGCAACATAGCATAATAGAAAATAGAGATAGAAAGAAGCCAACGAGGGAACGCGACCAACGCTCAGCAGCTACGGGACGCTCCAATAGAAATGTGATGTTGGCTCGAGAAGAAGTTTTGAAGATAAAACTACAGTTAGCATAGTTAGCACTACAGAAGGCTGAAGAGGAGGCGGACTCCGATGACTACGACGAGGATGGACAGTCGAAGCAAGATTACATACGTTCGTGGTTGGAAGAGGCTCCGGAACCCCAGCCCGGCCCTGAAGATATAGATATGTGGTATCGGCGCCCACTAAGAAGAGGGACGTCGACGGGGCACAGAAGATAGATATAGAAGATGGACCGCCCTCACAGAAGATGGACGTTCATCAACAGGGAGGTGATTCGCTGAAGCCGTTCATCACGGATCTCACCTCCGCGATCGCCGCGCTCGCCGACAGGAAGCCACCGGACACATCGATAGTTGCACCACACCCGGCGGTTTCGAAAGTCATCATGAAGCTACCGACGTTCGGCGGCGCGCACACCGAGTGGCTGTCGTTCAAGGCGATATACGACACCACCAAGAATTTCTTCAACGACGTGGAGAATACAGCGAGACTGAGAAGAAGTCTCAAGGGAAGAGCGTTAGAAACAGTTAGCTCTGAACTGATTGGGCATGCGCGACCAGATGAAATTATGAAGGAGTTGGAGCTGCAGTTCGGACGACCAGACTCGATCGCACAGGCAGAGACGGACAAGCTGAGGACCCTGCCACGCTGTAGCGAAGCACCTAAGGACATATGCGCGTTCGCGAGCAAGATTAGAAGCGGCGTCGTCACACTTCGTGCGTTGAAAAAGGAACACTACCTCATCAATGCGGATCTAGTGCGCGTGTTGACCGAGAAGCTACCGAACTCGCTACGTGTGCAATGGTACAAGACGTATACCGAGAAGTGCCAGTCGAAGCCGGACCTCAGCCGATTCAGTGACTTCGTGACAGAGTACGCGCGTTAATGTAGCGCGTTCGCGCCGGCTGAGAACATCACCGATGGGCCGCCAAGCAGACGTACCGTGCAGAGGACGTACACGGCGACGGCGACGGAGAAGCGAACGCATACGGACACGTCTAACGTGAAGTGCAGGATATGTGAACGCGAAGGACACTACTCGTCGGCCTGCAGCACGTTTCGTAACGCCAACGCAGAGAAGAGATGGCAGCTAGCTAAGCAGCATGGATTGTGTTTTCGCTGCTTACGCATACGCCGAATAGAACACTCGTGCAAGCCCAAGAAGTGCGGTGTAGAAGGATGCCGCGCTACACACAACCAGTTGCTTCACTACGATAGAGGAGCCCATAGGACCGAAGACGTGAACATAGAAAAGCAAGAAACGGTCGCCAGTTCGTGCATACGTGCAAAGGCTCAAGCATACTTAAAGATAGTGCCCGTGCAGATAGTCGGACCGGCGGGAGAGGCGTCTACGTTCGCCCTACTCGACGACGGAAGCACCGTATCGCTCATAGACGAAGACATAGCCAAGGAAGTCGGCGCGGAAGGGAACCTGGACCCGTTTACGATCCGTGCCATAGGCGATACGTCGATCGACATGCCAACGTCGCGACGCGTAGACATACAAATACGAGGAGCCGGCGCCGACAGCAAACAAGTGCCTTTGTGTGCGCGCACCGTAGCCAGCCTACACCTGTCGCCGCAGAAGATCGCCGAAGAGGACCTGATAGACTGCAAACACCTCGAAGGCATCAAGAAGAAGCTGGTGTACGACATAGGCGTGCCGAAGGTGCTAATAGGACAAGGCAACTGGCACCTGCTCATAGCGAACGCAGTACGAAGAGGACCCAACGATCAACCGGTGGCATCGCTTACGTCGCTGGGATGGGTGCTGCACGGCGCACGCTCACGCACCTTGGGAAACACCGTACACTTCGTCAACGGTCTCTCCGCTATAGATGAAAACATAGAAGCGCAACTGAATGAATATTTCGCACTGGAATCGCTCATAGTGAACCCACGTCGACCGAACTCGGACCCCGAGAAGCGGGCTACAGATATGTTAGAAAAACATACGAAACAATTAGAAGATAGACATATAGAGACGGCTCTTCTGTGGAAACAAGAAGACATCGTCATGCCAGATAGTTATGAGAACGCGGCAAGGAGGCTCGCACACATAGAGAAAAAATTAGATAGAAACATAGAGTTGAAAACAAGATATACAGAACAGATGAACTCGCTGATAGAAAAGGGATACGCAGAAGAAGCTCCCATGAATAGTACGCCAGGGAAGACTTGGTACTTGCCTCACTTCGATGTACCCAACCCCATGAAGCCTGAGAAGATTCGTATAGTTCACGACGCCGCTGCGAAAACCAGAGGTATGTCACTCAACGATTACCTGCTCACGGGACCGGACTTGCTACAATCGTTGCGGGGGTGTTGATGAGGTTCCGTCGACACCGCGTTGCCGTCTCAGCTGATATAACGGAGATGTTTATGCAGGTGAGAGTACGCCCAGAAGACCGAGACGCGCTGCGCTACCTGTGGAGAGGTGACCGGCGGGAGGGACCGCCCCAGGAATACCGTATGAAGTCCATTATCTTCGGCGCGGCAAGCTCACCGTGTACAGCTATATTCGCGAAGAATTGGAACGCTCGCAAGCACGCAGAAGAGTACCCGGAAGCAGCAGAAGCCATCATAGATAACCATTACATGGATGACTATCTGGACAGCTTCAGGGACGAACAGGAAGCGACGAGTATAGCGTCACGGGTGCGAGACATACACAGACAAGCGCACTTTCACCTCACGAAATGGGTGTCGAACTCTAGAAACGTCATCGAAGCAATAGAACCAAGTCAACATCGCCAGGAGACAGTCGGCCTCGCCAGCAAGGGGCAAGAAGAGAAAATTCTCGGCTTGATGTGGAAAACGAGCGCGGACGAGCTGAGCTTCAACCTTACACTCGCACGGCTTCCAGACGGCCTTATCGGCACCGAAGCGCCTACCAAACGAGAGGCGTTGAAAATAGTTATGTCGCTATACGACCCACTCGGCCTCGCATCGCCCGTGACTGTTCGAGCCAAACAGATACTACAGGAAGCCTGGCGACTCGGTACAAATTGGGACGAGAAGTTTGACGAAAGCCTCAAAGTGCAATGGGCATCGTGGATACAGCACTTAGAACAGTTGAAGTCGATACGCATCCCGCGGTGTTACCCCGGGTACAGTGACGCCTGTACACTCCAAGTACATGTCTTTACGGACGCCAGTGAAGCGGCCTACGCAACAGCGGTGTACTGGCGAGCGCCTACACCAGATGGGCGTGTGCACGTGACGCTTGTTATGGCGAAGGCGAGAGTGGCACCGCTTAAGGTGGTGTCAATCCCGAGACTCGAACTGCAAGCCGCCGTCATGGGTACGCGAGTCGCTCAAGCGGTAATAGAAGAACATCGCGTCAAACCCGCGGCCGTCGTGTATTGGACGGACAGCAAGACCGTACTGACGTGGATCAGAAAAGGAGCACGGGCGTACAAACCATTCGTCGCGCACCGCCTAGCCGCCATAGAAGAGCATAGTGAAGTTGAAGATTGGCACTGGGTACCTACGAAGATGAACGCGGCGGAAGCGGCTACACGCGACGTGCCAAACAGCTTTAACTCCGAACACGAGTGGTACACCGGACCGTCGTTCCTGTACGAAGACCGTCACTATGGCCCGTAGAGAAGCACATCGCCCCTGACGCGACAGGCGAAGAACGCACAATGACAGCTGTAGAGAAACGTCAAACATATAGAATTATAGAAGCCGTACCGGACCCGTATAGATTTTCCAAATGGGAAAGGCTCTTACGAGCAACAGCAAGAGTTCTACAATTTATAGCATTATGTAAGAAAACCGCAGAGAAGGTTCTATATAAAAGAACGCAGAAAAATAGACAGAAAGATCCAGATTGGCGTCACGTGACGAAGACGAAGCACAACATCAAGTCGGGCAGAGCGGCACCTCGTCCAGCCGCCGACTCCCGAAACTTCGTGCTTCTCCCCGCAGAACACACCCGCGACGCCGAGGACCTTCTTGTGAAGGCGGGACAAGGACTCCTTCGGCGCCGACCTTCGGGAGCTGCGGCGCGGAGGAGGTGTCGCCAGAGACGGCCGCCTGTATTCGTTACCCGTGGAGATGAACAAGGGAATGATCACTCTACGCAGTCGTATAACAGCTACAGAAGAAATCTCCGAACAGACAAAGAGTCCGCCGATCTTAGACGGCGATCATCGCATTACACAGCTATACATAGATTGGACGCATAGAAAATTACATCACAGCGGTACAGAGTTGGTAATCAATGAAATACGCCAACACTATTGGATTCTTCGTCTGCGGCCGACTACAAAGAAAATAGTACATAGATGTCTACCATGCCGCATTAGAAAAACGCAGCCGCCTGAGCCAGCCACAGGGGACCATCCGAAGACGCGCCTTGCTCACCATCAGAGGCCCTTCACCTACACGGGTCTTGATTATTTCGGTCCGCTCTCCGTAACCGTCGATAGACAGCGTCACAAACGTTATGTGGCACTGTTTACATGTCTCACTTCCAGGGCAGTACATCTGGAGGTCGCCGCCAGCCTGAGCGCCGACTCCGCAATCTTGGCGCTGCGCAGGTTCGCAGCGCGCCGAGGTTGCCCCGCAGAGATCTACTCGGACAACGGTACCAACATGCACGGTGCCGACCGAGAGATGAGAGACGCCGTCGCCGAAGAAGCGAGTCGCCGTGGCATAATATGGCGCTTCATCACCCCCTCAGCGCCATTCATGGGGGGCGCATGGGAGCGCCTCGTCAGGTGCGTGAAGACCGCCCTCTATACGGTCCTTCACGAGCGCCATCCGCACGAAGAAGTCCTAGCTACACTACTGTGTGAGGTCGAGTACACAGTAAACAGTCGACCCCTCACACACGTCTCCGTCAACGCAGCAGACAGCGAGGCCATCACCCCGAACCACATCCTGTTCGGTGGTTCTGCTCGCCTCCCTCCACTGGGCGAGTTCAGCGAGGCTGACCTCAACAGCAGCAAGCACTGGCGGCGCGCCCAAATCCTCGCCGACATGTTCTGGCGCCGTTGGGTGCGCGAGTACCTACCCGAGCTGCAACACCGGCGGGAGCCCCATGGGTCTGGGCTCAACCTCGAGGTCGGCGACCCCGTCCTGATCGCCGACGGCCAACTCCCGCGCAATACCTGGCCGCGCGGTCGAGTTGTGGCTGTCTACCCGGGCGCCGACGGCGCCATACGCACTGTCGAGGTGCGCACAGCAGCAGGAGTCCTCAAACGGCCGGCTAAGAAGCTGGTCCCCCTGCCCAAGTGACGAGGCGTCGCTCACCGGGTGCTCTGCAGCACCGCCACACGACGGGTCACGCGCGTTGCTGCACGGCGGGAGAGATGTTCGCGACAGACATTAAAACTATGACAGTGAATAGTGTATTCGAAACCGCGAGTGAAAATCGTATAAAATCAGTGTTATCTAATCGTGCGGTACACCGGGTTCGGTTCCCGGACGTGTCAAAACGTTAAAAAATAGCTAAAATAGTGTAAATGGTTAGATTGTTTTAAACTTGTGCTAACTGTAGGGACCTTAGATATCGAATCATAAATAGCGTTATCAGTAGTGACAGATAAGAGTTAATACTTCATAAAACAGCTGTTTGTTTACATATTCGTTTTATAGTTTTATAAGTGTTTTTTGTCTTCATATAGACTTGAAATCATGTCTAGATACCTTTTTATTGCTAGTTATTACCTTATATAGTTAAAATAAGCATAATAACAAACATTCGTATGTTTATCATAAAATTTGTTTACTTACGATAGTATTTACTTAAGAAATTCTGTAATTTTTTTATGATTCAAAGTTATCATGTAATAGGTTCGAATTGAATAAAGATATTTTCATGGTGTTTGTTTTAATAGATGCCCCATATAGTTGCACACAACGGCCTACCAAAATTATATATATAAATTTAGTATACGATAGTTTTTCAATAGAAAATATAGTGGGCGGGCCCTTGTGTGACAGCATTTTTTGGGAGTTTTTATGGAATAACTTAGTGACGCTAATAGTTAGGTTTAAGTATTGTATACCAATAGATAGAACTTAATGAGACCTATCTAACGATGTATAGAACATGTATGTATCTATAGTAGGATCGAATCATACGTAACATTTGTACTATATTTGAAATAAAAATAAACGAAAGATTTTCTGTGCACGTGTTCGGTGCAATGGTCGTCGATAAGGTAAAGTTTCGAGGTACTTAAGCGACCATGTATTCGGCCAGTTGTTGGCGTCTCAACCACCATCTTGTGACCTATGTAACCATCAAGCACCGCACACCTGAACAGCATCGCTCTCAACGTATGAAGATGTTTCATTTCTGAAGCCCTTACACATCGAAGCCATACAGTCCACACACAGAAGAACACGCATCGTCGTAGGCACACGTCAGCAGCACACTACCAGCGCACTGTAGCGGACTAGCAAAGGTTCGATTCCTGGCATCCGTTACACTGATTATACACTACAATCCCCGGTCACAGTGAGTGCAAACAATAGACTGGTTGTATTGTGTCTGTTGGCAACACGACGTCCAGTGTGTTAAGAATAAAACATTTCTCGGCTTCCGAAAATGTGGCGACGATAGATAGATACGTAGTTCTCCAATTATTTAAAACTTTATGTACATGTATATGGCATCACATTTTTTATTACTAGTCTAGACAGCGATAGGTTAGTGGAGATACTAACATGCTGCTAGGCAGAGTGTGAGACAAACACAGTGTGCATCGCTTCTCTCTCTCTTCTCAGTAAAGCGTGTATTCAATTGATAATTATCGCTTGCTAAATGGCGAAGGAAATCATCGTGAGAATAGTTGCATATATGAGAGTCTCTAATTTTCCTAAGTGACATGTGAAGTGTGCCAAAGTCAGCCAGCGTGATGGACTATAGCCTCACCTTCTCATAGTGAGAACTACCATATGCCCAGCAATGGGCAGATTATAAACAAAGATGATGATGATTATCCAAGGTAGAGCAGCCAGTTATGTAACGGTTACAACGTTTCATTCACCTAGGCATTTGGTTCTTGATGGCGCTGGCTAAACTTCAAAATATGTTGCTACAGGAAGTTTCTAATAGCTTTTTATTAAGACAGATATTAAAAATACAAATTATAAATACGTTCCCAGGGACAAAATAAGAATAGCATTATGGCATGTAAACAGTCATCAGACTTGTGCCGCCGAATTAATATGATAGGGATAATCTATATCATTGTGTCGAATGTTGTGAGTGTCACGTGTCTGATCGACAAATATCACTAGGACTGGTGTTTTTATTACCCGATTAATAAATATTTGTAAAGTACCCAGTATAAGATTTATTATATTCTAATGCGGGAATTGTATCTCAAATGAAATACTTTAAATCAAAATTCCACGTAATAGCTGGAGTAGCAAAGCTTAATTATAAGCTTACTTCGGTCGCGACCTTGAAATATTGTCAGACATTATATTGGTACAAAAAATCCTATTAGAAAAACTCAATAACGAATTTGAGATGAATTGCCAATATGAGGATATTTATATCTCAAGATCAACTAGATTTACTTTCTAACCGCGTAGCATAAAGCGTCATACTTAATTATTAGGATACATATGCAGCGCTTGCTACTCTTGACATAAGCCTTGTAAAATGAGATTTGTAATTCCTTTTACAAGGCTATTCACAATCCTTAATAATAAAGGATGTAGACTATTAAAGCGTACGCTCAGTCATGTAACATCATTTAGACACAGCCAAACATCAACATAACCTAGGTAAAACTAAACATATTCTTACACCGTACTAAGTACTACACACACACAGGGACAGTTGATTGCTTTACCACACCGCACACATACATGGAAGTAAATTAGCTGGCGGTATGTTTACGACTAATAAATAAATAATCGTACGTTATAAGGAGAGGTCCATTAATATTCACAAGTGTATCTGTTTACGTCATACTCTTATTGCGGGTGAGATAAGATCGGATTGATAATGGGCACAAGTGTAACTGCTCTGCATTAATGCATGTTGCTTTTTTATTCTGATCATGTAGTTGGGAATCTCATTCATTCGTTCGTTGCACTTGTGTATTTATAAAGTATACTGTATACTTACTTGTAAAAGAAACGCACTAGTATTTTTACATTTTGATATATGTATGTGCAACGTACCAATACAAAGGCAGAATCAATTTTATGTACAGTTAGGTCAGTAAACGTAATAGCCATGATTTTTTTACAACCAGAAATGAAGAAAATTTAAATTGACTGAAATGCGCAAAGCAGTGTAATTTTCTGCAACAGATGCATTCGTTAAGCTTACAAATGTGTAGGTAGACGGTTGCAAGTGCGATACCTATGTTACGTACCTACCACCTCTCGTCGTAAAGTACTCACAATACGCGAAGCAGATGACGAAGTTTCGCTCAGTATTATGGTATAATGCATACTATTTTATTTGATTTTCATACTGTTTTTTGTAAAATAAAAAGAAATGTATTATTAAATTCATGAACTTATGACTGATTATTTGAAAGTTGAGAAGAAGCTGAAGCTATGGAGTTTCGCTTACGATCCTCCACACTTTAGTCATACTCTGTAGATTTTTCGTTCACAATGTATAGGTAGCGGATCAAAAAAAGTTTGATATTATACTAAATTTCTACCCTCTTCCTATTACAGTTGAAGAGATACAGTCCATTGACTGACAGACGGCTATTTCTCAGTTATAGGGTCCTGTGGTTCACCCTTCGTGTACGGAACCCTAATAGGGATGTCATGATTTGACAATCAATAATACGCTACATCAATCATATCAAGGAAAATGTGTGTTCATGAGTTTATTCTTATTACATTCAATAGCTCTACAAAACAATCCATTATTCTATTGCTACGGCTAACAATGTCTACTTTATTATTGTGGAATATTCCGAATATTTACACTTGTCTACTCAAACTCAAAATCATTTATTCATTTAGGTCGCAAAGTGACGCTTATGAACGTCAAAGATTAAAGTTAATTACTAGATGATTCTACATTTACATTTACTGCCACGTTCGCAATGCAATAGGTAGAACCACGAGAAAGAACGGGCAATAAAACTCGTGGCCACTCTTTTGAACTGCCAGTATAATTCTTTTACATGTTATATTTGTAAGGAGCTGCAACTGTTTCACATTGTGAGTTATCTACTATTGCGAAAGTTAATAGTTATTGATATCATACTCAAGCAATAAATTATGTTCATTTAGTAAGCCTCCCAAAGTGAATATGGTGAAACAGAAGCATCCACTTACGTCTTTTGATGTAAGCAACTCGCGAACATGACTGTTCTGATCTATGGTGGAACAGTATGTTCCGAAAAGTAATGGTATATGAACCTGCAGCAATTTACAATCTATTAGTTAGCAGTTCATGACCACGAGTTACCCTCACCTTACAAATCCGATAAATTATAATAAAAAGAGTAGAACAAGAATGCAAATGTAGTATAAAAGAGAATACGGTAATTAACTACACTATAAAACTGCCTATTGACCTAATAATAAAAAGAAATTGACCTAATAAAATAATATTTATTTCCAAGCGTACTTGTCGTCAAGATACTCATTTAAACTATAATATGCCTTTAGTAAATGATTATTTTTAACAATTGTCTGAAACGACCTTAAAGGCAAGTCTAAAATATTACTTGGTATTTTATTATACATTCTTATACTAAGCCCAATAAAAGAGCTATGCGTTTTGTGTAAACGGAAATATGGTACACATAATTTGTGCCTGTTCCTTGTATTAATATTGTGTATGTCACTATTCATTTTGTAAGAATTTATATGTAGTCGTACATGCATAACACTGGCATAAATATATTGTGATGCTACAGTAACAATACCAATATTTTTAAATTTTTCTTTAAGTGGGACACTTGTCTTTAACTGGTAAATGGCCCTAACTGCCCGTTTTTGTAATATAAAAATATTTTCGATGTCAGCGGCCCTACCCCATAATAATATGCCATATGACATAACACTATGAAAATAGCTAAAATAAACCAATCTAGCCGTATCGACATCAGTCAACCTACGAACCTTCTTAATGGCATAAGCAGCTGAGCTAAGTTTCCCTGAGAGATATGTAACGTGCGCACCCCACTGTAATTTCGAATCAAGTGTTATTCCTAGAAATAATGAAGATTCAGATGTTTCGAGAACATCGTCATTTAGAGCTATACTAGGACCAAGGTTTCTGACATTAGGCAGAGCAAACTTAATACATTTTATTTTTTTGGCGTTCAGTACTAGATTGTTTACATTAAACCATTTAGTTACTTGAATGAGCGCACTGTTTATTTCGTTAAAATGTTCCTTATTTCTATCTACTTTGAATATCAAAGAAGAATCGTCAGCAAACAGTACAACGTCACAAATGTTTTCAAGTAAAAAGGTAAATCGTTTATGTAAACAAGAAACAAGAAAGGCCCTAGGATGCTGCCTTGCGGCACTCCTAAATCAACAGGTAAGCCACTGGATTTTGAGCCGTTTATTTCAACACTTTGGATTCTGTCACTTAAGTATGACTTAATGACTTCCAATGCTTTAGTCTGTACGCCGTAATGTCTAAATTTGCATAAGAGCGTTTCATGGCAGACACAATCGAATGCTTTCGAAAGGTCGCAAAACACACCAATAGCATTTTGGGCACTCTCCCATGCACTGAATATGTGTTTAAGTAACGCTACTCCTGCATCTGTTGTCGAGTGACCCTTGGTAAATCCGTATTGCTCACTATGAAGGAGGCTGTTTAGATTAAAATGTCTAAGTAATTGCTTGAGTATGATCTTTTAAAAAATCTTATTAAAGGCAGGTAGTATCGATATTGGCCTATAATTACTAGGATCAGTCTTACTGCCGGATTTGAAAAGAGGTATTATCCTACTGTGTTTCATAAGATCGGGAAAAACACCTGATTCAATACACTTATTAAATAAGTTGCTTAAATAAGGAGCTACTACATCAATTATACTTTTTAAAACCTTAACCGAAATGCCCCAGAGATCACCTGTATTCTTAGACTCTAGAGATTGAAAAGTACTTATAATGTCGGTTGAATTAATACAATGGAACTTAAATAATACATCACATTTTCCGACACTAGATTCTAATAGGTTTTCTGCGACTATAGCTGATGATTTTAATTCTCTAGTAGTAGTAATCGGTATGCTAGCAAAGAATTTATTAAATTTGTGTGCGACTGCTTTGTCATTATGAATTAATCTGTCACTATCAAATAAACTAAAACTATTACCTCTTAGTGTTGTCTTACCTGTTGCTTCATTAATAGCTTGCCAGGTTGCCTTAATTTTATTCGAGGACTGTTCAATTTTGTTCCTAACGAATAATGCCTTAGCTGTATTGCACACTCTTTTAAATATCTTGGAATAATTCCTAACATACTCAGTGAAGTTCGAATCAGAATTGTATCTCTTCATACCGTACAACTCGTACATCTTTGCTCTGCTTTTGTAAATACCTGCAGTAGCCCACTCACTAAAAGCTCGAGATTCCTTAACTACTTTCTCCTTAGTCCTAAAAGTATTCTGAAATTCCTTGTTAACTACATTAAATAAATTATTTAAATTTTCATTTGGCGAATCAATCTCCATTACATCAGGACTCATAGCATTCATTCCAATCAAAATTTTATTCCGGAATTCATTAAACTTATGCCTAGGTAATGGCCTAACTAACACTTTCTGTATGATGCTATCACTATAATACGGAAACCTTGCTAATTGACCACAGTGATCCGAAGTTAATTCAGAACTAACTAATTTATTCGAAACTGTATAATTACTAAATATATTGTCAAGACAGGTGGATGATTTTGCTGTAATCCTAGTTGGTTCAAGGAACATATTTTTTTAATTAAATGATTTAAATAGATTTAAAAATCTACTAGTCATTACTGAATTATCAAGAATATTTACATTAAAATCACCACAAACTATAATACCTTTCTTATTGCTCCTAATTTTAGTAATTGCATCTTCAATAACTGATTCAAACAAGCTAAAGTTACTTAAGGGTGGACGATATACACATATGATAATATGCTGCTCAAGTTCTACACATGACAGTTCCACAGTGCGTTCTATAGACAAACTTGCTATGTCTTTCCGTTCTTTACATGTTAAGCTATTTGAAACAATAATCAAGGATCCACCATGAATAGCGTGTTTCCTAGAGAAGGCACTGTGTACCGTGTATTGCGAGTTATTTAAGAATTTAATTTGGTACTCTTTTAGCCAGTGTTCTGTAATACACATAACTTGTATACTGTGATTTTTTTAATATAAACTTAATTCTAAATCCTTGCCAGATAGACCTTGTATGTTTTGATGTGCTACATTCAGTTGAATTTGTCTACCCTTTGTCCTAGTCTTAAGTTTAAAGAACTTTTGTCAGTATATTCAATAGAAGAATTACAGTAGTAGTACTACAATACACTAGTACCATAATATGGCATAAAAATGTGCACGTTTTATCTGTGACTATATCTCCTGAAGAACCAGAGAGAAATGTATTAAGTATGTGAACCGCATTACGCACACTCATGTTACAGTTAATGAGTATGATTTAAACAACATAGTTTTAGATACACAAATTACTGCTATTGACTGGCTACCGTTGATCTTTACAATGTCTAATATACTGCAATTGACTGTAGTGAGTCAATTGCAGTAAATTTAATTACGTTAAACTCTTGATAATATCATGGATCATGCATTATTACTATGTTTCTTGCAAGTGTTATAGGGGTGCAAGGTGGAGAGATAGATAAATTCTTTGAGGTACTCCAGTATACATCAGCCTCTTTGGGCAAGCTAGAGGTATGTGTGACTCTCCCCTAAAGGTTCTCAGAGGCTTCCTACTAAAACCACCCCGGTATGCCAGTATCCGTCGACGTCCCCTAGTGGCATACCTACTTTGCTGCAATCTCATTGGATATGCTTGTGACTTATCCCACGCCCAAAAATATAATACACTTTTTATTTTTAACTATTCAATTTAATACCTATTTATTAGTTCTTTGAAGCAAGTCTATCCAATACATAATCCGTCTTCATATATCGCATATTATAAAAAATGTGAGCCATAATGAAATGTTAATAGAATACGCATCATCACTGAGTCATAGTAGTTATTATGATAAATTAATACACGAAAAGCGGCAGCGTCTTATTTCTTTAACCCAAAAACCTATGAATAATTTTACTTTATGTAACGCTTAAGAGAGCTCATAAAGTTATGTGATAAAGATATTTCCGCGTATAGAGTAAACAGTATTTTATTGCATCTGTAGCTTAGTACCCAGAACAGTCGCCCCGTCGTTTAAAACGAAGTGGAATGTAATGGGTTCGACTCCTTCATGGAATTATACATACTTTGTGTGATTCACAATTTTTTTTTCGAGTCTAAATGTGTTGTTAAGAGTCTATTAAATAGTAGTCGTCATTTTAAGAGACATCTCAGGCTTACCGTATTCAGGTCAAATGTTTGATCAAATATTGAGTGACATGCAATAAAACTTTGGTTATAAGGCCTTGTTTAAATTTTCACTTTGTTAGGTATATATAAAATTTCAAGTAAATATTGAAGCATCCAATTCAAGTTCTTTTTATTCGTTGTACATTATTTTTCGCTAAAGCAAGACCATAGTTTTACTGACGGGTTACAGCCGTCAGACAAAATATCTCAGGTAAACCGGTGGCCAAGTCATCAAGTATTTGGATGGCATGCAAATGTCGTTGTTTAATGATATATGTAGGTATGTATATTATACAAACATACACAACATTCCTTAGAACCATCCGATCTCAGTAACAAAAAATACCAATGCATTGCTAGTTGATTATTAATTTTGTTGGAATGCTTATTATATTATATAATGATATGTGGGCGCACTCATTAGTCAGTGTTCGCACTTAGCATGAATTGGTTGCTATGATAATACTATTTTGAACGTCGATATACGACCTACGCATTCGATGACTTCATGGTTTGCCCATAAGGAACGGATGTATTTAGATGCGTTGGACAACACTGTAAGTAAGTACTAAGTAGGTATATTGTTTTATTTTTTCTTTTGAAACAGTAATTGTGTTTATAGCACAAACCGCATCAAAGTTACTAGTTATATATTTGATAATTTAATAAACCGGTATAATTCACACACATTTGATCTCGAAGCAGAGAATATTACAACTACAAGACGACTGATAAACATGCTGAAATATTCCTAAATCTAATAAATATTTTGGACAAATAACTACTACCTTGTGGTAAGCGTTTACAAGATGTAAATTCTAATATTCAAAGTTCGTGCCAAACAACGCTTTCGCGATAACGTGCTGTCTACTTATATACTAAAACATAATAAGAAACACGATATAATAGCATAGATTTCACAATTACCCTTTCAAACAATAAAGCCTGTAAGTCGAACCTTCGCGTTCGATATAAATTCTACCTTCACATTAGCTAACGAATTTTCCGCGCGAATGCGCTGCGTACCGTAACTCAGGATTAGTTCAGATAAGTAGATTCCTATTTGATCAATGGTCTAACTGTCACGTGCCATGAAACACAATTTACATATTAGGTTAGTTTTCTACGTACGTATACATAATATATGTTGCGGGCAATTCAAAGTAATTTTCACGATTGATTATGGACAACTCGCACACGGTCATCAGAACCTAAACTAGACAGAGCCTGTATCATGGTAAGTCCAGTACTGATAGACATCATCATCATGTCAGCCTAGAGACGACCACTGCTGAACATAGGCCTCGCCCAAGGTTCTCCACACAGACCGATTTTGAGCCGCTCGCATCCAACCACTTCCCGCGATCTTAACCAGATCGTCGGTCCACCTTGCGGGAGGCCTACCCCTGCATTTGCCTAATAGACCTACATCTATATATTTAAATATAGTATAATAATTCATAAATTCTAGCACAACAGTTTTCAGCACTGACGCAGAGCAAAATCGTGTTCATCTCGACGATTTCCCAAAGATTTGACCTGGTTGGGTAAAGTTAAGTTCACTAACTACTAGACCTAATTTGAAACACACTTTATGCTTATTGAATCATAACTTGACTGTTCATAAATAGTTATTTCCAACTCAACCAATTAATGTAATCATAAGGCTAATTAAAACAGCTCATTTCAGCGTGTGTTTTTAAAACCAATCGCGTACTTCAATTAGAACCGCAGATAAAGAGAGAGAAAGCTATGAAAACATAAGAAATGTGGGAGGAAATCACGTTTTGATAAAACTTGAGAAGGGTGAAAGGTGATTTCCAACGTCTGATGACAAACCAACCATTCATTAAAAAAAAAATAAGCAAATCGGTTAAATAGAAAGGGAGGCACGTTGGAGATATTTTTGGATAACTACATGATGGATAGTATACCTATTATTACATATTTATTGATTGTGTGATACCTATTAATTATGTTGTTTTAAATTAATATTATTTGTTAAATTACTCCCTCTTTAAGCACCTACTTCAATCATCTCTGCATCACCCAAAGGTTGGCTGGTAGAGAATGCCTCTGGCATTAAGCCCGCCTTTGTGCATTACTTTTTTTGTAATTGTGCAAGAAGTTTAAAATAAATAAATAAATTAATAATTGTAATTCAAATATGTCTCTGTTTAAGGTAGTTGAAATTTAATTGAGTGTAGATTATACCTTTTTTCTAATCGAAAGCTATGCCTGAAATTGATGATAAAGAGAAGCTTTAAAATTGTTACATTTTGTTATAAACTAAGAAATAATATTCGCAATTTAAAATCTGAGCATTACAGTAAGCCAGCACTGTAGTTAAAGAAAAATCTTAACCAAGGAGAAATATTCCAACCTTCACCTTTTCATATGTCATGTCTACATAATATATTATTTATTGAATAACTTATTTCCTAATTCACTATGGGCCGAAATTCAATTTCTCTACCAACAAAATATCTAATTCACGGAACAGCTCAACTGAATATAGATATATAAGTAATAATAGTTGGAGAACGCAAAATAATCCCGGTTTTATGAACACTTTGGGTATCAAATAAGAAATCCATAAGAATTTTTCGATATTGAAATATCGGGGTCTAAGGCGGGTAAACAATATTTTTAGTGACACAGTTACCTCGAATCAGGCTAGTTAAAATTACTTATTGAAGTGTAAAAAATACGCCTTTTATTTGATGTTTTAATGATGTAATATTTATGTTGGGTTTAAGTGAAAAGACTTGGCTATAACTTGTTATACTGAAGACGGTTTTGATCGTAGACTTAATTAATATTCTTACAAAGAAGTTTTTCGCTGAAGGGTTAAAATAAACTTTCGGGTCTTTAAAAATATTCGAATAGCAAACACAGAGAAAAACCTGAATCATATACTTATGTTTTTTGTCTGTTGATCTAACAGGGGCGTACATAACCCGGTGATTTTCTTAGTAATAGATGATTTTCACATCCCTCCTGAATATGTAAAATTATTCAGTAGGCACAGCATTTACAATATTTTTTAAGACAATCATACCCCGGTAATAAATTACGTTGTCTAGGAGAGTCTCTAACTAAAACAATTAAGTTCTCTAATAATTCTTGTTTCTTGTTTGTAGACAAGAACTCGGAAAAACATTTAGCATTCACACAGTTTATTGCTTTGTACCAGAAGCTCGGTAAATATTTGAAATGAAAACGCGGGTACGGCAACCACCTTTTTAAAACGGCCATGAATTCAATACACCTATATCACAATACAATAAACCTTGCCTTGATAATTCTCGTATAAAAGAATGGCGATGATAATGGTATTATATGAGAACTGACCATGTTTATAAACTGCTTCACTGGGTACGTCTCTTCTCATAATAAAGAGTTAGGTCACAGGCTTCGTGTACTGGCTTACTCTCGAGAACAATATTATGGAAATCTCTCTTGTGCCGTTTCATCTAGGAAAACCTCGTGATGTTTTCATTGAATCAAAGCTGTCGATAGCTGTACTGCGGTTTTCAATCCAAGATTTTATTATAGTCCCGAGTAGAGCATTGTAGTAAGATAAATAAAATACAAGCTACTTTCTGCACTTTTACATTATGTGAAGATTCTCTAGTTCACCCTTGATGGTATTTGTACTAAATTATACTACGTACATTGTATTTAGGTACGTTTACTTTAGGTAAACGTACCTAAATACAATGTACGTAGTATAATTTGTCTGTGTGGTTGACGGCATAGAATACAAGTGACACCACCCCCTATCTTCCAGTGGGTGTCGTAAGAGGCGACTAAGGGATATCACGATGCAAATACCATCTTTGCGTAGAGACGGAAAACTCGACATCAAACCCTATACGACTGCCTCGTTGGTCTCGCGGCATAAATGTGCGCGTGGGATCGGGAGGTCCCGGGTTCGATTCCTGGGTCGGGCAGTGTTATTGGGTTTTTCTGTCACGAAATTCTCAGTAGCAGCACGGAGTCTGGAAATGTGCCCGGTACGGCAATAGGCTCGCCCCTTATTACGTGGGACTAAAGTACTTATATCTGGCGAAAAGTGGGTTTAGAAATACACCTCTGCCTACCCCTTCGGGGATAAAAGGCGTGACGATATATATGTATGTATGTATGTACTTTAGGTATTGAGCTGAAAACCACATCATAAAGCAACCTTGTAAATATCCTACAGTTGCAGTATGTGGTAGAATATTATTATATTCTCAGCTTCCTACATCTTCATGTATTAATATTTCAATTGGTAACATTATTATAATCTCCAAGTTAATATGTAGATGAGACCAAGTCATGCTTACAATTATCATTAACTTACTTATAATGAAAATTGGTACCTATTCAAAGTTATTCTTCTAAACAATTACAAGACTATTGAGGCGAATTGCTCCTGGAAAAACAAATATTGTTTTTTTAGTCAATGAGCTAATAGTTTCTTATGTACGTTTTGCTAAGATTTGTATTCATGTATTCCAGTTGTAAGATCGCGGCTATATTGGGAATCTGTTGAGTAGTTACGGTATTGACGACCCGGTGGCATAGTGGAAGTGTAAACAACTGTAAAAAGGGCGCGGCTTTGATTCCCGTTCAAGTCCATGATTTTGAAAATCTTGGTGTGAGTGTTTTTATGTTTAAGAAAATGCCCACAGCTACACGCACACCATTTCCAATATAGCCGCTTCTTTCTCACCCCGTGGGGATTTAGGGAAACCTCTTCTTAGTGCACCCCTACGGTCGGCAAGGGACATACACGCCAAAATTCAGCTACTTGCACTCAATAGTTTTGGCTGTGCGTTGTCTGTTAGTCAGTCAGTTAACGTTCAAGGTAGAAGAGCCTTGCTGATTTCAGCATGAATGGGCCGGCTCGACCGGGAAAGTACTACCCTCTCACAGAAAATCGACGTAAAGTAACAGTACCTAAACTGTTGCGTTTCGTTCGGTGAGTGAGAGTGCCGGAGGCCCTGTCCCCTATCCCTTCTCCCTGATCCCACTCCTCATCCTATCCCTTTTCCCAACCTTAAGGGGCGGCAACGCACTAGTGACTCCTGTGGTGTTGCTTGTGTTCACGGGCGGCGGTAATTGCTTACCATCAGGCAATCCGTCTGCTCGTTTGCCGCCTATTACCATAAAAAAGTCAGTAATGCAAGAATTTTATATACACCTACGGATACGGACGATAAAAGTGTCTACTACGAACTAAGCAGAGCTTGTACTACGTGTACTAGACAATAGATGAATGTATATGCATGTTTATCTATTGTCTAGTGCAAGTAGTACAAGCTCTGCTTAGTTCGTAGTAGACGGTCTTGCGTGTAATATGTGGCAGAATATTATTATACAAGTATAAGTACCTACAACTTACAAAGGAGACATTTCTCATTTACGTATTTTTGTAATATATTACTTTACGTAGTCTGAAAATTTGACTATAGAATTTTATTATCTACTCGTGTACCGACGCCAGAAGATTGATTATGGAAATTAGGTACTTTTCTTAAAATGAAATAAGTTGTGACGCGATACGATGTCCCATAGCATTACTGTTATTAAATAGACCTAAGAGTAATATATACCTACCTTATATGCTATTATATACAGTATGTGCATTATACATATTACACTGGCCTGGTTGATTAGACGACCTTAAGGGATATATATTATGAGAGGTTATTTCAAGTTTTGTATGTTTCTACATAAAAACTATCACAGTATCTCATGGGCCTTTTGTAGTTTACGTAGACGAAGACGAGGATGAAGACTAGATGACAATAGAGTGTACGTGTCTACGTCTTTCATTTGAGTTTCACAGACCTACATAGTTATTGAGCTCTGTAATATTTTCTAGACATACCTTCTATTAAGCTTAAGCAATCAATCGGTAGCTTCACAAAGTTTATCCCTGTGTTTCGTAAACGTCAATAGATTGGCACACCACAGAACAGGTAAAGCAGAACTGTTTAATGAACCTAATGACATATTCCGGAGCAAAATAGCGGCTCAACCGTGGAAGTGCATGGTAATTAATTTGTTCTGAGCACATCAGCCAAATCAGTGTAGAAATAAAAGGAATAATAATGCAATCACTCTGTCACCAGCACAAGCAGATTTCATTTTTTCTTGCAGCTCTTATGGTTTCGCCACTGCAGTTCAACGCTGAGATTGTGGTATAGGCATTTATTAGTCACTAGCTACTTTTTACAGAAACGTAAGTATCGTCTCTGAAAATTTAAAGAATTTGGTAATATTAAATAAAAAAATATTTCTCGCTCGCTTAATAATGTGCCCAGTAGATGGCAATAGGTTCGCCCCCTATTACCTACATTGGAACCGAAAAATAAATGGCGAAGTGTGGACGTGTAATACACCTCTGCCTATCCCTTCGGCGATAAAGGCGTAAAGTTATGTTATGTAATATTAAAGCGTAATATTATTATTTATATTCCAATCTGTGTAAGTAATAAGTATACACGTACTTCGTAGTAGTAGCAGGTATAATATTAAAGATACCGAGTAACGCTCATGATTCTAAGGTAAACCCTTCTCTCGAGAGCCAGAAATTAATTTCACAGCCTATTCATACCGGAGATCAAACGTCAGCTTTCCAAATACGAGTATATAAGGATAAAATCTTGATACTGATACGTATGAATGACTATAGTACGGATTTATACGTAGATATTTTCAAGTAAATCGACATCTATACACACTCATAAAATTGTAGTGCCAGTCTGTGATTTCTAACTATCATGTTTTTTTTTAAATTACACGATACAAAGACATTATTAGCTTTTTTGAAATGTTTATCTGTCTGTATTTTTGCTTGTCCGGTGTAGTCTCTGAAATAGCTACACCGAATTTAATGAAACTTTCGCTGGAAGATAGAGATTTTTGTAGGGCCACATATAGGCTATTATTTGACGTGGTAGGTGGCGCTATTGTCGAGGTACCGAAAATAACAAGGATGAAACCACTAGGAAAAGGTATTTCTTTAATTAAATATTTATCGCGTTCCAAACTTAGTGTTTCGTCTTTTCTCCAATCCAATATTTATTCTCGTTATGAAACTACATATAAAGAATTCTTGTGTAGTTATCTAACTTTCCGACTTGTGTTAGTTTTATCCGTTTTCCTAATAATTCTTTTAGATTACTTCGTTGGGTCTTAGGTATCTACTTTCATTTGTCATGATAGATATTACGCAATGTACGATAAAATCTTATATTACTTATTTACTCATAGGATTGATAAGTTTAGTATTATATAGAATGCTGTTGTTAGTAGTAAGATGATATTGCGAAATTAAATATACATATATTTGCTATATACCGTTTAAAAGGGCTACAGGTAATAAGAGTGTCAGACAATCATAATTCGAATAATTATACACATAGTTTGCGAAACTAAGTGACCATGTGCTTCAGAGAAAAGAATATATCAGTAAAAACGGTAAGGATGGTTTCAGATTAGCGTCGTGTACGCGGATATAAGCTCGTTTTTAGAAGCGCATGTAGGCGCGTATAGGCGCGCCCTTTAGCACACGCGCACCTCGTACGAGCGTTGACGTGCTTATAAGCTCGTATAAGCGCGGGCCTTCAGAATCCATGTTGACATTGACAAGATGTCACTACCGTTTCAAGCGAACATGCCAAAATATGCCCGTTTACGCGAGTCCGGTTTTGGGAAGCGCGTAATGTAGCGCGTGAGAGATATGGTGTTGTATTTAGGTTGTAGGCTTAAATTACTGATATCCAAGTATTTATACATAATATGTAAGAGGATAGTGGCAGTTAAATGACACTGACATGTAGTTTGACAGTTAAATTGTCAAACGTGTAAATAAGGTTTAAGCTAGCTATGTAAGTCGACAAGGTCGGCTAGTTCGTCCTATTCTCCTTCGACGACTGCTCAGGTACGATATGGTTCTGACTATTTAACTGTCACTGTGTTTCAATATTCTGTGTTACTTGGTCTTTTGTTTCATCATCTAGGAAACAATGTAAGATAGTGTAATCATTATCTTATTGATATGGTGGGTAGTTTGATCGTTCGTGAGATATTAAAGATTGTAATATAGGATATAATTATATACCTACTGTGGATCAAGTTGTATCAATGAGATTCATTATATATATGTGGTAAACATTTAGTAAATTGTGTTGATGGTAAATAATGCTTATTACGTTATGTGTAAGAAGACAGACCTTTCTTGTAATATAAAACTACCCACAACATTGATATTTGATATAAATTGGCTGTACCACTATTTGTGAATTATTACTTATTGAAAAGAATGGCCGAGAGTTTTATTGCCCGTGCTTTCTCTTGGTTCTATGCCTTTGCTTTGCAAACTGGGTTCTAAATGTAAATGTAGAATCACGACGTAATCTAAAGATATATCCTTGTGCCAAACTGAATAAATGAAAGTATGATATATGGCGAGCAAACTCGCCTATACCCCGTTCTCTCGCCACACTAAATGCGCTCTTAGTGTCAGACGCATAGAATGATATTTTCGCAGATGAATGGAATAAGATATTGTTGGTGTGCATGGAGTTCTGTGACATGTCTGTGAGTTAGTTGTGTCCTTAATTAGTGTAAGTGGCTTCCGGCCGTTCTAATTAAGTAAAATCTAAATAAAATAAAAATGATTTGATAGTTGCCTCTTTTATTTGTCACAACTGTCTCTACACTATAGGGAGCTTTCCTGAATCTAACACGCGCGTGTAAGCGCGTATACTGAAACGACCGTACACGCGCAGAAAAATACTCTATGATGCTATCTATGATTTACAAAATTTGCATTTTAGATATAGGAAATGACAAGTTAGTCTTCTGTCTTGATTCGTTGGATTTCTTAAGGTTGGCTCATAAAATGGGCCCAAACGACGTGACCTGATAAGACTTTTTTTAACTACTAGTTGTCTCTTTCTCCAGCAGAGATTTAAAACATAACCTACGGCGTAACGCAACATAGTTTAAACTTACTCCCTAAGAAATGTTGGCAAAATCAGTTCATTGCTCCACTATGATTTGCTCCACAGGTCCAGAATAACTTTTAATTTTAGAATTTTACATTCTTGCGTGTGTATAGAAATATCTTTAGACAATTAAGCTTATAAAACCTAATCTGTTCAAACATATGTACATTTGACAAAAAAGTCTTAACACTTGAACATAGTTACAAGAAACAGGAAACATGCATGTTTCTTTACAACAGATGTAATCATGATGCAATGCTCTGTGTATCTAACTTTATAGCCATCAAAATCATGAAGCAGCCAGTTTGAGTGACCACACAGCGAAAACCTTACAGCGATAAAAGTTCATTCACAGCATGCCTTGCGCGAAAGCCTCAAAGAATAAAGCTTTGATATGATCATTTTGAAATATTGTGATAACTTTTGTCACTAGTGAACCAAATTAAACTGACTTTCAATATATTTTACCACGATCATTCCTTCTTCATACAAAATGTATGTAGGTATGCTAAACATAATAAATCACCACCCGCTCAAAGCGCTTAAAAAATCTATTGGAAATCATCATCATCATCCTAGCGCTATACCGGTTGCATTTGGTTTAGAAATCTCTACTCGTATTAATATCTTGAGACTATCCATTGAATCTCCATTTTTCTTAAACTGCGTCATTATGTGAAGCTTTCATACGTGTTTTTGCAATAATCATCGGCTATCACCAGACATACCTAAAGACGGTTTCAGATTGGCGTTTTATACGCACGTTTAAGCTCGTTTTTGGAAGCGCATTTAGGCGCGTATAGGCGCGCCTTTTGGCACACCCGCAACTCGTACGAGCGCAGACGCGCTTCTAACCTCGTATAAGTGTGAGCTGTCAACATGGGTTGACACTGACACGATGTCACTACCGTCCCGAGCCAACACAACGAAATATGCCCGCTTACGCGAGTCCGGTTTTTGAACGCATAATGTAGCGCGCGTGTAAGTGCGTATGCTGAAACGACCGTATACGCGCAAAAAAATACGCTAATCTGAAACCGCCCTAACCCCTAATTACCGAAGTCAATCAAACTGATTGCAATACCTAGCTGCTTGTTACATCCGATACAAGTTAGGTAACAAGTTTCAGTTACGTGGGAGCCTTAATTAAAACCTTATCAAAGTCACTACGAGCAAAACGTGAACGTATTCCATCGGGTTCCTCCATCAAATTCTTTTTGTTATAATTACAAAGGCGGTGCTACCATTGTAATTATAACAAAAAGGAGCTTCTAAATTACAAACTTCGGTTCCCAGTGGCCTTCGCAATATGCGAACTAGGGTTTCATTTAATATATTGTGCACGGGGGAGCTTTATCATTCAATTTAATTTGTGGCCACTTCTACACCTTTATACGTGTGTTCGGTTTTAGTTTCGAAAAAAGCTAAAAAAAATGTGACGGTGTAATTTATAGGCACATAAAAGTATTTTCTATACTTATTATAAAACGAAGTCCCCTTTTCATCCTGCCTGTCTGTATGAACACGATAACCTTAAAACTACCGACCGGAATTTTGCACAGTTTTCATCAATTCCTGAGAAAAGTGTAGGTATAATACAGGCATTAGGTAGTTCATTAAATTAATAAACAATTGGTATAAAAGCTTTACCCATCATCATCATCATCAGCCCTGTATATAAACTGTCCCACTGCTGGGCAAGGGACTCTTCTCACATTGAGAAGGGTAAGGCCATAGTCCACCACGCTGGCCAACTGCGGGTTGGCAGACTTCATGTCTTTCGAGAACATTATGAAGAACTCTCAGACATGCAGGTTTCCTCACGATGTTTTCCTTCACCGTTTAGAAGCGATAAATTAACAATTTAATACGCACATAACTCCGAAAAGTCATTGGTGCGCGCCTTGGATTCGAACCCAGACCCTCTACGTAGCAGTCTGTCGGTCATCACTGCTAAAGCTTTACCCAAATTATAAAATATCAAATTAAAAATCCCTGGTAGAAATCAACAGTCGCGCCTCTAATTTATGTCCAGCAGATAGGGATATTTGATTGCTACCTGCACTTTAAAATGTCAAGCACAGCTACGCTTAACAGGTACACCTAGTAAGAGTGGTATTCCACAAAACGTATGTTTTTATCTAGCAAGTAATTGAACCTAAACCCTCATGATCAGATGAAGAAAATATTGTATATTTTCTCAGTGTAAAATTGTTTTATTATATTTTTGTTAATATTTCTATACAACATTTTATATTCCGCATCAAAAATCAGTTAAAAATTTCAATAATATACAAGATACAAATATAGCCAGGAAAGTCTAGAATGTTGAACGCAACACATTGGCAAAACTTAGTCCTATACACAAACCTATATTCATTTATTCGTAAAAGCTGCGTAATTTCTTTTTATACAAGCGAATAAAAGGAAAGCTCTTAAGACGTCGTCGAAAAGTTAAAAATTACAATATTCCTCGCAGGAGTAAAATAACAAGCGTAATAGGCATAAATAGCATAAAAGAAATAGGCCCCAAAATTTATGTTTCTTCTAAAAATATTTCAACGAAAAATTATCTTGAGGAAACACGAATATGCTGAAATTATTAATTCGTAAAAGTACTTTTGTAAGGCTTCGTCGAACATGAAACCAAATACGGACGGACTGCTTTCCTCACTCGATTTAAGGAATGTTTTTACCTTAGAAAAAAAAATAAAACGAAAATGAAAACTTAAAAATCGCAACAAAAATGTTAACTAAGTACGTATTTAGTTTCTTTTTAAAAAAAAGAGAACCGCCTTCAAAAAATCGACCCACTGAAAAGTGCGAAATAATTTATACATACGCTACCCCTAATCCTCTCAAATTTCCTTTCGAATTTCTCCCAAAAACTAATTAATAAATTAAACTAAATACTTAGTTTATGAAGTCAGTGCCAAACCAAATCCCTTTAAAATCCTTTTCAAACCAGCGCATTTTTTGAGGCTTTATTGATTTGATACATTCGTCGTATTATTTTCTCTGTTTGCCAGTATTCTTTTTGTTTTTGTTGGTTTGGCACCGACTTCAAAAACTAAGTATTTAGTTTAATTTATTAATTAGTTTTTGGGAGAAATTCGAAAGGAAATTTGAGAGGATTAGTAGCGTATGTATAAATTATTTCGCACTTTTCAGTGGGTCGATTTTTTGAAGGCGGTTCTCTTTTTTTAAAAAAGAAACTAAATACGTACTTAGTTAACATTTTTGTTGCGATTTTTAAGTTTTCATTTTCGTTTTATTTTTTTTCTTATTATTTTTATTTCATACTTTTTAGTGTTAGGTACTTCGTTCGTTTACTTCAGGTTTTTTGTTAACTACTCTTTTATTTATTTCATACTTTTTAGTGATAGGTACTCCATTTACTTTAAGTTTTGGGCTAATTAATAGTTTGTTTATAGATTGATTCTTCAATTATTTTAGTGATAAGTTTTCTGCTGGTATCAGTCTGTAATCATGACTTTGACATAGGTACCTACTTTTATTTTGTGTGCCTATGGGTTTAGGCTTGATGCTGCACGAGAGAGATGAGTCTAGGGAATCAGCCACATACGGAAGGACACCCTCCGCAAATGCTGCTCCTGCTGATCCAAACAAATGCGGCGGACTTATACATACTATTGAATTGGCTGTGAGCTCTCATATTATGCTCCGAAGAAATATGTCAATAACAGATGGCTTAGCGAATATATGGGAGTTCCTAAAGGATTTAAATGTCCAGCTCTAAGAAGAGATCAACTTGAGCCAGGTGAACTGCCTGATGCCATTTTGATATTATTTGATGATCCATCAATATCATTGCGTCTTAAAGATGATGATGGATACATTTCCATAGCTCCAGTGACAGCGACCTATCAAGGCAATCGCGGTTATGGTGATATCGAGAGGTGGATGTTGCCAGTCATATTGAGTTGGGTTGTGACGGTATACAAGTTGCAAGGATGTACACTAAGTGCCGCGGTAAACGACCTAGGGCCTAAAATCTTTGCTAAAGGCCAATGCTATGTTGCCTTGAGTCGGATAAATCCCTAAAAGGCATGCATGGCTTTAAGTGATATTGTCTAGAACAAATAACTCAGCCATCCCCACGACAACAGAGCCTTAATTCTTTCACCGACTTTCTTTGTTTTTAATCGCAGAGACATAGACACGTAAACACACACACACACACTTGTACACACACACACACACGTACACATACAAATACACAAACTCGCGCGCGCGCGCACACACGTACACACGTACAAACACATACACATAATACAGACAAACATACTAAGAACCAATATACCTATGTATACGGGTCAAACTGAGAACCTTCTTTTTTTGAAGTCGGTTAAGATAATAAAACTTTCTCCTAAGTGTAACAAATACTTTTCAGCCAAACTCGAGTTAATCGTGGGCAAACTTACTTATATACGGGTCAAACTCAGAACCTTCTTTTTTTGAAGTCGAGTAAGGGCCTAAAACCTTCTCCTAAGTGTAAAAAATACTTTTCTGAAAACCGCATCAAAATCGGTTCAGCCAAACGCGAGATAATCGCGGACAAACATACATACATACATACTTACAAACATACATACAGGTCAAACTGAGAACCTCCTTTTTTTGAAGTCGGTTAAAAATGGGGTGGAAATGAATGCGAAGCGGGAAAGTAGACTTTACTTTTACTATAAACAACTTGAAGCCAGGCCGTACCAAATTAAAATATCATTCAAGATATTCATGCGTACACATATCAGTCATCAATCTTTTCCAATATTTTATTGTAATACGTACTCTTTTGCCACTTTAGCTGCTACATGTGTGATAAGTATTCAGTCTCCTGAATACGGAACACAGAGAATGTCCTTTAAACATAGGTATAACATAAAAGAGATATCCAAATCAGGTCAAACATAGCAGTAAGACGTTTGTCACGTTCCAAATGTTTTGTCACGTCGTATATTCATGGCACATAGAATAAACAAACAAGCTTTCAGTGTCGCTCGATACGATTCCCGCTACCCCACGCTGTTCGATCACATTTACTCAAACATTCGCAATCCTAACTGTAATCACAGCTGCTAACTAGTACCTACATATTATTCTATGGATTTGGTATTATGTTTTGTAGGTTTATTCTACTAAGGCAATTAAATTTCTCGTTTTTAAGCTATTTGTTTTTCTTGTATGAAAATGTCTTCATAAATTATTTATTAGGCATACCTATAATTATGTAATGCTATTGTGAAATGCATAATATTTTCGTCTAAAATTACATTCGAGTTGAAAGATGTCTAAACATTCATATGTTCTAAACGTATTAGTTCTTTTCAAAGCCTGACTCAATAACATCCTTCGCTGTATATGTATTTATATTAGACATGGAAGCTCCTTTCATACAAAATATAATTGCGGCAGTATTGGCTTCAAACACGGCGTTACTGCGTATATGCTCCGTTTTATGGTTCATTTATTGTTATTTCGGGCACAAGCTAGTAATTTTCTCGCAAGGTAGCGTCCTCTCGATAGAATAAAATCGTTTTTCAAATGATACGAAGATACACGGAGCTGTCATGTGATATTTATGGTTGTGCTACTACTAGTTAACACCTCAGTGTCCCGTGTCGCTGTGCCAAAGGGAAGCGTCCTGAATATAATATATGTATATCTAAACCTGGCGACTAATACGGGTGTATATTTGGAGTCAAGTTCAAAATCGTTTTTTCACTTAGGCCACAATGCAAACACGCTTATGAACGTCAAAATTGAAGTTAGTTAGTTAGTGATTCTACATTTACTGCCACGTTCGCAATGCAATAAGTAGAACCAACAGAAAGAAAGAAAAATTCGAATCAAGTTCCGTCTTATAGATGATTTCATTGGAAATAGACTAGTGCTCGGAATAATTTATTGTGTCGCGGCGGAAATTATAAACATAAAACAAGGATACAAAGACACACATTTCTTATTAGAACATTTGTAATTACACAAAATTATTGTTTCGTGATATTATAATATAATTGGAGAAATAAAAACTCACAGACTCCGATGGCTCGGTCACGTCGCGAGAATGGGAGAGGAACGTGCGGTTAAGTATGTATGTGGGTCGACCAACAGGACGTCGTCCTGTCGGTCGCCCCAGATACCACTGGAAAGACGTCGTGGAGCAGGATTTTAAGGCGCTTCAAGCTCATGATTCGTGAGAAGTGGCCCAAAATCGGGTAAAGTGACGTTCTCTCGAATTGGAGGCCAAGGCACACTTCGGATCGATGAGCCATTGGAGTAAGCAAGTATTGTTTCGTGTGAAAACCTACGAATCAAACTCCCAAAACATTGTCTTTACATGCTTCTGAAGTATTCGCTTTTGCAAAATGTTTTATAAAAATAATGTTTAAGGTTAAATATTAACTTTTGTACTTTTGAAGGCCTAATTAATGTTTGTTGCTAAATATACATTTCACTTAAATATATTAATGTACTTTCTCAGTCGGTAATTATTTACTAGCTTGAACTCAGTGCTTGTTACTTACGTAATGCGATCAATAATTAAATAAAACTCCTAAACTTCCATTGTTTGTTTGTCGTCATCAATTTGAAAAACACTCTTGGAAAGCAACTTGTTGAATAAATTATTTAATTTGAATACTTTACTTTCCTCCATTGCTTCGAGTTCAAATGTATTGAGTTTAAGGGTATGGGGGAGATAGGGCTTAGAAACGTTATTTCTTTTTGAGATTGTGATAGTGTAGCATTAAACCCTTTTTGACTAAGCGTTATAATAATAATAATAATATTTATTTATTTCAGGTAATAAAACCCATACAGATATATACCTTACAGACTAACAGACATACTATTAAAATACAATTTCTAATGATAATATAATGCCACAGGTGTAGTTTACATCGGCGTGTTTCGCTGTGTGTTGTTGCGTAATCTTCCATAAAAACGCCGATAGACAACACCTTTCGGCCAAAACTCTTGCTTGAGGACCGTCTGGAAATGATTAGTCGGCACTGGTCTTCTTGCGCAAATACTCCACGACCTCCTCGTCCTTTGTGGAGTGATGCAACCGGGACTCGTACAACTTATAGTAGCTATTATCACCAATGCTGTTACTATTATTTATTACATTACTAGACTTTACCCACGACTTTCCCCTCGATTTTCAACACCTAAACTCATCTCTGGACTCACACTACTTGCCTATTGTTGAAAATCGTACAACAATCCGTTTGCTAGGTTTTAAGCTTATCGCGTTCATGCAGATGGTCAGAAGCGGCCGGGGATTTTATAATAATTATGTAAAGATATTTATTACACGGATACAAAGATATGTATCACCCATTTAGACAGTTATAGCAACAGTGACTATTTAAGATACTAAGATTTGATACTCGTAAAATCCTGTAGAAAGTTAAACTGTCTAGGAACCCGCATCATTCTGAAGTCTATTAGATGATTCGGAAGAAGTCAATTGATAGAAAAATACACAGTGACTAGGTATTAAAAGACCTACGACCTCGTCCGCGTGGTGACGGATTAAGAATACGGAATGTCACCACCCCATAACATCCCATGGGTGTCGTAAGAGCCAACAGAGGGAGCATATTATGCCGAGAACAACACTGTAAGGGAAGGAAAACTTGATACAAACCTTATACCAACCCATTTGGTCAGCGTGGTATAGTAGGCCAATTCCTCCTTTCCAAGGAGAGGCCTAGACCGGCAGTGGACTATTATTATAAGGCTGATGATGAAAGAGACCGACAACACTTCCATAAAACCAGGACTCTATAATAAATTATAAAGCCACATCTAAACAAGTTTGCCCTCTTCACGAGAGTAACGTTTTCCGTACACGATCACGCATACAGGATGCGTTTTAGTGCGCGCGAAAATATGGGCGGCCGAGTTAATAGTTTTCGTCGGCAAGTTATAGCCAACACACCGCGATGGCGGCAACTATATTTTATGCACCGTATTGCATAATAGAAATATATTATGCACCGCAGTGCATTAAAATAATATCTAGGACAGTCTAGAAACGTCTTTCGCAATAAAAGTGTTTATTATTTCGCTCACCTGTACTGTAGATCATAATTTTGTATAGTATTTTGTGGATTTTTTATACCCCGAAATTTGACAAACTTTTATTACTGTTGAACTCAGTTCTCTCACTTCTGATATTGGTAGAATTATCTCTCATCGCATCTTCTATGCGTTAGTTAACGCGATTAGTTAATTTAGACGGTCACAAAATATTAAGAGCATTTACATTATAATTTTCTTTTTATAGACCTTAAGTCAAAATAATATTTTAGTATTACTCGCCTAGTTGCAATATTATTCTACTAAGGCAATTAAATTTCTCGTTTTTAAGCTATTTGTTTTTCTTGTATGAAAATGTCTTCATAAATTATTTATTAGGCATACCTATAATTATGTAATGCTATTGTGAAATGCATAATATTTTCGTCTAAAATTACATTCGAGTTGAAAGATGTCTAAACATTCATATGTTCTAAACGTATTAGTTCTTTTCAAAGCCTGACTCAATAACATCCTTCGCTGTATATGTATTTATATTAGACATGGAAGCTCCTTTCATACAAAATATAATTGCGGCAGTATTGGCTTCAAACACGGCGTTACTGCGTATATGCTCCGTTTTATGGTTCATTTATTGTTATTTCGGGCACAAGCTAGTAATTTTCTCGCAAGGTAGCGTCCTCTCGATAGAATAAAATCGTTTTTCAAATGATACGAAGATACACGGAGCTGTCATGTGATATTTATGGTTGTGCTACTACTAGTTAACACCTCAGTGTCCCGTGTCGCTGTGCCAAAGGGAAGCGTCCTGAATATAATATATGTATATCTAAACCTGGCGACTAATACGGGTGTATATTTGGAGTCAAGTTCAAAATCGTTTTTTCACTTAGGCCACAATGCAAACACGCTTATGAACGTCAAAATTGAAGTTAGTTAGTTAGTGATTCTACATTTACTGCCACGTTCGCAATGCAATAAGTAGAACCAACAGAAAGAAAGAAAAATTCGAATCAAGTTCCGTCTTATAGATGATTTCATTGGAAATAGACTAGTGCTCGGAATAATTTATTGTGTCGCGGCGGAAATTATAAACATAAAACAAGGATACAAAGACACACATTTCTTATTAGAACATTTGTAATTACACAAAATTATTGTTTCGTGATATTATAATATAATTGGAGAAATAAAAACTCACAGACTCCGATGGCTCGGTCACGTCGCGAGAATGGGAGAGGAACGTGCGGTTAAGTATGTATGTGGGTCGACCAACAGGACGTCGTCCTGTCGGTCGCCCCAGATACCACTGGAAAGACGTCGTGGAGCAGGATTTTAAGGCGCTTCAAGCTCATGATTCGTGAGAAGTGGCCCAAAATCGGGTAAAGTGACGTTCTCTCGAATTGGAGGCCAAGGCACACTTCGGATCGATGAGCCATTGGAGTAAGCAAGTATTGTTTCGTGTGAAAACCTACGAATCAAACTCCCAAAACATTGTCTTTACATGCTTCTGAAGTATTCGCTTTTGCAAAATGTTTTATAAAAATAATGTTTAAGGTTAAATATTAACTTTTGTACTTTTGAAGGCCTAATTAATGTTTGTTGCTAAATATACATTTCACTTAAATATATTAATGTACTTTCTCAGTCGGTAATTATTTACTAGCTTGAACTCAGTGCTTGTTACTTACGTAATGCGATCAATAATTAAATAAAACTCCTAAACTTCCATTGTTTGTTTGTCGTCATCAATTTGAAAAACACTCTTGGAAAGCAACTTGTTGAATAAATTATTTAATTTGAATACTTTACTTTCCTCCATTGCTTCGAGTTCAAATGTATTGAGTTTAAGGGTATGGGGGAGATAGGGCTTAGAAACGTTATTTCTTTTTGAGATTGTGATAGTGTAGCATTAAACCCTTTTTGACTAAGCGTTATAATAATAATAATAATATTTATTTATTTCAGGTAATAAAACCCATACAGATATATACCTTACAGACTAACAGACATACTATTAAAATACAATTTCTAATGATAATATAATGCCACAGGTGTAGTTTACATCGGCGTGTTTCGCTGTGTGTTGTTGCGTAATCTTCCATAAAAACGCCGATAGACAACACCTTTCGGCCAAAACTCTTGCTTGAGGACCGTCTGGAAATGATTAGTCGGCACTGGTCTTCTTGCGCAAATACTCCACGACCTCCTCGTCCTTTGTGGAGTGATGCAACCGGGACTCGTACAACTTATAGTAGCTATTATCACCAATGCTGTTACTATTATTTATTACATTACTAGACTTTACCCACGACTTTCCCCTCGATTTTCAACACCTAAACTCATCTCTGGACTCACACTACTTGCCTATTGTTGAAAATCGTACAACAATCCGTTTGCTAGGTTTTAAGCTTATCGCGTTCATGCAGATGGTCAGAAGCGGCCGGGGATTTTATAATAATTATGTAAAGATATTTATTACACGGATACAAAGATATGTATCACCCATTTAGACAGTTATAGCAACAGTGACTATTTAAGATACTAAGATTTGATACTCGTAAAATCCTGTAGAAAGTTAAACTGTCTAGGAACCCGCATCATTCTGAAGTCTATTAGATGATTCGGAAGAAGTCAATTGATAGAAAAATACACAGTGACTAGGTATTAAAAGACCTACGACCTCGTCCGCGTGGTGACGGATTAAGAATACGGAATGTCACCACCCCATAACATCCCATGGGTGTCGTAAGAGCCAACAGAGGGAGCATATTATGCCGAGAACAACACTGTAAGGGAAGGAAAACTTGATACAAACCTTATACCAACCCATTTGGTCAGCGTGGTATAGTAGGCCAATTCCTCCTTTCCAAGGAGAGGCCTAGACCGGCAGTGGACTATTATTATAAGGCTGATGATGAAAGAGACCGACAACACTTCCATAAAACCAGGACTCTATAATAAATTATAAAGCCACATCTAAACAAGTTTGCCCTCTTCACGAGAGTAACGTTTTCCGTACACGATCACGCATACAGGATGCGTTTTAGTGCGCGCGAAAATATGGGCGGCCGAGTTAATAGTTTTCGTCGGCAAGTTATAGCCAACACACCGCGATGGCGGCAACTATATTTTATGCACCGTATTGCATAATAGAAATATATTATGCACCGCAGTGCATTAAAATAATATCTAGGACAGTCTAGAAACGTCTTTCGCAATAAAAGTGTTTATTATTTCGCTCACCTGTACTGTAGATCATAATTTTGTATAGTATTTTGTGGATTTTTTATACCCCGAAATTTGACAAACTTTTATTACTGTTGAACTCAGTTCTCTCACTTCTGATATTGGTAGAATTATCTCTCATCGCATCTTCTATGCGTTAGTTAACGCGATTAGTTAATTTAGACGGTCACAAAATATTAAGAGCATTTACATTATAATTTTCTTTTTATAGACCTTAAGTCAAAATAATATTTTAGTATTACTCGCCTAGTTGCAATATAGGTAACTCAAATATGGACCCGCCCCATTCGAATAGTTGTCACCCTATTTTCAATTGCCTATCTTTGGACTACTAAAGGTACATAGTAGACTATCAAATAGATCTTGAGTTCGCCCTTATATAAATTGAATCAAGACTAAAGAACAGGCAACAATTATTTTTTTATGTCTATTTAGAATTATTTATAAAAAAAATCGCCTTTACATTCTCAGTCCAATTATATTTTAAGTAAGCCATATTTTCTTATGAACCTGTCGACACGCTAAATAAATGAAATAATTAATATATAATTTCAGATCTATTGATTGCCCAATTTTATAATAAATCACATACCTAATTACCCACCAAATCTTCGATATTTCATCAACATTTTCGTACGTGCAAATAAAGCTTGCTATTAATCATATGGAGAGCAATAAATACGCCCGCATTGTCCAATTTGTCGACCGATCCTAAGGGATTGATGTCCGTTTCTGGTGTGCGATTGCAGTAGGCATATGGTATTCTGCGCAACCATCAATGTATGTATGGAGGTACACTAGTTCACCTCAAATGGCTGCAATCATTAGGCCGACCTCATATTGGGCGAGCGCGTTCCTCGAGCGTTCGCCCGGCGTGTGCTAGGGCGGTTTCAGATTAGCGTTTTATACGCGCGTATAAGCTCGTTTTTGGGAAGCGCATGTAGGCGCGTATAGGCGCGCCTTTTGGCACACGCGCAACTCGTACGAGTGATGACACGCTTAGCCGTCAGAATACATGTTGACACTGACAAGATGTCACTACCGTTTCGAGCGAACACGCCGAAATATGCCCGTTTACGCGACTCCGAATTTTTGAAGCGCGTAATGCAGCGCGCGTGTAAGCGCGTATGCTAAAACGACCGTATACGCGCAGAAAAATACGCTAATCTGAAACCGCCCTTAATCTGATACCGCCCGTAGTCTAAAGTGAACGCCGCCGGCTGCACGCCAAACGATCGCCCGCGCCGGGCGGACGACGAACGCACGCTCGAGGAACGCGCATGCCCAATGTGAAAGAGGCCTTACATTTACAATACAGGCCAGTAAACCAAGACTAGACGAGCATGGAGGTGCTTGACTACCCATTTCTTATGTGGACAAGCGAATCAATTGATAACATACGTGTTCCTTGGTTACAAAACTATGCAATGGTGTCGACATTGTTTAGTGTAACCATCGCAATTGACTTTTTATTGTCGTTAGATGTGGTGAGTTACGGTGTTAGTTATAGAAAATAAAGGATGTTGATATGCATTTGCGAAATATTTTAAGGGGTGAATATACTACTATAACTTCATACAAGTAGTGTACCTGAAAAAATTGGTCACTAAAAGTAAAAAAAAATTTCGTCATCATACCGTTTGAAAATGAACTCGGTGTATTGACCGCTGCCGCCGCTCAGCTGATCGCCATTGCAGCTAGCTAATACACACAAGCACACGTACCTACAGTGACTGAGCGATACAGTCTTATTTTGCACGATTTAACAATTTATTATAAGGGTTCCCACCGAGGGTGCATATGGTTCCCACCAAGAACTTAGGGTCCCAAGCCAACCTCACCTGCAAGTGGTGCACCTGCCGATCAACAGACGAGGCTCTGGCAAACAAAATATCCCGATAAGCGGCAATAGGCTCGCTACCTATTACGTGGGATTAAAACACTGGCGAAAAGTGGGCGTTTAATATGCCTCGGCATACCCGTTCGGAGAAACAGGCGTGAGTCTATGTATGTATGTGTAAGTTAACAGTTTATTCTGATTTACTATCTAAGTAACATTGAATGAAAATAGGGTCTTATATCATCGCACACTGTTTAAAACAATTTTAGGTTAATAAGTAAACTGTTTATGTTGTATTATTAAAATATTTTGCAAAAGCATATCAACATCCTGTATAAAGATTGAAAATGTTTGGTGTTGTAAGTCCCGAACGTGACAAGTTCAAATCCAAAAGTAGAGTTAGTGCTTAGCCAGTTAGAGAAAAATATAATTAAAACGTAGAGTTCTCGATATACTGAGTACCATGATGTAAATTATTCTTATAATTATACTGTACTCTAGAAGCAAACATTATTATTTGTTTTGAAAAATAATCTCTGTTTTTTATCATATGGAAAATAGCACGAAAAGTATAATTACTCATCATTACTCATTTTCTTTAACGTTATTCAAAATATGTTCAAGATATACTAATTCTTACTTGGTGTAACTTGTTTTGCTCTTAACAAATTAATTATTCTAATATCCATGTGATGTAATAATTAATTAATTTTAAACGAGATTGGCTTGGGTATAGAAAAAGTCACCTATATAAGTACCTAAATATTCATCAGTAAAAAGAATATGTCATGGAAATGTTGTGAAATCTACAATCCTAAATGCTTTCATAAAAAAAACACAATTATAAATATGGTAAAACCACAGAACCTGACAGTTTCATTGGATGATATAAATCAGACTTAAATTGCGTTAATATTTATGAGATGAACAGGCAGAGATTAGAATAACTGCATAGGCAGTAGGGACCTTATTATTATGTCACCCTAGTAATGGTAATTTGAATCGTAGTGATGCAAAGTGTTCCGTGTGATTAATAAATGCGAAAGTTTAGAAATAGGTTTTTAATATGGTTTAAAATAAGTATTCATGACATATTTCATGCGAAGTTTAAAGTTAAATTGCATCGATAAATTGTACGTTCATCGATAAAACTACTAAACAGATTTTGATAAGTTCTGTGAATTCTGTAAAATGCGAAGATTTTATAGCCTGCCTTAAGTCTGCCTAAAGTATAGAAAGTCCGTTGAACTATTCTACGTCATACATTCTGTAATTTTTTTAAAGTCAACTTCTGAATAAGAAGAAATATTTAGTTGCGGAGATCATTACAAACATTCAATTAACTGACACAAAGTACATTAGGCTCAAAACAAAACATTGTAGACCAGACAAAGTGATGTCTTGTCTGTCTGTCTTGGGGCTCAAATCCACAACACTCAGCGCTAAATGGCGAGGCGATCGCTTTAACCACTACGCCATTCGTGCAGCCTTTATTTATTAAACTCATCAATCTTGACTCTACACGCCTGTAATAATAAGTAGCTAGGTACATTTCTATTCGTGAGCTTTGAATCATAAATCACATTAAATGTACCAGAATATTTGTTAAGTAAGTATTATGTAGAACAATGTACCAGAATTTCTTCGAGCACTAATGAACGTTATTTACAGTCCAAGTCAAGTCAAAGTCAAAATCATTTATTCATCTAGGTCACAAGGTGACGCTTATGAACGTCAATTTTACTGCCTCGTTCGCAAAGCAATAGGTAGAACCACGAGAAAGAACGGACAATAAAACTCGTGGCCACTCTTTTAAATCGCCAATATTATGCTACATATTTATATATTTGTAAGGAGCTGCAACTGTTTCACATTGTACTTAATTACTTGTAAATAGTAATTAGTTACAGACATAATACTTAAGTAATTAATGCAGTTACTAAATTAAGTGATTTAGTTAGCCTTCCAATGTGAATATTGTGTAAGAGGAGCATCCACTTACGTCTTATAATGTAGACAAATACACGTTTACAAGTCTTAAATAACTTGTGTTTACCCATTAAAATTAGATTTCAGAAAGTGATATTTATTTTCAGTGCTAGGTAACTATGCTATAAAAAATGCTATTTACATTTCTATAGATATTTCTAAGCTTTCAGGAAACATGCTCTATTTCCCCGACGTTTCGGTGTTGCTTAGCACCAGCCATAGTCACTGGATCACAGGCATGACTGAGATCGGTAACACAAAGTTTCACGATTTGTACATACTATATCGTCGTCACGCCTGTCTCCCATTGGGGTAGGCAGAGACTATGGAACGCCACATGCTTCGGTTCAAACATACCTCTTTCGCTTCCTCGACATTCATTAACCTCATCATGCATGCGCGTCGGTTTTGGGTACTTTTAATTTGGCCCTTTTTCAGTACGTCACCTATTTGGTCGGCGTACGTCCGCCTAGGGCGTCCCCTACCGCCATTGCCATTCATTTTCGCACGATACACTCCTTTTTATTTCTTATTTCATGCATCCGTTCCAAATGTCCAAACCAACGCAACATTCATTTTCAATCTTTGTCACTACATCTTCTTTTAGACCACACTTCTCTCGTATCACACTGTTATTCACTTTATCTATCAGCCTTACTCCGCACATACTCCTCAAAGCTCTCATCTCCACAACATTGATTCTACTTTAATGCTTCTTCTGCCATACCCATGTTTCACTATCATACATCAGTGCTGGCACCAAAACTCCCTGCAGTATAGCAAGGTGAGCTCGCCTTGGGATAATACCATGCTGACGATGGACTGTAAGGCGCCATTCACACTATTTCCTGCTTTCACTCTCCTTTCAGTACCTCCCTCACATTTTTCATCTCTCGTAAACAAAGACCCTAAATACACAAACTCGTTCACTTGCTCCACTTTTTCATCTCCTATCATTACGTCACATTCAGATACACTATCGTCCCTCTCTATGACCATGACTTTGGTTTTGTTAACATTCACTTATGTTTGTTGTACATACTTATGTTTATTTAACGGATCTATACGTGTAGTTTATTTAAAATAAAGGTAAGTCTTTTATAGATATCTTTTAATCAATTTTATTATTATATTTTCTTTTTTTGTTACAGGTAATGCATATTCATTTAAACCTTTGCTAATATCTAAAGCACAGGAACATTACTGAGAAGGTAACTGGACCAGTTTGGCTTGCTCTCTTTTCTGTCTATATGCAGGTAATATGCATCACAATACCCATTCTACTCATTTCTATCATAACCTTCTAGGATCTTGATTACAAATGCGCAAGGTCATCCGCGATTGACAGACAGTATTGCTAATACGGGAGAAAATGGGGTAAATGAAAATTCCGTGGCAGCAAGTGGAAATCTAGTAAAATATCAATATAATAATGCTATTGGCTTATTCAAATACTCGTAGACAGTAGGCCATAGCCTGTTTTGACCGATTTGTAGAAAACATCATTTGCATAACGAAGCTGATATCAAACCTGCCGCCTACATACATTTTTCCAGTTATAAGTACTTAGTTGACGTTATACAAAAATTTGTAGCGCCTATAGCATGACCTGTAACAGCTCAGCAAAGTAAAGGAATGCTTGCAAGGGTTGCCACTTTGATGGGTGACCGCGTTACTACTACTATAATGAGGTTCGGCGGTCAAGTAAAGCTATTAGTCCCGATTCTCGTCTCAGGACATGAATAGATAGGCATTGCGGAGGCCTTTGGGTGGTCTAAAACTCCGGCACCAGAGTCGGCCACACACTCACACGAAAAAATAAGAAGCATAAAAAATATAAGGAACAACTATTAACAACACATACATAATTTTAAAAGGTATTTGTCTCTCTTGTTTACATTGAAAGCTACTTAAGGAGCTGTTATGATGTCAGCAGGGTACCGTTCAATATAATATTTATGACTTGCCCACAAGTATAGGGTGATTCATAAAACTTGTACTTCTTTTAAACTCGCAATCTGCTGCTTTTGTAGAGTAACACTTGTAGAGTTTATATTTATTTTAGAAGATAAATATTAAATTTATTACAATATATTTTGCTTAAATTGCACTGCACTGTGGTGATATCGAGATATTTCTCTATAGTATCAAATCCAAACTTGATTAAAATATAATAAAAACTGCCTTCCGTGAGTGAAGGAGACAAGTAAATATGATAATTTCATTCCACATACTGAAGAAAAAAGGAAAATCAGATATTTCAAAGCACAAAATAAAAACTGTTCCATAAATTCAAAACAACCGAACAGAAATGATTGGTGTCAGCAGTCAGTCAGATATGAATAACAAGATATAGTAGGTACCTACTATATCTTGTTATTCATATCAGAGTACGTGTAATAGAGCTCTTTCTACTACCCTATATTCTCTTCAGACTACCTATTGGATATCTGTTATATAAAAGTTCGAAAGTTCATAATTTTATAGACAGAGATTCAAAGTAAAAAAAATGTGAAACAAAAAACCGTTAACCACTGAAGTTCAAGTATATCGCGAAAGGTAATATATTGATTTTACACTTCCTTGTTGCACGATATTGCTTATAATGGACTCACAGACCTATATTCTTAATATGATTAATATCTAAAATGTCCACCTTATCTTACAAGAACGTCTTGTTACATTCGATTATGGTTAATTTACAGTTCGTATCGACTATTATAGTGTTTATGAATAATTATCACCTACATTTTGCGACACGGCACAGACGATCGTAAATTGTGAGCTTGAGTATTATATCTGCTTTATTTGGTTAGGTAGCAAAGTCAGGCTTAGACGAGTATGAATGTGATTCATGATTAAAATTATGCATCGTTTAATTTTGCGTGTTACTAATACGCTTGTTTCAGAGCGTACGTACGATGCTATCAGTACATAACAATAATTAAGCGTACTACTCCTTATAAATCACGTGATCATCACAGAAAACTATATCACTTTTAATGACTGCTTAAATCAGTCTTGGAAATGTTTGGGGACTCATACTAGACAGAAGACGAAGAAGAAGTAAAAGAACATAAGTTTATTGCATATTACATATCAATGTTAGCTCTTTCTGAATGTTGGTCAGGTTTACATAAACCAGTTTTCGTATTTACCTTTTAATACGATTCGGTTTTTTTTTTAACAGGCGGCAAACGAGCAGACGGATTGCCTGATGGTAAGCAATTACCGCCGCCCATGGACACAAGCAACACCACAGGAGTCACAAGTGCGTTGCCGCCCCTTGGAGTTGGGAATGGGGATAGGATGAGGAGTGGAATGAGGGAGAAGGAATAGAGGATAAGGCCTCCGGCACTCTTACTCACCGAACGAAACGCAACAGCTTAGGTACCGTTACTTTACGTCAATTTTCTTTGAGAGGGTAGTACTTTCCCGGTTGAGCCGGCCCGTTCATGCTGAAATCAGCAAGGCTCTGCTACCTATAAAAAATTCTTTATTATATACAAAATCTAACAAATTTTGTATAAAAATAAACGTACCTATACCTATATTCATTTGTGCATACAAACCACATTAAAGGGTACAAAAATGCCCAAACTTAGACTCTTTCTCTGAGCAATCTCTATCACGAAAACGTGATCGAGGTCACATCCCTAAATAGTTAACTCAAATTCCTCAGCCCACATTCGTGAACAACTTGAGCGTACTAATGAAAATCTAGGGGAACCACTTAATCGATAGAACTTCGTTGTGCTACCAACTTCAACCGGATAGTTTGTATGGTCGCCAATTTGGTGAAGGCAATTTTCTACTTGGCGAACATTTTTTCGCTTTGCGATTCTCAGTTTTACTGTTAAGTATATGAATGACTAAATTATAATTTTGCAGCGATAGCCCAGTGGCGTACGTAACGGACTGCCGAGACGATGGTCTCGGGAAAATATCGGTGTGGTTAATTTGAGGAATACTAGAGGATGTTCGTATTTTGATACCGTGTAACTACTTTAAAAAAACGGGTACAAAATAAATGAAAATGTTTGAACGAAAAATCCATAATTATTTTTTTACCATTCTTGACATCTCTATGTCGTGGCATACAAGACGTCATGAAATTTGACAACTAAGATATTTTAATGCTGTTAAATTTGGCAGTGTCTACAATATTATGTAATAGGTAGTCTGTGCGTTACAAGCAAATAAGCCTGTTCTGATTATACTATGAAATAAATGAAAATTGTTACACGAATTCAAAAATCAATTTAATAGCCTTTCATTCGTCAACTTTATGACAGATTTTACAACCGCTAAATACGAATTTCAACTTTGATATAACATATTTTGTGAAAACTAAAATGAATAAATTACTTAATTTGAAAGACTGTAATAGAAATACTCAAATGAACTTAAAATATTGAAAAGTTTCATTAAGTTCATTTAAATGTTTTAGAATTTAATTGACTTGAATTGATGTTAAAATATTTGTACATTTTATCTGTTTGTATGATTTGGTATAATTTTACAAATTGAAGGCTTTTCGTTACGTTGACGTTGACCACAACTGAAATGAAAACATTCATAACTTTGTGGGATACACACATTTTATCGACAAGACTTAAAGCTATGGTATTGTTTACTGATATATCTTATACTAATATATAAAGCTGAAGAGTTTGTTTGTTTGGTTGAACGTACTAATCTCAGGAACTACTGGTCCAATTTGAAAAATTCTTTCAGTGTTAGATAGCCCATTTATTGAGGAAGGCTATAGGCTATATAACATCGCGCTATGAGCGACGGGAGCGGAGCAGTGGCTTTAAATAACGCGGGTGTAATTGCGGGCATCCTCTAGTGTTATATATAGTTATATTTTTCCCAATTAAGGTTCCTGTCTATGTGCTTTGAAGCGAGCATATACACCGTGAATATCTACAGGCGACAGAGAGATATAGATCGGTCTATATTATGCTAGTTTAGTTTAGTACTTTTGTATTATTATTAAAATAACCTTATAAATTGACAACAAAATTAAAGACACACCAGATCATATATGAAAACATTCAATGTAGTTACTAAGTTATTTAAATTGTAAATAACAAGACGATAAAAAGTATGACCCTGAGTTTCTTGCTTGATTTTTTCTCATGAGGCTCTACTTTCTGAACAGGCATTTCTTTCAATGCTCAATTATGTAAATATGTATTTGAAGTTACTTTAAAGTTAAACAACTAAACTAAAGGTAAAAAAACTTAAAGTTACTTGTTAGCGATAAGGCCGCCCTTTGTACTGTATATTATATGTAATTCCTTAAAATGTTTTATATAAGTGTACAATAAAGAATAAAATAAATAAATAAATACTTTTTATTTTATTAGCTCTGACTTTCTCACGTGTCCAATTTTTTTTTTAAATATGGAAATAGACATATTTGATTTTGAATTTGAGTTTTAGAGCACTATTAAAGCTTGTTCGCAGAAACGATGATTCTGCCAACTTAACTGCAAATACATATTTATAATTTAGGGAAATTAAAACTGCCTTAAGTTACGAATTGATTCTGATATAATATGTTTATTTTGAACGACTACAAATTTGCAATCTATATACACTGTACTCTGTGCTCTCCTATCTATCTTCACAATATACAGCCTCGTAATAAAATCTGTATTATTACTTCCTATACATCAAACTTATAAATTTCATCGACATTCTGAAAACCACAATGGAATTTGGCCATCAATCTTCCTAGCCCTTTGACATTTATTCGGTTCTTGTCAACGATTTCACGCCCCTTCGTGTCAATTTGTCGCCCTCAATTTGGAGGAAAATGTTCCGTGCGCTAATTTTGTCCCCTACTCTGGCAAACTTATCGACTAATCAAGTCTTAATACAAGCACAATGAGTAAAGGATAACTTCGATTATTATTTCATAGGCCAGATGGATTTGCCGTGATTGATTTAAATTAAAAGGCAGAGGTCTGTTGATTGACAGACGGGACTGAAATGGATTGATGATTTCATAGTATCGGTTCTACTTGGTTTTCAAGAACTACTTGCTTTTTAAAAGTCTTTGGCAACTTTTTATCGTTGTAATTTGTCAGAAGACGCTCCTTGAGAATATATCGTGTGATGCATGCGTTATTGCTGTTTACATTGTCTCACACTACATAAAGTATAGCAGAACACAATTACGCAATAGCTCTCACATTAATTGCGAGTTGGCGCTAAAAAGTACTTCAACTTCACACACCCTGTAGGTGTAGGTATGTGCAAATTCATACACGCGATAGTTAGTATGGGAGACTTTACGTGGGCTGTGGACTCGGTACTTGGAAATCTAATATTCTGAGCAGAGATCAGGCTTATGGCAAATGTCTTGGACACAATTAGGATATTCAAGAAGAAGAATCGGATCAAGGCAAGGGTGAAAATGAAGGAACATACAAACACAGGCCCAAATGATAATGTAAGTTCCATTTCACATTTAAAATTCTCGATCAAATATTTTTAATTAGAATGTTAACGAACATCTGGCTCTGTTAATTATGTTTTTAATGATGTAGAAATGGGATTAACGATACGGCATAGACCGTAGTTTTTTTCACGTAATGATAAAAATAATTGAGCGAGTTCAAAACTTCGAAGTTTCCAATACAGAATCATCGTTTAAAACTTTGTTAACTAATCTTTAAGAACCTTCGTCCGAAATTTTATTTTCTTAATTATTATTTAATTAATTGGAATTTCTTGTAAAGTGTTCCAAAACAACGTTTTATTATAACCTATTTATTTACCTACTATACTTTTTAATTTATGTGAGAAATTAATAACTTAAATTATAACGTGTTCCTTTATAAGTCAGATGTAAATAATTTCCAATAAAGGGTCAAAAAATGGAATTACTATTAGATCTATTTATTTTAAACCAAGTTAATTAAAAATATTTAAACCAAGTTAATTAATCTTCATGCACACCGCATGAAGATTAAAAAATAAAGAGATTTTGTCTTCTGATTAACATACTATTTCACCTATAGAGTACACTAAAATTCAATCTGCCCTTTCCATAAATACTTCTAAATTGCTACAGGATATTTTCAATTGAGTCGGTCATTGTTCGAAGCTATTTGATTAATTATTTGTTCGATAAACGAGGTTATGGACTATTCACAGATCGATTTTGTAGTCAAACGATCCAACATCGTACCTGCCAATCAGTAGATAGATAATTGATAATATTCTATGCAAATTACATTATACCGCCAATCCCAAAGGCTGTCAATTCTGTCAGACGTTCGAAGATTTGATAAAATTGATTATGGATTGAATAGAAAGATGATAAACTCGTTCTTATTTTTTTTAGCTTTTATGCTGATAGGCATAATGTTTCAGAGAAACTGTTTGATATATGAAAGACAGAAAATTCTATTGCTGTATTAAAAAAAATAGTAAGTATAGTGTATAGCTTGGGGATGAAAAAGGAATACAATTACTTTATGAAAGGGGTTACATCTGAAGACTCAATTAAGTTATACGTAATACTGAATACTATGAGTAAGTAGTAATATTGTGATATTTTCTTACTGAAAGATAAACACATGTTAGTTTGTTGCTGTTCTTTCTGAATGCTTCAGCGAAAATTAACCTGAGTCGTTCGTTTTCTATACGCTCTCATTGTGTTCTTACCAACATTTTGGCGTTGTCCACGGTAAGAGAACACCCCGCAACTACGGTTAATCCTTTATCATGCAGCCTTAGCTTTCTACTGCTGGTCACCTTCTTATTTACGTCACAATAGTATTGTGAGACAACAGAAGGATTTGACCTAGTATATCACGGCATACCGTCGGTTTGGCATATAGTTTGAAGTTGAGTTTTCCGTCTCCTCTCAAAGATAACAGTGCCTTCGTGCGTTTGCCTAAGTCGCCGCTTTCGACACCCCTGGCATCAAATGTTGTTGTAATAGTTTGTATTCTAAATCCGGCACCAGTCACCACAACTACCAAAGGTAAAAAAAGAAGGTAGTGTAGAGCTATTCATTAAAACTAAGGCACCATTATAGTTCTGTAATATCTAGCTACCTTTTCAAGTGCAATGCGTCTACTGTACCCGATTTGCCCCGACACGGCGGGGCCTCATCTAAATTTCATGAGAGATACGGACGCCCGTCCATCAATTACGTTTATTCGGTACCCTACCTTTCGTAACTACGTTGTGACTTGTAGAAGCGTTCGCAATGTTCCTAGTTTTCATTTCTGATGTATCTATCGAAAGTTATACTTGTTTTAAATTATTTTACCACTGTTATAGGGTAGTTACGATGTACAAGTTAAAGCTCTCACAGGTAGGGTGTACAAATTACTTAGATACTCTTTTGCGTCTCTGGCCGAATAGAGAGAGATATAAGAGAGAGTGACAGGGATATAAAGTCAGATTACATACATACATACATAGACGCACGCCTGTTTCCCGGAGGGGTAGGCAGAGACTACGCCATTTGCAACGATCCTGACATACCTCTCTTGCTTAATTCACTCCCATCAAGTTTCTCATGCATGCTCTTCTGTTAAGGGTACTTCTGACCTGTCCTTTTTTCAGGATGTCTCCAATTTGGTCAGAGAACGTCTGCCTGGGTCTTTTCCTTTGTCCTGTCCCATTCACACTTGCCTTATATATCTTCTTTGTCAGTCTATCGTCATCCATCCTCTCCATGTGCCCAAACCATCTTAACATGCCTTTCTCAATGCATGTCACTACATCTTCTTTTACCCCACAACACTCTATCATACAGTTCTTTACTCTGTCGGTCAAAGATACACCACACATACTTCTCAGTGCTCTCATTTCTACAGCATTCATCTTCTTTCAAATCTCTTCTGCCATACCCAACTTTCACTACCGTACATAAGGGTAGGCACTAATACCCCTCTATACACAGCCAAACGTGCCTTTTTGGACACGTTTTGGCTATTCATAAACGCCTTCCGAGCTCCATTCACTCTATTACCTGCATTAACTCTTCTTTCAATATCTTCTTAATTCTTACCATCTCTTGTAAACAACGTACCTAAGGGTTCTATCAGACGCAGAGCGGTCACGCGGTCAAGCCTTCAAGCGGTCAGTTTTGCGTTCTTTGTGTTATATTACGTTACATAGACCGCGTGACCGCTCTCTGTCTGATAGGGCCCTAAGTATACAAACTCATTCACTTGCTCCACTCGTTGTCCATCGATCAAAACATTACAAGCCGTAACGCATTCCTCCTTTTCAAAAACCATAACTTTCGTTTTACTTACATTCACTTTCATTCCTTTCCTCTCTAACGCACCATGCATTATTGTTATCATCTCCTGCAATTCCTCCGCTGAAGACGCAAGTATTACCTGATCATCAGCATAAAGGAGGCATTTGACAAGTAACCCATTCATCCTTAATCCGCAGTCACTACGTTTTAGATCTTCCAAACAACTGTCCATGAAGAGGTTAAACAGCCACGGCGACGCTACACATCCCTGTCTAACACCTGTGTCGATGGTAACCCAGTCAGTGTATGCCCCGTTTATCCTCACACAAGCTCTATAATCCTCATAAAGGGATTTCAGAGCTCGAATGAGGCTGCTGTCCACCCATTCATTGACAGTACCGACCACATTTCATTCCTCATCACTTTATCGTAAGCCTTTTCCAAATCCACGAATGCGCAATAGACCTTTTGACCTTTGCCCAAAAACTTTTAGACTATGCTTCGCAAGGATAAGACTTGATCCGTACACCCCATACCCTTTCGGTATCCCGCTTGTACATCCCATATTTTCTTGTCGGTTACTTCTGTATATAGAATGTTCTTATATGATTTGGACAAATAATACCAAAATAAGCCTAAGTGAAAAGAATTTTCCATAAACATGTATGTCAACGTAAGTCAGTCTTTCGACTGATAGCGTTTCACAGGCAGGCTGAAGTTGAGTCTACATAGAGAAATAATATTAAGATCATAATGTTATAAATGCGAATGAGTTTTATTTTCTTAAGTTTTGACGGCGTAACCAATAAACAGATAAATAATCATGAAATTTCAAGTCTGTTAGAGCTATTGAAAAGGCACCGAAAATCCAACTACAAAACTTACTAAACCACTAACTACGCAATGCGACTGTTTCTATTCCATCCAAATGCGAGCAAATCGCAGTTTAATTCTGTAATTACGGTCTAATGGCTGCTTGCTTAATCCAGTGATTTCTGTGTGTCGATGCGCGTAGCTTTGTTTATACGAACGCATCTGGCTAAATAAAAAAAAAAAAATTCAATTAAATCTAAAGCGGTTGGCTGTGATGATATCAGCCGCTACATGATTATCACCATCCTGGACCACCTTCTTCCTGCCATTTCCCATATAATAAACCATTCCCTTGACTCTGGGCGGTTTCCTAATATTTGGCGTAAAGCATATGTTCGGCCATTACCCAAAGTCACTAATCCCGTTGCTCCTAATCACTTCCGGCCTATTTCCATCCTCCCTTTCCTTTCCAAAGTCCTTGAGGCTTGTGTTCATAAGCAACTGTCCCAGTTTGTGCATGAACACAATGTCCTCAGTCCCTACCAGTCCGGCTTTAGACCTGGGCATAGTACAGTCTCTGCTATGCTTAAAGTGACTGGCGATGTGAGGGCGGGTGTGGAGGACACTAGGATCACTGTGCTGGTCCTGGTTGACTTCTCAAACGCCTTCAACACCGTCAGTCACGATATCCTACTATCCATCCTATCCTATTTTATGATCTCCTCCGAAGCACTGGAATGGTTCTCTTCATATCTTCGTGGACGTCAGCAGTCTGTCAGAGTCGATGAATCTTCATCAAGTTGGCGAGACCTTGAGGCTGGTGTTCCACAAGGTGGCATACTCTCTCCTCTTTTGTTTTCTTTATTCATTAATCTCATTACCCTGGATCTTCAGTGTTCGTATCATTTGTACGCCGACGATCTACAACTTTATTCGCAGGCGAAAATTGAGGATCTGCCAGATGCGATCTGTTATAGGGTCCTCATCAGAAGGTGTTTTAAAAAAACGATTTTTAAAATGCTAGAATATAAATGTATTTATTTAACGTAATAACTATGATTACAAGGAGAGGACCCTTAAGCAACCGCACCGCGCGAGAGTGAAAATCCGACTGACTATCGTTAGTGAGCTCTTAGCTCTACAGACTGAAATGCTGAGTAAGACGGTTCTGTTAGTCAGAACCGTCATCGTATACGTCATCATATTAGGGTTCAGCAGAGGGTTATAACACCTCCCCCTTTAGTGTGAACTTCGGGGATGATAACCGAAGTTAACATTTAAAATGAAGTCCTCAGAGTTGGAGCAGGTATTTCTTGTATGGACTGTTCCAGCTCTACGGAACCCGATCTAGGTTTGGTAGATTCGCGGAAACCATATTTGCGTAGGTTGCTACCGGGCTTACAAAAGCATAATATAAATTTATAAACTAGGTAAATTATAAGAGTACAAATGATTATATTTATAGCCACAGAATAATGTGTCCCATATTCAATTAAATGTGGTGTTTCTTGGATTCTCTCAACTTTTGATAGGAGTTCAGTAGACAATTTGTCTATGTAGTGTAGGTCATTTAAATCAATGTTTTCTAGATGTATAGGGGACAGATTATTTGTTATATTTCTTATTTTAGTAATATTACAACAATTACTAGTTATCAGATTAAATTCTGGTAATTTTATTGGTGAAGTAACATTTATAACGTTATGATATTTCGGTACTAATATCGTGCCTTTACAATATATGACACAATTATCTGGCACGTCAATTATTCCGATACCTGAGATATTAATCTCTTGTATTTGGTTTGAATTTTGACAGTCTAGCGATAGCTTAACTGTCTCTGATTGCACATAAATATATTTGTTATTGGCTAATGACTTAAAGGTATTTAGATTTCCATAAATAGATTTACTGTTACATTGTTTAGGGATATTCACCATTGATTTTGACATAAGTTCACTTTCACAATTGGGTTTTGAATCTGTTTTGTAAATTAGTGGAATGTCACACAAGAATTCTATAGGACTTATAGACTTACAGTCGTCTAGTGAATCTAAGTTACAATATGTCGATTTGTCCTTGGTTATAGCAATGTACTTGTTGTTAGGTAAAATAAAACTGAAAATATCTGTTTGATTTACATGAGGTGTTGGTAAGGCAATATTATTATATAACATGTATTCTTGGTTGGACGTTAAAGGAACACGTAAAAGAAATACAAGTTTTCCATTAAAATAATAGCATAATAAAGTAGAGATTTTTACAATAGTGTGGACTAAACTTAAGTCTAAATGTACAGGTAAGCTTAGTTCGTCTGCGAGGTGCCTAACGTTATCGCTCAATTCCCGGTACAAGAGAGTGGGCGACATGATAGCTGGGTGCAAGATGTTTTGACTACAAAGTAATATCGCATTTGTTATTTCTTCGAGTTGGAATGATAGGGTGACCATATATGTTTCTAACAAATTTAGGACAAAGTCCATGTTCAATCGTAAGTCAAAATTGTTTGTAATTGCTGTCAAATTTTGGATATTAGTTGAAAGTTGTTCAATAGCGTTACTAAGTCTAATTTCATTGTGCTTTATCCTTTTAAGAGAATTGTTATAAGCCATTATTACAGAATTTGTGATAAGGATGTTATCTTTTACTAAGGATAATAATTTGTTTTGATTGCCTTGTATTGACTCAATTGCCTGATCATATTTTGAGGCATCGTTCTCATCTAATGTGCCAAACACTTGTTTGAGCACAGTACCTATTCCACCGATCCAAGCTCGTTTGGATCTATTGTCAATTAGGTGGGCAATTGAACTATACAGTTTAACAATATTTTGTTGTTGGACTTCTATTGGCGCTATTACATTAAGGCATTCCAAATGTTCTACAATTTGGGTTTGTTTACATAGGTTTGTAAATGTTTCTAGTGAATAATTTATGTTTTCTATGTGTGTTTTGAAATGAGATATTTCCATCGGCATAATGACATTTAGCACGCCTTTGGTAATTTTTAATTTTCCTATGTAATCGAAATACATTCCGGGACTCGTTGTTATCGGTCGGACATAGCTGTCGGGTGTCCGAGCTTCTGCAGTAGTGCTGTAAGTATATTATATTATTATTCATCTCTATAGTACAATGTAGAATACATTTATATTTATCATATGTATTTAATGACTAACACCTATTTTCTATGCTTACATAATTTTAATACTATTATTAAATCTGTTTAATGTTTAATATTTATATTATATGATTATTATATCTAAAGGTATACGTATTAATTCTAAGTATATAATTATTATCTACTTCTTATATCAAAGAATAATTAGTTTTATGTTACAGGTTGCTGCCGACCTCAGCGAGCTTTATCTCGTCGTAATGGTGTCGGACATGCCGTCTGTTTATCAATAATGATAGGGTGTTATTACCGTGGACTTTAACCACTTTATATGGGCCTTTCCAAAGCGGTGATAACGCTTTGCGGAGCCTTAGGTGGTTTTTTAGGTAGACGTAATCACCTATTTTATATTGTATAGGACGAGTACGTGTATCGTAATGATTTTTAGAGGATAATTTAGACTGGCGTATATATTCTAATGCCTTTTCTCGGGAGAATTTTATTCGGTTTTGCAACATCCGTACATAGTCGGGATATGTAGCACCCAACTGCTCATCGTATATTGTATTTGGAATGAATGGTTTATTACCGAACATCAATTCATATGGGGTATAGTGCGTCGTGGAGTGTACTGTCGTGTTATAGCTAAGCATCGCCGTATAAACGTACCGAGGCCAATTGGTTTGGCTCTCGTCGACGAAGGATTTTAAGTACTCCTTGAGTGTCGAGTGGCTTCTCTCGAGGGCACCCTGGGTTTGAGGATGGTAAGGTGTGGACCATAACTGTTTAATTTTTAAAAAGTCACATGTCTTTTTAAATAGTTCCGATGTAAAGTTAGTACCTTGATCAGATAGGATCATTTTTGGGATACCGAACACGGATATAAAGTGTAACAAGCATTCGCTTGTTTCTTCGGCTGTTACGCCGCGAAGGGGGTAAGCAGAGGAAAATTTAGAGAAGTCGTCTTGGAGTGTTAGAATGAATCTTAGTTTTGCAGCACCCGATTCCGGAAGGGGGCCAACTATATCTAGCGCAATGCGTTCACATGGCTTAGTGGACGTACTCGTTATCTGCATAGGTGCACGATTCACTCGTCTTAGGGCTTTGTTCTCTTGGCATTGCTTGCATTTTTTAACGTATGATTCTACTTCGCTGCGCATACCTTTCCAATAATAGAGGTCTTTCAGTCTATTATACATCCGGCTAACACCTAAATGTCCGGCTAAAGGTATATTATGGTTGTCGAATAGGATCTTCTTCACCTCTGAAGGTGTGGGATATATAATGTTATTATGGTAGATGTTTATTTGTATATTAGTATTTTGGAATAGATAATTCAGGATATTATAAATCCTAATAAAACTATGTTTCTCGAAGGGGTTGCGAAAGTCGGGTATGCTTATTTGTTCTACGTCCTGGGATATTATTAATTCGTTTCGTATTGATTTAAGAGAGTTGTAAATTTCTTCGTAGGATGTTTGGTCGAAGTGATGCACTTTTATATATAGTAAGTAGTAGGTTTTACCTCTTGAAGGGATTTTAGAGAATGTATATAGTTGTTTCTCTAGGTTTAAGATAGCCTCTCGATTCTCTACGTTTCCTAATATTTCTTCTAAGTAAGGGTTCGATTCATCGAGGTCGATTGACGTGGGGACTATAATGGTTTTACATGGGGTTTTCAGTAGGCTTTCGTTGAATTCAACAATCTTTGTATTGAAGATTTTATTTTTGTCAGATATTTGTTTTAAGAAAGTAGAATAATCTTCAGTAATAGGGTCGAGGATGGAGTTGAGATCTGTTTGTGGGTTTGTTGAAGTCTCAGTCTGGAGGGGATTTCCAGGAGCATAAGGGTGTGCTGGATTTTCGGGTACTACAGAGATACCGGTTTGTAGGCCTTCTGGAGATTGAATGTTATCGAGATCAGGGGTACGACATTCTAATAGTATGTTAGGGTCTATTTCGTCGGACGGGAATGAGGCAGGTGACGTAATCAGATCGAATAGGTCCCTGTCTAGGCCATCTGGCTCCCTAAGAGATTCTTCTAACTGTTCAGCAGTGATACAAGGATTACCGTTTTGGGGGTTAAGCTCCAGGATATCGTCGTTGGTTGGTTGCACGGGGTTGACCGGAAACCTGGATAGGGCGTCCGCGTTTGCGTTAATCTTTCCCTTTTTATATTGAATATTGTATTCAAATTCTTCGAGTTTCAGTCGCCAACGAATAAGGCGAGATCCGGGATCCTTACAATTAAATAGCCACTGTAGGGGCTTATGATCAGTGAGGATAGTAAAACGGCGACCGTATAGGTAAGGGCGGAAGGTTTTAGTACCAAAAACTATTGCTAGGCACTCTTTCTCTGTAGTACTATAGTTGCATTCCGCCTTATTCAGTGTACGGGAAGCGTATGCTATTGGGCGGTCATGTCCCACAGGACCTTGTGACAGGATGGCTGATATGGCGTAATTAGAAGCGTCACAAGTCAATAGGAAGGGTTGGTTGAAGTCAGGATAAGCTAGGATAGGTGCTTCGACCAGTTTAGTTTTCAGAGCTTCGAAATTAAGTTGCTGTTCGTTTGTCCAATGAAATGGAACATCCTTTTTTAGGAGTGAGGTAAGGGATTTAGCAAACTTCGAGAAGTCTGGGATGAAGCGCCTGTAATACGACACTAGGCCTAAGAAAGATTTAATATCCTTAGGGGATTTAGGGACCGGATAGTGTGTTACGGCCTTGACTTTGTCGGGATTAGGTTTTACACCGTGTTGGGTGATGATATGGCCTAAGTAGGTAACTTCCTTTCGGAGGAATTCACATTTCTCCGGTTGGAGTTTTAAATTAAACTGTCTGAGTCTTTCAAAGACATCTTTGAGGTTTTGGATGGCAGTCTTTAGGTCAAACGCATACAGGACGATGTCATCCAAGTAAACAAAGCATCTTGAACCTTGAAGGCCTGTGAGACAAGTATTCATCAGTTTCTGAAATGTGGCTGGAGCGTTCTTTAACCCGAATGGCATTCTGTTAAATTGAAAGTGTCCTTGTGGGACTGAAAACGCGGTTTTCGTTGCGTCTTCGGGTGCTATTTTCAGCTGATGAAAACCTGATGATAGGTCAAGGGTCGTAAAGTATTGACTCTTTCCTAATTGGTCAAGAATTTCAGTAATCTGCGGGATAGGGTAGACTTCACCGATTGTAATATCATTCAGTTTGCGGTAATCGATTACTATGCGCCATTTCTTTTGTCCTGATGCGTCCGCTTTTTTAGGGACTATCCAAATGGGAGAGGACCAAGGCGATGATGAAGGGGATATAATATTTTGGTCCAGCATTTTATCTATTTGGGATGCTACTTCTTGTTTGTGGCATTCTGGAAAGCGGTACGATTTGGTATGTATTGGAGTGTTGCTACTAGTTTTAATTTCGTGTTGGATAGCGGGTGAAAAGGATAAAGGTTCGTCTGGGAGGTGGAAAATGTCGGAATAGTCCGAGCATAGGTTAAAGAGGGCGTCACTTTCCTCTTGGTTCAAGTGAGAGGTTCTTAATAAGTCAAGGACTTGGGTTGTACGTTCAGTGACGTTTTGAGTGTAAGGAGAGGATTGTACAGGGTATGAACCCACTGGATCTATTTTCAGTTTAAGATTTTGTTTAATCGATATCGGTTCACTGGAGGTATTAATCACGGATATGTTGATCCTTTTGTTTTCCTTTACCCTCACTAGGCAGTTGGCTACGAGTAGAGTGTCGGAAAGATGTTGGTCTAATACTACACCTTCCTTGACCTCCGGATTTGAAACTGTGCACTCAATCACGGTTTCGGTACGTGGAGGTATGACGTAGCACGGGTCAAAGAAGTGGATTTTAATTTCGTTCTTGTTTATTTTTAGAACGTCACGGCTATAATAAATGTTACAGCCATGTGTGGTCAGGAAATCGTTTCCGATGATGCCGTCATAAGGCAGATGGATATCCTTGATGACATGAAATTTATGATTTATCAACTTCTTGTCAGAGATTTTGAATTTCAACATAAAATGACCCATGGTTTGGGTGGTTTCCTCACCTGGATCAATACCCTTAATACTGATAGGTTTTTTAATCAGATTCAGTTGTGTATGTACACTGGATTGTTTCAGTAAACAAATGGCGGAGCCTGAGTCTACTAAAAGCGTTAGAGGGACATCTGACGCAGTCGATTCTACCAACACGTGGGGTAATAATCTTTTAGAAGTGTCGATGTTGACTTCATAGATTTCACTAAGATCAGACATCGTTAAGGGTCTGGTAATTTTGGGATTGAGGTTGCCGTTTTGGGGCTGGTTACCCTGATGTATAACCTCTTTGGATGTTACCAATGATTTTGTAATTTTAGTTTTGAGGTTGCCGTTTTGGGGCTGGTTACCCTGATGTATAACCTCTTTGGGTGTTACTAATGGTTTAGTAAGATTGGAATTGAACATTTTTACGTTCTTAGGATTGGTGCCGGCTTTAACCCAGCGTCCTGAGCGGCACGAGTGCAGGACGTTTAATGGTTTAAATTTTCGTCTTCGGGGTCACATTCTGATTCACCCGAATCATCACAGTCGTTATCGACAAAGTTCACTTGTGGGGGTTTAGAACTCGAAGAAGGTCCGGCAGATTTGCTAGAACCTTCGGATTGTTGGGAAGCTTGATAGCGTTTATTCGCGGCTTGTCGTCTTTGACAATTGTTTATCTCGTGACCTACTTCTTTACAGTATCTACACACGAGGTTGGAATTACCTTTATTAGTATTAGTAGAGCTCGGTTGAGAAATCGGTTTCTGTTGGAACTTGGGTTTATTGGTAGGGTTTTGAATAGGGGGTTTAGGTTTGAACCGGTTTTGGCCACTCTGTTTGTCCTGTTGCGATTGCGTGTTATTATTATTGCTACGCTTGTAGAGGGTTTCCTGGATACGTTCCTCCGAGATAGCCAAATTGACGGCTTCATTAAATGTTTTAGGTGCTCTGCACCTAACGATATTTGATATACGGGGATGTAGTCCCATAAGGAAATGATGGAGAGTAAGGTCCTCCATAGCTGCAGTGCGACCTGGAATTTCTTTGGCCTTGTGGCCGGAGAGTGAGATTTCGGTAAGTAAATGGGACAAGCAAGTTTCCATCCTTAGTGCGAATTGCCCTACGTTTTCGTTAGAGGCTTGTTTGCTTTCCTGGAGGTCTGTCAATAAATGTGTATAATGCTTCCTTTCGGAAAACTGGGTTTTTAAGAATTCTTTGAGTTGTTCCCAGGATGCGAATTCTTTAATGGAACAGGCGGTCTCAGCCTTGCCTGTTAATTGACATAAGATGTATTTGAACAAAATAGGCTTTTGAGATTCTGAAGCTAAGTCGTAAGCATTATTGCAATTTGTTATGAAGGAATTAAGCTTTTCGCGACTTCCGTCATATTGTTTGACAAATTTTAGCAAAATATTAAGTTCCATTTCGACTGTTCGTCTCGTAGTTTTTGGTGATAAAATAGGAGATTTCGGTTCTAGATTCTCAAGACTCGGGATGTCAATGTTAAGTTTGGCGTCTTCAATTTTAGGCACCTTAGGCATAATATGAGCACAGGATACAAATATAAAACATGCAATGTATTAAAACTTCTAACACAATAGAGTTCGCAGTTCACGATAGTAAAAGTAAGGTTTGACTCACAGGAACACGTAGGCGGCGATAAGAATTATTTCTCGGAACGCCGGCATAATGGCGCCACACGGAGACGCCACACACTATGATTTCTGGGTTTCACAAATCACTTTTAGCACTATGATGTGGAACACAAAAGCTTTCTTTCACAGGATGTGTTAATAACACTAGGTACGCAAAACACTCGCGGGTCACGGATGTCGTATTTTCGCAGAGCGAAGGATTGGGTGTTGGACAGCCACCCAGGACGACGACTAGGAGTACTCGCAGCTTTCACGTAGACCGTTTACAGGATGCTCGCGGAACAAGGTCAGGCGTCACGCAGGTAAGTACAATTCACAGGGTTTGCAGGACGGATTCACCGGTTACGGATGAACACCAAGGCACTCGCGGAACAAGGTCGGGCGTCACGCGGGTAAGTACAATTCACAGGGTTTGCAGGACGGGTTCACCAGTTACGGATGAACACCAAGGTATGTTTAAATAAAACTTAATTAGTTTTAATTTTTGGATTTCGCAGGATACGGCGAGTCTTTTCACTTTCGTTTTGAACTATAATGGTTTGCGCGAATTGGCACTGGGGATGCCGTATCCCACCGCTGCCACCAAATGTTATAGGGTCCTCATCAGAAGGTGTTTTAAAAAAACGATTTTTAAAATGCTAGAATATAAATGTATTTATTTAACGTAATAACTATGATTACAAGGAGAGGACCCTTAAGCAACCGCACCGCGCGAGAGTGAAAATCCGACTGACTATCGTTAGTGAGCTCTTAGCTCTACAGACTGAAATGCTGAGTAAGACGGTTCTGTTAGTCAGAACCGTCATCGTATACGTCATCATATTAGGGTTCAGCAGAGGGTTATAACAGATCGACGCTGTGAACCGAGATCTAGCAAGAATTCAAGATTGGTCGGAGAGGTACGGTCTATGTGTCCATCCTGTGAAATGCCAAGCTATTCTTATTGGGAGCTCTAGAATAATAAACAGGCTGGACTGGACACAATGGCACTAATATACCACTCAGTTCTTCCGTAAAAGATCTCGGTTTACACATTGACTCCACACTTAGTTGGCAATCCCAGGTTACAAACGTCTGCCAAAAGGTTACCGGGGTTCTGCGCTCTCTTTACCGCCTGAAAAACTTTCTACCTGTCAAGACAAAGACAATGCTTGTGCAGACCTTGGTTTTTCCTATAATCGACTATGGTGATGTGTGTTATCTCGACCTGAATGCAGACCTGCTCAATAAACTTGACCGACTTCTCAATAATTGCATTCGGTTCATTTTTAATCTTCGTAAATATGACCATGTGTCCTCATATCGTCAACAACTGTCATGGTTGCCTATACGTCAGCGTCGTAATATGCGCGCGTTGACTACTCTTTTCACTTTTCTTCATTCGTCTAATAGCCCCAGCTACCTAGTGCCTCACTTTCAGTACCTCTGCTCCAATCATGACAGATATCTTCGCTCTTCTAATAATTCTCTTCTTCAGTGTCCTTCTCATAGCTCAAGCCTTGTACACTCTTCTTTTTCGGTACAAGCTATACTTCTTTGGAATGCGCTCCCTATCGAGATCAGGGAGGCAACTAATCGATTCACGTTTAGGGCTAAGGTGCGCCAGTATTTAATCAAACTGTCTCTTGAAAGGCCATAATAAAACCATCTCTCACGTGTGTTACATTGTGTATTAAATATATGTAAATTGTATGTATTTATTAGTATAATATGTATTATTTATATTATATAATCTTTATTATATATATACGTATATATGCATAGATATGTATGCTAATGGATTTTAACCAAATAATTAAATATTTCATATTTATAATTTAAACACCTGCCACAATCATTTCTGCACCACCCGAAGGTTGACTGGCAGAAAATGCAATTTAGCATTAAGTCCGCCTTTTGCATTGTAATTGCAGGAAGTGTTAATAAATAAATAAATAAAGCGATTAATCAAAATGGTTTCGTGAATTAGGACGATGAACTGCAACAGACCAATACCGCGCGATGCGGATTAAGTAGTGATTACATTTGGCAGTTGTAGTATGGTGTAAATGATTAAGTGCTCCTATGTAGCGTATAACAAGATTGCTTCTCGGACGGCATGTGTCCGATTTCAATATATTTTTTTGTATATATATTTTTTTTTAAATAGCTCCTGCCTTCGAAATAAATCCTATGTCGCGGGAGATTTGCCATACATACAACCAACGGACACAATGAACATCCAGACTCGAAACAACACTTTATGGATCACAAAAAGTGTTGTCTCGTGTGGGAATCGAACCCACGACACTCGGCGCAGTGTCAAGCGGCGAGGCGGCCACTTAAACCACTACGTCAACCGTGCAATCATAATATTCGAACTAGCTATGGATTTAAAGATTGGAGATACATATTAGGCATAAGCTCCACACAAAATATGTCAAAGATGTATCTCAAATCTCCAAATCCATGGATAGATCGAATATTAGAAACCGGCAGTATTAACAATAAAGTTAGGCCGCGTACAGCGTCAAGTCGGACGCGCCCTACGGCGTTTCTTACAGACCACCGCCTAAGTTATGTGAGTTCGTTCTCCATACGGTACAAAACTTTGGGTCATTCATAAATTGTCTCGTCGATTAGCACTGCGCTAAGGCGGTGGTCTGCAACAGACGCCGTAGGTCGCGTCCGATGGCGTCCGGCGTCTGCTGACGCTGGACGCGGCTTCCAGCGTTGTTTGCGATGGTCACTCAGGATTTTAGTTTCTCGCATGCGCTACAGACCATTTTAAGAGTTCTTCTCGAATAGGAGGAGGATGATGATCTTATTTTACAATGATTATTAAAACAGGAGATAATAAAAAGGCGTCACGACCTTTTCGTGAAGTGGGTTGTATGTCATAGACGCGGCGTCCGTAGGTAACGCCAGAATGCCCCGAAATGACTCCGTAGGCGGCGTACGACCTATGGATGCGGCGCACGGCGTTCGTGCGCCGCATCGGGCGTGTGCGAGAGACCACTATAGTGCATTTTCATAGTAAGCATTCGTAGGCCGCGTACAGCGTCAAGTCGGACGCGCCCTACGGCGTTTCTTACAGACCACCGCCTAAGTTATGTGAGTTCGTTCTCCATACGGTACAAAACTTTGGGTCATTCATAAATTGTTGTTTTGAATCTGTATCGTTTGTGCCAGTTGAATTAATTAAAGTCTCTCAAGATATCTACAAGCTTTTTTGTGAGATAGTTTATAAACAGGGGGCTTATTCACTATGACCATTTTGAAGTCTTAACGTGTTTTAACGTGCTAGTTACCCACGTCGGCACGTTATTGGCTTAAAAGGTATTCACTATGCCAACTTCAAGTTTGACAAGCACGGTAGCGCACGTTTCGGAAACGGTTTTAGTTGTCAAAATTCCGTGAGCTAAGAGGTCACGTAACATGCACGTAACGCGTTTATTGTAAACGATAGAGGATAAATAAGTACTAAGTTTATTTGTTTTATATTATTTTCAGTGTCCGTTAGTGGTTAAATGCTAAGTTTATTTGCTTTTTTATTTACCAGTGTCCGTGTCAAAGTTATTTAGTTAAATATTATGTTTTATGAAAATTGACGCCTGTCGCTGGCGCCAGCGTCTCACTCGTCTTCGGATAAATAATAAATCCATTATGGTTTATTAGATTATGTTAGAATTGGGCTATTTGCTGTACTAACCGCACTTATATTTTTTTATATTGTAGCGCGACTGCAACTGTCATGTCTGTCATCATTATGTTTTCGTTCAAAAATTGAATTAAGTACAAAAGATTAACTAATCTTTGAAGATATTTTTTTTATTTTGAGATTGTTCCTGGCGAAATTGAACTAAAATAATATAATTTAAGTTTTATTAGCCTTTTCTATTTGTACTGTAGCTTTTAGTGAAAATTACAAGTTAGTAAAATAATATTTATAAAATCGAAATTGAGCCGGCAAACCGGCATTAAGATTTATGAACGAATGTTGTGAAATTGATAACTAGGCATAGACAAGCTGTCGTATGGCATACTGAATATCATATTTTGATTGTCGTGGTACGTCACGTTACTGAAACACGTTTACGTCTAGTGTACGTCACGACGACACACGTCTTGAACACGGTATTTCAGTGGTCATAGTGAATAAGCCCCCTGTGTGGGTGTAATAGAATGACGGAAAACGGTAAACTCGTGTAGTTGCGTACTTTTTCTGATAGTAGATAGAAATGACAAAAATAGATGTAAAATAAAGTTTATTTTGTTTATTATAAGTACAAAATAATTAGGTACCTACCTAGTTATCTAAATAGACAGTAGGACAGAAAAATTGTCATCTCGTAATTCTAACGGCGGGCTTAATCACGTCAATACTGAACTAAAATCAAGCCATCTGTCATATTTATCTCGCTAAACGCGTTTACATTGTCACCTATGATATATTTTATGGCTATTAAGAACACTGAACCATATACCCAGTATTTGATATAAATTTTACTCGATATATAAGACGATTATCAATAAAATTTCTATTATTTCTAGCATTGACCCGAATCGGTTGTAAACTATGTTATTGTTATCGGTCTACAAAAGTTATATTTAATTTAAAGGATCACTTCTGGGTGGTCCGCACGGTTCAAGAAGAGTGTCTTGTACTGGAAAAACGCTAGGATGACGTTGAAAATGATAGAACTAGGGCGAAACCACGTGTCGCGGAGAGCTAAAAACATCCATATAACACTGTATGCAAAGGGCGCCCAAGCTCTGCCCAACTATTTGAGGATCTCACAAAATTTTGACACATATCAGTATTATGGCTGCCTCCGTGGTCCAGTGGATAGTGTATGCGACTGCTGATCGCAGGTCCCGGGTTCGATTCCCTGTTTGGGCAAATGTGTTACTGGATTTTTCCGAATACTCAGTAGCTGCCCGGAGTCTGGTGATGTGCCCGGTAACGGCAATAGGCTCGCCCCCTATTACGTGAGACCTAAAAATTCAAGGCGAAATGTGCGTGTAATATTTACACCTCTGCCTACCCCGTGGGGGTGGATACAGGCGTGAGACTATAAAAATAAATAATAATAAATATCAGTATTAAACTAACAACACTTGGTACAGTGCTAAAGAAGATTATTTAACAAACCACTACCACGGTAATATAATCTAACAGTATTGTAACTCAGCCGTCTTGGTGAGTTATATACCTACAGACGCGCCCGTATGCGAGCTGCGGCACGATCGCGGCTGTGGGTACCTTAGGCACAGTCCGCACAGTCTAATGGGTACTTTTCTCGAGGTGCGTAGGTATAATTCGAGTTTCGAGCGTTTGTATGGAGTTACAATACTGTTAGATATTATTAGCGTGCCACTACGCAATCAGTGCATCAGTTACTCATATAAAAGATCTTTACAAATAGGTTTGTCTGAGAAGTACCTAAAAGCCCTGTAAGCAAAAGAGCACTTACTCTTGCAAAGATAACTCGAACAATTATACTAATGGTTTATGCAGAAACTCTCTCATTAATTCTAAGCTGGAATACTCCTAATGCGTTAATAGTAGTAGTTCTCGTAGTAGTTACTTAGCTAATTTAACTTAGTAGGTATTCAGGCTGCCGCACCTCTAAACTCGGGTTAGTAGAGCCTGCTGTACGTTACACGTAATAACGTAAGGAGTTCATTTATAAAGATGGCATTTGTAGGCACAATAAATCTAATAAGTGGCTGGCAGCGGCTAGACACGAAGAGCCGAAAATCGGGCTCAGTGGCGTGCCATTAGAGAGGCCTATATTCTGCTGAATATACACTAGCAGGCTGATGATGAAATAAATCGGAACAAGATGTCTGTCTTGTCCTAAAGACTTGACTTTTTATTGCAGCAATGATTATTATTAGTGTCTTAGTGTTATCCCAGTTGCTTCCGAGATTTTTCGTCAGAGTCCGCGACTGATATTACCATATTTGACATAATATTAGCGCTGTTATTATTGCACCATTGATACTTATCTGCATTTTATACAATTAGGAGATATCAATTTCTAATGTTACAAAGTATTGTATAGGCAAATTCTACACTCAGGTTTAGTAAAATAAAATAGCTATTAGAAGAATCTGTAAGAAACATGTACCAGTCCCATAGTAGACCATTAACATTTATTTCAAGTCTAACAAAAACTTTATATTACCACATAACATGAAGTTCCCATGGGAATGATGTTTCGCAGACAACATAGATCTATACAATTCATTTATTACTATTCTGTTTCTGTTCAAATAAAACTAAAATATGCAGTGTGTAACGAGTTCTGGTAGTAGTAAAACGCAGAAGAGGTTCTAGATGCGTTTATTGCCGAGTATTGTCTCACTTCCCTTGCACGAGTATGACCGACCAACAACACGACACTGGCCTGAACACTAAGGGCTGCAGTCTCCCACGCTGTTCCCTCCGGTAGTGTGCAGGGCAGGTTGCTCGAAGAGCTGCGCGTAGCGGCAGATCCTCGCAGGCCGTTGGCTCAGCTGGCAGGTGCCGGCGGTGTGTGTGCGATGAGCGGGGCAGGCCAGACTCTTCGGCAGAGGTGACGCCGAAGGCGATGCAGCAGGTGTAGTGGTCTAGGTAGCGTAACCCGGAGCTTAAGGTAAACCTGGAACCTGAAGGAAAGCAGCATTAGGAGAGCCACAACCAATAGAGTCAGGCAGGCGGCGTCAGCCGGCCTCAGCTAGCAGGTAGAGAGATGGGCAGTACGCTAACGCAGTAAATGTAGTAACATACCCACAGCTGGGACCAGGATACGCGTATGAAATAGTAATAGCACGTAGTTAGGTACGGTAACAATAATTAGGGATGCCGGTCTCTCTGTCGGCCCCTATATATACCGGGCCCTCCATCAGAGTTCGTGTCGGCGCGTAACCAAATATGGGCAAAACTCACGAGCGCGGACGATGGCCTTCTCTGATTGGCCGAGCGTATGGACGGTATTATGACGTACACTCGGTAGGTACCGGTCATACGCCACAATACCGCCCGCCTTAGGAGAGGATTTTACGTGGCTAACAAGGAAAATCCGACTAGCTGCGTTAGGTCTATGAGTCCGCTACTGTCCAAGCTAAGACGGCATATAGAAAGAAAGAAGGGAGAGTCTTATACGGTTTGTAACAAGTAGTTAGGCGCCATAGCGTATAAGTTTTAGGTCCTTTATGTGCCAAAACCCAATAGAACTTCCAGACGCGTCCGACAACTCGTAAACGAGAGGCGACTTTTTATTAATCACTGTGCACTTCACGAATTTAGTGGCTAGTTTCTTACAGAAGGACTTATCCTTGTCGCTCTGATAAAAAGTCCTTTTCCACACAGTGTCTCCCACATTAAACTCAGCTGGTTTATGGCGTAAATTATACGTTTGGGAATTCCTAGCATGAGCTTGAATGAGGAGTGCCTGAACTTAGTCAAATATGCCTGATAAGTGACCTATGTATTCTGCGTAATCGTCCCTAGGTATGTATACTATATCATCAGCGTCCGTGTCAACATAGTGTGAGCCGCATGGAACTAATTCACGTTCATAGACTAAAAAACTAGGTGTATAGCCCGTGACTTCATTAACTGCAGTATTTCATGCAAACTGCACCTTAGGTAGGAGAGTGTCCCATAATCTCTGGTCATTTCCTACAAACGCCGCTAAGGTAGAACCAATGGTTTTATTATAGCGTTCGACCGTATTGACATGTGGGAAATATTTAGGAGTATAATGAAGATAAGGAATTTTGTACTTGCGCAACATAGCTTTTAAAGTACCATTGTCCAATATAATTGTAGATGGTATACCATGAACTAAAAATATTTTTTCTTCCAAAATATTAGTTATTATTTCAGCAGTTGCGCGCCTGATAGGAAAAAGTAGGCAGAATTTACTAAAACAACAAGTTACTACAAAGATGTAGGCGTTTTGTTTTCTTGTGACGGGTAGTGGCCCCACCAAATCTACACTAATGGTTTGGAAGGGTCGTGAACACACTTTGGGTCGTCCCATGGTTCCCAATGGTGCATGGTTCTGATGTTTGTGCGCGATACAAGTGTCGCAAGAATTTATGAACTTCACTACGTCATCATGCATTTTGGGCCAATAGTAACGCAGTGCTAAGCGCTTGTAAGTTTTAAATATACCGAAATGCCCCGAAGTGGGTTCGGCATGGTTCTCTAATATGGCATTATTTCGATCAGAAGAAGGTAGTACTTCTTTCCATTCGAACTCCTTACGTAGCATACACCTAGATTTAATCAAACGATACAATTTATTATTTTTAATTAGGCGAAGATAAACAACCATTGTAGGTGGCTGAATACCATTGATCAGTGTCAACATTAGGGTCATTCACGTTATTATTATTCGCGTTAATTATATTTACAGGTAGGGATCGTGATAACGCATCGGCTATAATATTATCTGCGCCGCGCCGATGCTTTATTTCGAAGTTAAAGGCTGACAGACGAACCGACCACCGAGCTAATCTACCAGTCGGGTTGCTCAAGTTTAGGAATCATTTCAGTGCGGAATGATCAGTATACACAACAAACTTTAACTCGTTATCTAAATAACAGCGCCAATATTCGTGTGCTGTTAGAACTGCTAATGTCCCCCGTTCTGTTATACTGTAGTTTTGTTCCTGTGCATTTAGTGACCTACTCATGTAAGCGATAGGGAGTTCCACGCCATCTATTTCTTGTGTAAGTAACCCACCGATGCCGCTCGCACTCGCATCTGTGTGAACTTGAAAAGGTTTCTCGTAATCGGGACACGATAATATTGGTGCGGAGCTTAACAATTGTTTTAGTTTACAAAACGAGTCATCAGCTTCCACCAACCACTGGAATGGTGCAGCTTTCTTACCGGTAGAAGTAAGTTTGTTCAAAGGACCGGCAATAGTACTAAAATTAGGTATAAATCGCCGATACCATGATGCAATGCCTAAGAACCTTTTGACTTCTTTTTTATTCTTAGGCGTAGCATATTGAAGAATGGCTTCCACCTTACATGGGTCTATCTTGTAATCCTTTAGAGTTTACAACGTAGCCCAAGTACTTCAATTCATCACGGAAGAATTTAGATTTTTCTAAGTTTATTGTTAGGTTCGCCGATTTTAATTTTTCGTATACTTTATTTAATAGTGACACATGAGCATTAAAAGATGGCGATATAAGCACGATATCGTCTAAGAAAACGAATACTGAGTTTTCGAATTCAGGGCTGTTCGTAAACAAGTGATCCACCAAACGCTGTTGTGTCGCAGGCGCATTCGTTAAACCAAACGGCATAGTCACAAATCTAAATGTTCCTGTAGTAGGCTTATAGAACGCAGTCTTATCACGATCACATTCGCGAAGAGGCGTCTGCCAAAAAGACTTAGATAAGTCTATACTACTTAGATATCTAGCGTTCCTAAGGTTGTCTAAAATTTCGGATACGTAAGGTAGTTTGTACGCGTCTTTTTTAGTAATAGAATTAAGTTTCCGACTATCTAAACAAAACCTTAGTTTACCGTCCTTCTTAGGCGTTAGTAAAATCAGTGACGACCACGGACTTTCGCATTTTTCTACCACTCCCAATGCAAGCATTTCATCTAATTCGTCAATAATTATTTTTAATTTCGCCGGCGGTAACCTATAATATCTTTGGCGTATCGGCGCAGAATCGCCAGTGTCTATTGCATGTTCTATTAAGTGAGTTCGTCCTAAACCGGTTTTTTCAGTAGAAATCGACTCGTATTGCCTTATAATTAACTTAGCCGTTCTTTGTTGTGACTCACTCAACTCACTAAAAGATTGCAATACGTTCGTGTTACTCGGCTTATTTTCACTTAACACCCTACACGGCAGTGTTTTAGACATGCATACGGATGCGATATGGTTAGGCAGTAATTTAAATAGTTTCCAGAAATCGATGCCTAAAATTAAATTACTTGTAACTTCTGGAATAATTTAAGCTTTCAATAAGTGGGTTTGATTATTAAAAGTAGTGGGTAAGTTGATAAAACCGCGCGGCAACAAGATATTTCCATTCGCGGTCCGAATGGAATTAGTGTTGTGACACTGCTGTATTTCTAATCCGGTTTTAGTAATTACCTCGAGATGGGAGTTGTTACCTAAAATTGTAATGGCTGAACCGGATTCGAGCAATCCACAAATAGGTAAACTGTTAATCGTTACGTTAACATAGGGCCTTAGGTCATTTTTAGGTTTATTATCCAGGATCGAGGCGACGGAATAACTAGAGAAATACACTTTTAATAATAATAATAATAATAATAATAATAGATATGACCATTAGCCAACAAGTTCGTCGTAACCGAAAGGATATGGCGGCATGTTGGATAGACTACAAGAAAGCGTATGATTCTGTGCCACATACATGGCTTTTGAGGGTGTTGGAGTTGTATAAAATAAATACAACTCTACGCACCTTCTTAAGGTCATGTATGGGGCAATGGAAAACGGTTCTTGGCTATCCAGGATGCCGACGGATCCAGGGAAATGGCGAACTTGTTAAAATTGAGCGGGGTATCTTCCAGGGCGATAGTCTGAGCCCGTTGTGGTTTTGCTTAGCGCTGAACCCTCTTAGTACATTACTAGAGGGTTCAGGGTTAGGTTATAGGCTACGCAGAGGTGGTCAGGTCATATCCCACTTGTTGTTCATGGATGACTTGAAGCTGTTTGCTCACACCAATTCACAGTTGATGGATTTACTAAAAATTACTGAAAGTTTTAGTAATTCTATCAAAATGGAATTTGGTGTGGATAAATGTGCAGTGATACATGTGAAACAAGGAAGGATGGTGGAATCTGAAGGGATTCAACTCTCAGATTCCATTAACCTCAGATCACTTCTGCGAACCAATACCTATAAATACTTGGGTATGTCACAGGCCTTATGTATTAACGAGACAGACATGAAGCAATCGGTGCAAGAACGTTTCTTTGGCCGCCTGACAAAAGTACTGAAAAGTCTTCTGTCAGGTGGCAATAAGGTTCGAGCTTGCAACGGTTGGGTCATGCCGGTTCTGATGTACTCCTTTGGCATACTCAAGTGGACTCAGACTGAGTTAGACGCCCTGGACAGAAAGGTGCGTACAATGCTGACAGCTTACCGGATGCATCATCCACGCTCGTCCGTAATGAGGTTGTATATTCCGCGGAAGTGTGGAGGTCGTGGCTTTTTAAATGTCAAATCTCTACACAACCGCGAAGTATGCAACCTCAGAGAATATTTTCTCAACGCGAACGTGGATATGCATCGGGACGTTGTCGCAGTGGACGCCGGATTAACCCCGCTCAGTTTATCGAAGGACAACTGGCGCAGACCTGTGGTGCTTAGCACTGACGATCGCAAGCTTGTTTGGCAGAGCAAGGAGCTTCATGGCAGGTTCTACCGGGCTCTACATGGGCCGGAAGTAGACTTATTAGCCTCGGTGAACTGGCTACGCTTCGGTGACCTCTTTGGGGAAACCGAAGGGTTTGTCTGTGCAATTGCTGACGAAGTGATCAAGACGAATAACTACCGGAAATATATCCTGAGGGATGGCACTACTGATATTTGCCGTGCGTGTCACCAGCCTGGTGAATCCCTCAGGCATATCATTTCCGGTTGTTCTCGTCTTGCTAACAGTGAGTACTTGCACAGGCATAACCAAGTAGCCAGGGTCATTCACCAGCAACTTGCTCTGAAATACAGGCTTGTAGATGGTGAGGTGCCGTACTACAAGTATGTGGCGGAGCCTGTCCTGGATAATGGTCATATCACGTTGTACTGGGATCGATCTATCATCACAGACAGGACTGTTGTTGCCAACAAACCTGATATTGTGTTGATAGATCGATCAGAGCGCCGCGCAATAATTGTTGATGTTGCCATCCCTCATGATGGCAATCTCGTGAAGGCTGAGAAGGACAAGCAGATAAAATATCTGGACTTGGCTCACGAGATTGTTGACATGTGGGATGTTGATTCAGCAATTATTGTGCCGATAATCGTTACAGTGAACGGTTTAATACCCAAGAGCCTCACCCAACATCTTAGGAGGCTCGCGTTGGAACCTTGGGTCAGGGGCCTGATACAGAAGGCAGTACTCCTGGACACGGCACGCATAGTGAGGAGGTTCCTTTCTCTTGAGCCCTAACCACCAGTAGCTTGGAGTCTGTTCCCGATACTGGTGGGTTTCCATAACATACTTTTATATTTTTAAATGTATTTTTTTTTATATTTAAAAATGTATTAATATGGTATGAGATAAATATTAAATAAAGGTGATAATAATAAATCTTTATTTGCATAAAAACATGGTAAATGAAGGTGTAACAGGAATTATACAGAGCATACATGTTTTGCCAGTATTATACAAGCATGCAAATTATACACATTTAATTTTTTAGAGTGTTTAGCCAATTTCTCCAATCATCTTTGTCAAAATTGGTTGAATAGGTTGTAGAACCTAATTTAGATTTTGACACGCCCCGACCCTGACCAACTAGTTTTTTGGTTTCGTCGATTTACAGTTCGGGCAGTTAGGGAATGTCACATCCCTACGGCCGCACTTGAAGCAAATTGCGAACCGATCGCGTTTGCATTCATTCAAACTGTGATCATTGATACGGCAGCGCGGGCAGTACTTGGACGTGACTAGAGCGACAGAGCTAGGTTTAGACTTAGGTTTGCTAGGTTCGTTGTTCTCAGTGTATTCGGACGTACCCTCTATAGTAGCAACGGGATAATTATTGTAGGAATTATTACGCGCTCGGTTATTAGGTTTGTGACTGTAAGCTAGGTCTGGTGCCAACGTGTCGTTACTATAATACGGTTCGCGGAATTGAGAGTTCAAACATTTCATCCGTTCGTAGTTTAAACATAACGTACACTCGGTAGGTACCGGTCATACGCCACAAGTGATAATGCAAATTCGGTCAGTAGTTTCACGACAAAACTTTTGTGTAGAATTTAACACTCCATCAAATGAAATGCACAGTCATGTCCGCCGCTACTGCGCTATCTCAGGCGTTGTTCGAAATAACAACACGAACTCAACTAAATAACTTGCCAACTAAAATTGCCTAGTCGGACCGTTGACTTAATGAAGCTAGCTAAAATCAATTTCACTCGGCATTACTGTTAAGGCCAGGTACGGACTTGGCGATATTAAGGCAGAGGGCGTCGCGTCGCCGCTGTACCTGTTCATAAGTAGTTAACTATGTTTTATTGCCATCGGACTCGGTTGGTCTAAATGACTTATTTATATTTATTGAAAGTAGGTACTTACTGCAATGCCTGGTGACAAGACTCTTTAGAACTGAGTTGATTTTATTTTATTTTCTACAATCGTATAACTTAACAATTGGGTCCTGTGCTTAATTCAAATTTATTAGGACTAATATCTTTCAAACATTTAAAATTTTAACCTCAAAATTGTCATAGCAGATAATTTGCCACAAACTCTAACAAAATGCGTAAGCGTACCAATTTTTTACAAAACCGACGTCGGAGGACGTATTAGCTTAAGAAACTGGGTCGTATTTTTTAGCCTGTCTTAAGTAATAAGAAACAAATTGTTTATCAACAAAGTAAAGACGAATGTTTTCAGGAACTTGACAAAAAGTAACTTCTGACTCAGATGTGTATGCCTCATAATTTGTGATTACTTTTCTTTTATACTACTTTCGATTTAATTTTCTTATTTGTCACGGATAAATAAGCTATGTTGACATGAAAGGAGACAGTACAATATATCAAGAAGTTTCGGGATAAGGATAAATTCCCATACACAGTGGCTACATAGCGTGTTTACTCTATTTATTGTGGTGCTACCCTAACACTCTGATTTCATGGGTGATTTCGTGGTCTGAGCAGCCACTGTAACGTAACACTGCGCTGAGTATTGTATGTTCGATCCTCACACCGGACAATTGGCGATTTCTATGAAAACTGAAAGAGAATTACTTGACATTTTTTATAAAGGATAGTTGGAGTATAAAACTAAAGCTTTGATATTCTTTATTTACAGAAAGACACGCTGTTTTACTTAGCTAAGCCAAGATGACGTGAAGCAAGAGTAATTTTAGTTCAATAACTCTGAGACAGCAGGAGACAGGTAATATCGCATTCTACGACATAGACACCCATATAATATAATTTTAGAAGCATCTGAATCACAGCACTCGGTAGGCGAATGGTTGCGCGTGCCAACACAGTAATTACCTCGTTATCTATCGTTAGGTTTAAGCGGAAGCTTCGTCGCTTAATACTGCCCGAGTACTGTGGGTTCGATCACCGCACGAGACATTGCTTTGTATGATCCTAAAATTATTGTTCGAAACAGCCTCTGCACTCGAAAGATCCAAAGTGCGGGAGACGTTTTAAAAAAAAAAAGAGAGACAAAACATAAAAATTGATACAAAATTAAATTTACCTTATGATAATAAACGTAATGCTACAGGCTCTTCTATATCATAGTTCAAGCATTATTCCACTTACATCCAAGACTTTTCGTCTTGAAGCCCGGGGTCCTTTTTCTAGTCTTACGAGATTTTACAGAATATCAGCTTCTCTACAGAGCCTCCGCAACCCATAGGCATAGCGATATTCCATGTACATAGTTTAGACTACTGAAGCTCCTCATAACTACTGAAAAAAATATTCATGACAACTGGGACCGACAGTTAATGTGCTCTGCGAGGCTCGAGACAATCGATAATTAGCAATTAAGGAGGCTACCAGATTTGCCGTCACTGCAGAATTTAGAATCTTCAATATTCTAGAAAAATGTAGAAAAAAAAAACACAAGCACGGTAGATTATAAAATCAGTAAGCCCAAACGAAATCTAAATGTATGTCTTTCTCCTAGCGTTATCCCAGTTTCAATCCGGGATCCGCTTACTATATGTAGTCTAACCGGATTTGACTAAATATTAAATCTAAATGTATGTAAATATTATAAAATAATTTCAATCAGTATAATAAACATCCTTGAAATTAAATTCCTTAGCTCTATTTTCATCCGATTAACTTTAGAAATTAATTAATTTTATTAATAACTATTTACCTAGCGACGTAATCCTACTTAAATTTATAGCAGAACATCTGACCGGCACTTTCATATTAAGAGAATTAAACTGTTTCTTCATGTGACTTAAGCTTAGTTCTAATAATATAAGCTCTTTTAAGTACTTAATGGTTAATAAAGTAATCGACTTTAATTATCTCATTAAAAGTAAATGAACGGCAGTCCTTTAAATTGTCAAGTAACCAATTTGAACATGAATTTCGTGGCTAATTAATAGTCATTTTTGTCCTAATCAAGTACTTAGTACTTGTGATAAGGCACGCTTCGGCTATTCACGACACGAATTAGTGGAGTACCCTCGACGTGAAGCTCGAAACTGATCGTGATGTCCCCCTATTTCATAAAGGAGACGTTTAGTATTTTTAGAATTATATCTTCATCCTTCAGTTTATGTACTTACGAAAGCGTGATGTCTCTTTCTTCTGCATATACTGCACAGGATGTAAGTACAAAAGTTATGAGTGTCTTTGTCGCAAAAGCCGTATAGTGATAGACGACTTTTGTAGCAAATGAATACTAATTGACGAATCGCATATACGAAAAGCAGTTCCACTGTTCCGTTAAAGAGTAAAAAGTATCATTCCCCTGAATAGATAGGTGACAGCGCTTGACAGGCTGAAACAATCCCATTTGCCGTAAAATAATGAATGAAAAAAAAAAAACTTCTGACAGAGTACTTAAACAATAAAAATATCATCTGCACACACAATGGGACGTTTCCACATCCTTGTTGTGTCGTCCTTTGTTCAGCGTATGCATTTCGTACTTTCGCGCAATTTCCACCGTCCTTCAGTGAACTGCCGTTCTGTTAACACGTGTCTCACTCGCTACTCGTAAACCCGGCTATTTTAGTTTCCACTGTTCATTCTGTTCCTACATTTTCGTTATAACAAGTTAAGCTTGTTATCCTGATTACAAAGCAACGTTGACAGCTACGGTAACATTTAACACGGCGCATTAATACGTTCGATACAGCTCTAAATACGAGTTGCATTAAAATTAAGATTTTAATTTAAATTGATGATTTTAGATTGTTTTACTTTATATTGTAAGGGGACGTGTTTAATTAGAATATCTCGTGTTTCCTACTTTCTGAAGGCTTGTATCGCTATTTCAGGTAAGGGAATATCGTATTTCAAGTTCAGTTATTTTTAATGAACCTCTTTGGGCTGTCATTAAAAATAAGTATGTTGTAAACTATAGTACCCTTAAAGAATCACCTTATTTGTCTGTTTACGGTTTTTCGGGGAGTATCAGTACTAACGAGCTGAAATTTGACGAGGTTTTGCATTCTGGTTGCCCACAAAACTGTAAAATAAATTTTAGAACCCCTATTTTCGCAAAAATTGTGACAAATGTTACTGCCGATTACTTTGTACGTTGTTTTATGATATTGGGCTTTTCATTACAATGCAGGATTATATTTTCAAATATTTAGCATCACTCCTCAATTCCATTTCCATTTCCCAGTCCCCACCAACTAAACCATAGTATTTGGATTAGTACAAACTATCTAAAATAGTGGCTGAATAATAAATAATGAATTTTAAGGAACATTAATAATATCACAACTAATTTGCGACTAATTACTGATGGCGGGCCCCAAACTTAATTAATCGGCTTTATGCATTTTTGTGTTACAATAGAACTTAGTATTGTTAAATTATATTACTAAAATATAAACAAAAATGTTATGCATCGTGAATAAACCCGAACGTACATAATAAACAAATTAAGTCGTATATTTCACCTGTCGTAAAAACGCAGTAATTTATGTTATTTTTCATGTTAAAACTTTTTCGCTTTTTAATACAATACAGCGTGTATTTTCATTTGACAATATCGCGTTCGAGTGTATCACATATTGAAAGCGATCGATTGTTAGCGGCGCCTTTGTACAATAATAGCAATTTAGAACACATATTACTTCATGTGGACGCTCAAACGTAGCGAGTGAACGGTTAACGGTTTCAGAGTGTGATATTGAATACGAAATACAAACTAGAAACATGAATTCTTAAACGAATTCTGGTGAAGGTAAACAAACAATTTGAACGAGCATATTGTGTCACTGTCCGCTCGCCACAAGAGCGACGCTGCGTCGACAAAACGGAATGCATTTATGAGTGTCTTTAGGTACTATATTTGTATATGAATAACATGTCCCTCATAACCACGTATATTCAGACGGGTTACAGTTACTTACTCACGTTATTATTGGGTTCGTTGACATTTTCGATGCGTGCGTAGGTGATGACTTTTTAACTAAATCATTTGTTGTCAATTCATAATATGCATGTTTTTTATAGTTAAATAGAATAGTGTATCAGAGAAGCATTCGTATATTTTGAATGACCATCCATCCTATTACGTAGCTACAGAAAGAATAACAGTTCCTTGTATAGAATACCCCGGTTTTAGCGTCAATAATGAATATTACCTACGCATAGGGACATGCATTGACATACTACGATATAAACAAACCGATCAAGATTTCCTGGATGAGATTGCTTCTCATTGCTTAAAATATATTATTCTTATTCTATAGAAATACATTGCTTGTATTCATGGTATTTTTAAATCGCAAAAGGTAATCCTAACTGTATACACAGTTAGTTGACCTTCTTTCTTAACCTCTTCGATTGTAGATAGGTTCCTATATTAGTAATATTGGTCTTCGTAAATATGACCTCTCTACTTTAATCGTCCATAGATTTTCGACTTCCTAATAATAAGGTCGACGGGCTGTTGGTGCATTTGCTGACAAAGATAATAGAACTACATAAAAAACCTTAAACTTATTCGTTGTTGTGTTTCCGCTTTTGAAGTTCTGACTGGCGTCTTGTGCTTCAAGTATTTAGCTTTGACTTGAAGAGCTTTCAAGCTGTCCGTTCTCTGCAGGTTTCCTTTGATTACAACCGCAACTGGTAAAGTGGACGTGTTTGCCATTGTAGCTTGAAATCCTTGGTTTAATTACCTTACTGCTGTTATTTCTTGCCAGTTCTACGAACTTTGAGATGGTAATAAGAACATATGTAAGTATTTTAATGTGATAAATCTTACCTATATTGTTATTTATTGTAAATATTTCATAGTTAACAAAACTAGTTCCACCAGTTTAAAGGCCTTCTTATAATTTAAATTGGCAAGTTCAGAAATGACACAACATCATTTAAATTAAACGCAGATAGGTTACTGTATAAAATATTACATCGTCCTAGCGGTCTCCCAATTGCATCCAAGGCTTTTGCCTAGGGCCTAATCTTTTTAGACTACTAACTTGTTACTTGTCTGACTTTTGTTATTTGACTGCCACCTGACTGCCCCAACCCAAAGGTGATAGAGATATTCCATGGTTAAGACCAGTGTCAGGTTATTCACGGGTTATTGACTACCTATAACTACTGTCAAATATAACTACGTGAATAACCACAATATTTTGGTTCAAAATTAATAATAGTCAACTCTCAGGGGGATATTCGAAATATAAACTTTTCATCCAACACTTGCTTATAATAATTTGCACGATGATGACATTACATTATGCGGGTATATCGTCTTTCTTCCCTTTGGTTTTGCTAAAGATAAAAATATGGTTAGTGTTGCAGTTACTATCTGCATTAGAAGCCACGGTACGAAATGACCTTTTCCACTTAACTAATCACAGCATAATACATAATTATACCATTATGCCTCACATTAAACCGTAGCTGCTGAATAGATATGATCTTTATGAGTATGCCCTTTGCCGGTAAGTGGGGAGACGAGATAATTTATTAACTAAGAAGTGGTTTTTAAGTAATTTTCTGTAATAAGTTACTCACCTTTAGAGAATATACTCATTCTGTAGTACGGGTTGTATAAAATAGTAATTCGCTAGTCACGGTCCGTTCGTCAGTCACGCGCGGCACGCATTAGTAACACCGAAGTAACTATTTAGTAATCTGTGGTAACACTATATGTATATTATGTACTATGTTTTTGTACAATTTGTGATCATTATTATTATTTAATTTAGCTAGGTGAATAGTGAAATTAATATTTAATGTACATATGTATTATTATGTATGTTATACCATTAGTATGCATTGATTACTAACTAAGAGTAAGCTGCGTGACGATAATAATTTTCTTAACAATTTAACATTAGTTTTGATAAAAGGGTACTACAATTAATATTTGTTGCATATAATTATAGTATTCGATTAGCTTCGAGCCGCTTTGTGGAAAAACTTATATTCTATAAAGTCTCTATTCAGTACCGACATTGCGAACTTAAATAAAGACCAAGTGAGGGTAGGTGCTGAAACCCGCACTTCCACAAGACGTCGCTGAGCTCTCATCAGTCTCTCCGCGACCACGCTCGGTGCAAGACGAGCGAAACGTCGGTAACAAATAGGTATTTATACCTTATATAAGTCAAGTTAACGCGATTAAGACCCGCTAAATTAATTTCTATGATGTATACAAATCGCGAAAGTTTAAAATCGATTAACTTATATTCTGTCATATCTGATTAAAGCTGAAGCAGAACCGAGCTCTCAGTGACGATGATGATGAATCGGTGCCTTCTAACTTTGCCGAACCATAAAGACGTGGAACTCATTACCTGCCCACGTGTTCCCTTCTTCCTATGATCCCGAGTCGTTGCTCACATGAAGAAGCTTTTCTCTATCAACATAGGAGCCATCATGCCATTATTTTTGATATTTTGTTGGTATGATGGCTTTTGCTATGGGACTCTATGACTGCTCAAGATCAGGCGGCATGGAGTCATTTTGATAGGCTACAGTAAAAAAAAGATGACGAAGATAATATTCGATTAAGATGACCTCACGGGACAACAATTTGTGTGTTGCACTGTGGTTGTTCCAAGTTTGGGTGATTTTGTTACCGATGTTTGGAGTTTTATAAATCTTCGCGATACGTGATTACCTAATCGCTATTAAACCTGCGGATTTCATAAACAAATAAACGAAACATTACAATACGTAACTAATAATTAGAAAAACGCTCAAGGCTATGATAATCAAGAGAATTTTAATATTCTATCAGACACACATCGTCATCAAACGTATTAAATGACTCCGATAGAAATAAATTTGTATAACGACTTTTCGAAACTTGTGCTGTTGTTTTAGTTTTCCTTTCAACTAGTAGATGTTGGTTTGATATTCAAAAAACACGGAAAAAGAAGACCAATCAAATATTTTTCTTTATACTTCTTAATACTGCCCGTAACTAATGTAGTGCAATAAGAATTTAAGAACTGTTGTCGATTAACCTGCAAATTAGTCTAAGATTTCACACCTTACAACGGGGCCAGAATGAAGGTGTTAATCAAAATCTACATTTGCGGTGTTTACAAAACGTATCAAACATCTTACAAAGTTCTGCCATTTTTTTAAAACTACGAACAGACAAACACGAACATGTATATTATATGTGACCGTATTTTGGCCATAAATATTTGCAGCTATCTATTTTAATAGGTATTTATGTAACAGTCATAACCTTCGCGTCATTACGCGTTGAAGTGCAGTTAGTAGACTGCAGAGAAATCTACAATTTTCTAGTAATTATACATTAAAATTTTGTTTAGCTAGAGAAATATTTGTGTAAGTTAGTTTTGGTTTCGTAATCAACTGACCTTAGACATTTTTGGGCAACATACATAAAAGATGAAACCATAACTGACGACCGGTTGGCGCAGCGGGAGTGTAAGCGACTGCTACGCCGAAGGTCGCGGGTTCTATTCCCGCTCAATTCAAACATTTGTGTGCATGAACATGGGTGTTGGTCTTGGTCTGGGTGTTTCTATGTATAATATGTATGTATTTCCAAAAAAGTATAGATGTATGTTCATCCATTATCTAGTACCTATAGTACAAGCTCTACTTAGTTTGGGACTAGATGGTGATGTGTGTAAGTTTTAGAATATTATTATTATACTGTATGCACCTCAGAATAATCAATATACATACATATTATTGACTATCTGACAAATAACGCACTGCTGAAACTACTGGTCGCAAGAAGATAATATTTAGCATGTATGTAAGGGAATAAAAAGGAGGCGGAGTTTGTTTTCTGTCCGAGCATGCACGCGGGAGCAACAACGGGCTACGGGCTGGTAATAAGTCGCCATGTGCTTAAAAAGCTTTTGACAGAAAACTTAGCTAACACTACAGGTTGTTTACTGCACTTGTAACACCATCTGCATCGAGTTGCGTAATATCGTAACATAAGGAAAATTGTTTACAATGTATAAAAGACGCATGTTGCTTCAGCTGATGTTAGAAGAACAAATTTACAAGTATGCTGCCATTTCAAAATATTGCAAAGGATTTTTAATTCAATTTAATAAGATTTATTTCAGATCACAAACAATCCATATAGTAAATTCGTGTTGGTAAAACAAAAATTATAAATGTATAAACTAATGTTAGTAAACTCAATCTACGTTAGCAGCCGAACCCCATGCTACTCACGTAATATATAAGGGTACATTCTTCGATGCATGAATTCGACCCAATGACGTAACAACTTATCTTAAAATTCTGTACAGCTTATCTAAAGAATCGTTAGTCGAGGGTTTATACACATTATAAAATGAAGTCCCCACTATGAACGCAGTAAACTTTAAAACTACCAAACGGATTTTTTAAACAGTTTTAAACATTATATAAGGTGATCCCAAGGCAGGTTTAGGTGTATAATACACGCGGGCGGAGCCGCGAGTGTAGTCAAGTAATTTATATATTAACGTTAATATCGCACATAGCCAAAAATATTGATTTTAAATACAAGTTATAACACCAACTTTCATCGACAACTTCTAAATTTGGAGAAGAGGCACCGGTCACTGAAACGGTTCCCTAAATGTAGCTGATTGAAATTCAGGTTGTTAAGCCACTAAGTGGTCTCTCAAGTTACGAAGATGGATAATAATTTATTCACGATATTTTAATTTATATACAGTTTCATCATCGTCCTAGCTTCATCCTAGTTGTTATATAATAGAGTTTTGCCTTGGTCCATCTTCTAAGAAGTATAATTTGGATAGGTAGAACATTTGTTTATCCATGACTTCTCATCTTCGAAGATACATCCATTACGATAGTCCAGGATCTTCATAATAGTCAAAACATAGTACAAGTTATATAATAGAGACGACCGGTTGGCGCAGCGGGAGTGTAAGCGACTGCCACGCCGAAGGTCGCGGGTGCGATTCCCGCTCAAGTCAAACATTTGTGTGCATGAACATGAATGTTTGTCTTGGTCTAGGTGTTTCTATGTATAATATGTTTTATTTACAAAAAAAATAGTATATAATGTATGTTTATCCATTATCTAGTACCCATAGTACAAGCTCTGCTTAGTTTGGGACTAGATGGTGTTGTGTGAATGTGATAAAAAAAAATCATTTAAAATTCTATGCCGTCATCGCCTTATCAGAATTTGGCTCTATTTATTTTAGTGAGGCAATTTTACGGTCATGTTTGTACCACAATGTACATCTTATTTACCCATGATTCATTTTGTTGCTTAGGATTTAAGATATATTAATTCTAATTCATTATATCTGCTTTGGCTTTCTTGTCACAAATACAGATAGTATCGCCGTCATTTAAGAAGGGCGTAATTAACAATTTGGAACAGCAGCACTTTGTCACGGAGTAGAAATAAATCGTTTAAAATCGTTTGTAAAACTCAAGTATCCGTCGCGTCGTTCAATTTGATAAAGTATCTTCAGAACGTGTGCGATATTGTTTTGCTTATTTGTTTACCAACATCTCAAATACCACTAGATTACAAATGTGAGCAAATTCTCTTTCTATCTTTGTCTTTACGTTCACCAAGGAATGTATGCAGATAACAATAGAAAACACATTCATATAAGTGTAGTGGAATTTCATATTCCTAGTGTAAGCAAACACGATTTTGTTGAAAAACAAGGACTGAATTTGGTTCAAATGTTAGATTTCACGTAAGGTATGAAAAGTATGGATATACGCTAAAGTTACTGATCGGTTTATGATTAAACTTTACAGTAATAGAGTATACCTACGCCGCGGGAAGTAACTAGAACTAAATAAAGAGCTATCTTTCTTCTTCAAAGTATTTTTTTAATTTGGTAAATTAAGAGTTATATTTAAGACATATTAACATAATGCCTCACAGTTCTACATTGTATGTTTAACATTCAAATAATTTTACGTCGGAATAAGTTGAGTTGATTTTTTGATATTTCTTAATTCTTTTAGCAAGTTTATCACTTCATTCAGCGTAGTGTGATGATGTAATAAAACAATAGAAGTTAGATCTTAATTGTTGTATACAGCGCATTCACTTTCGACGTTATTCACGAGTGCGGAACGTTGCGCTACCGTGAAGAAATGTGAATAGGTGTACAGTGACGAAACGTGATTTAGGTTAATGTTGAGATTTAATTTATTTCTGACATACAAAATTATGGATTACTTTTTGAAAAATCATTTTTTATTCGTTTTCATATTGCTAGAGATGTTTTTTCTGTAAAGAATTGGAATCGACTGTGATACGTACCCACAGCTTCAGTTAATTATTTAAGAGTCCTTTTAGATTATTAACTACAGCTTACAGTATTTGAATTATTACATTTTCCTTATCTACACAGACAAACCTATTCGCTCTTGATGTAGTAATGATATACATGGTCGATCACTAATCGTTATAGACCTCGCTTATCTCTTACTCTCTTCGGGCCACATCTCAATATTTCGAGGCACTAACAAAGCAATATTTAAAACAAATTCTATAATATGTCCTTTCATTATCATAGCCCAGCCTTTCCATTTCAAAGCTATTATGTTATATATTCATTCACGTGCGTCGTCAAATTAAAAAAAGTAACTATGCATTATGCAAATTCTTATAAATTTTCTTAAAACCCTACAAAGAACATAAAGTTAAACTTTGAACAAGATAGCTTATCAAATATGTTTCTCGTGTAATTCTTTCAGTTTTAAAGAAGTTGAACATTTCTGCAGAAGCATCGCTCGGGGTAGCTCGCATAGTTAATTTTATTCAACTTTGTAAGAAATTTATTCTTTACGCCTTTTAAATATGCAAGTAGAATTTTGCAGTGTGTACTTTGCAGTGAAGGTACACTGCATTTATGCTGAAGTTCGTTATTTCAATATTCGTTGGCATTATAACTATTTTTATAGACTCACGCCTGTATCCCCGAAAGGGTAGGCAGAGGTGTAATATTACACCCACATTTCGCCATGAATTTTTAGGTCCCATGTAAGAGGGAGCGAGCCTATTGCCGTTACCGGGCACATCACCAGACTCCGAGCTGCTACTGAGTATTCGGAAAAACCCAGTAACACTTTTGCCCGACCCGGGAATCGAGCCCGGGACCTCCGATCAGCAGTCGCATACGCTGTCCAGTGTACCACGGAGGCAGTCAATTATTAAAATATGGCGAATATATTTAAGACACCTTTGCAGCGTTTATGCCCGTAGAAGCTCTATTTGGCTTGTACTATTTTTAGCATAAATCTATATTTTTCTACTTTAATGTTATCTATTCGGTTAGTTTTTTTTTATTTTAAAGTATTTCTAATACCTACATATTTGTTTACAAACATCATACAAATACCTATAGCATTGACGTTTCCGTGGTAGGGCGCTACTTCGCCTACTTTGACTTAAAAAGTTCTTTGACTTTAAAACTTAAATCGCTCATTACTTTAAAATGTGATGTCTTAACTTGTTTTTCTCTACGTTGAAACGGTTCTTTCATGCTAGTGATAATTTGTAAAAATATTGGTACTAACTCTGTTACAAAAATATATGAGAGGCGCCAGTTAAACTTACATAGTTACAATATGTACAATAAATTGGCAATTCGCCGAGCAGAAGCGGGAACCTAACCACCAGTCGCTAAAATTAGCACAATCTGAAAATCAATGAGACTACTTTCTAATCAAACGTCTCGCGTCGGTTTAAATGAGCTATCTACTTGGTGAAGAGTTCTTTGGAGTGCGACGCAAAGGTCTTGTGCCTCACGGCACGCTCGCACCGCTTACTTTTTAAAGTGCTGTAAGATGTAAGCTTTACCAGTGCACGAAAACACGTGGAAACTCATGTTCTTTCTAAATAATACGTTTTATTAAATCTTTCTGTGAGTGAGTTTAATTATAAAATAACAGTTTGTGTATATGTGCCTCTTGCCAAATTTAATGATTTAAGACCAAATTTTAGTACCATGATGTATTTTTGTTTTGTCTATATTTACAGCAGTTAGGTGTTAAGCTCGTATGAGACGTTAAAGCTTATATTTCCTAATGGCATTAGACATGTTTTTTTTTACTGTCAATGTTTTGGTACATTATGTAGACAGAGATTTATAACAATTCAACTACACATTCATTATGTCAAAGGCAAATTAAATACTATTCAAGTACCTTTGTCCCAAAATATTTCCAATTTCAGAAGACTAAGTAAGTTGAACCCGATTTGGTTAGCAAATTCATATCATCGGTAGGTTTACTTAGACTGGATCTTTTCACACAGAAGAAACTAAGCGAAGTAGTACATACACAACTATATACGCAAATCATATATTATCATTCATATTTTCAGGAATAGGTAGAAGTCTAGGGCTAGGTAGCCTATCTACGGAAGAACATAGTTAGGTATATAGGTGCTCAATATTTCGCAAGCAAAAATATGAAGACGGGTCCCGCGACAAATTTTTCCTACGGGATCGAATGCTTACCTATCTATTTAGATGGAAATAATAAAGTTGTGTTCCTAAAAGGGGTTATAGGTGAACTATTTTTCTAGGCTTCGCTTTCATTTTATTTTTGTTATCGTTTAGGGACACGACGGGCAGGGTTTGCGAGCGATAAATAGGGATGCTATGTTATGCCTATACTAGTACAGAACTAATATATTAATTGTTGTGTGAAATCGTAATTACATAGATTTACGCTTGTGTCATCCTCCTAGCATTTTTTCCTCTTAGAAACCGGGGTCCGCTTTCGAGTGTATCCGGATTTGAGTTAATATTTGCTTTTCCACAGATGGTACTTCCTATTTGATCTTCGCAACCCAAAGGGACAGCTATATTCTATGGTTTAAAATTTGTCATTTTATTTATAGGTACTGACTCCCTATAAAGACTGTCAAAGTACTTCATGACTGCCGGGACCGACGGCTTAACAGACATTATTATTTTTGTGGTTGGGGTTAACGTCTCACATACAAACAACAAGCCCGCTAGAGCACATTTGGGCCGATCATGTTCCTCGTCAAAATCTGACCAGAAAACCCAACCTAACGCCGACAAGCGACCCGACACAAACAGAAACGCGTACCAGACTTTACTTTAAATTAGTTTCAACAACCATAACACACATACGAGTCAATAAACAAACTTCATTAAGCTCAGAATTTCACATCCATGTATTGCGAATCGGCATGAGCTCACTATCCATTAACAAGAGCATCAAACCTACTCACGACAGGTAATAGTGCCAAAGCAATACGATTACGTACCTAGTACAAGATAGAACTGCTTACATATGAATATATAGTGAGTATATACTTCGTACTCGACGTAGGCTATTCGTGTTACGGCGATATTGTTATTATTTCATCGGGTTAAGATCAGCCGTGTCTGCCTGTTTATGCCACTTTGAAACTAGGATGAATATTCTGAAAGTTTGAATTGCTTTGTCTTCTAAGAAAGTCCAATAAAAATATATGGCATAAGGAAAGGTATATAATGTTACAGAACTTTCTGAAAATAGGTCCTTAATAAATGATTTTAAGCTGTTTGTATGTGTCGCAGGTACCTATTAGTATCACTCTGTTCTTAACGCTCGCGTTTGTGAAATAATTTTGGCGAAGGCTAATTAGCGCCTTAATTTGTTGTTCTTATTTTGACATTGATTGGTATCAAAGAATATTGATGTCTCATAAGTTTAATTAGCTACTGAGCTAATTAAACTTATTAGACATCAATATTGAAGGAGTACATATTTGCTCCTATTTTTAGGTGCTGGGCTGTCCCCCCTGTTGTTGTGTTTTTTAATCCCGTTCTTTAAAAACAAAGGTGACATTAGGCTATGTGAAAACTATCGCGCCATAAAACTTATGTCACACACTCTAAAAATATGGGAGAGAGTCATCAATAACAGACTAGTACGACTAACAAGCCTGTCTAAAAACCAGTGCGGGTTTGTTGCGGGGAAATCTACAATAGATGCACTGCATTGTTTAAGGATTCTGCTAGAAGCGCGGAGAGATTTGAGAAAAGACACTTACCTAGCCTTTATCGACCTTGAAAAGGCGTTCGATCGTGTGCCACGTGAGCTAATATACCAGGCCCTGCGGTCCCAGAATGTACCAGAATATTACGTTGGTGTCGTTGCCAATATGTACCATAAAGTCTCCACAAGGGTTAAGAGCCCGGCGGGCATAAGCGATGATTTTGAGGTAAGAATAGGCGTCCATCAGGGATCAGCTCTGAGCCCTCTTCTTTTTAATCTGGTCATGGAATACCTCACTGCAAAAATACAGAAAGAACCACCTTGGGACTTACTTTATGCGGATGATATAGTTCTTATCAGAGACAGCCCCGCGGAACTCGAAGAAGCACTTGAGAGTTGGCGGTATGCTTTGGAGATCGCAGGACTAAGAATCAGCCGGGACAAAACAGAATACTTACCATGTTGCTATTCGACAATCAATCAGCAAACACCTGTGATAATTCAAGGTCACCGGCTTAAAGAAGTCGACCATTTTAAATACCTAGGCTCTGTGATCTCTAACAATGGCACGATCGACGCGGATATAACACACCGCATTAACACTGGCTGGATGAAGTGGCGTCAGTTGACAGGCGTGTTGTGCGACAGTAGAGTTCCTGTTGGTGTCAAAGGTAAAGTCTACAAAATCGCGGTCCGCCCAGCTCTAATTTACGGTGCCGAATGCTGGCCCATGAAAAAAGTCCATACCACAAAAATGCACACGACTGAGATGAGGATGCTGAGATGGGCAGGAGGTGTCACCCTCAACGACAGGGTTAGGAACGAATATATCCGTGGAAGTTTCAAGATCCGCCCCATCGGAGAAAAACTTTGTGAAACGCGTCTCAGGTGGTATGGTCACGTAATGAGAAGACCTGAAGACCACATGACTCGACAAGTCCTCAGCATGAATACTGGTCCAAAAAAGCGTGGGAGACCCCTCCTAACTTGGATGTCTGTGATCAACAATGACCTCAAGAAAGACCGAGTAGACGTTTCGACGACCCAGAATAGAATGGTCTGGCGAAAATTGACGAGGAGAGCCGACCCCAAATGAAATGGGATAAGGCTAGGCAAAGAGAGAGAGAGAGAGCTGTCCCCCCTGTGGGATCTCCACCTTGTCGTGGTTGGGGGACTCAGTAACCGTGGCTTGAACACCCATGGTGAAGCCAAGCGGGATCCAGGGAGTGGACGCTTCTACGTTAATGTGTTTTCTAATTAAAATAATATTTGTTAGTTTCTGGTAAATGAAGTCATAAAAATCTGGAATGCATGTGAAAAAATTGGCCGCAAGTAAAAAGCCTTCTAATCTAAAATATTTACCAAAAATGTAAAATTAAAGTTGTAAAAACAGGTCAATCATGATTACCTGTCACAAATCACAAGCAAATAGTGCGAAATATTATTGTTAACCGTTAATCATAACTGTCAGTGTAATTACATTGCATGTTCACAAAACTTGAATAGTAACGCAAATATCATATTTCAATACAACGTGCTAGGCAAACATATTGGTTCTAGATGTTTGTAAGTGTTAATTGAACGGAAAACATGAAATGAGGAAAATGCCAAACTTCAACAAACAGTGAAATACGTCTACGATCATCGCGTGTGTAAGCATTACCTTAATATTAGACATAGGCAGTCAATACAGCATTAGTTTTACTGTTCCCGTATCGCAGCATTTAGCACAATAAACAATAATTGTATAATCGGCAATCATCGGGCGAGAAAAAGAATAGCATATGTATGTATGAAAAAGATACCTCGCTCAAATTGCATTACATTATAGAGTAAGGAATTACCTCCAACCTAAATAAGACCACAACTATATATCACTGTCTGTCTAGTATCAGTATACTTTACAAGAACTAGTATAAGTCTCTAACACATGGCAGTAGATATACTAGTAAAAGCAAAGACCAAATAAATCATAATTTTAGAAGAATTCTACGAATGCTTACACTAATCCTTTCAAATTCTATTATCATTTAATGAAAGGAGCAAGACGGAACAAACCTAAATTGAAAGATCCCTGTCTCGGTACCTGTAGCTATAAAATTTACAATATATTTTGCATCAACGCTACTTCAATTTCTAAAGACGAAGGTGGACTGCGCGCTCTAACAAAATAAAATCATTTGTTATATCTCGTGGCCAATCTACTTACCTACCTTAAAGTTAGCAATACAGAAAAGTACTTTATCAATTGATTCCTACAGCGTGTACATCATTTTCATAAGGATTCGAAGATAAATATAGAAGTACACATAATAGTTTCTGTAATTTTAGCCTAAACAAATCATGATGAAATATATAAATACACAAAGTACTTATGATGTAACTTATAACACTACTAGTTAGGCACATTATGTTACGGACGATATGACAGAAAGACCGAATGCGTTCTATTCCGGTGCAAACTCGGGCTAAGGCCCTCTAGAAGCGTAAATAGAGTTCCATTACTGAAAGTTACAGTTAACAACAAACTACACGCTAGTTAGTAGGTATGCCACGAAAGTGGTGCACCGAATCCCTGCGCCGAAACCGCGAATCGCGTGACCCCGCCACAAGACGGGACCGCAGTGGACACCGCGGTGGTTTTACTGAGTAAGCCTCTAGGGGAGAGCCTCACACACCTCCTCCGCCAGCCCCCAACTCGATTGATTGTTCAATTCGACTGAGTGGCGGAGTTGAGACGGCTCGTAAGGAGTTTCCACCGCGCAACAAAAAAAAGGGTATGCCGCGAAAGTAAACACAGTACCTAGTACCGCTGAGAAACGTGATATCTGCAAATGTCACCACGTGACCTAACTACGCATGATGGATTCATTTAAACTGGCTACTATATTATGTTAATTAATGTTGCTACCTCATAAATATTCAGCGATACACTATTCCTACGAAACTCCTATTTCTATTTAAAGTAAAGGTCATAGGTTAAGGGTGTACTCAGGACTTTTTAACAGACAAGAATACCGTCTTTGTTTAATGGAGTAATTATACGTTTCTAAGTGTTTGTTTTCTTTGTTTCAGGTACAATACTATCACGGTTTCAATCTAGGATTTCTGAAAAAAAAATACATTTTAGGGAAGTAACTACATCCTACGGAAGATAGCAGCTATAAACCTGGAATGCCTGCACATGAAAGGGGTTCATAAAGATGCTATATAAGGTGTTATTTTAGTATTTTGTTATAAACTGGTTACTCTTTAAAAGTAATTAAATTTTACGATTTGACGAATGATGGTCAACGCAAATGTAGCTAGTGTATTAACAGACTATTCGTTCTGCTTAACTAGCTGGGCCCGTATGAAACAAGTATTCCTTGTCTTTTGACGTCAATCTATACGTAAAATTGCATGATGGTCAGTTGAATAGTTTAGATGTTGAAGCCGCACAAACAATCTAAAATATTTATTTTGATTGTTGGATGGTAATCGCTTAGTATCAGCTGGTATCGCTATTCACAAAGTGTAATGCAGTCTAACAAAATAAAATCTATTTGTATCTCGTGGCCAATCTACTTACATTTAAGTTAGCAATAAGGAAAAGTACTTTATCAATTGATTCTAAATTCTAACAGCAGCGCGTACATCATTTTCATAAGGATTCGAAGATAAATATAGAAGTACACATAATAGTTCCAGTAATTTTAGCCTAAACATTTTTTTATTTTTTATTTATAGGCTCACGCCTGTATCCCCGAAGGGGTAGGCAGAGGTGTAACATTACACCCAGACTGGTTTACCATCAACACAGGTGTTAGACAGGGATGTGTAGCGTCGCTGTGGCTGTTCAACCTGTTCATGGACAGTTGTTTGCAAAACTTGAAACATAGTGATTGTGGATTAAGGATGAACGAGTTACTTGTCAAATGTCTCCTTTATGCTGATGATCAGGTTATACTTGCGTCTTCAGCGGAGGAGTTGCAGGAGATGGTAACAATCATGCATGGTGCGTTAGAGAGGAAAGGAATGAAAGTGAATGTAAGTAAAACGAAAGTTATGGTTTTTGAAAAGGAGGAATGCGTTACGGCTTGTAATGTTATGATCGATGGACAGCGAGTGGAGCAAGTGAATGAGTTTGTATATTTAGGTACGCTGTTTACAAGAGATGGTAAGAATGTAGAAGATATTGAAAGAAGAGTTAATAGAGTGAATGGAGCTCTGAAGGCGTTTATGAATAGCCAAAACGTGTCCAAAAAGGCACGTTTGGCTGTGCATAGAGGGGTGTTAGTACCTACTCTTATGTATGGTAGTGATAGTTGGGTATGGCAGAAGAGTCATGAAAGTAGAATAAATGCCGTAGAAATGAGAGCACTGAGAATTATGTGTGGTGTCTCTCTGACTGACAGAGTAAAGAATTGTGTGATAAGAGAGTGTTGTGGGGTAAAGGAAGATGTAGTGACAAGCATCGAGAAAGGTATGGTAAGATGATTTGGGCATGTGGAGAGGATGGATGACGAAAGACTGACCAAGCAGATATATAAGGCAAGTGTGGAAGGGACAGGACGAAGGGGAAGACCTAGGCGGACGTTCTCTGACCAGATTGGAGACATCCTAAAAGCAGGACAGGTGAGAAGTACCCTGAACAGAAGAGCATACATGAGGAATCTGATGGGAGTGAATGAAACAAGAAAGATATGTCAGGATCGTTGCAAATGGCGTTCCGTAGTCTCTGCCTACCCCTCCGGGAAACGAGCGTGAGTCTATGTATGTATGTATGTAATGCAGTGTAGAGGAGAAATGAAATAATCTCATAATTTCCTTGTGCAGAAGAACACAACTTATCTAGTTGATGCCGCTCAAGTTAAAAACTTGTCAGCCTCCGCTAACTTTCTAATCAACTGATTGTCCTTTTCGCAAGTTGTGAAGTGGAAAATTGAGCAAAAGTGGATTAATAATGTAAAATGATTTATCGTATACCTGCATAATACATTCTAACATTATCAAGTTTCTAAAGGTACATGGAAAGGCTACGTTATATCGGTTGGGATTACTTAGGTCATTTTTCCTTTCCTGGGTTAAGGTGCGAACGCTGCTATACCTTTAACAATTGACGTATGCCTTTGGATTCCCTATAATGCTCAGAATGAATTCGTCAATATAGTAAAAAACTTACAAATGAGTAAAAGTCTGTTTATTTACATGTGTATATTTAATGTTGAGAAATGGTGATAATAGCAATAACTCCCTATTATTTCAATTGATATTATTTGGAAATTGTTTTTCTCTTATTAGAAAGCACTAAAATGAGTATAGCTCTTATGGTGTATATTCACATCAAACCTGCCATAAAGTGTGCAGCGCACCTTACAAGTAGGTTTATCGCTTTCTTATCAACCGAAAAAGAAGCTTGGCTGACCGTAATCTGTCTTACAGCGATGTACATCAGTGAATTCAGTACAAATCAGATACAAGGCACAAAGGGCCCCGTAAAAGGTCACGTACCTGTGTAGGTAGTTGTTGAGTCATTCAGATACAGTACATCACTGTCAGCATCGATTGTTCAAGGTAAATAGGAAAGTCTAGTACATTCTGGTTGTTTATGCGATGGAATAAATAATGAGGGATGAACGTGGTGTTTACTTTGGTTGCGATAATTTTATTTTATTTTGTATGAGTTCTTTTTATCAAAATACTTATATCGGCTTAATATAGAATAGCAGGAAGATACGGGTATTTCGTAAGAGGTGATTTATAGCTTTAGTAAAGAAACAAACAGTCTTTCACGGCCTACATTTACTCGACAGTATTTTTATATTTTTAAGACAGCTTCCGCCTAATAACTATATTGTGTTCTGTTTTGCGAACGATTTTACAGACATTAAACCTACAGCCACAGGACCAGGCACGAGATAACAAAGTGTGAAATCGAACCTACATATCGATATTGACTTTATATCCATCTTCTTCAACTAGAATAAAGTAAATATCAAAAGTTTAAATGTTAAACTAAATTGTAAACTAGAGGTGCTTGTATTTTGACTACATTTCTAAATCCCTAGATTTAGGTATTATGTACAAAATATACCTACATGCAATGCTGCCAGCATTCTGGGCACGCTCTCCCAATTGATGGCGATGTGGAGGATTTCCATGACGCGCTTAAAATTTTTTCTTTGCCTCTTTATGTACTGGTTTTTATTTATTAGTTACCTAAGTATAGAAATAATTGTTTAATTTTATGTGTACATATATAAATAGTAGTTTAATAATATGTAGTTTAATAATGATTACAAAATAAGTAATAATGGGATGGAAAAAAAAAACACATTACTATAACACATATCTTGATATCAAAATGAGTAGCTAGTTATTAATTCATAATGTGCCTTGCGGTGGGCGTCCAAGCGACTCGGAGTGACCAACATTCTGATCAAATACAAATTAGATTTTTTAATTAAGAAGCGGATCCTTTTGATTCAGACGAAAACGTCAAACATATTAAAAGTGAGATGTCATTAGAAACGCTTTAATATATATAGGTACATAAAAGGAAGCCATCATTACGAAAAGATACTGATTACTTTTAGAGATAAGATTTCTATTCCAAAATAAGGATTAGTACTTAGCGCTGGTTTTCTTAATGAAACTCATTCGTCGGATTACTGATAACGAAACTAAAGTAGCTTCGTTATTAAATAAAAGGATATTTATTTGGGCCCATCCGTTCAGTAATTAGTTATCTGGATACTAATGTTTTTTTTTGGATCGTTCAGAAATAACGTGATTGATACCTTCTACGGTGCGGCTTAAAACCTTCATCATCATCATCATCGGCCCTTAACAGTCCACTGCTAGACTAGGCCTCTCTTTTGAAAGGAGGATTTGGCCTACTATACCAGGCTAGCCAAACGGTTTGCTATAGGGTTTGTGTCAAGTTTGCCTTCTCTTACAGTGCTGTTCGCTGCATAATATGCTCCCTCTGTCGGCTCTTACGACACCCATGGGATGATATGGGGTGGTGTGTACATTCCGTATTCTTAATCCGTCACCACACGGACAATCGGCTTAAAACCTTATGACCTGCTATTATATATTTTCAATCTTTATTTTTTTTATGATAATATGCGGAAAACGAGCAAACGGATCGCCTGATGGTAAGCAAGTACCGCCGCCCATGGACACAAGCAACACCTAGGGTTTGGGAATTCGCGACAGTTTCAAAGTCCCGGGACACGAGACAGGCTACAGTCATATTCCCGGGAATTTCCGGGAATTAGAGACTTTTCAGAAAAGAATCTTATTTCAAATGTTTGCCAATTTTTTTAAGTGACTTAAGCCTTTCTTAAAGCATTTCGAGTTACCTTGTGGTAAAACGTTTTAAAAATGAAACATTTTTGTAAAAATCAACATTTATTAAACATAAAATTATAATATCTTCATAACTTAGGTTAATCTCAGTCTTAATAATTACTTTGTTTCTTTTTTAAATCACATACTGATTCATTTCTAAGTAGTCTCGTTTTCAACTCACGTCGGTTTTATTGTGCTTAAGGCTTTATACAGTAATTCCAAACTTTCTGTACGTTTTCATAAAAAGTTGAAACATGAAAAGTTGTTATATTGCTATTTATTTGATAAACGAGATTCGTAGTTATGACGATTACGAAAATTTACAGATGTACGATTTATTAAGCTGTAATAATTATGCCAATGGCGACACGTAAAACACATTTATTGTGTTGTTTACTCAATACTTACCTAGTAGACCAAGTAATTATTAATTAATCTAACAGATGGCGCTAGGCTCCTTTAATTCTTTGGAATTAAAAATCAATTACATAACAATTTCGATAACCTTGTCTCGTCTCGAGTCTCGACATGAAATTCCCGGGACTCGAGACAGCTAAAACTACGAGATCTCCCGGGACTTCGAGACACGGGACGTCCCGGGACCCAAACCCTAGCAACACCACAGGAGTCACAAGTGCCTTGCTGCCCCTTGGGTTTGGGAAAGGAATAGGAGCAGTGGGATAAGGGAGAAGGAATAGGGGATGGGGTCTCCGGCACTCTCACTCACCGAACGAAACGCAACAGTTTAGGCACTGTTACTTTACGTCGCTTTCCTGTAAGAGTGTACTTCCCCGGTCGAGCCGGCCCATTCATGCTGAAATCCGCAAGGCTCTAATACATACAATATATATACGGTGGGAACGGTTGTTCTGCAATACATTAGCAGCATTCAGCACAAAAGCAAAAAATCTTCAATTTTCAAATATCCAGCTAAGATTATCTGGCTCTTTGTCTCTCAATTTGGACATTATTATTGCTACTTCTAAATGTCCAGATAGCCTTATCTATCAAACCTAGTTTCGTATCAGTATAAATATGTCTGCCGATAGTCGTTTAACCTTAAATATTCTTTTCTTGGCTATAAGGAAATTATCTTTATGTTTCATCAATATATATGTTGCTTTATTCGATATCTTATGCTTTTTAAATAGCCTAGGTGCCAGATATTATTTAACGGATTTTTAGATCAATGTCGAAAAGTTAGTTTAACGTATAAACAGATTAAATCACTTACGAATTAATATACGTAAGCAGAATTAATTAAGCGTTTCAAGCATAGCCATTTGCAATGGTCGAATGATCGCAGATCTCAAGGTTGATACAGTTATTGGGCTATTAATTATCTTTAATGAATGTCCTAAAACATTTACCTAGTTTAAGAGGATCAGTACTAGTACCTAGCATAAGGTATAAGCTCTGGCTCTATGAGCGATGTACTATATTAGGTACTAGCTTTCTCCGTCAGCTTTGCCACTTGTCTGATATATCGATAAATTATTCACCCAAGTCTTCATGAATGTCTTTGTTTACCGGTGAAAACCGCATGAAAATCTGCTCAGTCATTTTTAAATGTATCTCGAACAGACAGACAGTTAGACGCCGCGTATGTCTGTCTATACATAAGATAAGCGAGTGCGACAAAATTATACACCAGTTGGTTATATTTCCCTTTATCCAAAGTAATCGATTGGTTTTACAAAGTTTCCGTGTTCAATTTTATCGCTACAGTTATTTCATAGGTCTATTAAATAAGGTGTATTAAGAAATTGTGCACGTACTAAATTCGTGACAAGTCCTCCACCGTTGAGTTATTGTTCATAATGATTTGTTGCTCACTAATTAATTTCGACCGGACGCGAAATTGACCTATGTCAACAATTGAATCGTTTTATTCAACCCTAAGTACAGAAACTGTCAAACAAACTTCGACTTTTGTCATTGTGGTTAAAGATTAGAATTGTTTGATGTTCTTTTAATTTACCATGCTTAATATTAGTACTGTATAGTAATAGTAACATAAGTAAGTATACAAGGGAGTACAATAAGGTCGGCACGTCCGGTGTCTGTATTGCCAGACGAGAAATTAATGGTGCGAGATTTTATTACTTAGAGGGAAATTTTAGCAAATGTGCTGTGAGAGAACAGTCTGTAGAAAAAATAATAGCTATTACGTTATTTGAACATTAGGGTGTAATGATTAAGGGTAAACACACAGGGACACTTAAATTGAAAAGATTGTCGAACACACTTTTGATCTAAAATAAAAATATTTACAAAGTACCTATCGCTTTCGTGTACTCGTTATGATTATTAATACCGAATAAAATTACGCAAACGTTAACGTTGTGAAGAAAACTTAAATTATTACGTTATATGTAACAACATGTAAAACATATGGAGATCAATAAACATTTCAAAGTAACGGACAACCAATACAAGATTCAAAATCAGCTGGAAACCCGGGAAGTATTGTTTTCATAATTTTTTACTTATCCCTGTACCGTATTATTTTATATAAGTAATAATAACTTAAATACACTATACATCACATAAACACTGCTCATTACATGTGAGCGACGTCAATTACAATACACAGCGCCACCGTTTATGTCTCCTTTTGCTTGACAATTTGTGGAAGCAAAATCGATGACGAAAAACATTTGCCTCAGACACCATATACTACATGAAACATAACTATTTACTATAAAATTTATTAATATAAACTGTACAATAGCTTTACACAGGTCCATTTATTGTAGTACCTACATTCCAATTTATTGTTTTATGAATATATCAACCTTATAAATTTATTTGGTATACCTTATCATTATTTTCATATTCCCCAATAGTTAGTAAGTAAGTATTTAAAATAAGCTGTTCTAAATTTATTCAATTTATTCTTCTTTTATTTTTATGATCTACCTACATTATTTGCTTCTCAACTTTCTATCCACCCATTTCATAGTTTCTCTCTGCTGACTTAACTCACTCTTCCTTCCTTACATTTCAGGTGCCTGCGGGGTAGGTCTGTTCTGACAAATTACAGACCACACTCAAGGAATTGGAATCCTCTAAAATCCTGTGTAACCAGTTGCTACAGGAAAGGGAGGACAGCGAAGAAGAAGTTAAGAAAATAGTAGAACACTGAACTCAAGGCACAGCTGGCTGAAATGCACACACACCATCTCGAAATACTTGAGCAACATGAGCATCTTCGACTGACGGTGTCCAACTTCCAACAGTGCATGGACACTCATGAAGAAGCACTGAGATGTGTTGCTGAACTGGAACTTGAATTGAGTAAAGCTCATAACACCATCTCTAACATACAAATAAATAAACACAGTCAACAGATTGCGAATACCTGCAGCCTATATCATGAGTTGGTTAGTAGTGAGTCTGATTATGTGTGCATTAGGGAGCCAATTGTGACTATAGACCTGACCAGGGAGGATACCATTATTATGAGACCCAGCTTTTCTAGTCATAATAAACTTAAACGCTACATTAAAATTACTAAATTAATTAAAAAATGTCCTAAATCTATTAGGAAATATAATGTGCATAGAGTTAATTTAAATCTCAGAAAGGAGCGAATAAACTTAGTTAACCAACTATCTGAATACTCTAGGAACTTGGAACAAAGTAGATCAGTGTATGATATGGATACTCATCGCTTAAGGGAAGAGATATTACTTAGGGAGAGAACCTTAAATGAGATCTTCAACAAATACCAAGCTTCTCAACAAGAACTGAGCAAGCGTATAGTGGAGGCAGGTGAGCTTGTAGACTTGGTGAGGTGTAATGCAGAAATGTATGAGTCTCTGACCAATAAGCTCTCGTGCTCATACTCTTATACCAGCAGAGCCATTGAATACCATACTACCTGAGAATTTTTCTAACAATCCACAAAACTCACACTCATTACAATCAAATTTAAATAAATCTAGGCTTCCGACAACTATTAATAAAACTTTTATTTTTTCTGATAGGCTAGGTCACAATTTTGGTAGTCTTCTCAGTGAATATACAAATCAGTGTGTTATAAATTATTGTAGGCCAGGGGATAGTTACTGTGGTTTAGTTAATCAGATTAAGTTACACCCCTTAGATGAGAGTACTGCAATATTATTGTTTGGTAACAGTTTAACTGTAAAGAGACAGGATATTATAGAATGTGTTGAATTGTTGATAGAACTTAATTCTAAATTTAGTTCTAAATTTATTTTAGGTGCTTTACCTTACTCAAACAACTTAACACACACACAAAATATGCACATACACTCATTAAACATGTTATTGTATAACATAACTTTGCTGTGTGGTTGACGGCATAGAATACAAGTGTCATCACCCCCTATCTTCCCGTGGGTGTCGTAAGAGGCGACTAAGGGATTACACGATGCAAATACCATCTTTGCGTAGAGACGGAAAACTCGACATCAAACCCGATACGACTGCCTCGTTGGTCTCGCGGCATAAATGTGCGCGTGGGATCGGGAGATCCCGGGTTCGATTCCTGGGTCGGGCAGTGTTATTGGGTTTTTCTGTCACGAAATTCTAAGTAGCAGCACGGAGTCTGGAAATGTGCCCGGTACGGCAATAGGCTCGCCCCTTATTACGTGGGACTAAAGTATATCTGGCGAAAAGTGGGTGTAGAAATACACCTCTGCCTACCCCTTCGGGGATAAAAGGCGTGACGTTATGTATGTATGTATAACTTGTCGTCATAGTGACGCAATATTGTTTTTTGACGCTAATAAATTTATTAGTAAATTTATTTGAACTAAAGCTACAATGTATCTGCCATTTTATATTAAGCGACAAATTGCTAAGTTATTAGCATACAATTTACAGCAAGGCAGTGAGCCTTGTGTTGACGATTTATTTGATAGGGTTAGTACATGTACTAACAACGTTTTTATTGACACATCTTGTGATTTAAACTCCAAGATAGGACAACAGTTAGGCTGCAGTATTTGAATATAGTACATCAAAACATGCAGAGCCTATCTGGCAAAGAGTTAGAGTTAAGTTTATTTCTAGAAAAATATGACGTTAAGAGCCGACAGAGGGAGCAAATTATGCAGAGAACAGCACTGTAAGAGACGGAAAACTTGATACAAACCCTATGCCAACCCGTTTGGCCAGCGTGGTATAGTAGGCCAATTCCTCCTTTCAAAGGAGAGGCCTAGTCCAGCAGTAGACTGTTAAAGGCTGATGATCATCATGACGTTAAGATTCTGTGCTTAACTGAACAAGGGTTAAACACCCATGAGGTTATTGTTATAAATGAATATTACACAGTACAGAGTTCGTATATAAGAAAGCAGGCTATTAGAGGCGGTTCTCTCATAATGACTTCAAATTTATTAAAATGCAAAGAACGTAAGGATATTGTAAACTTATCTATTGAGCGCAATATTGAGTTGTCCTGTGTAGAACTAGACTTATATATTGTAATTTGTGTATATCGACCCCCTTCTGGTGATTATAATCTATTTGAGACTGTTATGGAAGATGCTCTTAATAAAATTGTAGGTAGTCATAAGAATATTATAGTATGTGGTGATTTTAATATTAATATTTTAGAGAATTCTTCACAGTGTACTAGATTTCTGAATCTTTTTCAGTCATTTAATTTAAGTAATTTATTCTGTGAACCTACTAGAGTCTCTGAAACATCTTCTACTTGTTTGGATAATATATTTAGTTTTTGTGTTGCTAAAAACCCAGTAGTTATTAGTTCTCTTCCTTCTGATCACCGTGGACAGATAGCTAGTTTTTCCTGTTCATAATCACATACAGTAGAATGTAGGCCTCAAACTACCAATCGTCTTATACGTTTTAGAAACAATATTATCGCTAAACTCAATCCCTCAATATTGAACTCAGAAAATCCAAATACAATTTATAATTCACTTTTTGGAATAGTAAATAATGAGTTTCAAAATACTTTCAAGAGTAAAACTGTCACATTAAAGGGAACTACCGGATCTTTTAACCAGTGGGCCACTATAGGTATATACAGAAGTAGAACCAAATTGTTTGAATAATATGGTATGAAACAACATAGATTTGACACACCTTTTCTAAATTATGTAAAAAACTACTCAAACATTTTTAAACAAGTTTGTGTTATGACAAAATCAAAATTTATTAGCAGTAAAATTAAGCATTCAACAAATTTCATTAAAGAAACTTGGAGAATTATAAATAATGAAACAGGAAGAGCACGACCACGGGAAAACCAATTTGAACTAAAAGAAAACAATTTATTAGTCACCAATCAAACTCAAGTAGCGCATATGTTCAATAGTTTCTTTGCGAGCTTACCCTTAACAACTACTAGCTCTTTACAATCATCATCTTTAGACACTGGAATTTTTTTGCTTAGCAGTGTACCTGAATGCAAGAGCGTGTTTAGATTCGAGCACGTTACCCCGCGAGATATATTGATCGCATATAATTCAATTAATATTAAAAATACCGGCGACTTTTTCAACATGGGCATTTCAACTAAAATTTTAAGTACTATAGTTGAGACTGTTGCGCCTTACCTCTCTATCATTTTTAACCAATGTTTTGACTTAGGCGTATTTCCGGATTTGATGAAATTAAGTAAAATCATACCTTTATTCAAATCTGGCAGAAAAAATTACGTAAATAATTTTAGGCCCATCTCTATCTTGCCGGCATTTAGTAAAATATTTGAAAAGATTTTATTAAAGCAGCTACTAAGACACTTTAATTTAAATAGTCTGCTTCATAAAGATCAATACGGATTTACTAAAGGTAGATCCACTACTGATGCGGGTGTTGCTCTCATAAAACACGTTTTTAATGCTTGGGAGTCATCTAAAAATGCTATCGGAGTATTCTGTGACCTCTCAAAAGCATTTGATTGCGTTCATCACGACACACTATTGCGTAAGCTCTACGGCGTAGAGGAAACCGCACTTTGTGTTGTCGAGTCGTACCTGCGGCAAAGATTTCAGTGCGTCGATGTAAATGGGACTACATCCTCTAAATTACCTATACAGTTAGGCGTTCCACAAGGTTCTATTTTAGGTCCTTTTCTATTCCTTGTATATATTAATGACTTACCTTTTTATTTAAAAAACCTCTGTGATGTCGTACTTTTTGCAGATGATACGTCACTTATTTTTAAAGTAGACAGGAATAGGAATCAATTTGATTGTGTAAATAATGCACTTATACAGGTTACACAATGGTTTACAGCAAACAACCTAGTGCTTAATTCTAAAAAGACTAAATGCGTTAAAGCTTTACCTAACTTTAGACAACTGGGACCTAATATAAGGCTAGATAGGGAGGAACTTGACACAGTTGACTCGACAGTGTTTCTAGGCATTACAGTAGATAATAAGTTACAATAGGGTGCACATATAGCATGTCTTGCAGGTAAGCTCAGCTCTGCTGCGTATGCTGTCAAAAAAGTTAGACAACTTACTGATGTTGACACAGCTCGTCTAGTTTATTTTAGCTATTTTCATAGTGTCATGTCCTACGGCATTTTGTTATGGGGCAAAGCTGCGGATATTCAGAATATCTTCGTTCTACAGAAACGAGCGGTACGAGCAATAATTATACATGTTAGGTGCAAAAGATACTCTTAGAGAACGCTTTAAGTCTGTAGGGATTCTTACAGTAGCCTCGCAAGTTTTATGTGCTAATATATTGTATATTAGGCAAAATATAGGTTTATTTACTCCAAAAAGTAATGTACATAACATAAATACTCGAAACAAGCATTTAAGTTATATGCACCTTATCATCGTTTACATAAAGTTAATAATTATTTTGTAGGGCTAGGTATTCGTATATACTATAAAATACCAATTAGTATTTTAGTATTACCATTTAGTACGTTCAAAAGTAAAATAAAAGGCTGCCTTATTAGGAAAGGTTATTATACCATTAATGATTATTTCAGTGATAAGGATAGATGGTCACTTACACTAGCCAACTCTTGAATATTTTGAATCTATATAGATACCTTGCTTTTCAGTTTTTTTTGACGTGACAACGTCTTATAAATTGGTTTGCCGGGTGACACTTCAAGAAACTGCGTTACGCTCCGCTCACGTTATGCGCTCACAATGAGAGCGAGTGAGAGGCACGCGTCCCGCCTAAGAGCGAGAGAGACAGACATAAAAAGTGAAAGGCACGCGTCTTTCATCCTTCTTCCTACTATACGAATGAATATTCACATTAAAATTATTTTACCACTCAAAGTCGTTGTCACGTAAAACTTTCGCCCGTATACCGACTTTACAGGCAACCAATTTTTTTTATATAATATCTCTAGTTCTATTAATTTAATATTCATGTATTATTAGGTCATTCAACTTACTACATTTACATTTTCATTGTTGTTCCACAAATTTTATTAAAATTTGCTACAGTGTTAGATGAAGATAACTCGTTATCATGGGCTGGATACTAACGTTTTTGTAATTTTCGTGTATTCATATACCGTCACTTTCTGTAACATACTTTTCCACCATAGTTCTGAACATGATCGCGAGTTGCCTACATTATAAGGCGTAAGTGGATGCTCCTGTTACACAAGATTCACATTGGAAGACTACTACAGCACTTAATTTAGTAACTGCATATTTGTTTAAGTATTATGTATGTTCTTATTTACTATTAACAAGTAATTAATTACAATGTGAAACAGTTGCAGCTCCTTACAAAAACAAAATATGTACCATAACACTGGCGATTAAAAAGAGTGGCCACGAGTTTTATTGCCCGTTCTTTCTCGTGGTTCTACCTATTGCTTTGCGAACGAGGCAGTAAATGTAAATTTAGAAGCATTAGTAATTTACTTTAAAAATTTGACGTTCATAAGCGTCACCTTGTGACCTAGATGAATAAATGATTTTTGACTTTTGACTTTTTTTTTGACATTGAATTCAAATAAATTAAATATACAAACGCTTTATTTAAAAATATGATTTCCCCATTCATGAACTGCATGTATCAGACTTTCATTTATACTTTGATTCTACGAGTATCAACAGTTTAACATTGTAATTATAACACACACGATCGATTAATTGTTGTCCGTGTGGTGACGGATTAAGAATACGCATTGTCACCGCCCCATATCATCCCATGGGTGTCGTAAGAGCCGACAGAGGGAGCATATTATGCATAGAACAGCACTGTAAGAGAAGGAAAACTTGATACAAACCCTATACCAACCCGTTTGGCCAGCGTGGTATAGTAGGCCAATTCCTCCTTTCAAAGGAGAGGCCTAGTCCAGCAGTGGACTGTTAAAGGCTGATGATGATGATGATGATGATCGACTAATTAAAGTGTCAGTACCGTTAAAGATTCCGAACACGCTAGCAAACCTATGATACCAACACGTAGGTAGGTTGCGGAGACAGCCAGACCGCAGAAACGGAGATATATTAAACAATTATATTATACACCAGACAGTACAATAGACATCTATTAACTACCTTGATTGCGGATTGGTGAAAATACATATAACCGAGAGCTACATATATTTCTCGGTTATATAATTCGTAATATTGCAACGTCAACACCAAAGCTAGTACTTATTGGTAATAGCTTTGGTGAGCTAGCGTTGTCACATTTCCACCCAATTTTTAACTTTGTGAAACACTTTGTGAAGAATTCAACTCTATCTATCACAAATACATTTAAAATCCGCAGACAGCGAGACATACGGTTTATAAATAGAGTCCCATTGCCATTCATCGGGTATGGAATAACAAGCCAACGGATCAAACCCGTTGATTACCGGGAATAACGAACAGAAAGGTAAGTAAATCAGTTTGTAATCAGCAAAGCTCTGCTAGAAGAGGGTTTACAATCACGTCTTTGTTATCTAGCTTTGTGCCAAAACGTCACTGATGCGATGCAATCAATGACAGCAATCAGTTCTTGGGTACTTTACATTTCATTTCTGCTTCTATTAGAACAGGTAGTTAATCTAGTAGAGGAAGAACTGAAATGTAGACACTAAATTACGTAGTAATTATCATCATCATCATCTTCGTCCTAGCGCTATCCCGGCTGCATCCAAGACTTACACGCCTTGGAGCCCGAGATCCGCTTACTGGTCTAACTAGATATGACAAAATATCAACTTTTCCACAGAGCGGCTGTCGTCTGACCTCCGCAACCCAAAGGGATAGCGATATTCTATGATTTATAACAGTAAATTACGTAGATATCATTTCCCTTAAAATCAAACCTTGAACGAACTCTTATCCACTGCTTTTTAATTCAATTATCGTATACCCAGTGAGCGCAAATAATGTATTAAACACCTAGTTTTAAGACCATTGCATCATCAAGTTACTTGTACGCCCGCCAACAGGCCTAACAAATCAGAACAGAGCTAAAGAAACGGACATTTTCAATTATTTTTGTAGACAACACGTACTTCATACCCCACTCCATTCCTCATTAAGCAGTCCGTTTTTTTTAATATTCCTCAGCACGCAAACACCGCGATTAAATGTGAATAATTATGACATAACTACGTAATTATGAATAATTTTAATGAATACGGCACCTAAGCTGAGTAAAAGAATTTTAACGATATTCATAAAATTGTATGAGACGACATTATTAACGGGTTCAATTACCACACTTGACGCTCATTATTTCCGCTAAGTAAAATGCATAATATAAGGCTGTATACGAGGCAAATTAATTACGGCAAACTCTACAACGATGTATATGACGATGGATATTGTATCAAGAAAAGTATTTCGAACTGTATTCATAATAATTAGACAGTGTAATGATTATATATATAGTTCTGAATATTGAAAAAACGTACGCTAACAGATAAAAAACGTAATCCGTGGAAATGGTTTGATATTCACATTGAGTAGTAAATAAAAGCTTATGGGTGCTTAGAAAACAGAGATAGAATTACATGACATGTTTTTGCACCAAACGCTTCCAGATAGCTATCTTCAGTCCACAAATAAATACATAAAACCCATGTTTGGAACGCTCCATAGCTCTTCACGCCACTTTTCTATGAAATTTATGGTCTGTCTTACCGTAGCAACCATTTAGATAATCACAGCCTGTCAAGGATTTATAACATAACTTCTATGTCGTTAAATAATTCTGAACGAATAATGTACAAAGTTTTATTATTTCAAAACAACAATATTAAAATTTGTCTTACGTAATAAATAGTGAGTTACAAACGATCAGTCTAATGAGAACGCGCCCTAAGTGCTTGAATAAATTTTCATTTCACAACGAGCGCTTCCATCACATTTTGTTAGTGTCTCGTTTAATAAATTTACATTTAAGCGAATAAAAGCTGATTGGCAGCTCATTGCTGTCAGTTCAATTTGTTTTGCTGTTATTAAAATATATTTAATGAGACAGTAATATTTTGTTATGATGCTTATTTCATAAAATGGTAATTCGGATAGGAAAGTTTTTATTGCAAAGGCGCGTGCAGAATGTCACGTTAATAAAACTTATCGTGAATAGTTCTCGAGCTATTATTGGCAGTTTGAAATGTGTATTATGGTAGGGACTGCCATAATATGCGTAAAGCAATAGAGAAACTAAACTTTCTTGAATGCAATAAAACCAATAAGTTTTCATACTTGACATACGGTTCCCATTTCCCCTAAAATTAGTTTCCCGTAACCTCATAAAATATTTTTTATGTATTTGCATGACGCTTTCCGTAGAAGCCCGCTAGTGCATAGCGGGCTTTCCAAATTTTAGAATCCTTTTTTTACGGAATAAAGATTTTTACTAGTAGCCATAAAAGGAAGAGGAAATGTGTATTTTTATGCATTTGCATAAAACTGCGATATAAAAATTTTCCGTGAGTTGAAGCGTGAGAGGCATTCGCAGTTTTCGTACCCCATACAACTCGAAACCGCGCTAATATACTCGCAACAGAAGTTTCGGAAATTTTATTCCGCAATTTCGGTAAAAGCTTCACAATGCACGCAGCTTTTTGTTTCCACTTGTGTCAAGTATTTTTGTGTTTTGTGTTACTGCAAAGTTTTTGGAAACACAAAATAATTAGAGACTTCTTCTAACGCTGGATATGTCAAGAGGTTTTACAGCGATTTGTTTACTGTTTAGCAATCTTATAAAAGTTACCTCATTCATTTCATACCCTATACGATCAAACACTGTCACACCTGCCATGTCCCGTGTCACAGCTTGTGATAAGTGTAGGTATCACGGCCACACCTATACTTACCTAAATGTCAACCCGAAGAGCATGCTTATTATGACAAGCCAAACAATCTGTAACATGACTGACTTTAACACCAAGATAAGGTACAAGAACTCGCTTTACACAAATACCGGTTTGGTATTCAACGTAAGCAATTAGTTAGAAACTTGAGCTATGTTCGGTGAACATGTTAAGACCTTTGCCTTGACCTCTTGACATAAGGTCGCCGCAAGTATTCCAAGCGCAGCGATTATACGGAAGCTACATGTAGGCACATATTGTACATTGTACAAGTCGTGGATACCGACGGCGTCTTACTTTAGAAATAGATTGTATAGCCTACCTAACTCACCACATACGTTTAAAAAGATCCTTTCGAAAATGTGCTTAAGAAAAGTCACCAGTATCATTCAATAGCAATATTGTATTTTCACGCAGCGTATTGTAGTTATGAAATAATATGCTAATACCATTTTAAAAGCAAACACCGCGTGCACATAATTATTTCATTAATTTAACAAAAGAAAATAATATAATAATAATATCCTTTTCTGATTATAGTAGCAGTATCCTTTTATGTTGATATATAAAAAATGCAAAATAACTATTGCGTTTGTAATGGTTCTAAAATAATGGAATCCCGAGTTAATCTAAACATTATAATTTATGTGAATAGCTGCTCGCTATGTTGTTGTAAAATGAAAAATTGTTTTACGACTTATCAAGCTTACTGAGCTTCAGACATAACATACAGAAGAGTTCAGTTTCGCCATTTATTTTCCAAACTAATCCGTCAAACAAAGCCAAATAAAACGTATAATTCGCAAATAAACCAAAAACTCACACTGTACCATTGTTTATATCAGCAGAATTTAAAGCACACAAATTCTCGCCTCGGGATGTCTTATTACGTCCTCTGCAAACGTCACCCCAGCATCAGGAGTACTAAAGTTTAGCTAAAATCAACCTGCCGCCGTACTCACGGCTAGGTACCCGCCCTAAATGCCCATGGGAAATCTCTGGAAGGAGTTATTTTCATACGTAGTTTGGTAAAGTTGTAGTTATTCGAATGTAGGTTATTTTACCTCGCATTTGATCAAATAAAATCATCAAACAACTTCCAACGTTCGCGTTTTCCATTTTCCTCAAACGTTGTTGTGGTCAGTGGATAAGAAAATGGCAAATTACAGTGTCGAGGAATTCTTTCTGGACAGACATTATAATGTGTCTGGCGGGTAGAATTCCATATGAATTTAATCAATAAAATGCACATTGTAAGAGGTTTTGTACAACATGATAGTTGTGTTAGAAGTTACTGATCAAATACTTAGAAAATATTCTTTCATCAAGTTTTCTACTATTATCTACCAGACGAATAAAAAGCAATAGGTAGGTACCTTCCGAAATCCTGTAGCGACCACTTGACATTCTATGACTTCATAGGATTTAGCACATTTCCTTTATGCTTACCATAATAATGGACAAAAATAGTTCAATACAACAAACAGATTTCTAAGTTTATCGACCTATCTGAAAGATCGTTTCATTATACACTTGACACATACAAAATACATTTGACTATTACTTACTCCCTGTAGTAGCTTGATATTATGTTTTATATTGCTTCAGGTAATTCATCACTTGTGGATAATGTTCGAGGCAGGTTTATAACCACGTCAGTAACGCTCTTTGAAAAGTTGATTTATGAATACGAGTTATGAACTACGAGCATTCAGCACGCCTTAAACTTCCAAGACGCATAAATACGTTGAACTAAATAGGAACTAGGACGCTGAAATGGTTATGAAATACAATGTTGTGGCTGTCTGTACCCCACATCACCTAAAATTTACAACAACCAATACATTCCCATCATTTCATGCCCAGTACTAACTACGTAAAAATATTATTGTTGGTCAAACATCCGTCTCTATATATAAACATGTAGTCTAATACGCGATCTAGGCGTCAGCAACATTGCCGGCGACTTTCTGGAGATTTTTGGGATTAAGTTACCTCAAGATGAATACCGCTCATAGTGACTTTGAATGGCTGCTAATAAAGACGTCCAAACGTCGACTTTGGCATCGCTAGAGAGTCACCGTCGATCAAAAAGCTGCCCTGTGAACAGCATTCTAGACCATAAATTCAATCAAAGTGTCACTCGATGACTACCGCGTAAATCTTCGTAAAACGTGAACCGGCTACTTACAACTTGCAGCAAAGTACTCGTTTATGGCAATAAAATCATGATATTATGCAATGGTCCTATATATTTGCTATGCTAGGTGTATTTATATTATCGGTTAAATGAATAACTTATTAGCTAGTAGCTGATTATGATACGATGTGTAGTTAATAATATCAATCGTACATCGTATCATCGAACATGACGGAAACAAGTATTATTAAACCGTTGAGGTAGTCTGTTATACGAGAAAAGCTAAACCAGCTTTTCTCTCTCTGCCCTTATGTTGCTTTATTTTCCAGTCCCTTTGTGATGTAATAACAACTAGCAGAGTAAGGTATTTCAATGCTGCTATCAGCATTTAATTAACCTGCCAAAAAACACTTACGGCAAATAAAATAGGCAACCATATTTGTTCACCCTTTTCAGCGAAACACGAAATACAGAAAAAAAGGGAAAATCGTTCACGTAATAACATTAAGAAACATGTACAACAATGCTGAGACCAATTTCTGTAGCTGACACAATACGCTAAAGGGGTCCAAAACAAATCAGGGTCCAAACAAGTTGATTAATATAATTTATATGGGTACATTTTTAATTTATTAAAACAAAGGTCAACAGGAAAGCTTTTATGTGGCAAATTAAATGTAACGTTACGGTAACCATCTGGCATAATTACGTGATTCAAATTTTGAATAGGGAATTTAATCATTGTTTTATTCGAAATTAATGGAGGTAAATGAGTGTTTTGGAACTCTGTTCTGGACTTGCTAACATTTTCACTGACGTCTAGGATATGGATTTTGGTATAACATCATCGCTGGATTATTGACCATTAGGCACTTGACTTAGCGTATGAGTTTTAAATAAACATGTTTTACTTTCTTTTATACTCATAAGGACTTTACATGATTAATTAAAAAGTTCTTGCATACTAAACGATAGTATTACGAGAATTTCGTAAATCCACGCTACCATAAATATTTAAATGAAAAGTCTAATTAAAACAAACAGAACACTACGAATGCAACTATGCATTTTAAATAGTTGCATCGAACTTTAAATACTGTTTTGGATAGCATGATACGTGACGAGAAATAATTATATTGTTTTATTGTTTCTTTTTTGTTTTTGTTTTTTCAGCTAACCAGTTTACAAACGCTGGGGCTCTGAGAGCGTTGTACGAGGCACTGGTTAAGAGCCATTTAGAACATAATTCTGCAATATGGTCACCGCACGAAGCAAAATATTCTTTAATGTTAGAACGCATCCAGAATATATTTATTAGATTTTTATATTCTAAGCAGTATGGGGTGTATCCAGGATATCCACTTATGTACCCGACACTGTTTATGTTAGGCATGGCAGTATACCACAAACTGGACTGGAGGACTGGAGGTAAGAAGAGAGGTAGCTCTTACTATCTATTTATTTAAAATAATACGTGGCAGAGTGCACAACCCAGGCGTATTGCGTACAATCGGACTGCGTGTTCCGGATGGGTACGCGGAGCGGCGGCGACGACCGCCGTTGAGTTGTCGGTGGCGCAAGCGCGCACCAACCTGCTGCAACGCGCACCGCTCACGAGGGCAATGCGGACGCTCAGTGCACTGTCTGACGTAGTAGATTTGTTTTCGTGCTCACTGAGTGAACTCACACGGGCCGCTTTTTGTCACCTTTCTAACATAAAAGTTTTTAGTTATAGGTATATTTAATAATAGTTACTGTATATTTTTTTAGTTTTTTTATATTGCTACACTACTGCAATGGGTTATCCTGTAATGATAGTTGTATGTAAGGATGTGATAAATAAATAAATTTTGCTTTAATTTACAAGATTGTTAGTACTACACTTTCTATATAATAAATGTTATAAAGCAAAAAATCACTGATCTATTGTTAATATTAACAACGTTTGACAGGCTGGATTTTGTAATGGGTTGGTGGTTCATAGAAGTAATTTCATAAAAAATCTTAATCGTAGTTTATTTGATGACTTCCCCCTCGTGGGATCTCCACCTTGTCGTGGTGGGGGGGAGGCTCAGTAATCGTGGCTTGGACACGCGCGGTGAAGCTAAGAGAGTTCCCCGGATTGGACGCTCCGCGTGGGCTTGGATGGGCCTGTCCCTTGCAGTCGGACGCGGTCGCGGGAGGAGAGGCGTGTCGGTGTTGCAGGTGTTGAGGGACTCCATGAGGATTTTCCAACCCGACAACAAAAAAAAACACCATACGCGTTGTGGAAATTATATTTAACTAGAGAATGCCCGCAGCTATGCCACAAATTTTATTTGAATTTAAACGTTTTCCCGATTCCGTAGGAATTTCGGGCAATCCCTTCTTACTGCACACTGTCCCCAAGGAACATATTTACATGAGAATTTTCAACTTCTTAAGCCCAATAGTTTTGCCAGTGCGTTGTCTGTCAGACAGACAGTACCGAAAAAAAGAAGATATATATACGTTTAAGGGTATATTACTTTTCTTGACAGTAACAGCCCGGTTCCACTTAGACGGAGCCCAGTCAAAAGAGACGGATGGGCCAGTGTCAGTGTTCCCATTTTGTGTGGGTACATACAGTGGAAACATGCTGTAATATTATTTCACAGCAAGTAATATTATTAACAAACCTTAAGATGTGGTAAAAAATATATTTCTTCAAAACACACCTTCAATACTAAGGAAGGACAAAAAATCTTCCATGTTGGTATACATTAAACGTACGACAGACAGAGATGGATGGGTAGACAGGGAGACGTGGCTAATTATACGAATTATTGCTTAACGCTGCAAGGAAACTGGTTACGATATGAATCACCAGTACTGCTTTATTACAACTAGAAACTCAACCGTTCGTAATATGTGAGGTATTATGTTTAGCAAGGTTATTACAGTTTTGAGAGTATATTGACTACATGATACTACCATACTCTGAGAAATAGTTGTGGTCTGAGTCTATGTATGGGTTAAATATATTCTTTGACAACTGTTGGAGAATGTATCAAATTCATTTATCTGCGCGCTACCGTGCTTCGGAGGGCACGTTAAGAATGAATCTTTAGGCCATGTTGGAGGTCTTCAGGCGGTTCAAAAACACTGACACTAGAGTTAGCCACATCCTGTAAATTCTCAGCTATTTCTGTAAAATCCATAATCTCTAAGTGAAGAAAATTAAATGATTTTGACTTTGACTCTGTAGCGCTGGTCCTAATGCCAAAATTCTCGATTTCCGTTGAGCAAAATGGCGCTTATTATGTTACCTTAGAAAATATCAGTTTATGACTGACAGTCATGCCCCGGAGTCGACTACGTCATTTATTGCGTAGGATATCAAAGGTGTATAGGGTTCCCACCAAGAACTTAGGGTCCCAAGCCAACCTCACCTGCAAGTGGTGCACCTGCCGATCAACGGACGAGGCTCTGGCAAACAAAATATCCCGATAAGCGGCAATAGGCTCGCCACCTATTACGTGGGATCAAAACACTGGCGAAAAGTGGGCGTTTAATATGCCTCTGCCTACCCCTTCGGGGAAACGGGCGCGAGTTTTTGTATGTATGTATCAAAATATAATAGATCTACAGATAGTACTAATAAGATATAACATAGCCGCAATTTGAAGGACTCTCAACTATTACAAATTCTATTATCTGACAATAGAATTACACCTATGAGGACTACAGTTATTATCAGAGCCTATCAAACGAAATACGCCTACACAAATACATGTAGAATGAGGCTACAAGCGGTCCCTTTGAACAAGGTTTCTAACAAAGTTCATTGATAACGTATTAACAGCTCTGGGTTAGACGTGAAGTATGTGAAAGAAAGTCGTTGACCCCTCTTGAGTCAGATGTCAGCGCGTCGCCGCTGAAGCACTGCACCCTTTCGACACTGCGGCAACGACGAGTGATGTGCTAGAGCTGTTATCGATAGCTCTCGATATGTGTCAATAAACATATTTTACTAATAACAATGTTCAATGTTTTAACCTGAATAGTGAAAAATTATACGACGTTTCGATAAAGTAGTAGTATCGCCACAGAATAGGCAGGCGGCGTTTAAAGTGAGCATCGTTACGTCTCTTATTGACTAAAAATATAAGTACCTATACAAAAACATAGTAAAAATTAAGTATCTTCTGTTAATAATGCCACGACTCTGACCTGGATCCATTTGTGAATGTAGTATCAAGTCTTGCTTATTAAAATAAGCAAGACTTGATATCGTTATTGATAAAATGCCAAATTTAGACTCCGATGGATGACAAAGAGTGTCCCAAACTCAACTTGCAAGATTTGAACTACAGCAGTGAAAGCAAGGTAAATACAAGCTCCTAAAATATAAGTCTAATGCCGCTAATAAGTACAAAACATAAAACATGTTCTTTGTAGAAGAGTGAGTTTGAATGCCGCAAAATGTATTATGTAAGGGGTTTTCAAGTGAACCAATTATTTGTAATCAACTTTGTTTTTATCGCGCGACATGTCACTTTGGCACTGATGGATGATCTAAGCGGGATTTTAATTTATTGTTTACGTATGTTTACGTAAGTACATATTGGTTACCGTAATTCACAAACTTTTATGTTACTTCAAACGTGTAAATAACTAACGGACATTAGCGACAGGTCATAAAAAATCTGGCAACATATGTAGTGATGTTTTAGTGTTCGTCCATAATCTTTTCATCAGTGTATGTAGATATATGTAGAGTTCTCGAACGTTCGTTAATCTATATGTTATACATAGATTTATATCGTTATAGATTATTCAGTGTTAATAAATAGAAATTACATCACCACTTTTCCTGCACAAATTTTCATCGCAACTTTTTGTGTTTAACGTACGAACAATTTATCGATACATTTGTGCCTCTCTCACTACGGCGCCTTGTTTCATCTCTTGCTATAAATGACCAGATAGTAGTTGAATGGCTGCTTTGTAAGGCATATTGCCTACTTTATGTATTACACGGATGCAGTAAAACCACTTTACGATGACGCATAAACATTCCTTAACGCGATCTTAGAGAAAATATGCGTTAGGTGTTAGTCAAGCACAATATATTAACTAATATCAAGACTAAAGCTTTCTGTGAAGTCTGCCTTTACAATGTTTCTTGAACCAACGTAATTTTGTTGAATACATACATTCATACATAGACTCACGCCTGTTTCCCGGAGGGGTAGGCAGAGACTACGGAACGCCCTTTGCACCGATCCTGACATATCTCTCTTGCTTCATTCACTCCCATTAAATATCTCATGCATGCTCTTCGGTTGAATTAAAGTAATATTATATACACCTCGTGGCTGAAACTCTTGGATTCTTGTTTTGTGTAATAAAAATTGTAAAGTACGTAAAAAGATACGTTTAAAAGCGTACTACGCACCTAATAAACTAAAAAAAGTACTTTATGAAAATTCGGCTTTCATAATATGGAATTCTGGACACATACCTATTTACACATGTAAGTAACAGAGAGATTATATCACCATATTTCGAACTATAAAACTTGTTTAATTAACTTACTTATATAAAGCGTATAAAGGCTACACCAATGCCTTGGGTTTGTAAATCGTAATTCGGGCTTCTACCATAACATGAAAATACGGATATGTGACCATCATAGTTTTATACGTAAATAATATGTATCGTGCCCTTTTCAGACATAAGCAAAGTCTCGGGTCATGTATAGCATTATGAATGTCGTAGATTCTAATATGTACCGCTTATATAAGACAACAAATTAATATTTACACCTCTGCCTACCCCTTCGGGGATACAGGCGTGAGACTATAAATAAAATAAATTAATATTTTCCATATTATAATATTCCTACTGCTGCCGCCACAAAATTATTTTCTAGGTTAGTATATTTTAGTAACATGATATTACACGATACAGATATTGAATACCGATGAAGGAACCGCTCAGAATAAAAATGAGTCTTATGCTACCTAGTACCGAATTTCCTCTTGAAAAATAATGGACATTTTATAAAACACTTAGATTGGTTTAATATTTGAACTGTTTTACCGTGTACCTCAAGGTTTTTAATATTCTTCAGTGCTGATGTATCTAATAATGTTTTGCCACGTGCACCTTTCTTCTGTAAATATTCGTTTTCGGTCATCTTTAAGGTAGAGAAAATCTACCTACCTGTCAATTAGCGAAGTATAGCAAGAAGCTAATAGTTTCTTCTTTGCGAAGCTAAGGGTGTTCGTCGCTGTCTGGATAATAGATGGGCGGAAAAAAGTCCACACCCGGTTGATTCCCAATCATGAGCAAGACTGTATTTACTAATATTAAATAAATGTATAAGCTTTGCTCTTTGTATAAGCTTTGTAGAACTGTAAGAAAAAAACAGTTATTTGAATCGCTTACAGTACCAAACCTCTGACTTCTCCCCACATCGATCATATGCACGTCTATCAAAACGTAAATACTGTAATCAAAAACGTTTGAAGGTTCTCAGAAGATTTCAACTTGATCTGGTGACCTCGTCTGCGTTCCAGATTTGCATAATCCTATCTCTTCGGATAACTTTTTCTAAATAATTAATTAACTGCCTCCGAGTTACCGCTTGAGCTCGTTTTAAGGGAGGGAAATTATATTTTGACCGAGATGGAAAAATATTTTTTATTGTTTAATCCATGTTGAATCCTTTTCGCATCGCAAGTTCGGTGATTTTAGATTTTCACTTCGGCGGATAATGCGTACTTAAATACGATTATTATATTTTGAATATATTTTATTTTGTTATATTTCGACGATTCTAGGTGAAACTCGACATCCGTCTTTGATAATCTTATTACCCAACATTCTGTTGACATTAAAAAATGAATGAAATAGGATAGTTTTTAGTCGTTTAGTACTAGGATACTTATTGAATCAAGATAGCTTAGCACTAAAAATGGGTGAGCTAAAAAAGTTATTTTATATTGGGTATTAGTGGTATTACAATGACACATTAATTTTTTTATGAATACGTATTTAGAAATTGTTTATTATCCACTGCGACACGACTATTTTGTACACTTTACTAGACGACATTGTATGTATCAAGCACCAACCTACAACGAATCTTTAGCAGATTGCCAGGTTTGTTCAACTTTATGATTACCACGTCCGTACGAATTTGTGCGTGAAGTTTTGCAAAAAATAAATTATAGACTAGAACTAGAACATTCTATCATTTCTTGCTTGTTCTATTCGCATTTGCCATTCTTTCTGATTACACTTCGGTTTGATAGGTAATCCAGGTTTTAGGCAGCTTAGAAAAAAAATAAAATTGCTCTAAATTGGCAAGCGTATTTTTGGCATACAAACAATTATTATACCTTTTTGTTACCGAAAAGTTTTCGTGAAGCAAAATCTATTACTGATTTTGATTTGTAGAACAGAACGTGAAAGCAATAATAAACAATGATTTTAAAGATCATCGGATGTAGTGTGACTTCTTGGAAAATGCTTACATACTTAATAAATATTTCATTGTTTACATGTAAGCAGATCAAAGTACCAATTGCACATGATTAATTGTTATATACATAAAGACGTAAACACGCCCGCCCCTAGCTATCAAATTACAAAAAGCATTCCGATAATCAACTAGATACATTATACAAATATAGGATATGGAAATCTGAAATGGAAAACTTATGTAAACAGCCAGCCTCTGAAATTAGCCTGGAACCAAATTAATTTGAAATTATTTACAAGAGAATGTAGCTTACTCATATACCAACCGCGACAACGCACGAACATTTAATTTTAAAATTCAACACAAGATTTATCTAATATGGAAATACAAAAGTTTCTTGGCAAGAATTTTGTGGGATAAAACATCTGAAAAGTAAATTAATACGCTGGTTGCAACATTTTGCGACGCTGAAAGCAAAGTTACTTTTTACGTAGAATTTACGTACCTATTGTTCTTTCAGTTTCCATGTCGTTAACAAGACTTGGATTCTTGTCTTTGTTTTTTTCTTTATAATAACGTTGTGGAAGGCAAATAATATCGGTACAATGTATACAAAATGTAAGACTCACTATTTGAGTGATTTTCATCATGAACTGCTACTGTTAAAAATGCGAACGTTTGTGGAGATGAATGGATGGGTGTTTGTTAAGCTCTCGCAAAAACTAATGAACGGACTTAGGTGCACTTAAAATATATTTTGTCGGGATATCCGACACCAACCCGAACGAAGTCTCTTACAGAAGCTAGTATTTAATTGAATGCTAAGATCAGGTACGACTATCTAGCCTTTTAGGCGCCCGGTGCGAACATTTGTAATAGGACGTTACTATGTAATTATGCATATTGCTTGTGGTCTTAGTCTGCTTATCGTCTTATTTAAAACTTTATTATACACAATTTTAATTGGTATAGCAACATTTTTACATACAGTATGTACGTACATATACGACGAATTCATATTTTATTTTAATAGGAATACATCTGCCCTACTGAAAATACCATTAAGAGAAACATAACAATAACCGTATGATATGCAATAAACCCCCTACTATAACGTGCTCACCAGCTTATGAATATATCTTCATCATCATCAGCCTTAAACAGTCCACTGCTGGACTGGGCCTCTCCTTTGAAAGGAGGAATTGGCCTACTATACCACGCTGGCCAAACGGGTTGGTATAGGGTTTGTATCAAGTTTTCCTTCTCTTACAGTGCTGTTCTCTGCATAATTTGCTCCCTCTGTCAGCTCTTACGACACCCGTGGGATGATATGGGGTGGTGACATTCCGTATTCTTAATCCGTCACCACACGGTCACTATATATCTTACATTAATATATTCCCATTCACATAAATGATGCCACCAGAACACATTCACATTACAGCAACACATTTAGACTTACATACCTACTTGCCATTACAAGCTTAAATTTATTAGCAATCAGCAGTAACGTAGCATTCCCAAGCGAGCCATTGGCCAAGGACGATCATATTGATAACTCCTCGAACACCGTTCTATACATAACTTACTAACACCAGTCACGTCATTGGATAATGTAAGCAAGCGAACCTCTTGATTGAATCGGGATAACATAAATCCCCCGAGTTTCGTCAGCAACTCCCTAGATATCGAGTGAGGCTAATCTTCACGTTGCAATTTTAATATTTTAGACGTACATATACGTCCAAAATATATTCGTTTTACGAAATAAGGTAACAAGATTGCATGTGAATGTATAGGCACTTAATGTGGATTCAAAATTGGTTGAGGTAGGCTAACGTGAGTAAGATTGCTTTAAAAAAAAAGCGAAAATGTAAAATCATCTGCACGTATGATGTAGTTGGTATAAGCACATGAGTAAATAAACCGAACAGAGAGACAGCTTCTTAAGAGCTTGTAAATTTGTTACCTATTTTGGTAGGGTTGTCACGATAGGTTAAGACAAATCGCTTGTTCGGTATACGACAGATTCTGGATTGGACAGATTCGTGAATTGGCAGATTCCCAACTCGACAGATTCGTGGATTGGGCAGATTCTTGGACTTGACGGATTCGCTATACGGCAGAAGTACAGTTGTAAATAAAATAGCGAGTGGAACCAAAAAAGGCATGCACCTGAAACTTTTAAAAGCACGGAATAAAAATATACATTTGTTACCAAGGACACGACGTGACGGCGTGATTTATTTGACATTCCCAACGATACCACTAATAGTGTTGAATATTTTCTGGTAATATGATCTATTTTGCTAATAAACATAGGAATCTCCTTTAGCTATTATGGCCACTAGTTTTACCACGGGGATAGGTATCTAAAATAAGTTTAAAAAGAAATTGTGTAAGACAAATTAACGTCTACAAAACAAATGACTATAAAATGATCAACCATCGATAGGGCTTACAAAAAACAGGTGCTTGCGATTTTCGACCTTATTGACAATTCATGACAGACATTTTTTTGTATTTTCTTGCTTTCTGACATTGATACGTTATTAAAATTATAAATTCTGAGTTACGTCAATAAGGTCGAACATCGCATTCACCTGTTTTTTGTAATCCCTATCGATGGCTGATCACTTTCTGATAGTCATTGATGAATACTGACCAAGTTACTTCGTACCCTATAGAGTTTCTGAACTCCTTACAATTATCAGGAGTACCTTCACGCAACTTGAGACTTAACGTTGGTGTTCCAGTCTTGTTAATGCGGAATCTTAATGCACCAAAGCTTTGTAATGGCAAACGGCTACAAGTAACACCTAGGACGAAACATTATAAAAGCTATTCGCTATTGTGAGTCAGACTCGCTCATGAAGGGTTCCGTATTGGAGGCATCCACTTACCATAGCCATTATCTTCGACTAACTATTAATAGTATTTGTATAATAAACGACAAAGCTATATTTGCGGTTTTTAAGATGTGCTTTATTTAAAAAACTGCTGACTACATATCGTTCAAACCAATTTTCGTTGGAAGTTTTTATAACTATCTACAGCATATATTTTTTTTAGATTTGTCACTCTCTTACTTTAAAAGTTAGAGGGACCCACACATCCATTTTACCACCTTGGAACCGTATATCTATCAAACGATTGACTTTGAGAAACAATGGTTTTAGGAACCTCAAAGTAATTTTTAACGACCCATTTTCCACATCAGTTACATGTTTCATATATGGAACATGTAACGTAGTCCCCTTAATATTCTATATTTTTTATTTTCTATAAGTTTTCGAAGTTATGTGCGTATTAAATTGTTAATTATCGCTTGCTAAACGGTGAAGAAAAACATCGTGAGGAAACCTGCAGGTCAGAGTTCTCCATAATGTTCTCAAAAGACATGTGAAGTCCGCCAACCCGCACTTGGCCAGCGTGGTGTCATATGGCCTTACCCTTCTCATAATGGAAAGAGGCCTCATCAGCCCTTTATACTGTCCCACTGCTAGGTACGGGCCTCGTCTCACAAAAAAAGGGTAAAATATATATTTGCGTGGTATGACATAAATGCATCAGTATATTTTATGTATTCCATTTTGTTACAGGTAAATATTCGTAACAACAAGACATCCGAAACTCGAATGCTACAAGAGTAAGTATTAATACAGATACAATTTCAGCGATCAGTTTCGCAAGATCACTTTACAAAACCATTGCATAGCATTCAAAGGTAACTGGTGCGCTGTATTGAAATACTGAAGTTATTTTAAGTTTCCTTGTACATTCAAGGACCGTTGAAGATTCAAAGAACCTATCTTGAACTTAAAAACAAAGGAGCAACAATTGTTTCAAATCGAATTTTATCTTTTAATATTATTAAGGTACTTTATGAGGTAGCAACAAGAATTAAATAGCTTGTTTCCATCCAATGAATAAACAGAAAAAAATACTCAATGAAAACTTTCTCTACTCTTATTTGCCGTTAACTTTATTTTTTGTATAAAATAAAAAAATAAAATATTTCCCGTAAACTAATGACGCTGCCTTGTCGATTTAATGATGTTTAGCCAAGACTCGAATTGATTGCGTCTCGATGTTTGCAGAGACCAGTTGGGCCTATTGAGACCAATGAGAGCCCTTCAAATTCCGTAGTGATTGGTTGTTAGTTTTTCATCAAGCCGACCCCTGGGGCCTTCACACTAGCCGTACTGAACTTCATGAAAGTACCTACAGCTGAATAGAATTGTGGTCTCAACACGACGAGTGGTTTTGTTCTTGAAGACGAGCTAGTTCCGAGTGCGGATCGATGTCTGTAGTTCTCAAGTTGGAAAGCTTTGTTGAACTATAATTGTATTAGTGTACAATTTGACTATCAACAAACATCTTTCTGTGATTTTACATAAAATATACACGCTAGATGTAAACTTACCTTATTAGTAGTATGCTTTAGTTGATAATCGATTTTAAACTTTCGCGATTTGTATACATCATACAATATTATTTAGCGGGTCTTAGTCGCGACATTTGGAATCCGTAGCGACCTCGTTAGTGAACAGAGCCTATGACCTCTGTGACCCTGAACACTTAAACAGTGAATTGTCACATGTTCAGGAGGTACTAAGGCGCAACGGATACAAAAAGGAGATACCCCGTCGGAAGAGGAAGGACCGCAAATCTGAAGTAAGCAGAGTGCCGGCTTACATGCCTTATATCAAGGGAGTGACGGACAAAGTTGGAACAGTACTACAGAAATACTCCATCAAGACTGTATATAGTCCCCTCTCCAAGGTAGCACACAATCTGCGTACCCCAAAGGACGTAATTCCTCTACAAACACCAGGCGTCTACAAGGTTGATTGCAGTTGTGGTAGTTCCTATATCGGACAGACCAAACGAACGATCGCTGAAAGGGTCAAAGAACATATCACAGCTGTCAAAAATCGACAAATTAATAAATCTGCCATAGCTGAGCATTTGCTGGAATCTGGACCAAACCACTGGATAGAATTACATCAACCACAAGTCTTATCCACCGATCGCCACTATTACTCCAGGATAGTACGTGAAGCGGTTGAAATCAAAAAACATAGAAATTTCAACCGGGAGGACGGATACAGACTATCGACCACTTGGAACCCAGTTATCAACAAATGCAAACAACGCCGCAGTAACACAACTCATCAGTGTGTAGACGTCATAAGTGTAGTGTGTCGAAGTACCGACAGTGCGGATAGAACTCAAAATATTAAAAATATAAAACAAGTGAGGGTAGCTGCCGAAACCCGCGCTTCACAAGGACGGCGCTGAGCTGACATCAGTCCCTCCGCGACCACAACCGTTGCAAGCCGGTAGAAACGTAGGAGAATAACAGAGGTATTTATGCCTTGAAATAAATAAATTATCGCGACTAAGACCCGCTAAATAATATTGTATGATGCTTTAGTTGATGTTATACACTGACTACAAAAACGAATGCTTCATATTACGTTTCTAAATCTAATCTCTGTACAACAAAGACTAGGCGTCTTTGTGGTTCAGTCGTATTCGTATATCTGTACTTCATTCCAAAAATACCAATCCCCTGAACTTGTTATATATTCTGAGTAATGGGAAACTTTACAAACATTTGAATTACGGACACAAAGAAGATTTAGACTCGGGGCGACCCTTGTTGATTGCCCAAAGTTTTGTCCCGTGTGGGCAGGCCTGGCGCACTTCGCATTTTAGGTACAAACTTACAAATACCTCGGCCGACCACGTCGACGTGGTTGGATTTAGTGGGTTGCCGCGCGCCGCTCACATTAGACGTCACGCAACGCAACGAGTGCGACCGCTCCGTATTCTCACGCGCCGTGTTCATACACTGTTCAAATTATATACCTAAACGCCTTTAACAACGAAAATGTATCATCACAAGTCTAATGCAAAGTATTGCTCAATTAACTGTGTGTCGAAAACGACTTGAAAATTTGATTTTATTTTATTTATATTACGAGAGCAACTTGAAAATTAGATTTTTTGTTTGTTGAGATATCTTAACGATTATGGTGTCAAATTAAAGATCTAGTTCAAAAACCATTTTATCTGTTTGAATCATGTAAATCGGTCCACGCGTTTAGGAAATAACTAAGAATCAGTATAGTAAAAATGTAAACAACCAGAATTTTTGTGGTATTTGTTCTACGAGCTCAAATAGTGGGATAGGATACTTATATGATAATTATTTATTATTAGGTACGTGGTCAAGTAGGTAGATAGACGATGAATAAATATTATAGTTGCAGCGGCAAGTCAACAACCCTAGCGCGCCACTCCGCGCCAGACAGTGACAGCGTTATGTGTTAGAAAAGAAAGGGAACGGTTAGGTTAATATCGCATTAGGCACTGAGTGCTTATGCGAGTTGAATTGCACTTTGTTGCTTAGTAGCAAGAGTCGCAAATTTAATAAATTGGTTTGACAAGTGAATTTTCTGTACGTTAGTACTATTCTTTATTCTGTGGTGTGGGGCAAATACCACAAAAATTCTGGTTGTTTACATTTTTACTATACTGATTCTTAGTTATTTCCTAAACGCGTGGACCGATTTACATGATTCAAACAGATAAAATGGTTTTTGAACTAGATCTTTAATTTGACACCATAATCGTTAAGATATCTCAACAAACAAAAAATCTAATTTTCAAGTTGCTCTCGTAATATAAATAAAATAAAATCAAATTTTCAAGTCGTTTTCGACACACAGTTAATTGAGCAATACTTTGCATTAGACTTGTGATGATACATTTTCGTTGTTAAAGGCGTTTAGGTATATAATTTGAACAGTGTATGAACACGGCGCGTGAGAATACGGAGCGGTCGCACTCGTTGCGTTGCGTGACGTCTAATGTGAGCGGCGCGCGGCAACCCACTAAATCCAACCACGTCGACGTGGTCGGCCGAGGTACTTGTAAGTTTGTACCTAAAATGCGAAGTGCGCCAGGCCTGACAGCGCCTTAAACACTACTTTATTCTAAAGTCTCAGAAACCAAAATTAACCCTACTAATATGCTAAGATATAGTGGTTTGATTGCGGTCATTTAAAGTTCTTTGGGGCCAGGCCATGTTTTTATTTAAACGATTCTGGTCTCTATTCTCTAACACTTATCAAATGTTGATAAAAAATATTTTCTTAAAAAGTAGATTATGCGAAGCATTATAAATCTATTTAATTTAGTTTGTACGCAGCTGCGCAAGTTTAGCTACTTATGTTATTCAATCAATAACTCAATATCTTAGAGATTTTAAAACTTTGACATATTTTAGACATAATCTTTTGCTTCATTCTTTTCAGGTACTTATTTTAATAAACTTTGAAAAGGTTTGTATACATTACGTGCCTAAATCAATAAAACTCTCTTCAGTCGTCATTGGAATCTAAAGTTTAGCAACAAGTAAGTCGGGGACGCAAATAGAATATCAATGGCGGGTCTCAGCATAACTTAATTTATGTAAACACTAGACTATCCTTACGTAATAACCTACTGAACTTAAGTTACGATTCCAAGGTAATCCTAAACTTATTTTGGTTTATTTACGTAATGTAAATATCCGAGAATATGTGCGTACGATGTATGGACATTTTTAGCAGAGAGATCTTTATATAAACCATGAAAGCTTTATATAAATACTTGGGTAAAGAAGAACATTGACAGACAAAAGTAAAGGTCATGTCATATCAAGATATCCTTCTGAGAATAGAAAGTTATCGAACAGGGTTCACTGTCAGAATCCAAAAATGAAAGCCTATTTCCTAAATGAGTCAAAAATAATATCGTGCCAGCGTCCCATTGTTTGTTAATCTAGTATTCAATATCTCAGTTAAAGCTACAAGCTTCATTTCAAATACGCCACGTGCAGCGGGTTTGATTCCCACGCAAAGCAAATATTTATGGCTGTTATAAATTGGACTACCGAGCTTTACTTGTATTAACGTGTGTTATTTGTGGGTTTGTAAATAAATCTCAAACACTGGATTCGGATAATTATATTATATGTACTCTATACAAAAGTGTGTATGTGCCAAATTTATTTCTTAAAACCGCAATTTTCATATTTTTCACACCTGCCATTGCCATAATATTCCATTTAAGTCCTGAATTCGCCTCCGAAGCGGAATACAAGCAATAACTAGTTATTTTCTCTGTATATTCCCTGATATGTCTGTATATTGTCTATTCTTCCACCAAGAACTTAGGGTCCCAAGCCAACCTCACCTGCAAGTGGTGCACCTTCCGATCAACGGACAATGACATAATGACATATGGCAAACAAAATGTCCCAATAAGCGGCAATAGGCTCGCCACCTATTACGTGGGATCAAAACACTGGCGAAAAGTGGGCGTTTAATATGCCTCTGCCTACCCCTGCGGGGAAACAGGCGTGAGTTTATGTATGTATGTATTATACGAATCGATACATATTTTATAAAAGAAGATATTCAGTCCTACATACATATTATACTTACGCCTTTTTCCTACCGGGGCCAAAACAACAGGAAGCCAGTTGCTTCTTTCTTACAAACCTCACGCGCTTCCCCTACAGTCATTAAATCTTTTCATACATGCTCGCCGGTTTTCGGTGCTTCAGACCTTGCCGTATATAAACATATCTAATGCTTAATTTAAAAACACGCATAATTATTTTCATTATTTACATTTGTAATTCACCAGGTGCAATTCACGAGGGTAAGACTACACTAGGGGTCTCTTTATTTATGTAATGTTTTATATAGCCACCTCATATGTGAAAGACTTAATTGTATTTATGTTCTCTGGAATAAGAAAAAGTTTTACTATTTATCTTAATATATAAAATCCTTGCGTTACTGACTGACTGACAGACACGCTACAGCCGAAACTATTGGGCGCAGGAAGCTGAAATTTTGCATGTATGTTTCTTGGGGAACGTTGGGGTGCACTAAGAAGGGATTTCCCGAAATTCCCACGGGATCGGCCAAAACGGGTTAATTTAAAGAAATGCAGGCGTAGCTGCTGGCGTCCTCTAGTATGAAATAAGATTACACTTAATCATGTCCTTATTATCATACAACGACTGCTGGCAGACATCTGCAAGTCAAAGGGATAGTGATATGCTATGGTTTATAACAGTTTCAGTTTATTTGACAAAGTCAAAGATCTTCATGACAGTCGGGACCGACAGTGTCACGTGCTCTCTGTGGCAAGCGATGATTATAAATCAAATACGGAACTTGGAAAGTCAGTGGATGCGCGCCGTGGATTCGAACCCGATACTCTCTGCATGGCAGTGTGTTGGAGATTGGAGTTCCTTTAGGCTATCGCCTATTACATTTATTGAAGTATCGCCACTTTATTACTCAATTCGAAGTTTAGAATATTATTCTGTTAGATTTTTAAGTTGGTATAAGTTTCGAAATTGGTCTAGCAACTTTGTCGGGCTTATCCCAGACACCTCCCTTGCTAAATTAGGTAGCACTGGCTGATACAATCTATCTTAAAGTCGGTGAAGAAGTTTTCACTTTTTTACTTCGAATATCTTTTGTTGATATTTGACCTTTGTACTTTTCAGATTTGAAATTATTTTGTTTTGTCTGTTTGCGATTAGAATATTTTGGAAAAGTTACATAACTCCACAAAATAGTTACCTACAATAAATATACTTTATTTTTAAGGTTGTTCAAAGAAGGGAAAATGATTCAAAAAGAGTTTCTAGGCCAAGAGAACCTCGTGGACAAACTTGGTCTCGAAAGATATGCATGTGAAGTCTGCCAATCTGCACTTAGTCAGCGTGGTGGACTATGCCTTTTTGTAGAGATAAGAGGAACATGCTTATCAGTGGCAAAGTATTTATAAATGGCTGATAAAAACTAAAGTCTTATAATTCAATTCAGACTTCATATAACAAGCAAGCAAAGCCTAATACAGAAAGTATGTAATAAATCTAATAAACATTTATTTTTAAAACCACACCATTGTTTTCACTTCCTCTCTGTAAACAAAATTATTTAATCAAATATGAATTACTAAATTAAATTGAGTGCGTAATGTTTATGACATGAATGTGAATTAACAGTAACACAATTTAGCTTCCGTCTAAGTACGGAACCGTTTCATGGTAGGCAAACAATCTGTACCGTACATAACTATAATTAAGCTATGTTTGTGTATTTGTGTGTTTCCACGTCTGTATATGGATGTATTTCTGTTATTGTGTACTTAACAAAGTGATGAGCCATGATTTTCGCCCCGAGCACTTGTGGTGATTTTCAGCCTGGACAACAATGTTTTTTTAAAGCCTAAGTGATGCATATGACAATGGTAAAACATGGTACTTGAATAGTCAAACATAACCGCCTTATAAAGTTATTGTAAAAGATAAGAATCTGCTGTTTTTTTAAGCACAGCAGTATATCTATGTTTTACACTCAAAGAGTTAGTTACGCTAAATTTATTCCAAAAATACTGATTACTCTATTCAAAATATTTCTTTATAAAAGCACAATGAAAACAGACAAATAGATGTATCCTTATAAATGTACATTGTACTCAGACCTACTTATAATTACGAGGATTATTATATTAATATATTTTAAGGATGTATAAAATTAGAGTAATATAGTTAATCACTGATATTTATTTTCTTTTATTTTACTCATAATATACAGCTTTATTTACCAGGTGGCTCCTGTAAGGCATGAATTAAATAAAAATATAAAAAAGGCTTTTCTACATACATACATACATACATAACGTCATGCCTTTTATCCCCGAAGGGGTAGGCAGAGGTGTATTTCTACACCCACTTTTCGCCAGATATACTTTAGTCCCACGTAATAAGGGGCGAGCCTATTGCCGTACCGGGCACATTTCCAGATTCCGTGCGGCTACTGAGAATTTCGTGACAGAAAAACCCAATAACACTGCCCGACCCAGGAATCGAACCCGGGACCTCCCGATCCCACGCGCACATTTAAGTATGCCGCGAGACCAACGAGGCAGTCGTAGGGTTTGATATCGAGTTTTCCGTCTCTACGCAAAGATGGTATTTGCATCGTGTTATCCCTTAGTCGCCTCTTACGACACCCACGGGAAGATAGGGAGCGGTGACACTTGTATTCTATGTCGTCAACCACACGGCATAAAGGCTTTTCTACATGTAACATTTAGGGATACTATCAAGGAGACGTTTTCCACGCGGCATGTAGCAAATAAACTGCCAGTGCCAAACAATAGTAAACTATGTGGATATGCGTCATCATAAATTTTAATGTTATATGACACGCGCTGATAAAATAAAATCATCAAATCTACTAAATAGCACATAGGAAAATCACGCACACAATGATCTAGCTATGGTTTAGTGATGGCGGCGGCGCCATGCCGTTAGAAAATGGGGAATCATAAAACGAGCGAATAAAAAAACACTAAGCGACTGATGTTGAGATACTCTTTTAATAACTTGAGCGGCATGAATTTGAGTAAGCGAAAAATTAACTAAACTAACGACGAATTTTGATTAATAATAAAATCTAGAACGTCTTTTTAAAAGATATCGCCACTTTTGCTAAATGAATCGCCCCGAGCTCCTCACTAGTCATCTTTTACAACCGCATCATTGACTCAAGCCTTAAATATCATTGCTGTTTTAAATTGCTCTTAGAAAATGTCTATTTTCGCGAATAAATTTAAAAGAGCGATTTTTAAGCATATCTCTCATCATATTGGTAAAGACTAGAAGCTGAACAGGTGGTTTTCGGTTATGTTTACTTTTCCACTGTAATCATTCTGCGAAATCTTTCGTACGTTTCTCTTTACATATTTGATGACATAAACTTGCTTCAGCGAATTCCAGAAACATTGCTTATAAAACGGTCACCTACTAGTACACTTTGAGGCGGATGGAAGCCCGAAACTTTGCTAAGTGACAATTATCTACTTACTATAAGTTTTAACTACATAGGAGCTCAAGCAAGCGTAGAATAGGGCAGCTTGGAAGAACCCCTAGTAAGATATTAAATCTACGGCCCGCTAAGCCTTGAGCAATAAAATAAGCCATATTCACTCCGCTGCCGCCGCGTTTTATGTATATAAATGTCAAACAAAGTTAACAATATTTCGGTTTCTTTAATTCTCTTACATTGAATATCTAATGAACGATTATATAGATACCTTTGAAGCCGAAGTGGTCTGTTGTATTACTCATCTGTGTATTTTATTGACATATCACCTATATACAAGTAGCACGCGAATTTTAAAACTATTCAAGTAGTAGGAAAAAATGTTTCACTAGAAAACACTGGCTTTTTATGTTGTACCTCATAATACTAATGAAAAAGGCGTATATCTATTACGCTCTTTTACCATTTGGGCGGAAACAGTATAACCTGCCGGCTTTTCGCATCAAAAAATTATATTCAAAGAATATGTAGGCTGTTTGAGAGTTTCGCCATGAATTGGCCGTATTCTGAACACGTCTGCACTGAGGAACTCGGCCGGCGTATATTTTTAAGTAACGATTTGAAGGCAAAGGCCATACATCTGTTTTATTTATCTTTATAGAAATATCTAACAAAACAGACAAAACGAATACAGAAATAATTGCTCTAAGGTAAGACTATGGATTTCTGTACTCTGCTTGTTGAGCTAATGAAGAACTTTAATAGCTAGTCTATCAAGTATTTATAAAGCGGTCGAAAGGCAAAAACTTCGCGATCATTCGTTTTTAATTTAAACAAATATGTGATGGGTGTGATCGTGATCCTAGACCACAATTTATTGGGAGTGGCGTGGGAAGATTTGTAGATTGTCATTCAAATTATTATTTACTAATGACAACGAATAGATCATCGTATTAATACTATAAATAACTATAAGAACCGACACAAATGTGTATCATTTATAACTGTCTCCACTTTAAATTAAGTTGCTACAGATAATTTGTTTTAAAGGTACTAACCCAAAAACCTTGTAACGCAACATTATATAATAATAAGTTTATTAAAATGACGATCCATAAAATTATACTAGGTACCACCAGCTGAAAATTCATTAGAGCGCGTAACTCCTATCTCTAGCTGTCCTCATTAGAATAATTAGCATAACATTACGCAAGCTTAATTAATCTGTTACAAAATTGGAATTTAAATAAAATATTAATTTTCCACGCAACATCCAGCGGGGTTATTAGTCTAAAATATAAATTATTTATAGCAAGAGTTGTTACTCTTGCGTACGTCATCATTAATTGGATAACCTACGTTTGTATTATATCGCATCGCCTGGACTGCGGTTGACATGTTCATTTTGATTCAATAAACAGGGTGTTTGGAATATGAGAACGGACGGCGTGCACACGTAGGTAAGGTCTATGACGGGTAGACTAATTACAGCGTGTTCAATTATTCATTTTCATTATCAGAGTTTATTTAGCTGGAATGTTAGCTAAACTTAAATACTGATTTTGCAGTCTATTTTCATACCGAGGCTAAGTTGCCTTCATGGTAGGTAGCTTATGCATAATGGAACTTTGAAATATTTCTCAAGACATCTGACATTTTACCAATCGGCACACAGTACTGAAGATACTTATAAGTAAAAATGTACTACTCCATCCGCACCATCCATTCTTTGATAATTATCATTGCTCTGTATTAACATGGAATGCCAAATAAATATAGGTAATAAGACCACTTTAACAAAGAACTTTTGAACAAATGGGTAACAACACATAACATTGTCCAACGTTTTTAATTAATAGGAAACATGTGACAATTTACGCACATAACATACAATGCGCACTTTCTCATCGAACAATATATCATGGGCACTGATAATGAACAGAGAAACTTGTTTCTATATTTATTACGATTTCACTCTTTGATTGCGAATACAAATGTTCATTAATAGTTTCTGTTCGTAACAAAACGATATTTTATAATTTTGATATTGATATATCAGAATTAGGCAAGTTAGACTTAATATGCTTAATAATTTTTATAAACCTTAATCCCCTAAAAACTGAATGTGGAACAATACTTACTTATAGAACGTCGTCGACTTATGGTGGCAGTATCTTTACTTTTCATAAAATAGCCAGATAAATATCACCCATTTAACAAAATATATTGACATCAAATATTTTATGTTAGCTAACATTGTTTCAATGTCAATAAACAAAACCTAGACTGCAAGCAAAGGTAGTTGTTTTTTTTCTACTTTTTATACAAGTATCTCGTTAGTAAGTTTCTACTATCCAGCTTCTAGATCATTATCAGATTGGAAAATGAAAACCAACATTCCGAAGCCGCTAACTTAATATAGGAACTTAAACTTTCGTGGTCGTTAACATTACTTTTACATTTTTCTATGGGATATATACCACGTACCTTTGTTTTGAGTAACCGATATTTCGGCAATATTGCAAGCGTCATGTTCACGAATGTACTTAAATAGCTGCTGTTCAAAACAAAGGTACCTGGTATACCTATATCCCGTAAGAAAATGTAGAAGTAACGCTTACTTAAATTTGATTGAATTAAATAACAAACACTACTTACCTCTAATGCACATGTTGGACCGAGACTAGACTTAAATTATTCATACAAAAACAATGAGGTAGCCAAAAGTAACTCTGACAAATATTTTACTACAAAATGGGCATATATTTTCAATACAGTTACAACAATATTACATAATACAAAATGTTCATATCACATATTCTACAATTTCCTACAATTTCATCGTCCCATTTCCACGCGTCGCGTCGTCACTTCGCTTACTATAAATTTCCCGTCAGATTTGCGTGACACCTACTTTACCAACAAGTTAAGTTGCCGGCGCGGCGACGTTGTTAGATACTAACCAAAGCAGCTACTACTAGTACTAAATTAGTCCGCTCGTACGCAATTAATTAAGCCCTCTGTGCTCAAAGTCGTACATAATAGAAATTTATTATCACCAGTTGGCAACAATTTTTAATAAAAAACTTAATTTTTGTAAGTTGTGTACATTTTTGGAAAGGTAATGAATCAATGTCATCTGATTCTTATAGATATACAGGCTAAGTCGGCTCTGCTTAATATTTTTTTTGCCATAATAGCAATACTGAGAAAACAGCCAACGAGCAGTTTGTTATTCGACGGGTATTTCACAGATCATCTAGCTACATACAACAAGTATTCTAAATTCCTGATTGCAAATTGCAATACGGATACAGTTGTATCCTGCCTGTCCTAAAATGATACACAAACAAATGATTGACGTTCACGAGGCGCTTTGAGCAGAATGTTTTGACTTGCGCATCCACAAACACATATTTGTCTACGAGTACATCTGATCATTACACATACAACTAGAATTTCTCAAATATTTATGTAATGAGGCAAAGCAGGCAAGCTAAGATTCCGTCATATCTGGTTAGACTAGAAAGAAATAAAAGAAAATCTTGAATATAACCGGGATAACACTGACACGATAATGATGATGTCGATTTTGTAATAAGGCTGACTTCTACAACTAGGTATTTAGAACAAGTATCTGTAACACATTGTATAATAGCAACTATGATTCACGAGTAATAACTAAGTTAATATCAAAGTCATATCGGCATATCACGGAGACATTGGATGTTCAGACAATAGTTTCTACTGGAACGTGAGAAGTTATTTCAATCGACTTTTATCAAAACAATGGTAGAGAATTGTGAAAAAAAAACATAACGTGTCGTGTTTTGTTAACAATACGCTAACGCTACTGTAACTGTGGCTTGTGCAACTGTCAGTTGGCGGCAAATAAATTACCTTGTGTAATATGGGACGAGTTAATTTTACAATGTTTTGATACATTTTTGCAATGTTGGTACGTGTTTATTGGTTTATTAAGCGACTAGAGGATGCACGCAGCTACGCCCGCAGATTTTTTTAACTTAGCCTTCCCTGACCGATACCGTGGGAATTTCGGACAATCCCTTCTTATTGCACCTCTACGGTCCCAAAGGAACATACATGCCAAATTGCAACTTTTTGCATTTCATAGTTTTGGCTGTAGCTTGTCTGTCAGTCCGTCAGTAACATGTAGTACTTGATCCTTGCCGAAATATGTGTGTGATTACTCTTAGAGTAACTAACCTATTCGGATCATAAAACCCTGCCTCTTTTTGAATAGCAGCTCGGATAGCACCCCACGCCGCCAGTTTTAAAGAAATTCCATGTTAAATTTGGGACCACATTATGTATATTATTTACATGTGTAGGACAGCAACAAATATTAAGCTTTGCCTAAATGTGTACCGTCTCAGTGTTTATTAGCCTCAATAAGTGAAAATCAGCTAATTGAGACTTATAAACTTGCCGAACATCACCTATGCGTCCGTTCCTCTGTAGGCGTCTTCCTCGCCGTCTAAACTAATTTAAAAATTAGTAATATATCTCAGCCGAGACTAATGGTTACTTCAATTTCAGCCAACGGTTCAATATTTTAATATTGCATTCTATTCATCAATTAAAGCAGACAATAACAATGTATTAGACATATTAAGGGCCGTCGTTATAGCAGGCCGCGACTTGGATGTCAGCCAACGACCTCTCATAGAATAAGAGACGCATTATTCTTGTTACTTAGACGTCCGAGTGTACTACTATTACGCACCACGTTTTTGGCTATAAAGATTGGGTAGGTATTATTGATTGTTTACTTACTACTATTACCAAATTATATTAAAGTAATTCTTGAATACGTGTAGGTATCTAGTTCGGAACATAATACGTACTTACATCGTATTGTACGCATCGAAAGGAGCCTTACTTGGTATGTTATTTACGACTTAGGTGCCTATGTCCGCTTCTACTTACCTCCAAAAGCTGCTTTTCGAAATTGTCGTTGCTTCGCAGCAACCAAATGTAAAGTCATGAAAATGGCAACAACTTTCGGAAGCACGGTAAACTCTGCTGTCTGAAATATAAAAACACGCTTCGGCAGCAAACTGTTAACAACGCACAAGCTTAGGTACAGGGCTTGAAATACACCACCATTTTTTAAAAATTTGAAATCCACTTTTTACAATGTATTCATGTCGTTTGTTGACACATACATACATAATAATTTATTTTTATTACCTTTATTTCTATTTTCGTGTAGCTCGTTAGCTTCCCTATGAATCGTTCCAGAACTTGCTAGCGTCATTTTCTTTATTTTATCTTCAAACAAACCGTTTGAAAGCAAATCCCTTAAATCTGGTATGCAACGCCTACCTGACCTACACAAAAACATTTCAATCGAAATCTTCCGAAGCACGTTCCCCTCGTCCAGTCTTGAGACGATCGAACGCGAACTGAATGACAAAGAGGCTACACTTCATTTCACTTTCAAAGCGACACCTCAAAAATCAATGATACCATAATCACACACTGATATCACTAAAGCTGTGTCTATACTATGAAGAACTCTTCTCTGAATTGTTGTCCTTTGGTATATAGAATAACGCAAATACATAATAAACGCCTACTATTATGAGAGACCAAAGGATATATGATAACTATGTAGGTACTTGATAGAATAACAGGCTTTCGCGGTGAAGGCTCAATGGCGTGGTTGAATTACTGGGTAAACACTAAGGCTTCTACTATCAAATAGGATACTACTTCAGTTTTCAGTGTGATATGCTGACACAAATAACGGTGCAATTAAGATTTATAAGCTTCAGCTAACGGCCCGTTTTAATATTCGGTTTAAGACCGTGGTATTACAAACATAATATACGTACATGGACTGCCAAAAACATTACCCTTCCTTTTGACTTCGCCGTAGTCTGGCAAAATAGGTAACGCAAAGCGTCTGAACCGTGCGAACTGTAAGTACAACCGCATTTCATACTTATATTTTGACTCAAGCAGTTTAATATATGATCTTACTTATTTGCAATGTTCTCACCAATACCTTACTTTTGATACCAAACACGTAAAGATTATCTCAGTTTATTTTTTTTGAGGTTAGAATCTGAGGTATTAATTCCGTACCTAATAGAAAATTTAGATACAATTTTTAGCCTATGCTATCCGGGCCATTATTACGAATCTGTTGACACCCCTTTTATTAAAATCAGTTTACTAGTTTAGGAACTACGGCGGAACATACAAGCATACATATATATCTACATACTTACATACATACATAGACTGCCAAAAATGAAGCCAAAAGGCGTCGCCGTAGTCGAGTGAAAAGAGATTGAGCAAATTAAATAAAGAACTACTTAGCTTAACTACCTACCAAAATCTGTTGAAAAACTTACATTAAATAAAAGCCAGATCAACAAACTCGTTGAAGAATAAGATTCTTCCACGATTCTTTAGTGCAATAAAAACAATTAAAACTCATTTAAACACGGCTTTACAACCCTGGAGACTTTCTAACGAAATATTTTAACACGTCATACGTATGCGAGTCGAATACGCATCGGAACAATGACATCGGTAAGGGCGTCGGCTATAATTTCGGAACATTCCCGATGACAACCATTGTCATTAAGTAGTGTACCGCGGCGATTGAATACAAATGATTTACTATACAAGCTCGATATAAAAGGTCACTTTGAAGGTTATTCCTGTACATAATTGTTTGGTAATCATGTTTAATTTTTTTTTAAATCTTATTCCAGGACTAGTAATCAATGATGGCGTTGTGAATGATTTTAAAAGTTAAAGAGCACCCAGACTCAGTGTAGAGTCATGCCATTGGTATATTCCATGAAATGAACCTTTTTTATTATTTATAGACTTACGCCTGTATCCCCGTGGGGGTAGGCAGAGGTGTAATATCTGGGTGAGGTGTAAATTTTTTAGGTCCCATGTAATAGGGGGCGAGCCTATTGCCGTACCGGGCTCATTACCAGACTCCGTGCTGCTACTGAGAATTTCCTAACGGAAAAAGGCAATAACACTTTGCCCGACCCGGGAATCGAACACGGGACCTCCGATCAGCAGTCGCATACGCTATCTACTGGACCACGGAGGCAGTTAAATAAATCCACCACAAATGTATAAAAAATAAATATTCACTTTACAACAAAAGTCGGCTGTAGATTTTCTCTTTATGGTTACCTGTATGCCATATCAGTATCACATATTCATGAGAACGCATATCACGTACCTACTAGGAAAATGTTAAATGTAGAAAAATCGAATAGAACCAGTGACCCCTCAGAGAATAAAAAGCATAACATTATGTAAGGTGTTAATATTATGAATATGTACTATTATATACATGTATAAAATGTTTTCTCTTATATTTTCCTTTACTCCGGCAGCAAACCAAGAAGCTTATCTTGTCACGTAAGTCGTAAAAGAGGCTGAACGAAAGGGTTACTGTTGTTCCTCAAACCTAGTGGAGATAGGACAACTGCCTCAGTAAATATACTGCCTGGAGTCTCACAACAATGATAAACCTCATTTCGTGTAATGGGAAATTGTGTCTTATACGTGTATGAAGGTTTTATTACTAGCACAAGTGACGAATAATTGATACAGAGAAAGAACTTTAGGGCACCGGCTTCTTACGGCAGGGTTCAATATTTGACCTATCCATGTATTTGGAGATTTTCAATACATATCACAAGCTCCAAGCTCCATACGAAATGTGTCAAACATGTGTCTCCAATCTCCGAATCCATGGATAGATCTAATATTGAAACTTACCTTTAAACGCCTATTAAAATTTAATTCTGACCATTCTAGTGCAATCCCTCCTTTTAAGTTTATATTTATTAAAGTTTGTTGACGTCAGCGGTGTAGGCAACGAATGTAAGTAGGTATTATGTATCCTGTGACCGTGATCTCGCCTGACGTTAAGCGATAATACAGTTGAAGATGGAGAACGCTTGCCTTGCCTTATTTTTCACCCGCAACTTGATAGAAAACTGGATTGCTAAAGGTTTAACATCACTTTTATTATTGACGTCGATTAGCTAGTATAAATTGTACTTCTCGACCTAATGACCATTTATATACATTGATATAACTGCATGTTGTCGAATACGCATCGGAAATTCGGAAAAAATTGGGCGCGTGAAATTTCTATCAAAATGTTTACTCTGGATACGCTACGTCCAACGATTTCATATTTATGTGATCAATACCCAAGATTGATGAGAAGATTGGTGCGATCTGGTAGCTAGGACTTACCGAATTATTTTTTAGCTTTTAGTACATAACCTAACTACATATTTTTTATTGTAATAAAACCGTTTAACATAAAAAATGATTTTATTTAATTTATGTAATTCACAAATTTTTGTTTCGAGTCTGGGTGTTCATTGTGTCCGTTAGTAGTATCACAGATAATGTAGTATGTTTGTAAAGTCCCGCGCGACATCGTACGCTGACATCATGTCCCCATGAGCCATGCGTGTCGAACAGTACAAAAGTGCCAAAAATAGAATATGTACGCTGAACTATCTTGAAATCAAGCAACGGTATAAAACAGACGAGGTTAATTAAAATTAATATATACCTATTAAAACAAATTCTTATCTTATAATGCTAGGACTCCATAATTACGTATACGAAAAACGAACAAAATACAACATTCAAACGAAAAACATGCCACAGGAAAAATGTCATGTGAAGTTTTTTATTTCTAACAATCGTCGCAGACTAGGGCAAGTCAGCTACGAAGGCGGGTCCCTATAAAATCCAAAGACTCCATTACTCGGAACCGTCGCCGGACAAACACAATGTGTCCATTAAGACCCCGTTCACACGGTGTGAGATATCTTAAATGAATATCGAATATGTGGATATATTATATTGTATTCTATATCGAATAAGAAAAGAGTATTCTTTGTTCCGTGATGATGTACCTACATATGTTCTGTAAATATTGCCACGTTATAAGGTATCTTTACCGGTTAAATGGCTTGGGCGCACCTTCAGTCATGTTAAATACAAATTAATGGGCAGGTAACAGTTTAATACTCTTCGCCATACGTGCAGTCAATTTGGTTATAAATCGATAAGCGGATCTAAGGCAAGGATCCTAGGGTTTTGCCTCATAGGGCATGCAAAGATTTAAACTTGATATTTTCACCACAATCTCGATATTTATACGTAGTTACCTACATCATCATCACCAGTAACACATAGGTAGGTATACTGTGCCACTGCTGGGCACGGGCCCCTTCCATTATGAGAAGGGTAAGGCCAGAGTCCATCACGCTGGCCAAGTGCAGATTGGCGGACATCACATGTCTTTCGAGAACATTATGGAGAATCTGGCAGTAGCTAGTAAGTACTGCAAAATTTTTGTGAAATTCAATTATTTCTTAACGCACTTAAAATCATCATCATCATCCTCTTAGCGTAATCTCAGTTTCAATCTGGGGACCGCTTACTAGTCTAACCGGATTTGGCTGAATATTAGCTTTTGCCACAGAGCGACTGCCTGTCTGACCTCCGCAACCCGAAGGGATAGCGATTTTCCATGGTTTAGGCTAGTGTCAGTTTATTTAGAAGGTACTGACGCCCTGTCACGATTGTCAAAGATCTTCATGACAACCGGGACCGACGGCACTTAAAATGTAACCTGTATTATTTCAGTATTAAAAATATACAAAATCGCCTCAGGATGTAGTTCGGCGCTATCAGGTGTGTATTGCGTATAACACAGATAAATACGTACTTCCGTTGCAACCAAAACGGACACTCATATTTATTATGTGCTCATATGGCCGGCAATGCAAAAGAAACTGTAGCTCTCATATCTCAGTAGGAAGTGCGAACTAAGCATGTTAATTATTGCAATTTTCATACATGTTTTTCACAGTTATGTCAAATTGTATATCAGAAATGCCCTGTACTTACATTCACACAACTCTATATACTCCCTTGTCACCGCTCAAACGCTAAATATACTTTAGTAGTTCTTCCTGATACAAAAACACTAAACTTCATCAATTATATTACCAGGAGTCTAAAAACCTCTTCAAAGCACACATATTAAATTTACAGGCTAATCTACAATGAAAATAATAAGAGAAGAATAATTATTCATTAATTTTCTCTTATATTATCGGTTAGCTATTCATTCTCAGCTGTTTGTTTACTATTTATGACTTCGAAAACGCAACGTCATAATATGATTCACGCATCACCTACTCGGCACTAAAGTGAACAAAATGCATGGAATAAAATCGATCACTTTGATGCTCTATCACATTGTCAAGTCCACTGTTCTTACTGTTGTAACAGAATTCGAAATTACTTCGTGATAGATGAAGTTTTACTGCCCATAATTTATCTAGTCTGTCTCATGCAAGTTTAATCATATGTATGTATGTATGCCAAGAAACAGTGCTATCCACTATCCCCTATCTCTGAAGTCTAGTACTCCAGCCCAGACACATTTTAACGCTTGAGTTATAAAAATCCGATAAATCGCCAAATATTATTGTGTTCTCCGATTTTCGGTAACACAATTCACTCTTGGAGTACAGAAATATTGTTTCCGTTGTAGAGCAATAAATATTACGATCGTGTCTAATCGAAGTCCTATTTTTCGTTCGCTGTGAAACTTATGAGTATTTCAATATCATGTGGCGTATAATATTTTATTGCTTATTTTTTTTAATTGATTATTTTATTTGTTATCAACTTATCATATTATATAGGGTCTTAAAATGTGAGTATGTATCATTTTATTCATTTTACGTTGACGGTACTTAGATATATGTATGTATATGTATAATATGCCTGTTCAATAACACGATAAACTATTTGTACGCAATTTGACAGATTTTCGGACATGTAATTTTGACAAGAAATTGCTGGATGGCACAATGTAAGTAATAGGAATCTTCCTTTTAAAACTAATTATCGCATCCAAATCCAAAGTAACTTTATGTTCAAATATAATTTATAGATGGTTATTGCACCTAATTATCAGGATATTATGCTACTCTAATATAGTATTCTACCATAAACTTACAATTTATACTAGCTAATCGACGTCAATAATAAAAGTGGTGTTAAACCTTTAGCAATCCCGTTTTATGAGTGTACTTAGGATAACTGGGGTCACAATCTGTGAGATTTTTAGTACATATTCCCAAAGGATCTTACTATTTGTAATCACGGTGTAGGCATCTGTGCGAAGGCATTACGGGTTAGGCTTGTTTCACACAGAAGTTTTTTTTTTTATGGTAATAGACGGATCGCCTGATGGTAAGCAATTACTACCGCCCATTGACACAAGCAACACTACAGTGTGTGTGTGTGAGTCACAAGTGCGTTGCCGCCCCTTGGGGTTGGGAAAAGGGATAGGATGAGGAGTGGGATGAGGGAGAAGGAATAGGGGATATCTCCGGTATTCTCAAGCCGGGTCTCCACCAGGCAACATTTGGCGCGCGACACGTGACGCTCAACATGTACGGCAACGCTGCACAACAGCGCGCGTCGTTGCCAGCTGGCGCGCAACACGACGTGCAACATGACGCGCGGCTTGTTGTTTGTTAAAGAGCATCGTTAGTTGAGCATCATTTGTTGTCGAGTGGAGATGTGACGCGCAACAATGTCAGTAGTATGGCGTAACGAACGAGTGCTCAAATTAATCAAGCTGTACCAAAACCATGAATGTTTATGGGATACTGCTCACAGAGACTATAAAAATATATTAAAAAACTTTTCTTTTCGATGCATTTTTAGATAAAATTATAATCACTGGCGCTGAAATCAACACAAGTTCCTCTGGCGCCGTGTAGACAGACAACGTTGTTCAACAAAAGTTCCGCGCTGACTTTCAACACGTTGGGCAACTTGCTGTGCAACATGTCGCACGCCAAATGTTGCCTAGTGGAGACCCGGCTTCACTCACCGAACGAAACGTAATAGTTTAGGTACTGTTACTTAACGTCTATTTTCTGTGAGAGGGTAGTACTTCCCCGGTCGAGCCGGCCCATTTATGCTGAAATCAGCAAGGCTGTACTACCTATAAAATTTTCTGCTTTCTACCTTGTCTCTTATATTAAGTACATACCATAAAAGTGGCACATATGAATTTTCACTGAGGCTTGTTAAATGACATGTTGGTAAATAAATGTATATAATATGCAGTTATTTAATTCGTTTTCCAATGTTGCCATACTGAAAAACCCACGTGACCCCATGCACTTATATGCGCAATTAATAAGAGTTTTACCGTTATCATCATTAGAATGTAACTGTCCCACTCATAGAAATATAAAACTATATCTATGGTCTCACTGCTGACCATGACTAGTGTAACCAACGCCGAAACGATACCGCGATGTAGCCGCACTTTTATTTTAAAATAATTATGCGATTGTGGCTCCACAAAAATAGTACCTACTTATGGGTACAAATCAAGAATGTCTCATCTAGTAGTACTAGTCTCAAAAATGTATTGACTGTTCTTCAATCAGTTTCAAACAATTAAATTAATCATAAACTTCGCACCCCTCTTATTTTGATTCTCTTTGTCTTTAAGTTCTGAGATCCAAGTTACACTGAAATAAAATGGAAGGTCAAATTCCAATTATTCCAATGTTACGTCCAAATTGATTGTCTGGAATTTATTGATGCTCTTTACGATGATCATAAAATACCTTATAGCAGTCAGAAGGCTGAATCAAATTTTAACAATCGGCAAATAAAATGAATTTGCCAATAAAGACGTGTGGTGGCTAATGTGAATAACTGGAGTAATGAGGTTACATTCTGTTTTTGATTGACACTCCCGCATCCATACTTATATAATAAACTCAAATGTGCATTTGTGTGAAGTCTTTCTTTCGAAGTACTAAACGGATTGATGAGAATTTGCGTTATTATAGCGTATACGTACCTAAATCAGAAAAACACATTGCAGTAGCCGACACCCGGACGACGACGCCGTGAGCGGAATCTAGTGAGGACTACATCGGTGTATCGTGATATAAAACTGCCTATCTAAGGCAATTAAAACAGCAACTTAAAGATCGCTAAAACTTACCCAAATCAATGAAACTTTTAAACCTCCAATCGAAGGTTGTTATAAGGCAACAATCAAAGTTTCCACAGTTCAGGTGATGACCGTCTCAACACTGGCTGAAACCAGAACGGCACAGAGAATGGTTGAAAAATTCATAGGGTTTTCATCCCTCATAGCAGAGCCAATTTCCAGCCACTCAACAGGTGACATTGGAATTTTCAAAAATCCCTTTATATTTTCTGTGAAACAACGTATTAAATTATGCCGATGATAATAAATAATGATTCAATTATTTATTTATCTCGTGAAAAGTAGGACAACAATAAAAATGTGTTATATACGCAACAATGAAGTTTGATGTTTAAATACAACTTTGCAGAACGATGATAAGTACTTCCGAATTTGATGGTTAAATACAGCATAGCATAATCTAGCTATAGCATCCTTGTAATGTATTGCTATAATTTTTAAAATAGGAACATTAGTGGCTCAAAAAAACTACCGCTTCGATACATTTCTTGGGCAGCTATAATAAAATAAGAAACAAAAGGATAAAAAATATTTTTGACTCATAGCTAGGCTCAAAAGGTTACATATAGTTTTGAGTTCCTTCTCCGATAATAATATGTAGGTAATGTGAATAACATACATACAATGCATGGCGTCACTTTGTTTGGTTATTCAGTGTTACAGTTTGCAAGTAGGTAGGTACTAGAGAGATTGCAATTTCAATTTTTCAATCTCAGTTTATCCCCAGTGCGCCAGAATCTCACGGCTGTCTTTAAAAAAAAATACATTAAGTATATAATTTTCTACAAGTTTTATTTTGAGAACTTTGTTTTGTCAGTAGACCTATTTCGTAATTTGTTGAGAATTGGGTAAATTGATTCGATACGTTAAAGCCAGTATTTATTAGTGCCATGATAATGATGGTTCAAAAAATTTTCTAATTAGTCTACATACTTACTAAAATAATAATTTGTTTTTAAATGTTGTTGTCATTATGTCCTATTCTAGCCTCAGTGCTAACTTGTTAATCCAGTCAGGGGCGCATTCAGGGGACAGGGGGAGCTCGAGCGCCTTCCCATCCGTCACTCCTCACTAAAGTATTACGTATCTACCTTGATAAACCCTTCGTTCACCAGTTTCAAGCCTCGCCCAAACCAAAATAAGCCCCAAAACTAAATCCGCCGGAGCCGCCACTGAACCTAATGGTTCAGGAGGCCGGCGTTCAAGAGGTCGTGAATTTGATGCTTTATCCTATTATTTAGTACTCTTGACTGGTACAACAAGTATTTGAACGAGCTTGAACAAGAAAATTATAGATGGTATTCTATCTGGCTTTAGATCACATACTAAAGTTAAACAAAAACATGTGAGAAAAAGCACTAGGACCAGACGATGTTTCCATTCCATTTAAAAGGCCCAAGCAATGCATCCTTAAAGGTAAACTCATAATACCGTATTGGGTACCTCCCCAAAACACTCAAGCTACCTTCTTTTAGTTATGCTTACTGACAAAGATCTGATAAAAAGTTATTGTTGGTTGTTGGACGATAATATTACACTCAAAGCGTTTTGCCGCATCCTTAGGGTGCATTCTCGGGTGGACTACAGTTCTGTAGTCTTCGTATTTGCTGAATAATAATTCTGCTGTTGCTTGCTGTATGAAAAAAAGACAATGGCAATAATAGCGCTTCATTTTAGACTGCATGTATGGCGTAGTGGTTTCAGCGATCGCCATTTAGAATTAGACAATATTTTGAATATTCATGATAAAAGCAAAATTGTGTCGTGTGGCAATCGATCTCACGACACTCAACGTAGTTCTAAATTGCAACCGCCGAAACCACTATCTAAATACTTAGGTACCTAAACATTTAGGTACTTATACGTGGGTAAGCTATGCCAAATGGTAGGATATATTCATCATCAGCCTTTAACAGTCCATTGCTGGACTAGGCCTCTCCTTTGAAAGGAGGAATTGGCCTACTATACCACGGCCAAACGGGTTGGTATAGGGTTCGTATTAAGTTTTCCTTCTCTCACAGTGCTGTTCTCTGCATAATATGCTGCCTCTGTCGGCTCTTACGACACCCATGGGATGATATGGAGTGGTGACATTCCGTATTCTTAATCCGTCACCACACGGACATACATATATTACACAGGACAGGATATATTATAATGATGATTACCTAAGGAAAAGCTAGTATGGCTAATTTTGCTTTAAAAAACTAGGAATGTTTTGCTTCAAAAATAGTTGTCTATCAAAAGAAATTTGCGTGTAATACATGAACTCTCTGTCAGAAAAATTTTGAAGGTGAAAATAGCAGGAATCTGGTCCTTAAGTTTTTCTATACTTTTAAGGCAACAACGGAACCTCACGCAGTTCATTGTTTTTACTGAACAGTTTGCCAGAAACTATTCGCCTAGTCAGATCGCACCCTAATGCCATTGCTTTTACGAACATTTTTACTAAATCGCTTTATGGTGACGGTTTCCCGCTCCATTTGTTTCATGTGAGCACCGTATTCTTTTACATTAAGGTTTTGTTGTGCCCACACATTTAACTTTAATGTCGAAGACTTACAAATCCAAACATTTCCTTATTTTGGTCCCGATGTACTTGAGATAAGTTGAGCTTCGTTCAAAAAGTAGGATAGGTTGTACTAAATAAATTAAATAACAATTTGAACATCTCCCGCCCCAAGAATGAAAATATTCTCCTCTAGAAAGGACAAGGAAAATTATTCTAAAAATCCACAAATGTTTTTAAAGATTTACGCGTTTGAGATCCGTCATTAAAAAAGCTAGTGTGCAGGACAAAAATATAAATAATTAATTTATTGCACACTCATAGCAAGCTTCCTTTCACTTAAAGCAACATAGTATAATATAGAACTTAGGCAGTTGGTATTAGGCTTCGATGCTTCGTAAAAGACCTACAGCGCTAACTTATAGCAAAACTTTATTCAGCCATTAACTTGATAATACTCTTGAGCGTTTTAACTGCCATAATAATTAAATATAATCATCTTACTTCTTCTATCTATAAAATTCGCTATTAAACATTAAATTTAGTATCCAATAAATGGTGCTTGCAATATAAACGTTCGTTTTGCCCCTATTTTATATCGACCACCCGTAATGAAACAATAAAATGGTATATCGTAACTCGTAAGGTTGTGGTAACTGACGCTCAAAGCGGTTGAAACATTTATAAGTAAGTATATCGGGTTAAGCCGGTATAAGTAAGTTGGCTAGCTAGATAGCTTTGTGCATGACTGACATGGCATATACTTGCCTTAGTCGCCTCTTACGACTCTCATGTAATGAATTCATGTAGAGTCCAACAACTTCCCGCTAGACCACCATAAGGGTGAGAATCGCTCAGCAATACATCGGTGCTTCCAGTGCTCTTTACACAAACATTGACTTTCGTATACAAATTCAGTTTCTAGTGTGCCTCGATTCTATGAGCGAGCCAAGAGATTTTTTTTCAAACTGGTCCAACATCGACTTGTTTGATTGTACGTAGTGGCAATTTGTACTCTTAATACCAACCCACTCTTACAATAATTGTTTAAGTCTGGCTCAATAAACAAGTTCAAAATGTGAGTTCCATAAAACAAAACAATTGTTTCTTTGCCTTAAATTTCTATAAATCGCTGGTTTAGTTCAATCGCTACACGCTCCGCCTGTCTAACTTACCAGCCTAAACTAATAAACCAATGAATATAAACATAGTGACCTTCACCTTTATAAAGCAATTGAATGATGGGCTGCAATGGCAACATCCTATAAACCCCCTAGAAATCATCATCAATGAAATAATAAATTTCCTCATAATAAAAATATCTTCATTACTTATTAGGTACCTACGTTGCGGGGGACTTTACAAACATTCAATCAACGGATCGGGTTAGACCAGGAATTCGTGATGGGTATGATATTCTACGACCTGATTGAATATTTAGCTAAATATTTTCGTACAGTGACAATCTTAATATACAATTCTTGCGTTACTGACTGACTGAAAGACACGCTACAGCCGAAACTACTGGTCGTAAGGAGATGAAATTTAGCGTGTATGTTTCTTGGGCACCGTAGGGGTGCACTAAGACAGGATTTCCCGAAATTCCCATGGGATCGGGCAAAACGGGAAATTCGAAAATATGTGCGTCCGAAGCCGCTGGCGTCGACTAGTCATAGATATAATATTTCTATGGTGGTAATAGTCAAATTGTATATCGAAGAAGTTTGAAATTGAATTAATCGAAATCAGACTATAATGACATTAAGGGCCGGTTTCACTGCTGCCTCATAAGGTACTGTTAAGGCTAGCGTCCACTAGGCTCGCCGAGCCGAGCCGAATCGAAACGCAGAAAGTCGCCTCCTATAATTATATTTCTATGAACCTGCGTTCATTAGCGACGAGCCGCGGCGCGCCGAATCGAATCTACCGCGCGCATCGCTCGTCAGGCGAATTTCTGCGGCGCCGCGTTTCGACTCGACTCGGCGCGCCTTAGTGGACGCGGGTCAGCGGATGAGTGTAGACGGGTATGGCGTAAATACATACATAAAAGGTTATCGAAATGAATGAAGGGCTGTTAATTTCGCTAGTTCAGAAATATACTGAACTGCCTCATTAGTCTCGCGGCATAAATGTGCACGTGAGATTGAGAGGTCTCGGGTTCGATTCCCGGGTCGGGCAAAGTGTTATTGGGTTTTTCCGTTAGGAAATTCTCAGTAGCAGCACGGAGTCTGGTAATGTACCCGGTACGGCAATAGGCTCGCCCCTTATTACGTGGGACCTGAAAATTCATGGCGAAATGTGGGTGTAATATTACACCTCTGGCTACGCCTTCGGGAATACAGGCGTGAGTCTAAAAAAAAATTATGATCATGAACATAATGAGTATCATGACGAGCAGCGTAGACAAAATATATGGGCAGAAATAGCGGGAAAAATGAACGAATTTGAAACAAGAACATTTCTTCGTCCGAGCTATCCATCATTGACAACACAAGCACAACCTGCAGTAGCCAGTCGCCGACTGCTGGCTTCAATTCGATTCGTCTGTAATGAACGCACCCGGATAAAATGCGACTCGGCGCGATTCGACGCGGTCCGAATGTAGTCGACGCCAGGCTTTAAATTAATATGTCAGATAACTCATACGAATATTCCTTCCAATTTTTTATTTATCTCAAAGTCAAGGTGTATCCGGTGGTGGTAAAACAGGGCCTAAGTGTAGCAGAATACACGTTGTGAGTCAATTATCGACTTAATTATTTGAAAATATAGTATTTTACCTATATTTCCAAATAATTACGCGAAATAGATCCGATACATAAATAGTGCTTTGTGTGCAAGTCGCGAAAGTCTAAAAGTATTCGAAATATCGGTGTCTGTAAAAAGACTGTAATCGGTCTTCTGTACATGTTGATTGGCAAGATATCAAGCTGATACCAACCACCTGAATGTATTCTTGCACGTCTTGAACGGTGCATGCTCACGAAACTTCTCTAAACATATCTCAAAAGGACAGAAGTTAAAGGACAGAGAGAATTAGAATAAAGTTATGACGTAAAGATAGCAATGGTTTTGTGGAGATACCAACAGACTGCCATGCAGTATCGGGTTCAAAACTAAGGCGCACCATAGCAAGTCATGTGCGTATTAAATTCTTAATAAAATTATCGGTTTCCCCGTGCCTCGGATAGCGTTGTAAGCCGGTCCAGGGTGATGATCTTGAGTGTGGTCGGAATAACGCTAAGATAATGATAATTACCAGAAGCCATGACGTAGAAATAGCCACGCGGCTGCCAGATTCAGTATATATGTAGTCCGCTTGCAGCCACTCACCACCAGTTCCAGTAAAAGGCTAGATCCAAGCCTCTCACAAAATGTCGAGTGCCACGGTCAAGCCAAAGTCACCAATAGAAGGAACTTTAACCGATAACTGGATATATATCTATACAAACATACATTACATACCATCTATGCTTTTTAGGATGAAATAAAAAGAAATCTTTTATCAGATAGCTCAACTGTGAAACGTTACGGAACGGTTGTTAATAATTCACAAAAGTGAATAAAAAATGAATTCGGAAATATTATAATATGGCGCACTTATGTGGAGTCGGAAAATATTCAAGCGATGTTCAATTAATTCAATTTTGAAATGCATAATGAATTATCCATTCGTTTCTCATCAGTAATTCAAATATTGGCAACAATTCCACAATTTCTTACTCAACTTTTCCCCGACGAGGAACCGATTCAAAATACCTTTAATGAACTGTATATTTACTTTTGCTAAAAGCTTGTCAATAAGACTTATTTTATTCTGAAACTGGTGGAGTTTCAGAAAAGTATAGCTCGAAAATAAACAGTACTTTAGTTTCTCTTGACTTTATTACTCAAGCGAACTTAAATTACAGCTTGTTGTCAAAATGTTATGAAAAGCATTAATAGGAAAGACAATCAATGTTACAGTTTTAAACCTGCATGCATCAGATTTTGGACGAAACAATGAAGTAGTTTCTATCTTTAGAATGGACATAGAACAAAATAACCAAAGAAAATGTGTACCAATTTAGCTTATATTTGATGATAGCCACATGATATAGTATCGTAACTTATACCTACATTCGAAAAAATGTGTATCACATTCATAAAACTTCATAATGGCTAAAAGATGACGTCCATTTCTTTCTCATATTTGTTTTCTTGCAAGTAGTTACTAGCCCTTTCGGGTGAAAGCCGCCAAATTATAAATGATTGCATTAAGCCAAAATTTGAGTGGCATTCGTGAGCACATCCCTACGCCTACGAATTCCAACTCAATTCCTTTGAAGTACTATACATACATATGAGAGCACACATATGTACATGTGTAGGCATTCATGCGATTATTTGCTCTGGCCGTATCTTCCCCCAAGCAAGTTCGCACATAAGGCACGGGCCAAGAAACATTTGGGGTTTGTGCAAATGACCCAAAGGCACTTAACGTTACCTATTCACGCTACCTTCACGATTTGCATATTTTGTTTTGCCTGTTATACCGGTACATGAAGAAGTTCTGTGAGTAGATTATTCAATATGAATTCAGTTTTAATATGACTATTTCGGCAGTACAGCGAATAAAAACCACAGAAATGTTCAACAGCATTTTAATTTGGGTATTATAATAAAACCAAGGGCTAATGCTAATAAATTAAGATAGAACCAAGGCTATTGAAATATTACAATTTGTATAATAAAACTCTTAAAGTATTATACAAAGTATTTCTGTGTAGAAATGTTACAACTGAGCGAAATTAAAAGTATCTCGCAAGAAATTAGTTCACCTCGTAAGAAAATGTAAATGTTACTTTGACGAAGAGAAAAAGTTTCTTTTGGGAAATCAGAGGTAATGCTTGAGACCATCCCTGAGGTAAACTTGGGGAGAATATGGTAAGTAAATGAATTTGGTCAAAGCCTGACAATCTCTGTACCCATTCCTTCTTTCCAAGTACTTACTTAAGTAAAACACACCAGGATTTTGTGTAAAATTTTCGTGTGTAAAATTTAAAATAAAACACTTACGCCTGAATGTAACGGGTCCTCTAAAGCGCCATTGTTTTAAGCTTAATGAAAGCATGGTCGTTAAAATATGATTCAATTAAAGAAATGCTTCTACAAGATCTGAAGAACGTAACCATTTTTAGAAAAAGCTTCTCTGTTACTTTTTATTCATACTTTTCAAAGGGCAAAGGTATCGCTTCTCAAAGTTTCTATGTAAACTTATAAATATTAAAACCGGCCAAGTGCGTGTCGGGCCACGCGCAATGTAGGGTTCCGTAGTTGCCCATAATGGCTTGCTGCAAAGGGTATTAATGTACAACAAATCCGACTGTTTATTTTGCTGAAAAAATAATTTTAATAACACTATTATAAGAACCTAAGTTTTGTTTGGAAAAATACCAGGTATGTATCCAGTAATGTATTGTAAACATAAAATGTGGTTTCCAAGATATGCTACTACTATACATACGTATTACGTAGTACCGTAGTACATTACATACCAAAGTACGTATATCTTTAAGATTAAGCCAGCGCGCCCAATGTAAACTCACAGAAATAGGTATTTATAAGTTAACCGACGATTACTCGTAAACTAGTGATATCTAAGTAGATATCACTAGTTTACGAGTAATCGTCGAACGAATTTAAAAGGAAAACTATCACGGCTAAGTAGCCGTGATATTTTTTCTTTTAAATTCGTTATATGTACTACATTTGTGATTTTTTTCACCTCTTCCAAATTAATAGTTTAGCCGGCAGAGGGGGGGGGGGGACACTTGAGTCTAACAATTTTTTTCACTTCAAAGCTTGATATTTGACAAACCAATCACTTGATCGAAAAATGATTTGAGCAAACTAATATTCTTTTTTAAAACCTATCCAATGATACCCCACATAATGGGGTACATAACCAAAAGAATATTCAACCCCACTATATATGTAGGGGAGATACCCTTAAAAAATATTTTCCTAAATTTTATTCTACAATTTTGTTGCAATATCTTATGTCTATATTCATGTCAAATATCAGCTTTCTAGCACCAAGTCACCAGTCTTTGAGCTAGGCTGCGGACGGACAGACGGACGGACATGACGAAACTATAAGGGTTCCTTGTGGACTACGGAACCCTAAAAAGTGGAGTATTAAAAGAATATTATTCTAAACATTATTCTTTGATGCTACTTTCATAAACATGTATGGGTTATAGATATTTGATGTAACACGAGATTAAATAAAACGGCAGATGATCCTATTTTTATCTATAAGGACCTTTTTTATTAGAACTAAAACGATAATCGTACCTTATAATGACTAATACATATCATCAGGATTAAGACTACAAAGTGAGTATCGTAAAGTCGAAGAAGGAACAAATACACGAAGCAAAAAGTATCTTTGCAAAGAGACGAAAAAGTCCTCATCAAACTTATACCCGTCTGGGCACGCTTGGTACAGGGCATAAGCTAAAACCTCCTATTGACTCATTATGTTATTGTGACATAAATTACGAGAGCCGTATATGTGGCAGTCCATGTGGTGACGGATAAAGAATACGGAACGTCACCGCCCCATATCATCCCATGGGTGTCATAAGAGCCGACAGAGGGAGCATATTATGCAGAGAACAGCACTGAAAGAGAAGGGAACTTGATACAAACCCTATACCAACCCGTTTGGCCAGCGTGGTATAGTATGGCCAATTCCTCCTTTCAAAGGAGAGGCCTAGTCCAGCAGTGGACTGTTAAAGGCTGATGATGATGATGATATCTGGCAGGGGATTGCGATAGGCTGCATTATAAACACGTTTTTACAAAATATATTTCTCTGAGCTATAGTAAATTTGAGTGACATTTACATAAAGGCACAAAAAGTGCGAAATCATAGTTGTTTTTTAAATACAAAGGGTAATTAAGTATGTTTTAAGTATGTTGACGTCATCAGTGGCGGCGCTAGACCACATTTGGACGTCGGCGACATCAAGTTCGCGAGGCCCTTTAAATCGAGGGCAAGGCCCCGTTTACTTCGTAGAAAAAAATCGTTAAAATTAAGTGAGCCAAATTATAAAATAATGTACGAATAAAATAAAAGACAATTCAAAAATTTTCACCCAACACAGATCTTGTCACGCGACGTCGAAAATTATTAAAGTCATTATAATCTGCTTAGCTTTTTCCCGAATTGTTCGGTGTCGGCTACCTAAGCTAAATAAAATGAAGTATTATATTGGTAAAATGAAATTAAGTATGTAACTTGTAAAACCTTTTGCGAGGCCCCCTCAGGCGCGAGGCCGTCGGCGGTCGCCGACGTCGCCGACGCCTAGCGCCGCCACTGGACGTCATTTAGCCAGTGAACTGTAGACAAAATATATTTCAAACTAGCTTGCACTTTCGGAGCTAAACATAGAAAGTTTTTTCAACCCAAAATGTTATTGAGGTTCACGTTCTTTTATTGATAATAAGGCCAAAAAGGTCTGCAAACTGATATTTAGGTCCTAGCTAGAAATTTATAGAACACCTTACAAGAAAGAACACACTACAAGCAATGTTTTATAATAAAGCTAAAGCTCGTCCCACTTTAAAACAATTTCCCAAAAATCCTCCTCATATCTGGGTCACAGCCTAAACGTGCTTAAACGTGGAGCATTACTCTACCCGCAGTCGAGGTAAGACCCCCATTACGCGTGCGACACCTGACGATCAAAGAGACAAGTACCATGCCGGAGGGAAGGCATCCAGGCGGAATACACAGCCTTCAACAATAATTAATTCATGCACTTAAAAACCGCACGTGTACTACGACATTTACTAATTAGTTTTCGTATTTTAAGCCCAAGATAAGTTTGTTTAGGGCTCTAGAACTGCCGAGTAATACCCACACGTGGGCGAAGTAGGCACGCGTAAGTTTGTCTTTTGCATGTGATTATAGTAACACAACATTTTAGACAAATATAGAAGTTGAAAAGCTATGTCTCTATAGTCTCTATATATATTTTCCCTCAACTGAGTGAAAGAAACTATTATATTTATTTTATTTACCCTTGATTGATACTTAATTATTTATTTATTAAGTATACAAGTCACGCCTAATACAATTTGAAACAAAGATAACAAGATTCCTAAGTATGAGTACACGTCAAAATATATACTAAAGTACTGCAGCATTGTTGCATTAAAAGCACTTGAACTCGAGAAGACAAAATTCACATAGGTTTATGCATATTTGCACCATAGTCTATTATCAGTCAATTATCAGGTCATTAAGGCATGGCATTTGCCTTAATGACCTGATATGATTGCCTTAACTTCCACTAACAACAACAACGGACTAACCGACCGTTTTCAAAATCACCATCTGAAAATTTTGAGCTTTCAAGAGGAAATCGTAACAAATTTCATGTATTGATTATGATTATCTATAAAATCAATGAATACTCAATTCTGGGTCAAATAATGCTTAGCCTTGACATTGAAATATTCGAGGTCAGCTTTCACTTCCGAGGAAACAACAAACAAAAGGATACACTAGCATACATATCGTGTACACACAGTACACTCATACATATTAAACAGGTCTCGCTCACTGCCAGCGACATGAATTCTTAAATTGTACTTTATTTTAATATGTTTTGGAGAGGTTTATTTACAAGATTGAGTTTCACATTGTGTTTATTTCTGTTAACCTACAGACATACGTTTAACTAGGAGACAGTCTCAGAATATCAGATCTCATGAGAAATGTAATAGTCTAAGACCCGTAGAAGAGCGACTTTCACCATCCATCCAATCTGATAATTGGATGAAAAGTACTTTTTACCAACCCATTCGCGATATATTTTTTAACATGCAAAATTTGATATAAAATAATTTTCATCAGATCGATGAAGGTCGCTCTTCTACGGATCTCTTATTATTCATAATAAGAGATCCGTAGAAGAGCGACCTTAAAGGCCAATAACATTCTCGTAGTTAAATTTGCTGACAAATTTAGTTTCTGTCTAGCCTCGATGTCATAAATGGTATTCTCTTAAATAAACTACATACATACATACATACATATCGTCACGCATTTTATCCCCGAAAGGGTAGGCAGAGGTGTATTTCTACACCCACTTTTCGCCAGATATACTTTAGTCCCACGTAATAAGGGGCGAGCCTATTGCCGTACCGAGCACATTTCCAGACTCCGTGCTGCTACTGAGAATTTCGTGACAGAAAAACCCAATAACACTGCCCGACCCAGGAATCGAACCCGGGACCTCCCGATCCCACGCGCACATTTATGCCGCGAGACCAACGAGGCAGTCGTATAGGGTTTGATGTCGAGTTTTCCGTCTTTACGCAAAGATGGTATTTGCATCGTGTTATCCCTTAGTCGCCTCTTACGACACCCACGCACGGGAAGATAGGGGGTGGTGACACTTGTATTCTATGCCGTCAACCACACGGCAATCAATAAACTAATACACTAAAAGTATTGCGACTAGATCTAAAATTTAACAAAGTGTCAAACTATGTGCCAACCTCGATCTATACGTGTCAAATTAGACTTTGATGACAATGAATACCAATGAGGGTCTTCTGAAATGACGCTCACTACCGGGCAGCACTGAGGCATCAGGTCCTCCTCCTGTCAAAACTGTCAAAGCCCCTATATTTTTGTACGTCTGTGTTTGTTTGTATTATGTGTGTGTACACGTCTGTACATATCTGACGTCAGTTTAGACCTGACGCATACTAAGCGCCGTCTTGTGGTAGAAGAAATATCAAACACCCTCATTGTGAGTAAGTTCAACATCAAATCGCTGTTCAGAATTTAATTTAAACTAGGTATTATTTGTTTCTCTTTCTCGGGTATTATTCTAATTTGTTAGAACAATACCCGGCCCTTTGGCAGGCGTACACGGAGACAGAGGTCCAACGCGCAGAGGCCCTTTGAGACTTTTAATCTAGAATGTAATGGAACACCTACTGAGGCGCCTCCATCACCGCACTATTAAGTACAGTCACGGGTTAGCCGCAGCAGGTGAGGGACTATTGCTACTTCTATGGAATTTAATTACTCTGGGCTATTGGGATGGGTGTTAAATGGGTAGGTTTAGATGAAAACTATGGATGAATGCCGGCGTCTGCCCTAAGTACTCTTATAGTACATCGAAAAGGGGCAGACGGTGACTCGCCAGCTCACTAGATGGAACCTCTCTAAATAGCCGCCAAGGCAAACAAACTCTACCATAAAGGTAACAAGAGGGCAACACCGGTGTGAGCGGCTAGGGGTGTAGAGCGGTGCGGCACCGGTTTCGCCATTGCGGGTCTCGTGACCCGGAGCGGGTTTCCCCGTAATTACGCCCTTGACAATGACACTTCCACCCCCGAGCAAATAGTTCTTGCGACTTCCCTCCGACCGACAAAGGCAAGCCAGAGTCGAGAGTCCTGCGGGCGCTCTTGGAAATCCACTCTCCGACCAGCCAGTAAAGGCAAGCCGGAAAAGAGGCCCTGACCGACTCCCTGAAGTATTCGGGACAGCAGTGTCACCACACACATTCAGCTCGCCACAAAGCTGCCCTGCGGTTTGTAAGCTTTCTTTCTATCCTGTAATATATATCACAAGAGAAAGGTGATGTTTGAAAGCTGTTACTCTGCCCTCTGAGATTGCGTTAGTCTTATGATGAGATAACGACTGCCCCAGAGGGGTAAAAACTAGGTATTATTATTATACATTTCAATAATGGAATTTTTTATATATTATGTCAGGTTCAATAAAATGTACTTACTGTAACAGTACTTGGGTCACAGTATAAATTAAATGCTAATTATATAACAATTTGTCGTTTAAAAGAGCGATAAAAATACATAGTATGATTTCTGAAAATAAAATTACTTTTATAATAAAAATATTAGTGTCAGAAAATAGTTTTTTACTTTATGACGTTATGTACTACTATATAATAATATATTTAATTTAGTCATCTGGATGTTTTCTTTATCAGATATGCTCTTCGAATAAGGTAATGCACAGACAATAAAGTTGCACCCCAGTTTAGAACTTTGCTCAGTCATTATATTCGATAAAACGAGTATATAGCTAAGCTGGTGTACCTTTTGTTTGTAACTAGTAAGCTATCACCATACAAAATAATAACAGTAGATATTTTATTTAATCAGCATGTTTTAACTTATGAACTAATGAAGACATTCGTTTTGTAATGGCCGGTCAGTGTAACCATCTATTAAGGTACCCAAAGCCAGCCCCAATTGGTCTGAAAACATTAATACAGGGCTATTTATGTGAGTTTTAAATGAACATATATTATTTGTTTCCTGTAAACAAGGCATCAGAATTGGTGTCATTGTATAATTTGCAAGGTTGTTCTTATACTAAACTACTTTCTAAATTATTATTTTACTTCTCTTTATGTACTTATTTATGTTGTAAATATTTTTTTTAATTTATATGTATGCTTTATTATAGGAGTCTTTATACATTTAAGACTTTGAGGGCCAGTAAACGTGTATAGGTGTACTAATAATTGAATTATTATTTAAATGCGTCAGTTTGTCACCCAAATGCTCAGAGAAACCATTTTGAGTTGCGGTGCTGTTGAAAACCTGCATTGTTTCTTCGAGAGATGTAATTTAGGAATGAGTTTCATACACGGTTGTTTCATCCACTCCATATTGCAGCTAATTTGTCTTCAGTATATTTCTTTGTAACTGCTGAAGAACTCGGCTTGTTCCTGTAGTACATCCCGTTGATCCAAAACATTCATTTATTATGCTCTGTGTCATTCACAATATGGATCGCTTCTCCTCACTGTTTCTTGTCAATCCTATAGTGCCTCAGCTACAGCAGTGCGTATGAAATACGAACACTAATTAGTTTTCGTATACTAGGCCGTTGCTTTACGGGTCATCACATGAGGACATCACATAATTGCCCAACGCTCTCTCTCCCTCGCCTTATCACATTATTTGGGATCGGCTCGCCAAGTAACTCGTCGCCAGGACTGTCTGTCCTGGATCGTCTCGGCTGATGTTTGTGCCTTTTTCATGTAATTATTTACAGTGGCTATCCATGTTTTTCGGGGTCTTTCTCGTCGTTTCGGTGGTGGGTACAGTGTCAGTACTTTCATCATTGCCCAACGAGTGCAAATAAGCTGAAAAACAAAGAAAACAATTTGGTTACCCCTTTGAGTTGTGGTGGTCAAATGGCAGATCGCCTTGCAGAAAATCAAATATTCTATCAAATCTGTTTAGACTAGAAAATAGGCCCATAACTCCAAGGCGACAGTTTTGGATGAAACCAGAGCAACAAGGATACTTGTGTGAAACACAAAAAAAATTAGGTTTGTAAAATACATCATCAGCCTGCCATAGTCCACTGCTCGATTTATGCCTCTCCAATGGCACGCCACTAAGCCCGATTTTGGGCTTTTCGTGTCCAGCTGCTAACCGTTAGCCAAATAACCGGCCATAATGTTCTCAAAAGACATCAGAATATACTTTTATCACAGCCTTAGTATATACTGACTGGTCGCTGACTCTGAGGTCAGATCGCTGTTGCGCCGTGGCATAGCTTATACCTATTATGCCAGTTCTGATTAGACCCAAAAGTGGACGTCTTAAGTAATTTTCGGATGTCTTTCAAATACAAAAACACAAATTATGATATATAGTCAGAACTTAATAATTTCCTGTAATTTTTCTTAAGTAACATGTTTATCTTGTTTATATTAATTGTAAATTTAAAGAGCTTGACCGAAGTCGGCGACATTGTATGCGCCTGAATCCCAGCGATTCCGTACGCGCAATCCGCCCTTCCCAACAATGGGTGACGCCAAATCATGCGCAGCGATGGGGGCAGATAGCAATAAAAGTACAATAGCAGACCCAAAACTATTCTATTGTCCCAAAAAATGCAGGTAAAAGTGCTGAATCGCGCTAACAAAGTTTTTGGAAACATAACTATATATACAAAGTATTCGATAGAAAACATGGTCGTCCGTTTCTTCGCATTAAGTCAGCCCTGGGAGCTGAGCTAAGTCCTGTGAATTCTGATGGTTTGGCTATATAGGCTATGACCTTGACCTCCCAGTGAACTACCTCTTTAGATGACTGTCGGGTATTTGGCACTGAGTGCGTATCAGACGGTTTCAAAATCAATGACGAAGGATTTTTGACGACCTTTTGATGACGGCGAATTCAGTCATATATCTGTCTCTTTTAAAGTGTTTAGATAAATTTATTTTTGAAGTGGCAGTTCGGGTTACTAAAACATTGTCTTATTGGCATCCTGTTTCGACAAAGCCACCTGTTTGCACAAACCATTCATATAATAATAAATGCTGGGCTTTTGTGATCTTCTTCTTCAGAGGGTGTGTGTACTCTCACTTACAGGTGTTCGCGACCAGTCCACTGAAACCAACGCGGTGTGCGTCGACGTCCCGACAAACATACTCTTCCACAATCCCGCCGTTTGCGTTTGTGGCAATTATAGCATACCTATTTTTTAAGCTTTCACGACTTGAATGCATTCTTATATTTACGGAAAGGGTCTATATTGCGTCTTTATTTGAAAACTTTAATTAAAATAATGGGGAAATCTAATACTACTATATAAAGCTGTAGAGTTTGTTTGCTTAAACGTGCTAATCTCAGGAACTACTGGTCTGAAAAATTCTGGTCAGGTTTGAAAAATTCTTTCAGTATTAGATAGCGGATTCATCTAAGAAGGCTATAGGCTATATAACATTACGGTATGAGTCACGGGAGCGGCGCAGTAGCCTTAAATAACGCCTGTGTAACCGCGGGCTCATCGAGCAGGTACCTTATATTTGCCCCGAGGTTTCGGCATGGATTACCTACACCATCCGTGGTCACAGGAACCGTATTATATTTTTGTGACTCATGTTTCGAAACCTCAGTTTGAAATTAAGGGGCTCGGCCCAGGGGGACTGTGAGACTCCCTGACGAGAAGCGTCGGCACTACTCACTCAAACCACCATGGTGTTCCTCTATCCGATCTCATGGAACGGCGGGACCACGGGAACTGCGTTAGCATTAGGTACTTCCGCGATGGTCACAGGAGCCATGACCACGGCTGGTATAACCCATGCCGATATAGACCCACTACATAAATATAAGCATGGCACACCTATACAACATATGGTTATTTTTCTTTCTAATGAGAAAACTCAGTTTCTGGCAGTGAATAAAATATTTGGCCTGTATGTTTTTTATTGCTTTCGATAGAAATTATTTACATTTACAAATCTTGTAATCTTGAAGTTCAGTAACTAAAACTGGACTATAGATGAAATTGGACTGTGCCAATAAATAAGCCAGTTAAATCGACCAATTGATTAAGACATATAGACACGTTTTTTTTAATATCCAAAATATTACTTTCATTATTTCCTTTAAAGATCAAGGAAAAATGAACATTTTTTCCTTTTTTTAAATATTTATGGCCTATAACCAACAGACGCTCAATACGCTTGCAACGATACCTCATTTATCAATACAAGGCAGCTGTGTTATGCCATTTTCACAATCTGGTATTATAATATCTTGTAGTGCTTTTATATTAACCTATATCATAAAAAATATTGTGACATTATATTCTAAGTCTATGCATATGAAACTAGCATGTTAGAAATCAAATCAGCAGGCCATTTGTGATTTGTAACAGGCTTATTAAGTAAGTATAGGCAATGGCAAGCCTAACTGAATAACACGAAATACTGAAAACTAAAATATGGCACAGTCTAGCCAACATCCAAAACTTTCCACACAATTATACCCTGTGTCTGTACATGAAATTGGCACTGCGAGATGTATGACTCAGCTAATTAACATCCCTAAGTAATAAATGATTTCAGCCGTCAGTTCTCCGTATACCTGTGTCTAATGAGGCCCACTCTCGTAATAAACACGCCAAACTTATCCTCACTACATTTGCTCGACTCAAGCCTACACAGATATAGTTCTAATTAAAATACCAATATCGTTATAAACGGCCATTTCAAAGTTTGAATACGTACCTTTTCTATATTTATTTGCTGTTTCTTTTTATTTTTGTACGTATAAGTTCACTTAAAAGCACATTAAATGATCTGAACACACAACATAATCTTTTAAATAATTCTTCAAATGAAACAATTCCCATACTACAGTGATTAAAACTGTAGGGTACTTGATGATAAAAGAAACTATTTTTTATTGGCTACCCGGCATTATAAATTATTAATTGTATTCCTAATTATAAAATAGATGGCAACGGTAAGTCTCCCATCAAGGGCTGCATGGTAGAAGCCTTGAGCTTATAAAAAGGGATGCAGCGAAATATTACACTCCGAATAATTCTTCGGGCAGACAAAATCCAAAACTCGCGTTGCAAAATGGCCAACAGAAACAAAAGGGGGTGACATGCCCGGTAAGGGGGGTTTGCGTTCTTGAGACGTTCTTCCCTCAAACGTGCAAGAGACCCGCATCGTCCAAAAAGGGATTCAATGTACATGCAGCTCCCGACAATTTCGATTTCCCTGACTTAAGGATAGCAATCTCCTTCTCAAACTGCGCCAATTGCACAGAACGAATCCAAAAGGTGAGGGACTCCTGTCGTTCCTGTGGTGAGAGAAACGGTGTCAGTCTATTCTGTTGTGGGTGCCTAAAATTAAAAACAAAACGCTTTATCCAAGCAGCAACACCTAACAAGTTGTCAAGGGAGCTGTAGCGATTTAGGCGCATTCCACCTTCTCAAGAGCGAGTGTTCGTAAACCCGGCAAAGGGGAAGTATTCCAAACTGGCGTTCGAGGCCGACCAATTTCTGGTCGACTCAATCATTCCGGACCTCACCAGAGCGAATGGCCCATCAAACTGGGCATCAGGCATCTGCGCGAGGCATCAGCCTGCCAGCATAGACACCATCAGCGGGGTTGTCAACGATTTCAAACAAACTTGGATCTTGCCGATGATCCTCTGGAAGCCTTCCAAAGGCGCTAGTGAGTTGGAAATTCATTTGCGCAACTCATAACCAGCGGAGACCAAGATACCAATCAATTCGTCCCGCAAGAGGATCGCCTCGATCGCGGTGGAGGCGCCCGAACAAATGTCATCCACGTAAATGTCGTCCTTCAGGATGGCAGAGGCTCGTGGGAAACGTAAGCCTTCGCGATCTGCGAGCTCCCAAAGAGAACGTATTGCCGAATAGGGGCTCGACCTTAGCCCGTACGTATTGGTATTGAGCTCGTAGACGACCATGGGAACCCGAGGATCCTCTCTCCAAAGGATAAGTTGGAAACGACGATCATCTGGGTGGATAATCGTTTGCCTAAACATCATTTTGATGTCGGCCACAAAGACAACCTGTTGTCGTCGAAAGCTGGTGATGACGTCACAAAGGTCCTTGACCAACTTGGGACCAGAATGCAAGCATTGGTTCAAGGATACGCCTATAGTAATGCTCCACCGAACGTCAATCCAAATTTGACACGGACATGTGTCCCAATTGTTCATATTCTCTCATGAACACCACATACTTCTGTCTGAGCTCCGGATCACGACCCATGCGACGCTCCATAGCCAACAATCTCTTTTCGGCTAAAGGTCGTGACTCACCAAGCGGAGGCCGAACAGACAGAAAGGGTAGCCTCGTAATAATCTGACCAGAACGGAGTCGACCAGTATTGTTCTGGAAGAACAACTCGTACTCCTCATGTTCCGGATTCGAACGAGCAGCTTGAGGGGGCTCCTCTACCTCCCAAAAACTCTGAACCGCATCAGAGAGCGGAGCCTACCGCCGACAAATTATCAAGTTCGGCTGGAGGGGGGTCCCTAGGTATAGGTCCCATCAAAGCAAATAAAAAAAATGAAAATGGAAATGTTTATTTGCACCTCCACACAAACTTATGAAACACTTAACAAACAAATAAACTTAAACTACAGGTACTGGTACACTAGAAATATAAGTACGTACGTACGTACGTTACGTGGAGGACAAATAAGGCGCTGCGTCAGTTATTGTTGCAGTATAGACTATTCTCGCAAGCCGAGTAAATAATCTATATATATATATATAGCAAAGAAATTGGATAAAGAACAATAAAATATATAGCATTCTTTATATTTTATTGTTCTTTAAATCCAAATATGGTCGGGATGGCAGTCAAACCATTTGGCACCAAGACCCGTTTCCCACCTAACAAAATTCCACCGAGGACATCAGAGCCAATCTAGAATTATCTAGAAATATCAAAGATTATTATTCTTTAGCCAAGCAACTACGTCATTAAATGTGTTATTTATTTGTGTTTCGAATGTATTAACATGTCCCACAAATTAAATTGTACTGTCATCTGCGAACAGTATGCTCTGATGATTTATAGCTCTTGGCATATCATTTACATAAATTAAGAATAGCAGAGGGCCTAATACTGTCCCTTGTAGTACACCATAAACAATTTTGATTTTGATTTTGAACCTACGTCAATTTTAGTTATTTATGTGACTTGCTGTCTATCAACGAGATATGATTTTATCAATTTATAATCATTGCCTCTAATCCCATATGTATATAGCTTTCTCATTAGGATGTCATGGTCCACAAATCGAAAGCTTTACTTAAGTCCATATATAAAGCTGATATAGGTATCCTTTTATCCATATTAGTTATAACTTTATGGACCATACTATATATTGCCAAATTAATATTTTGTTCAGTTGCGAAAATGTTGTGTGCAAAATACTCATATGGGAACTTGTGTATGACATTTTCAAAAACTTTTGCAAATACTGGTATTATGGCTATCGGTCTGTAATTGCCCATAGAGTTTTTATCTCCCTTTTTAAATATTGGCTTTACTATTGAAGTCTTTAATTTCGATGGAAACAATCCATCCTCTTTTGAAAGGTTGATCAAAAACCTTAAAACCGGTGTGATAATTTGTGAGGTCTGTGTAACAATATTTGTCGCTATTCTATCAACACCGGTAGATATTGTTAGTATTTTTTAGGTTCATAATAATTTGAACTACGTCGGACGTGTCAATTGGCGATAAAAATATTGAGTTTGGATTATTACATGTCACTGTGTGCTTAAAAGTATTTGATTTATTAGGCTTACTAGGTCTATGAAGTGGTTGTTAAATATTTCAGCCATAGTTTTGGGATCTCTAATTATTTGTTATTGCACTTAATATTTTCAATTCCTTCTACTGGATAGGTCAATTTATTTTCCCTAATTATTTTCCATGTGGCTTAAGATTTGTTATCAGCTGTATTTAAGTAATTATTGTTTTGTGATTTCTGTGTCAAGTGAATATTTTTTTATATCTTTTGGTATAGTTATTGTACTGTATTTTATGGGTTGGGTCTAGCCTTTTTTTTTTTTTTTTTCCTCATGTACTCGTGTGTCGGAGGGTAGGGATTCGCATTAGCATTCATCGCTACCCCCCGACGGGTATTGGCCCGCCAGATGGTCAGGCGGGCCCCGCACAAAACCCCCTTGGCGGCGGATTAAGGTGTTGGGCTCCGCCGCCAAACCACTCAGCGGCCGCAGAGGATAGGGAGGACGGCAACGCAACACCGCATCTCCTCTTCCTCTGCGGCCCCACCGCGACGGTTCGAATGGTGCGCCCCCATTTGGTCGTGGGAGATAGGGCGCGCGGCAACGCAACACCGACACGCCTCTCCTCCCGCGACCGCACCCGACTGCGAGGGACAGACAGAGCTGTCCCCCGCACCCGCACCGTTGGACGCATCCTGCGCAGGCCCCGTCAAGCCCACGCGGAGCGTCCCCTCCTGGATCCCTCTTAGCTTCACCGCGGGGTTCCAAGCCACGGTTACTGAGCCCCCCCACCACGACAAGGTGGAAATCCCGCGGGGGGGGGGGGTGGTAAATCTAGCCTGCCATAGTAATTGTGTTTTACGTTTACTACATAATCTAATACCACGTGAGATCCATCTAGAGGTTTTGTGTAGTGTTTTTGTTAATTTTTATTATTGGAAAACATAATCCGTAAAGTTATTTATAGTATACCAAGAACATGTTAAAAGCGATATCAGGGTATTTACCGTCGTGAATCTCAGAAAAAGTAAGACCTTCTAAGTGGTTTTTAAATTTTTCAATATTTTCATTAGAATAGTCGCGTCCTGTGATGTGCCAGTATGGTATACTAATAGTCATCTTAACACTAAAACTAAGCCTATTAACCAGCCGTACCAAATAAGTGGAAACAATGCAACCTTAAGAACCTGTGTCCAATATAGCGCGGACAACAACAGAGGCCCCTGTGGGTCCCCAGACCCTAACAGCAACCGTTGGTGGAATAACGGTCTAAATGGGGGAGGTTGGAGTTATAGGGCAGGAATCAAATCAAAATTACCTATTATAGCCTGGGCGGCGACCGATGGCCAGGACCAGACAAATCAAAATGTGGGTGCGGTCTGAAGTCCTCAAAGGCGCGGTGATTCGAGCCGCGTGCCATCTGTGGGGGTCATAATGACGCACCCGCCCAAAACGAGGTGGGCGCGACTCAAGACGGGGACGCTCCGCCATAGGAGGGGAATATCTGGGACAGCAGTCATGGTGCTGGTGACGCTGGGCAGTCGCACAATCTGGTTCGCGAGAAAGAGAAGGCGTGCGCACGCTACGGCTCTCCAAATGGGGTGAATGGCGATCCAATGAGCGAGGCGAATCTCGGCTGTGCGACGGCGAGCCTCGGCTGCCTCTTTCGACACAACCGCCCGCGCGCGGCGTCGGCTGATTGGACAAGCGGCCTACCGCTCTGGTATTCATGCAGAGAATGTCCAAATGCTGTTCTCCACAATGAGGACAGGGGCGAGAGTTCGGGCAGTCTCGCTGGTAGTGGGAACCTAAACACGAGAAACAAAGGCGGCGGGCATTCGCGATGCGCCTACGAGAAGCGACATGAAGGTCTAAGAATCTCGTCCGCCAAAAACTTCTCAAGGTCCGCAAAGGGGGTCAGATGTGTCGCACTATCCCCGCCAAACCTCTGCTCAAAACGCGACCGTAGGTCAGCAGGCAGCTTTTTTAGAATTATGTCCACCAACAGGTAGGACCATTGGTCCACGGGCAGATCCAAACACTTGAGGGCGTTTATGGCCACCAACAGTGGGTTCAATAGCTGGATGCGCAAACCAGAGACGCGGGTGAACGTGGGCAAACTCAAGATCTGCTCAATGTGGGTGTCTGCGAGGCCACGCTTGTTACAGTATGTCTGGGTGATCAAGTCCCGGGCTGTCTGGTAGGCCTCATCAGACACCGGCAGATATTGGATGAAATATTTGGCCTCCCCAACCAAAACTGACATAAGATATGCCAACTTTTGGGACGGCCGAAGGTCAGCCCTGGCATCGACCAAGCTATCGAAGAGGTTGATAAACCCCAGGGAGCTTCCTAGGCACCCATCATAGTGCGGGAGGTCCAGCGTGGGCAGCCAACTCAAAAGTCCCGGTGCTGGCCTAGGAAGCTCCTGCTTCAAAACGGGGTTACCATCCCTCTCTGTAATCAACTGCCTCGCACAATCGGAAACAGCATCATATATGTCCAATAGGCATAGTCTTCACTGACCTTGGTTCGCTGGTCCACTGTGAAGTCAACAACAGACACTTTGAGACAACAAGCGTTGAAGACACAAAACTGCTGTTCGACGCTTGCCAACGATCATAAATTTGCTCATATCTTTGTTTTAAGGTCTGCTGGTGATCAGACCGGTTTACCAAAGCGCTGGCTGAAGCAAACCAGCGCAAATGTGAAGAAATGGTACCTGCAGCTAAGTATACGTAAGTCCTTGATAGCAGACATACTGAACTTCAAAGTGATCGGACAAGTACCAATTAAAACTAAAAATTTGTTAATTCTTTAGAACCAACAAACAGCTGAGCTATATACTATAGCCGTAGGTAAACACAATCATATACTACCTAACAAAATTAATAGTTTCAATATACTGCAACAAAACCAAAAGTTATAACAAGTTAAAGTTGCAACTTCAAATTAATTAATTATTTGCAACAAACAAACTAACTGAGCTATAAATTATATCCTTAGGTAGACACTAGTATGTGTTACCTAGCAATATTAATATTTTCAATATATTACAACAAAAACAAAGTTATAAAGTCGTAAGTTTATCAATATAACCAGTTTATCTATGTAAAGTCAAATGTGGTTATTATAATGCTTAAAACTCAATGTTTACAATTAAATAACGCAATTAATATATATAACTGTTATTTATTTAATCAAAACTAACTAATTAACACTAAAACTACGAATTCAAATGAGATTTCAACAAATTCAAGTTAACAAGTACTGATTGCAGGTTATGCATACATGACTGTTTTAACAAATATATTTCAAATTAAGAAGGTCAACCAATACATATAATTATTATGTATTTAAGCAAAACTGACCAAACAAACACTACAACAATATTAACAAATGTGATGTAGCAATGCCTAGCTCAGATACAAGATTACAATATTGATTTGAGGTTAGGCATACTCAACTACGCTCTGCTACCAAAAAATATGTTCAGAGATAGACTGGGAATTGTTTGCAGACGGCAGTGGAAGCTAAATTACATTCATCCAGCTGTTTAGGACAAGCTAATGTCCGACATATGGCCAAGTTTCTTGGCGCGGTAATTATCTTTTGATTCATAATCAAAAGAGAATTACCTGAGATCTTCTGGTGTCGGTCCTGCAACTTAGTCTTGTTTATTATCTAGCTTAGATAGTACACAAGACTAAATTGGAAAATATTAGCGAGTGATACTTCTACCTATTGCCGGCTTCATACGCGACGTGTTCAAGGCCCGCTGCACAAGGTGCGGATTTACACAATTTTTGCAAATGCCAATGTCCAAGCGTAGCCGGGCAAATCAAATAGCGGCAATTGCAAGGCTATTACACAATTTAGTTCAATTATACAATTCACACGAAATGCAAAAGGTGTGCTCAATCAAGTTTTCCGGAAAAGAAAGCGAATGATTTGTTCGTTCATAATGTGACCAGAATAATAATTACCATACACAAAAAATGTTTCTAAACTGATATTCTCGTTTAACTATTATAGACAATATATATATTTGAAACATATACAATTAGCAAATATTTTGAAATAAAATGTTGTTCTACATTTTATATTTTACATTAATCGTCGTAAATTAGATGAACTATGTCAGTGAAGTACACAAAAACATTTATCGCAGCACGTAAAATGTTACATTATTTCTGTTTTTTTCAGCCATTTTTGAGATTAAAATCATAAAAATGTACTTAATCATTTCTTTCTCAGATGGTTCGATGGTTTCAACTGGGAGTGTCTAGCTCAGCAGTCGTTGGAGCCACCGATTACTCCTACAGTGAGGTCGCCCATCGAAACACACAACTTCGACCAGTACCCTCCCGACGGCGACGAACCGCCGCCCGATGACCTCTCCGGATGGGACAACAACTTCTAAACAACACCCTATACACACTGAATAAGATTTATTTTACAAAAATATGTCTAACGACAATTCTTGCTTTTTTTTGAGCGAAGCAGAGTACGAGGCAGTTTAAATTCGTGCATAATTATATATCTAATTTGTAGTCTAGGAACTTTGTATTCTCCCACAAAAGTATAATACCGATTTGTATCTATATTTTACTTAATATTTCAAACGCTAAGGCATTGTGTCGTGCTAGAACATATTTGACTAGTAAAATGTCTTCTCATTATCGGCGTAATTGTTCCAATGACAGTTGAAAGTTTGAATGCCATTTAATAATTATTAGTTGTTAGTTCTTGCCAGTTGCTTGGCAACTGATAGTCTGGTTCAGAGAGTTCAATTTTCGATGTTCGAAATTCAAAATGATTTTGTTTATCAATAATATAAGGACATCATAAATGAAGCTCTGAATTTTACTAGATATTGTAAATAGAATAAATTATATATCTATTTTTAAGCCTCAACTATTTATACAGGGTATTTTTTATGCTGTTCGGATATTTTTTTCTGTGGTTCTATATCAATAATAGAACACATTTCCATAAATAACTTTTTACTTTTTTATCCCACCAAATCCGAGTAAAAATATCCGAGAAACAAGGAAATCATAGACACAACGTTACTCGTTGCAATAATACTATTATGCCGCATTTACACATTCGTGCGAATAACGAAGCGAATGACGAGGCGAATAACGAACACGCATATGTTACGCGCGCGATGCGACATGGGTACGGGACGCGGGATGCAGGACGCGGGGTGCTGGGCGTGGTAATGGACAACAATCCACGAACCGGCCCGGCCGCGCGCCAGTCAACGCGGGTGCATCGAGAAAGTGGCACGTGTCGCAATTTCGCGCAAGCGCCGACGCACTCGCCGGTCGTGAGTCGTTAAAATTTTCAAATCGCAAGTACTACGAAATAGTACTAGTTTATTTACTCAGTGGTGAAAGCCTTCGTTCAGCTAGTACGTACAAGAAAGTGTACCTCGTATGCGAGCTCAAGGAGTAAACAACCCAGTAGTTTCAAGTGAACGAACTATTTTAGCGGCCAACCAAAGGCTTTTGGATCATGGCCAGTTGACAACCTCTAGCCACGCACTAGGGTAGGGCAGACCTGGCCTGGCTACTAACGTCGAAGACTTGATCTTCAAATTCTTCGAAAGGGATCCACGAGCCAGCACATACGATGCAGCACGTCGCTTCGATTTGAGCCCGCCCGCAGTGTGCAGACTGTTAAACGCAGTCGGTCTCCATCCGTACCACTACCAGCCGGTACAACATCTTCAGGAAGTAGACCAAGTACCACGACGAGTCTTGTGTGAATGGCTTATTAATCATCCCGAAGCGAACATCCTATGGACTGATGAAGCACAGTAGGTACCTGAATAACAATAATTTTGAAGCTAGAACACAGTATCTGATCGGTGTAGGTACACGTCGTTCAACCTTTACGTAGCGCGCCCGCGCGCTTTATTGTGTCGCGTCGAGCTCACAGCTGATAAGCCATCGGGTGACCATGAACATCTGTTTCAAGTAGATATTCTTTAATAAGTGATAACTTTGTTATTTCTTGGTAAAACAAAAAAATTAAAATACGTGTTTATTAATTTTCGTAAATGTATAACATACTAAAATATCCGAACTACATAAAAAATTAACCTGTATATTACTAGAGGTCGCCAGCAGCTACGCCTGCATTTTTTTTTAAATTTACTCGTTTTTGCCGATCCCGTGGGAATTTCGGGAAAACCCTTCTTAGTGCACCCCTACGGTCCCCAAGAAACATACATGCCAAATTTCAGCTTCCTGCGCCCAACAGTTTCGGCTGTAGCGTGTCTGTTAGTCAGTCAGTAACGCAAGGATTTTATAAACTAAGATTATTATTTCATTTTCAGTAAATCGTAACTACATTATTTCATTTTTATAATAGAGCAATATTAATAACTAATTTTGGTTATTTTACTTTGTACTTATTTTTATTTCATGTACGTATCTATAACATGAAAACCTTATTGTTTTATATATGGCGCTCGTGACTTCGATTTACTTGAAAAGAAATATATTTAGTTATAATTTTCACTGAGATGTTTGTATCAAAACGTAATCAATTTGTTGAACAATACTCTCGGTACTCTTATAGATATTTCATTTATTAGTTATGCAATTCTTACTCGATCTTATAACTGTAAAATAAAAATACTGTAGTCCCATTATGCAAGAAAGGTTGATCCTATATTTATTTACGTTGATATACGTGTGCCAATCTAACTGGTCTCCTTTATGAGTCATGAAATATTTTTCTCTTTAGTATTACAATTTATAGTTTATAACAGTGTGACCGGAATGCCAAAATATTGTGTTACTAGATTTATATTGACAATTGTTTTCTTCGTTTTTTAACAATAATATCTGTGACATAATATTCCTAGAAAATATCGTTCACATCTGGTTTCGTAATAAAACATAATTTAAACCAATTATTCTAATTTAATAATATAGAATATATAATTTTTTCTCCTTGATTTTGTATGTCTCACAAGTTCTAGTTTTTGCAATATGTATAGAAATTAATCAAGCTGGGTCAATGGTATCAGTCATGAAATTAAATATTGCAACATAATCATTTAACAGTGATAATTATAAAATATGTAGTGCTCAAATTGTACGTAGATGTCATGAAATAAAATATTGCAACATTATTATTTAACTGTGATAATTATAAAATATGTAGTGCTCAAATTGTACGTAGATACTTACATGAAAAGCTTATTTCAGAGTAACGTAACAATAGTAGTATTTGAGAATGGTTTTAATGATTTTACGAACTATAATGATTAGTTTACGTTAAAATATTAATGAAAAAACATTATCACAAAATTTTATTTATAGGCATAACATTTCGTATCGTTTTCTTTTAGAAATAATTAGATGAACAAACTGTTCGCTTCTCAAATAGTTACCTAATTTAGTGACATTACATCTATTTCGGAATACTATGTACATTTAATTATAAATTTTATTTATTAAGAAATTATTGTATAAATAATTATATTCGTCAGTCCACGAATGATAACTTTACGACGTTTAGTTTTGTCATGTACTAAACAGCTTTCGGCTTAATTGGTAGCTATCTCATAACATGACATAATATAAGACTTATCATTTAATTAATTTATAATAGTCAATTTAATTCTAAGTCTCCCATTTTAAATGTAGAAGTACTTTATCGTAATTATCACTGTAAATATCAATTTGGAAAATTAATAAAAGTTGTTTGTCATCTTGTATTGATAATAATAATTCGATGTTTGGGTGATGCAATCGAAGCTATGGAATTAAAAATATTTTCTAAAAAATGTTTTATGAACACTTATTTTTGTAATCCCTAGGATAATACAATTAATTAAATATTTTGAGTTTAGAAATTGTAAAAATACACTATTTCAAATGAATTTTTGTTTTTCTTTTTTTAATAATAGCATAATTGATTTTTCTTTTCAGTAGATCTATAATATACACCCTTATTTCTTAATTAGTACAAAAACTTTAAGGACAGATTAGCGAAGACATTATTATCATATACGTGACATAAAAATTTCATAATATCTATAAATAGCAAAGTTATTATCATTTGTTTATTGTAGATAATCTCACTTAAATCAAAGACATATTTTACAATCCATTCACTAATTCATTGATAGTATTCCATCCTGCTCATTTGCATTCTCTCTGTTGCACTTATGATGTAGGTAATCCTAGACAATAAAATAAATCAAAAGAAAGAGTATTGTAGTTACTTACTTTATTTAATTTTCTAAATTATTCTATCCTCTCCTTCATACTTCATCCGGGCTTAAGACCGCCCAAATTTACCTTTTTACAAGTAATTAAATACGTAGGCATATATTAAGAAAGCAAACAAATATCATGGGTGCATAGGGTTCCCACCAAAAACTTAGGGTCCCAAGCCAACCGCACCTGCAAGTGGTGCACCTGCCGATCAACGGACGAGGCTCTGGCAAACGAAATATCCCGATAAGCGGCAATGGGCTCGCATTTACGTGGGATCAAAACACTGGCGAAAAGTGGGCGTTTAATATGCCTCTGCCTACCCCTTCGGGGAAGCAGGCGTGAGTCTATGTATGTATGTATGTAAACAAATATCAAAATAAAAGAAGGTATTCTTTACTAAAAGAAAAGAGTAATTTTGGCGTATTTATGAAGTAAGTATCATCTGCTATTTACAAATATTATTTTATCATCATCATGTCAGCCTAGAGACGTCCACTGATGGACAAAGGCCTCCCTCAAGGTTCTCCACACAGACCGATTTTGAGCTGCCGGCATCAAATTATTATTTACATATGTAGGTATTATTTACTAAACTTACAAGTATTTCCATTGTCCTTCGAAATGTCCACCACCATTGTCAATACACAGATGGGCACGTTTTATTAAATTGTTTTTTAACGAGAGAAGTACGCTTCTGTCTTTTCACTTCGTCAAAAGCGTCCAATATGCGCTGTTTTAATTGTTCGACACTAACCGGCTCACTTTTGTACACCCACAAAAAGAAGTACATGAGCGTGAAGTCAGGTGAGCATGGAGGCAAAGCTACAGATCCGCCTCGACCGATCCACTGGCTTCCAAACTCTTCCCTGTACAAACGCACAGCTGCACTCGCCGTTTCTCCACTGAAAAAGTAAGCACGAAGCATAGCTACATACTCCCGTGATGTGAACGGTTAAGCTATCTCGTCGGGCAAACGTAAACAAACAATTAACTGTTGTGGCGAAAAAATGATGCGCTCACTTCTGCTAACAATTTAGCACTGTTTGTCGCATCGGGGCGCGGCGCGGGGGCAGAGGGACAAGGGGTGGAAAGCTTCTACGTGAGTTTGCCCGAATTTACCAATAGAGCAGTGCGGCGTAGGTACGCAAGCCAATAGAAAATTAGTATTCATAGTACTATCACAATTTAGTTATGAATTTACCAATTATTCCGAATTTATGTGGACAGTTTTGAGACAGTTTTGTTACTTAGTGTTTTATTTTTTACCTACACAAATATGATCAGTGAAAGATACTTAGAGCGTTACGTTAATTGTACTAATAAAAAATAAATAAATAACATAAGTAATATGTATATTAAATTCTGCCACCGTGGTCCAGACCATAGCGTATGCGATCGGAGGTCCCGGGTTTGATTCCCGGGTCGGGCAAAAGTGTTACTGGGTTTTCCGAATTCTCAATAGCAGCACAGAGTCTGATGATGTGCCCGGTAACGGCAATAGGCCTATTACGTGGGACCTCAACATTCAGGGCGAAATGTGGGTGTAATATTACACCCCTGCCTACCCCTTTGATGATACAGGCGTCAGATTATGAAAAAAAGGATTTTTAATTGGAGATTAGAGAATAAGATGATCAGGCATATTGCCAAACTCAACTAACCGTTATGAAATCTGGGACGTTAGGATCGTCTAAAAATATAAACGACCTAGATAGGCTAAGGAATAAAAGGGCGAGCACGAAGGGAGAAAAAAAGGGGATAGAGATCCCGGCATTGTACCGAGAATGAGATGATGTGTGGCAGCCAAGGTTGTACTAAATCGGATTATGATTAGGTAAGCTTAGTAAGTACCTACCTATAACTAGCATTTAGTTTAGACCGTGGTACTGTAATATATGTTTTTTGATGCGCGCGTTGATACTTTTAATGCCATTCAGCGGAAAAGAATAGCGTCCTTTATGTCCAGAGTTGACATGTGTAAAAATACCATAATTAGAAGTATATCGGAGCGCCTGCTGCAGATTGCTACGTTCCGACGATGGATGGCTATTGCAACCTAATCTGTTATAGGTTACTTTTATACATTTTATACTTTTTTAACTGCTGTTTCTATTGTGTGTCGACCTTGTAATATGGAGCTTAGAGCCTGAAATAAGTCTAATTATTATTATTATAATAATATCAGACTACCGCGACAAGAAAGTGTAAATGGCCAACGTTTTTTCTGAATTCACCTAGATTTTGCAGATTTCTTTTCTAATCGTAGAAATTATTCGTTTCCTTGGAGTGAATTCGATGTGGCTGTTTATTTTTTTAAATATTTATTGCTGTCACAACCAAACAAACATAAGTGCAAATAAAGAAGAAAAACATCAATAACAGGTACACAAGATGCCAGGGTTAAGTCGTGGCGGCAGTAGGACCCCGTTCAGCATAATACCAGACATGCTGGCATTGATTTTCTACGGGGCCCTGCTAGTTACCCACGAAGGTGTTAAACAGTAGGTACACTGACCAAATATAAACATACATAAATATATATAATATAAACTTAAAATGCCTACGTATTAAAACAATAACATGGCGCATTAGCAACGGGAGGCATGAGGCGAAGTCGTACAAACACACCTGAACATCCAGAGTATCGGTATAAAGCTAGAATTATAAGCACTTGTGCCTACTAAAGTTTTGTGGCTGTATCCCGTCCCGAGAAATGAAGTTCAAGCAGTTTGGTCCTTTTTGAGATAAATTAAAATCATATTTTTTTCATCATCAGCCCTTAACAGTTCACTCCTGGACTAGGCCTCTCCTTTGAAAGGAGGAATTGGCCTACTATACCACGCTGGTCAAACGGGTTGGTATAGGGTTTGTATCAAGTTTTCCTTCTCTTACAGTGCTGTTCTCTGAATAATATGCTCCCTCTGTCGGCTCTTACGACACCCATGGGATCATATGGGCTGGTGACATTCCGTATTCTTAATCCGTCACCACACGGACAAATTTAAATAATAACAAAGGTAAAATTGGAGGATATCCAGTGCGAGAAAGCAGTTCTATTTTGGTGTTTAATGATTTGTACTTTTATTCATTTTAAGAAAATATGACGAAGAGAAGAGAACATATAAATTATTTGTGCCTTTAACATGCCGCTAGTAGGTTCGAAAGGACACTGATAAGTCATGTAATTAATGTCATATTTTGGACATTCGCGAATGCGAATGCGAATGCGAATATCTGCTGCCAACATTCGCAAATACGAATATTCAGTTTTGATCCAAATTGGCGCCATTTGTCTATAGTTTGATGATGGTGGCGGTCCCGTTTGAACGAAGTGCGTTTCGTTTGTTTTTTGTTCCGAGAATAGCCGAGTTGATACGAACGCATGACTGAAGTGTCATTGTTGCCAGATTCCCCATCTGGCAACAATGACACTTCAGTCATGCGTATATTATCATATATCATATTTAGCGCCATTGGGACTCTCTCTTGCTGGGCGGCGACAGTATATTATTCGTTGGCTACAAGTAAGGCTATCTCGGGGCTACACGCGCGCTCCAGCCAGGCGATTCGAGAAAAATATTCTGGCAACCCTGATTCCGCTCGCGCCGACTGGGTCGTTTCGTATTTTTCGAGAAACGAAATGAGACCGTTTGTAAAGGACGCAATACAGTTTCAAAAGAACCGTTTTTCTCCTACATACAAGCTTAATGTCCAAAAATTATATAGGTGCGATTTCCTATCAATTTATATACCTATATAAATTATTCACACATTTCACACATCCAAAATTGGAGGGCGAATATTGATCGTGAGTAATCGTAAATCTTCTACTAAAATAAATTAAAATATTGAAGATTTTCAAACTAAATAAACGGGCACATGAACTGAAACCAGTTCTTTTTTTAAGTACCACTCATAATCATGTACAAAAATCGTAATACACAATTTCATTTCTTAGCATTGTTGGCAAATTGTATGCAAAGGTACTGATTGAAAGAGTTATGAAAGTAACCGGCAGGAAAATATGGGATGTACAAGCGGGATTCCGAAAGGGTATGGGATGTACGGATCAGAATTTTTTCCTTGCGAAGCATAGCAAAAAAAGTTTTTGGCCAAAGGTCAAAAGGTCTATTGCGCATTCGTGAATTTGGAAAAGGCTTACGATAAAGTGGTGAGGAATGAAATGTGGTCGGTGCTGTGAATGAAATCCCTTTATGAGGATTCTAGAGCTTGTGTGAGGATAAATGGGGCATACACTGACTGGTTTACCATCGAGAAAGGTGTTAGACAAGGATGTGGAGCGTCGCCGTGGCTGTTTAACTTCTTCATGGACAGTTGTTTGCAAGATTTAAAACATAGTGACTGCGGACTAAGGATGAATGGGTTACTCGTCAAATGCCTCCTTTATGCTGATGATCAGGTAATACTTGCGTCTTCAGCGGAGGAGTTCCAGGAGATGGTAACAATCATGCATGGTGCATTAGAGAGAAAGGGAATGAAAGTGAATGTAAGTAAAACGAAAGTAATGTTTTTTTAAAAGGAGGAATACGTTACGGCTTTTAATATTTTGATCGATGGACAGCGAGTGGAACAAGTAAATGAGTTTGTTTACTTAGGTACGTTGTTTACGAGAGATGGTAAGAATGAAGAACATATTGAAAGAAGAGTTAATGCAGGTAATAGAGTGAATGGAGCTCTGAAGGCGTTTATGAACAGTCAAAACGTGTCCAAAAAGGCACGTTTGGCTGTGCATAGAGGGGTGTTAGTGCCTACCCTTATGTAGGTAGTGAAAGTTTGGTATGGCAGAAGAGACTGGAAAGTAGGATAAATGCTGTAGAAATGAGAGCACTGAGAAGTATGTGTGGTGATCTTTGACTGACAGAGTAAAGAATTGTGTGATAAGAGAGTGGTGTGGGGTAAAAGAAAATGTAGTGACAAGCATCGAGAAAGACATGTTAAGATGGTTTGGGCACATGGAGAGAATGGATGACGAACGACTGGCAAAGAAGATATATAAGTCAAGTGTGAATGGGACAGGACGAAGGTGAAGACCTAGGCGGACGTTCTCTGACCAGACATTCTTAAAAAGGACAGGTCAGAAGTACCCTAAACAGAAGAGCATGCATGAGAAACTTGATGGGAGTGAATGAAGCAAGACAGGTATGTCAGGATCGTTGCAAATGGTGTTCTGTAGTCTCTGCCTGCTCCTCCGGGAAACAGGCGTGAATCTATGTAGGTATGTATGTATGTGCAATTAAATTGTTAAGCTTCATTGGCCAAAGTTAAATAAATAAATGATACCAAATGATAAAGAGAAGACTGATAAAGTGATAACGAGGTTCAGTTACTTTTTCTTACATTAAAAAACACAAGAAATTAATGGATTTTGTTTTAATAACCAACTAAATATTACGCTCAAAAAACAATTATTTTATATTCGCAAAACATTCGCAGTAATTTTGCGAATGCGATTATCCAAAAATATTCGAATATTCGCGAATGCGAATACGAATATTCGTTACGTCACTATCACTGATATATTATTGGGAGTGAAATTTAGGTATGTACCCATCATTATCCTGCAGTAAGACAATATTGTCAAAAACAAATAATTATGTAGCATGTATAGGCGCTTATTTTTTTGTCGAACGTCGTCCCGACACACGTCGTCGTTGAGAAAGTCATCGCCCTGTTTGAGACCCCGCACACCGGCGATATTACGAACTACCTCTACTCTTTCAGACTTTAAATTAAATTTTACTGGTGAGTTTTCAGTTGAAATGTAAGTAGTGTTTCTGCTGTAAAATATTTTAATGTATTAAATCATTATATAGGCAGCGATAGCCTAGTGGAAATACCAACAGACTGCCATGCAGAGGGTATCGGGTTCGAATTCACGGCACGCACCACTGACTTTTCGGAGTTATATGTGTATTGAATTGTTAATTATCGCTTGTCCCATGCCTCGGAGAGCACGTTAAACCGTCGGTTCCGGCTGTCATGAAGATCTTTGGCAGTCGGTATAGTGCGTCAGTACCTCTAAAATACTTAACTGACACTAGTCTAAGCCATAGAATATCGCTGTCCCTTCGGGTTGCGGAGGTCAGGCAGGCAGTCGCTCCGTGGAAAAGCTATTATTCAGCCAAATCCGGTTTAGCTAGAAATCGGACCCCGGGTTGAGACTGGGATAACGCTTGGAGGACGATGATTCAAACATTATATCACGTAAATAAAAAATAATCGAACTAAAAAATAATCGACATAAAAATACTATTCACTTTTTGGCTCTAATTTGTTACTTTTTGGAAAGCTTGTTAACTAGAAATTTTATTGATCTAAATAAAAACATCGGTTTAAATATCTCAAGATTTTAGAAATCGATTTCAAAATGGCGGCTCTATTACGGATTGAACTTTGTCTAGCGACCCCTCTGTCTGCGGTTAGAAGCCATTGATCGGTTCTGTGCAACTATCCTCAAACCTAAAGCAATTGTCAAATTATTGCCATGAGTTTGTAATTGCTGTCGTCAATAGTATACATATAGAGGAAAACGAACACTGTATTCAGTTACCTACTAAAATTGTTTCGTTCGTCATTGGTTCCTTTGTCACGTTTTTCCAAATCAACGTTTTCAGAAAGAAGACATGTTCAGTTATTAATTTGCTACATAATGTAGTTATCTACCTACGTACCGTAGTGTGATATTTAGGATGGAAGTGCAAAAGCTTAAGGATTCTGTTTAAATACTTGTGCACATTACAATGCCTCATTACTTTTAATGACCCCTTTTAATGATCTGTTTGTTTCAAGAAAGCGTTCGCGACTTCCGGTTGCTAGAGTATTGCATTATATCTATGGTTTAATTTCAGCTGTTGATTAGAATCACTGACACGCTAAATGCTATGTATAGTCTGTGATTAGAATATTACTTAAAAGCATATCAAACTAGATACTTAGATAATGCTTTTCGTCTTCGAGTGCAGCACACTAGCGACACGTTCTCCAACAAACATATAGTTATGTATTAGTTCAGATATTATAATGTAGTCTTCTCCCCGCAACTTTAATCACATCTTAACCCTAAACAGTATTTAATTCATATGGCCTTCCAACACATATCTTCAAACCCTGTATTAGTGACATCAAGACGTCATTCCCTTCAGTGGCAAATGACAAAGTTCAACAACTCTCAACAGCAGTGTTTGGCAGAGACCATATATAATTTAGTTCCGATTAGACTAGGGTATGTCAAATAGTCACTTGCTACCTCAAAATCTTCGATTAATTGAGTTCGATAGCTACTGAACCGCCTTAACGCTAAACGGCATCCAATAATTTTATAGATACAGATAGGTACAGAATTCGAGGTTGCATTTGGCATTTCGCAGTTGGCTCCTGTATTTCTGTTAGGGTATGGTACAAGTTTTTTCAAACATGTAGATGTCTTCAACGTAGACCAGCTTCAGGGCAGTATTCAAAGAAGTCTGCTCTGACGTTGCAGGGGTTTAAATGAACGGCTTGCCGTTTAGCACTGCACTTATAGTTGTAGGTTCGAACACGGTAGATTTTTTTTTGCGACTATCTACGACTTGTTTGATACTACTCTTTTTGTGGCTTTGTATAAATATTGTGCTTTATTTTGTGCTCCATTGATCAGCCTGATTATTCCATAGTAAAATTTGCTTTCTTTATAAAATTGATTTAAGCAGAGTCAAAATAGAAAAGACTTTACATTCAAAGTTTATACCCTAAAGTTAAAATCTACAAAAAAATTAATAAAAGATGCTTACCTTATAGAATCACCTTAAATAATAATAATAAAACTACAACAAATACCTATCGTAGAATAGAATATGCATCTTCATTAAGGGATACATTGAACAAATAACTACCTATAGGTATGCTAGATAGTAATCATTAAAATCTTTTACTTTACACCACACGCCAACTGCATCCCGATCCGGAATTCCGCAGCGAGGGCCCGCTATCTCCAAGTTGTCCTTTCCTATTCTGTCCGCAACTGCGCGCAATAAAGTTGCGGCGGCACACTTTTGAACCGGACGAGGCTTTTCATAAATACCTTACATACCCCGACTACATGTATTATATTTAGAACTATGTTGCTCTTTATTATATAGTGCAGTAGTGCTCTTTTATGCATAAAGTCTGGTGTGTAATGGTTATTAAATATTTTAGATATATATATGTAATTAAAAAAGGTTCCTAAACTCAAAATGCAAGTACTAATCCTTTGCCGCAAATGCAAAATGCCGCAAATGCCTCTTCAAAGGCACGCCATTTATTCCGCCTTTAATTGCACTACTACTACTACTACCTGCTGTGCTGCCCACTTATTTCATGTAAAAGCCCATTATTTATTAATAACAATACGTAATGTTTAATTGCTAATTGCCCAACACAATGGAAGCCAGGAACCGTGTAGTGAGGAAGCACGGCATTTTCGCGCGTTGATCACTTCAATCCTGTGGCTAATAGGATAATTTGTTTCGCAATGCAGGGGCCCGACCCTCTGGTATTAGTATGAATGATTAGGTATATTGAAAAAAGGGATTGCGGACCAAATAAAACGTACCTATGTATAGGTTTACGTGACGTTATTGATTTATGACCACGAAGGTTTACTTTTCCGTTTCTTTCCTTAAAAAAATGTATTCGGAAGTATATTTTATAGGGTATGATACTTATATGAGCAGTTTTAATTAAGTTAGGTAAAGCTTTTCTTTGAAAACAGTCATGATTATTGTTATATCAAAAAATATTTATTCAGTGGTGGTAACATCATGAGTGGGGTAGCTGAAATGGGATAGTATCACCTTTTTAATGCTGCGTTTCGTAATTTGCCAACTAAGACCATCCTTGGTTGTTTATTGTAATGAGAGGGAGACTGATAAATATCAGTGGTTTGGAGTAAGAATGCGCCAATAGCTTCTCTTCCTCCTAGGTATAAGCAACGCGTGATGAATGGTTGGACCATTAGCGTCTAAGGAATATGGCTAGTCGCATTTAGTTTAGTATTTTACATTAGTTTAGTATTTTACATTAGTATTTTCTTTAGCATCATTACTCATTAGGTTTAATACGAGATCTAAAACATAAAAATATACGAAAAAATTAAAAATAAAACATTTTTCGATGTCGGTAGCAATCAACTGAAATTACAATATTTTCACAAATATTTTTCGTAGAATACAAATTTGTGTTAGGTATGTGTTCATTGAGGTGAAAATAATAATAATACAAATCAACCGGGAATACCTCACCGCAACTCAACCAAGTTGATTTTTGTACAAATTCAGAACACCATCCAATTTATTATTCAATCCTTCTCTTATATATGAATTTTAAAGGAATCTTTAATGTAGTCTTTTGTAAGCTTTTACTAAAACTTGAAAATTCTTGAAGCATTTTGAAACTTTACGAGGGTCAAACTGAAAGTTCTTAGAACTGGCCACTTATAAACAATATAATAAAAAAAATATTCTAAAATTTGAAAATAGAACTCTTTGCCAATATTACTGAGTATATATTTCATTCATTTGTCATTAGTTTTACGATTTGGCGGCAAATTGAAAATTGTCTGTGTCACGTCAACATGAATTTAACACGAGAAAATTTTCGTGCAATGATTTTTTATGACTTTCGATGTCATTTAAGTCAACAAGAAAGTTATGATAGACTACGATTGGCCTTTCACGATGAAGCCCCATCTCGTGCGACTGTTTACAACTGGTTTAATGAGTTTAAACGTGGTCGCACTAATCTCACTGATGATGTACGTGAGGGACGGCCTTCTACGGCGACGACTGAAAATAACATCTGTGTTGTGCGGCGTATGATAGAGACTGACAAAAGAGTGACCTATCAGCAGATTCGGACAAGCTTAGGCATCGGTATAAGTCAAGTGCACAAAATCCTCCACGAACATTTAGCGGTCAGGAAGCTTTGCGCCCGGTGGATACCTCATAATTTGACTAAGGCTCAAAAACTCCATCGTGTGGATTGGTGCCGTAAAATGATTGAAAGATTTAACGGAGGTGACTCAAATGCTGTGTTCGACATACTAACAGGTGACGAAAGCTGGATTTACTGTTATGATCCTGAAACCAAAAGACAATCTGCTCAGTGGGTGTTTCCTTTCGAGGAGTTGCCAACTAAAGTGAAGAGAGATCGAAGTGCGGGAAAAAAAATGGTGGCCTCGTTCTTTGGAAGGATAGGTCATTTCGCAACAATTGTGTTAGAGGATCAAAAAACAGTTTCTGCAGAATGGTACACTACCAATTGTTTGCCACTTGTCTTGGAAAAAGTTCGAGAGAAACGACCTCGCAGTAGGATCCTCCTTCACCACGACAACGCCTCATCGCACACCGCCAAGCGAACGATCGACTATTTGGCGACATCAAACGTTGAATTACTGGGTCACCCGCCGAATAGCCCCGACCTCGCGCCTTGTGATTTTTATTTATTTCCAAAGTTAAATAAAAACTTAAAGGAAAGCGGTTTATGAATGCTGAAGAAGCGGTGGCTGCGTATCGCGATGCCATTGAAGAGACCCCTAAGGACGAGTGGGCAAAGTGCTTTTCCCAGTGGTTCCATCGCATGCAGCGGTGTATTGACGTCAATGGACAATATTTTGAAAAGATATAATTAAACTAATAACTGGCTAATGTAATCAGTTTTTGATTTTCTAAGAACTTTCAGTTTGACCCTCGTAAAATTACAAGGTGTTACAAAATTTGCTTTGGTAAAATTGGAACTAAATGAATTAATAACATATTTTTCTATAAAGGTTGAAGTTTATTCAACCTTTATAGAGACTAAAACCTTTATAGAGATAACGTTGGTTGGCAAGTGATAATCGGCCAAACAATATTCGGCGAAAAGGCAGGATCCCCTGTATTGTATCTATGCGATAGTTAGCATTTGTTTGAGATTCTCATAAAAAAGAACTGAACTAAGAATTAGACTGCCTCCGTAGTCCAGTGGATGGCGTATGCGACTGCTGATCGGAGGTCCCAGGTTCGATTCCCGGGTCGGGCAAAAGTGTTACTGGGATTTTCCGAATTCTCAGTAGCAGCCCGGAGTCTGTTGATGTGCCCGGTAACGACAATAGGCTCGCCCCCAATTACGTGGGACCTAAAATTCATGGCGAAATGTGGGTGTAATATTACACCTCTGCCTACCCCTTCGGGGATACAGGGGTGAGTCTATAAAAAAAAAGAAAGAGTTGTTAAACTGGTCACATATTTTAGCGGCAAAATTTTTGTCCCTAAGTTTCACCACCAAACATCAACAAGACGTACCTAACTAGGTAATAAAATGTTGTGGTCCAGACACGGCCTAAGCTTAAGTATTTCAACCACAACTATTGATGGTACATAAATCATGTACCTATAGATTAAACAGTTAACCAATATTGTCTTACGTACCTACTTTGTTATAAACAAGATTCCAAGAGCCTCTATTATTTCTGCAAATGGAGCAAGGCTTTACAACAAAGACAAACATAATTTAATTTCGAAAAGTCAAATTGAACTTTTGATCAATTTGCAAAATTTTCGTAATGGCATTCTGATTCCTGGTTTGTTTTCTTGAATTTAAGCCATTAACTTAATTTTATTGTAATCTTTTATGGCTTAGCAGATATAATTAAGATTTATAACTATAATACGTGTTTGAAACGACTGAATGTTTTTAAAACTTTTTAAACACTTTTGCGAGAAGATCGCCCGTGGTATTTGAGAATTTATTTAAATAATTGTAATCCTGTATTACTGGTGAACAATAAAGTATTTTCTATCTATCAATCAATCTTTGTAGGTAGGTACATACATATACATCATCGGGTTTCATCCCGGGAGTCTCGATCTCGAAAATTTCGAGAGTCTCGACGATTCTGTTGTGTTTTCGAGAATCGAAACTGCTGTTTTCGAGACTATCGAGACTTTTGAGACTTACGTCAAATAATAACCATTATTCAAAACTCTCCTAAACTACTTTTGATAGGAGACTGCAACCTAAACTCGTTGAAATGGCGTTGAAAAACAATAATATCACATACATTGCATCCATGACTTGCATACAATGTTACATGTAGGAAGAGGTTTCTTTAAAAATGGTGGTGCTAATGGAAAGCATTTAAATCAGTGCTATAATTATACATCTTCTATCAGTATCACCCCTATTAACGAAGCAAATAGAGCTTTTCTAACGCGGGCTATTTTTGTATTAAGATCAGATCCGCTCTATTTGAAAACCCATTGGATGCCCTTTGCTTTCTACGTGACTTAGGGCGGTTTCGGATTAGCGTATTTTTCTGCGCGTATACGGTCGTTTCAGCATACGCGCTTACGCGCGCGCTACGTTATACTTCGGCGTATTCGCTCGAAACGGTAGTGACATCTTATCAGTGTCAACATGGATTCTGACGGCTCAGTGCATCAACGCTCGTAAGAATTGCGCATGTGCCAAAAGGCGCGCCTATACGCGCCTACATGCGCTTCCAAAAACGAGCTTATATGCGCGTATAAAACGCTAATCTGAAACCGCCCTTATAAAAAAGAAAAAAATAATGTTTACTTTTGATTACAGCCTGTTGATGAAAATAGTATTTAATTAATAATTGTTGTATTAACTGCCTAAATACCTAACCTACGAGTATGAATCCTTTTTTCGGAAGAGTCTTGAAAGTCTCATTTTTCCCGGGAATTTCGAGACTGGCCTGAGTCTCGATTTTTTTCCCGGAACTCGAAAATGTATCGAGACTGTAAGCCCTAATACATACATAACTTCACGCCTTTATTGTCTAAGGGGCAGGGAGAGGTGTATCACACACCCACACATCGTCAGTTATGTTTCGGTCCCAATGTAATGAGGGCGTGCCTATTGCCATCTACTGGGCACATTTTTAAGCGAGCGATTATTAACATTTTTAATACACACATAACTTCGAAAAGTCAGAAGTGTGTGCCAGGGGTAACTGGGGATCGAGCCCGAGGGCCGAGACCATCGTCTCGGCAGTCCGTTATGTACACCAGTGGGCTATCGCCGCTTGTTAGTAGTGTTAGCTTTGAAGGTATATCTAAATTTAAGGACAAAAAGAAGTTTTTTAGTTGTCTCATCTATGTCTATCATTTAAAATTTATAAGATTAAACGTAAAATCCAAGCCTTTGCCCAGCAGTGGGACACACAGACAGGCTGAAAAAAAAATAATAACCTAAAATAGCTGCTCACAGTTGCATGAATTCACGTAACTCGCAAGTACTTGCGTCTTATTGAGTACGAGCATTATATACTGCGTTTTCATAATGCAGTTTTTTAGGTCTTTTCTCATATTGTTTTCATTTACTACATTTTCTTATGACACACATAAGTCATTTTTGGGGATGTTATTGCAACATGAATGTTATAAATGATACTTGAGGTATTTTAGGTAAAATAGCAATCCATACTAATAATATAAATGCTACAGTGTTGGTTCTCTGTTTTTCATGTAACGCTGAGATATTATGGTATGACTTTTGTGTGGAGACAGTCAGCAGGTTGGAGAATGGCATAGCTTACTGCGATAACCGAGGTAGTGAGTCCACTGCTCTGGAGCCATTTACGGATGAAGAAACCTGACTCTACATCCATACATGGCACGCTTATCTTATAGGTATATGCCAATTATGATATGCATGACCTGTCATGCTTATCATAAAAAAGGCAAAATTTTAACTTGTAGGTTGACACAAAGGTGAGTCTTTTCGGCGCGCAATATATATTTGACATGACATGACAGAATAATAAAGACTCGCACAATAAAATACCTAGTGAAACTGTCTAATAGTTCTAATACCCAATATACACACATCAAGGAAGTATCCAAAAATGGCAAACAGAACTGTGGGACGATATATCGAATGGAAATTACGATGATGAAATATTCGGGATTGTACTCATAATTGGGTATTACAAATAGGTAAACACATTCGCAAAATCTGTACTGAGCTAAGGCAATTAAATTGAGAACAACACGGACATGCCAGGATAAGCTATTGTCAAAATATTTGTATTCTACTCTGAGTAAAACGGATAAACACGTCTATATTTCAAGAGTTAAAACAAACTTCTAAAGGATTAATTTGGTGTGTTTTACAAACAACTTCAGAAATAATACCTGTGCCCTCCAGTAAACATGTTTCTGTTCTCTTCATAAAGAAGATTGAAATGGCTTGGTCAACTTTTCTGTGCGTAGTAATTAAGGCCGACCTACGTAATTGGGGAAACAAGGGTTTTGTTTACGAAGCCAAGCGTCCGCCGAATCACAGTTTTCTTCCCGAAAATGTTATATAATATAATAGGCACTGACTTTCTGCTATTGCTTTACCTTTTCCTTAAATACAACAATAAAGACACGTGTCTTTATCAACGGTGTTTTTTTATGTTGGGTCATTGAGTACCTGTGTACCTACCTATATCAAATTTTTGGGATACATTCAAGAATCTGTTGACTACTGAAACTAAGGCACTACATAAACTTTATCGTACCCTAAAGTAAGTGTGATTGAGTAAACTATTACCTATTTGTTAACAGCCGTGTGGTTGACGGCATAGAATACAAGTGTCACCACCCCCTATCTTCCCGTGGGTGTCGTAAGAGGCGACTAAGGGATAACACGATGCAAATACCATCTTTGCGTAGAGACGGAAAACTCGACATCAAACCCTATACGACTGCCTCGTTGGTCTCGCGGCATAAATGTGCGCGTGGGATCGGGAGGTCCCGGGTTCGATTCCTGGGTCGGGCAGTGTTATTGGGTGTTTCTGTCACGAAATTCTCAGTAGCAGCACGGAGTCTGGAAATGTGCCCGGTACGGCAATAGGCTCGCCCCTTATTACGTGGGACTAAAGCATATCTGGCGAAAAGTGGGTGTAGAAATACACCTCTGCCTACCTCTTCGGGGTTATAGGCGTGAGACTATATATGTATGTATGTATGTTAACTTGTAGGGCCCGTGACAATTACCTTAATAAAATGAAATAGATTTCTTGCAAATTCGAATACAAAGCGTTTTTACTATTTTTCATTTATGAAGTAACCATATTATTACTTTTAAATATTATGAACAGCTTTGCAGGCGTGATTTTAAAAGTACAATCATGACATACTTCAGCTTTTCAGAGCATTTTGAGTCAGATCGCGGACAGATGGACGTATGAACGGCAAGGCGACAGTACTTACATATAGGCAAGGACGAAAATTTAAGTAGCCAATGATCGAGTAGGTAGGTACATATGTCATAGAAAACTCTACAACATAAACAATAAACATGTCTATTAGAGAAATATTTCTGGATTAGGTACACTTTGATGTACACGTAACAAGGTTTTTTGTTTTTATTTTTTTACAAGGTTTTTATTTGCCAGTCCATTGGTAACTTCGATAATAATATAATCATTCTACTCTTAGGTACATCTCATAAAAACTAGAATTGCATGTGCGACCAGGAACTGGCAGTGTAAATAATGACCAATTTGCAGCTAGCGATAATCGTGCAATTATTTTTTAATAATTGCAATCGCAATTTCTACGAATACGGCCAGGTATGTACTCGTAACACTACCTTTGAAGAACAATTTTGACTCGTATTCCGTCACGATTATAAACAATAATCAAGTCAAGCGACATTTTATTACAAGGATAACTTTAATTTATAATATCTTTCAAGTCTAGGTCTGTTTCAAGTATGTATGTCACATTTTGAACTTTATTACAAGGATAACATACGTACATAAAATTGTTGACCTAGTTTAACTGTAGAGTAGAAGGAATAACATTTGTTTATCTGCCGGTATGGATGTTTTATCTTTGTGGAGTCTTTGAATTGAGTTACGTAAGAAAAATGTATGAGTAGTAGAGCCTTCCTGGGTTACCCCTGCAGAATTTATGAGGAGGCTCGACTGAGGCAGTAATACCCACACCCAAAATACTGACGTAACGTGGCGTAATTCATACTTTTACGATTCTTCGTGAAATTCGTGATGACAGTTTTGAAAGAGTGCACGACACCGTTTAACCTCTTTTTGTGTAGAATAATGGAGACTAGAGCATCTGCATCCTTATTAAAGAACGGCATGCATTTACTTGAATGTTTCTCTTGCAACACCATCATCAACTAAGTGTGGTTTTGCACTTCCCACTATCTTGTGCGCCCTCGAAACTTATTCGATTGAACCACAATTTATCCCTTTGACGCTAAGCCTTCTACCCCACAAGTCCCGACTGATGGCAGCATAGTTAGATATTTTATCCCACATATCACGCTCGGAGTCAGACGTACCGATTAAGTGACATTATTTCAGTTTATCTGCTATGTTACCGATACATAGACTGCTGCGGAAGCGAGAGTTCTGAAGGGTCCTACGCATGATTCTGCAAATCCATCTTATTCAGGTATTTATTTCTGTGATGCAGACTCTGCTCATATTGCTCAAGCATTGTTCCCTGGCAATGGTTTCTGAACACAGCCACTTTATAAAAGCCCTACCACCTTTTGATTGAAAATACTATAGATCCACTGCCTCCTCTGCCAGCCTGCAGTAAAAACAGACAACATAAAACGTATACACATTGACTCAATATAGGTACTCAAAAAGAAATAAACACGCTATCTTTCAAATAAACTAACCTAACTAAAACTTATGAAATATGTTTACTTACATAGGTTCAAAATAACGTTATTTCTACAGAATGGATAAGTTTTATTGAACCTTAAATATTTGCACTGCCCACAATATTTGCAGTTTTCATTTACATTTAGTACATTGTCTTGAAAAGTTTGTAGACTGTATTCTAACAATATCAATATAATAACTAACCCTGAGTATTTAAATCTACAGTAACGGGTTTGGTATAACTTGCTAACTTGAAATAAATGCAATCCAAAATCAGATTAATGAAATTGATTCTGAATGTTTGAAGAGAGTTTGAACAAAGATGAACCAAGATAGCCCGGGCAAGATATTTTTAAAGGGGCTTGTCAGAAGCCCCAAAGTCACTAGTACCTACTATAGAGAGAGCTATGCTCGGAGTTTGCCTGTGAATTAAAATAAGAATAACTTCTCATTCCTCTATTCGTAGGAGCACCAATGTCAACGACTTAGCTCGTCGAGCTAAAGCGGCAGTGGACAGGGCACATAGTTTGAAGAATCTATGGGCGTTAGAGCTGTAAGGTTCTGGAGTTGCAGCCGCGCATCTAACATTACAGTAGTGGTTCACCTTGTGCGGGGCAGGTGGTCAATGTTCATTAGTGGCGTCACTTTGCTGAGAAGATAAATATGATGATGATGGACTTTTCCTGAAATTATTTTTACTGTTGGGTTACAGAAGCCACGGACGTGTGTTTTTTTATTTATAACGCTTTGTAAGATTATTGGACATTCTTTAAAATTTTAAATACTCCTACGTCCGAGTCATTACTAATATAAATGATTCAAAGAATCATGGGTTTGCGATTGGCGACGTTATATAACAACTCACAACTGCTTGGTCACCATTCATCACGAGTTGAACTTTATAAAGCAACCTTACAAATTAATATAAACGGAAGAAATTCAACCATGCTTTCTTCCCTTCTCACGTGAAAGGGAACAAAACGTTACAAATGTAAAGATATTTAAGGTCACGTTTCGTATCGTAGTAGTATTGTATTCCTAATTAAGTATCAGCTTACCTTACCCGCGTTCACCAATAAATTGTGTTTTATGTTATTGTATATTTACAGAATTCTACACCCTTTTGTAATAAAGATTGTGTATAGACTAAAGGGCTCAGCTAAAGCGCGGTGTTTCATTATAGATTGCCTTTGGCTTTTGTATACGCTATACAAATCAAGGAAAAGGTGATGAAACGCTAATATTTTCTAGTAAAAGTCTGACTTAGTGGAATGAATATCACATCAAATAAATACACAGTTAAGGCATAAGGATTCCACAGACGGCATAGAAATTCGATTACATACAGTTAGTAGTGCTAGCACTTCGCAGTCCTCTGCTGGAAGTAGTTTCCTTAGGATGAGGGGGAATGAGACGGAGCTTCCGGCACACTCATTCACCGAAAAAAGCGCAACAGCATAAACAATGTTGCTTCACGTCGATATTTTGGTAGAGGGTAGTAATGGTACTTTCCCGGTCGAGCCAGCCCTTTCATGCTAAAATCAGCAAGACACCTATAAATATAATATGTCAAATAAATCTGTCACCTTTGCCGGTAGTTCTTATGACCAAATCCTTGTATTAGGACTTGGGTAATAAAAACACAGAATTAGATTGTTATTGATGCGGAATGTGAGCACATAATTGTATTTTGTTTATGGTATTCTGTTTGTTGATAAGCCTGCTCCAGATAGACAAAACCCGAAATGCTTTCGTGATTAACTTAACTAGTTTGAATGGCAGCTTTCAGAAAAGACCATAGAATCCCTCGTTTCTATCTACCTTTCTGGCGTCAGCCAATTAAAATGTTTACAGTATTTATTTAGATGCTGGCATTTGTATCAAAAACCTTTTTTAATAAAGTTTATACAATAGCTAAATCGAAACGTTTCCATTCGTTTGCAACACAAGACGTAGATTACCTCCGAGAGCAGAGTTTTGTGGGATAACACAAAGTGAACTTGCCAAGACTTAGCCGTGCATCCTAGTTATTTTCTTTTGCTGTAGACAAATCCGTCGCTTTTGTAATGTAAGAGGAATACACACATTTTTACTAGGCAAATATTTAAACAAGATTTATTCACTCGTAAAATCCTATTCTTGTTTGGTTGTAGATGCGGTAACAAAAATGCATAGGTACAACGAATTCTTAAACATACTTACCTAATTGTTTCCTCGAGCGAACGTATTTGTTGTAAGACGTAATAAGCCCGTGGGTTTGGTGGCTTAAAAAATCCAATTGAATTCTATTTTAGTGGCATTGTCGGTTCCTGGATTCTTTTCTTAGGGTCTCGTTTCAAATCCGGACTGCTTATTCGCTCCTCCTCCTCGGGTCTCGATAAAAATTGACTTATCTTTGCGTTTATAAGTCAATAATCTATATATATTAAAATTCTTGCGTTACTGAATTACTGACAGACAACGCACAGCCAATACTACAAAACGCAAGAAGCTGTAATTTGGCATGCATGTTTTTGAGGACCCTAGGGGTGCACTAAGAAAGGATTTGGTAAGATTCTCACGGGATCGGGTAGCAAACGAGAAATTTAAAAAAAAGTGCGAGCGTAGCTGTCGGCATCCTCTAGTCTAGTGTAAGTAAAAACATGTAAATATTTGCAAACAGCTGGTAATTAAAACATTCGCCAATAAAACGGCTCGTATGCGATCTTTTTTCAAGCCACAAAGACCCTTCTCACTAAAATCGGTTCAACAACCCAAGACTTATCACGTTCCAAGCTCGATCAGTTAAACACGAGCGAGGGTTAACCCCTTCGCGCCGTGAGCAAACCCACACGCCCCGTAATTTAATTTTCATAGAGTATTCCTCAACTCTCACGTCGGGCGGACGGTGACAGGTTATTTACATTTCACGCAGCTCTTGCGTTGAGTATTCAAATTAATTATTTTATGAATAAATAAGATTACTCAACGTTTCTGAATTTATGTTACTACATAAAAAGAGTAGATAAGTGCGTGTGTCACAGTGGAGAGACTGACAGACTGCTACGCAACGCCTACGCCTGAATTGTAAATAATTGGAACGGGTTTTTTAGGACACCATTGGAGTAAAAAGGGGTTCAAGAGTAAATGAAATTTCTATAATTTTAAACCTATAACACCACGAGCAAAATCTAATTTGAATAACGGTACATGTAGATCCTACGTCCTTCTAGCGTCAATCTTCGTATTTAGTTATGCGAATATCCAGCAAAGCACTTATTGAACGATTTTTAATACAGTTTTAAAGAAAAGTTATTTTCTTTAAAATATCCCAAGCTGCTCAGATTTACATAATAGGGAACATGCATGATTTTTTTTTATTGTTGCTAATTTATGTTAATACAATACTGTGAAAAAATATTATTCGTGAAAAGGTCAACATTTATTTTTAATTAAATGTTGAAAATTGCAATGACATACCTAACGTTGGTTTTAAACACCCCCATTTTAGCGCGCTTTGTGGTGACGTCAACGCAACGATTGAGTTGTTCACTGTCAACTCCATAGATTTAGGATTTTTTTGCTGCGCTAAAAGATACACGAAGCGTGGGAGCGAGAACTCCTAATCAAGTTCAAACCGTTTGAGAGAAAAAGAGACAGCGCATGAAGTACCGTCATGTCATTCTTTTTGCGAGTAAGAGGCGATAGCGTCCTAGTGTGTTTTAAGAGGCGGTGAATTTTGTGTATTTTTGTGCTTAATCTTTGATTATAATTGAGAATATAACATTTTACAATTATGGTGTCGTATTGTGTACCTGAATGTGAAGTTACAAGAGGAAATAATCCGAATCAATACACTTTTCACAGATAAATACGATTTCGTAATTGGAATTTTTCAAACCTTATTATGCGAACTTTCGGCTAGTAATCGGCTAAGAAAAAGATTTTTTTAATAGTATCTTGTTTTCCATTTATATATCTAAGTATATTTCGTGATTTTAAATAGAATTTGTGGAAAAAATGTGTAAAATAGTTAGTCGTTTGGTTACGCTAGTGCTTGACAAAGCGATGACGTCACGAGTAGGTATCGATAAAAACTTGAATCTTTTTTTTAGTTACATCATGACACAAATACAAGTTATTTAGTCATGTTAAAATAACAATTTATTCACAATAGATGGTCGTTATTTAAGTACCTAAAAGTATTCAAACTTTGGTAATAGAGTATGTGATATTTTTCCTAGGTTTCCACGCAATTCGTTATTGTTCGAAAAATGGATGCGGACTATAAACAGACCAGATTGGACTCCTAGTACGAACTCCACCATAGAGATATAAAGGATAGAGTGGCAGAATAGTACCTAACTTAATACTGTGTCGTGTCCGCCGGTGGGAGAGAGAACGCAACAGTTAAAGGCCCCCTCTAGGCATCTCTCTATAACGACGCATGCTCTACATTCTACAATGGGGTTGGCAACTGTCAAAGTATGTTGTCGTTGTGTCCCCAAACATTAAATTTGTATTATGGTCAAGTTTTTACACTATATACACCTTTTTGTCATTTCAAACAATCTTCGTGTATCAATAAGTACAACTTTTAAACTATTGATTACTGATAAACTGATATAAATAATAGTTACAGGTAGCACGCCATTGCGCAATGTTGATGTTGTGCATGTACTGTTAGAGAGAGATGCAGGAGGCCTTTAACTGTAGCGTTCTATCTCTATAATTATCTCTATGAACTCCACTGTCTGTAACAAAAATTTTGACGGCAAATGTTTCATATAAAGAAAACATCGGTGTGTACTAATGAACTATTTTGTACCTGTAATTATTATTCTTAAAATTTGACTCGCTAGCTAATATTAAATAAATGAAAGCGTGTAATTATAGTATGTGGTGTACAATTTACACTATTTGTTAAAAGATTCAATTGCCACGAAGAAGACCGGTGTCTTGGTGTGTCAACAGGAACATTACACTTTCGCCAGAGATAGTCACTTCATTCTTCATTCAAGTGTAATATTCCGAGGGCAATAAATAAAATAATTCAAAATATATAAAGTGTTTTAATTAAATGTATTATTTATAAGTGTTCATGTATCAGTCTAAAAATAAAATTTCAATTCTTCAAAACCGTCGCCCGTCATCCCGTCATCCCGTCATTGTCGTCATTGCCCGTTGTCCATCCTCTGTCGCCCATCATCGTACGTCGTCGTCGTCGTCGCCCGGCATCGTCGTCGTCGCTCGTCGCTTGTCATCGTCGGAGTTGCTCGTCGCCCATTGCCCGTTCGCCCGTCGTCCGTCGTCGTCGTTCATATATTATTATTTTATCATCCAGATACATAAGTTCTATATAATACAGCACGATTGACGTTATTGCTTTCTGTACAAAAAGGCCCACAGACTGAAAGAATCGATGACATGAAATTTTATCATGGACAACACTATTTTTAACTCACACATAGATATTTACCAACACATGTACATATTTATTTTTGTCATGTCTCCAACCCGCCTATGTGTATCTTGTGCATCCTATATCTATGGTCAACTCAGTCAAATGTCTGTTTTGTTGGTTTTGATACTTGTGACATATCCTCTGCGAACGGTGACGTCACGTTGGTGTCTAGGCAATATTAGCGTTGCGTTTTGACATTTTAAATTTGGCTCTTAAATTTTCCAACTTTAATTCAATAATATTCGCAATTGTAGAGTGTTTAATTATAAAATAATGTTAGAGGTGTCTTTCTTTACCGATAAAGAATGTTATAAAAATATATTCGCTTATATCTGAATAACATGCATATTCCCTATTGTCTAAATTTTTTTTGTAAAATGTAGTTGTGTTAAAAGTCAAAATACATTACTGTTAGACATTACAGACTATATAATGACTACATGCTCATCCCACAAAGAATGTCCTGGGTTTAAAATCGAACCCACGACCACCGACTGAGCAGCCCCCGCACTAATGACTAGACTAACAGTAAAAAATATGACAAAGGAAATATATTTAGCACGTAAGCACGTGCGCTATGAAGCTTTAAAAGCTAACATTTCGCCCGTACGAAATAATTAATTCACGGAATCGTATTTCTACTCGTTGTTTCGTTTCGGCAGCTATTATAAATTTAATATTGTATCTTTTGCGTATTTTATTTATAGAAATATGTATGTCGCAGACAAATTGTTTAATACCACATTTAATGCGTCGTCTAATAAGCTATAGTCGAAGTCGGTATAATAAGCCGCGGCAAATCGTTCATTCGGTAAATTTAACCATCAAATTCTTTTATTTTCTTTTGTTTTGAATGCAGCATCATAAAAAAATCTAAGTTCATATGTCAAAGAGTCGCAATCATAATAATTCATCAAGTCGCTAATTTGCCTTTGGCATATTACAAAACTGTGTTTTGAACCATTTGTAAAAAGCTCAGTCATACATATTGCCTGCGACATGTAATATATATATAGCTATATAGATATACCGATTCCTTAATCAATCATCAATATCTGTATACATATATAATTAATATCTTTCGATACTCACTGACAGGCAACGCACAGCCGAAACGAGTGGGCGTAAGAAGCTGAAATTTTGCATATATAGAGTTCTTTATCAAGTGAGACAGTTTTTGAATTTGGATGTAAGAATAAAACTATGTGAGTCATTAATACTTTCCAAATTAAATTATGCTGACACTGTTATAGGGGATTGTCTTCTTGGGCAAACATAAAGACTGATTTAGCGCACACAAAACGCATAAGCGCGTTTTTGCTTTACTATACCCCGCAGAGCTCATGTCTCTCCTTACCTTAACCGTGGGCAATTAATGACGATGGAGTCTCGTCGTTATTATCATTTCTCCTGTCTCTTGTTTGGCATCGTGAGGACAAAATCTCCGCCATGTCTCTATGAAAAATTAGGGTTTTCATCACAACCTTTTAGAATTGTCACTCGATTGACGTGTCCAAAATACAATACTGCTATGTTTCGTGGTAGTTTTCGGTATGCAGCCACAAAGTGCTGGAATAATCTGCCACCTCCGCTAAGAAATTCCTCAACAATTTATACATTTAAGAAACATTTAAAAGCGGAAATCTTTAATAAGCAAGAAATGTTATCCTAGAGGCTGCAGACCGTCTATCAAAATATTTATTAAAAAGAGTGTTAGCTCTATGTTCTTCATAAATAGGGGCCGATGAGGGAATTATGCTTGTTCTGACTGTTACTTTTATTATTATTGTAAATTTGGTGCTATGGTTTGTAACTACGTCTATTTGTGGGCTTGTTTTTCAAAAAGCCAGTAATTGTATTTTTATTGTTTTTATTTTATGTTTAAATAATTGTTTGGATTTTATATGTTTTCATTAAGGTGGTTTTCTGTATGACAGCGATATTTTGAAATTATAACTGTCGTCTGTCATCCAAAAGGTATTCACGGAAGACCCGCGTCGTCTCATCTCAGCTAATGCTGAGTGAATACCCTTTTAGCGATGTATAGATACAAATGTGTTCTTCTAGGCACATTTTCATAATTTATTGTTGCAATGTTTGTATTTTGTCGCTAAATAAATAATTTTCTTTCTTTCTATATTCTTGGGGAGTGGGATTTTTGTAAATTCACCCCTAAGGGAATAAAGGTATAAGGTAATTCTTTTTTTCTGTCCAAACACGCTCCGGTTGTCCAAACGGGAGCAGCGATGCGCAAAAGCTAGTAACTCAATACAAGTAGACAAAAGACTGACGCATCCTATCTCTCGATCTCTATCTCGCATCGTTGTCCCCTAGCTCGATATTACTGCTACGCACAAGGAGATAGTGATCGACAGTGGGATGTACCAATGTACGAAGCGAGAGAGCTTTGATTGCCTCGTCCTAGGCCGTAATTTAAAAAAAAGGACCTACGGCACTCTAACCCTTTTTTTTAAGAAAAAAGGCTTGGTTGTCTTTCTTCGAAATTAATAGCTTTTTCTTAAATGCCATTAGAGCAAAGAAATGAACAAAATAACCATTAAAATCTAGTATATAAAGCTTCAGTATGTATTTTCGTTTGTAACATATTTTCCTTTGTGTTAGTTTAATACAGATATAAATGTGGTATTTTCCTTATAAATAAATATTCCATCAGTCGCCTCGTACAGCACCCAGGAGACGCGTTTAAGGTAGTTTATTGTGATGGTGACCACATCTTACAACTTGTGCAATTTATGCCTCTCTACTTGTATTTATATCCCACGACTATTGCAGTATGCCAGAGAGGCTGCACTGGCTACAATTCGAAAATAAGTAAATAATTTGCATTCGGTTCTTGTGCATTATTTAAATTTTAAATATCCGATATACAAAGTAGGAAAAACATTCAAATTGTCTTATAAAATATTTGTCTCGTTTCTTGTTTTTAGGGGTGTTTTGCGATCCCCCCCGTAGGATCTCCACCTTGTCGTGGTGGGGGGGCTCAGTAACCGTGGATTGGACACCCGCGGTGAAGCTAAGAGAGATCCCGGGAGTGGGAAGCTCTGCGTGGGCTTAGAGGGGCCTGCGCAGGATATGTCCAACGGTGCGGGTGCGGGAGACAGTTCTGTCTGTCCCTTGCAGTCGGGCGCGGTCGCGGGAGGAGAGGCGTGTCGGTGTTGCGTTGCCTCGCGCCCTATCTCCCGCGACCAAATGGGGGCGCACCATTCGATGCGTCGGAGTGGGGCCGCAGAGGAAGAGGAGATGCGGTGTTGCGTTGCCGTCCTCCCTATCCTCTGCGGCCGCTGGGTATTTTGAGCCCAACATCTTAATCCGCCGTCAAGGGGGTTTTGTTCGGGGTCCGCCTGACCATCTGGCGGGCCAATACCCGTCGGGGGGTTGCGAGGAATGCTTCGGTGATACCCGACCTTCCGACACATGGGTACGGGAGGAACACGGGTTGGTTTTTAGTCAGTAAGAGTCTGACAGTCCCCTTCGCCCTTCCCCCAAGGCGGAGGGACTCCATGAGGATTTTCCAACCCGACACCCAAAAAAAAAGTGGTCTTTTGCGATAACCGAAATGTTAGTCTGGACAGACTTATTGAAAATATTAAAACCATATTATAATATAGGTAATAAATAATTGAGACACTAACGAGAGAGTTGGCCGTTTAACAACTTACAATAAATACGCACGTACCTAACTTCGAAAATGCCAGGCTCCCTGACTTATAGCCTGTTGATATCTCCGCCAGGCCACTGCCTAATAATAGATTTAGTGCAAATATTTTGCTAAAAAGCTTGGCGCTAGCTGTACGCATTTTCAACTAAAGTTCCCAAAGACGTGATCACGTAATAAATAAAACTAGTCACACATGTTATTTTCTTCACAATCGCTCATCGAATAAACAAATCACATAACAACATCTACTCAGTTCGTTTAGTCTGGGTCCGAACACGATTCTCCGGCGAGCACCCTACATTTCTCCATTCAATTTCTGATAAACAAACTGATGTGTAATTTTCCGACGTATCGAAGCCTCATCGAAGGCTGTCACGCCGTCTTCAGCTGATCCATTACTTAGGCGTAGCGCACACTGAAACGTAATCAATGTTTTCTTGGGTTCATGTGAAATTAGATGAATAAAAGGAAAAACCTTTGATAAGGACAAAGTTTATTCTGAACTAGTGGAGTGTGATATATTATTAAAAGTATTTCATTTTATTGTCATGTGAAAGTTCGTATCATACGTTCATAGGATCATTATTAACACCGTCATATTTTACGTCATACCGGTATTTATAATAGTTATAAGCTAATTTAAGAGGATAATTTGACTGAAACTTGAGGGTAATGCTAAAATCTAAGTGTTAAGGACAGCATGGATAAACTTGATAAATATTGTAACCATAATTATCAAATTTCCATACAGCCTTTTCAGTCCACTGTTAGACAAAGGCCGAATTGCATTGTGAGTCAATAAGAGGATTTGGTGCACTATAGACTGACCAGACGGGTTGGTATAGAGTTCAATGTCGAGTTCTCCAGCTCTTCTCAAAGATATAATCTTCAAGAACATGCTTCGTGTATTTGATTAAGTCGCCTCTAACGATACTCGCGAAATGAAACGGATATTGACACCTTGTATCTTAAATTCGTCACTACATCGCGAGCTAAAATGTTATGAAAAAATTAACATAACTTGAATTTTGGAATGTAAGAAGAGAATTCAGCGAACTTTTACGCAAAGTTATCAATATTTTGTCGGTTCAGTTAGTGGGAATATTTCACGTCAGACCGATCGCATCGCATGTTAGTTTACCAGTGTAACAACAATTGGTTGTATGAATTACTCCTGTGAAGAACTTCACGTACAAGTTACAGCTCACGCAAGCTAAACAAATTTAATGTGTAATAAAAGATTCCATGCAATTCTTTTGTCTTGTAATAGACGCATTAGTTAAATCATGAAGTACGTATTCTTGGTGTCTTCTTATGTAGGCAAATCATTATAATTAAAAGATTATATTTTGAATGAAGAAAATTTATTTTTTATTTTTTTATATATAGACAAACGAGCAGACGGATTGCCTGATGGTAAGCAATTACCGCCGCCCATGGACACAAGCAACACCACAGGAGTCACAAGTGCGTTGTCGCCCATTGTGGTTGGGAAAAGGGATAGGATGAGGAGTGGGATAAGGGAGAAGGAATAGGGGATTGGGCCTCCGGCACTCTCACTCACCGAACGGAACGCAACACTTTAGGTACTGTTACTTTACGTCGATTTTCTGTGAGAGGGTAGTATTTCCCCGGTCGAGCCGGCCCATTCATGCTGAAATCAGCAAGGCTCTACTACCTGTAGAGATTATTTTAGTTATAATGTGAGGGATTTTATTAAACATTTCAAAAACTTACACCGCCAAATCATCAGGCTAAGAACATCTGTCAACTTCATAATTGTAGATTGTTTCTAGTCGCTCGGCATACGGTAAGTTACTACTCGAAATCAGTTTAGTTATTATATGATATCGCAATATACGACTCTACTGTTTAAGCATGGATGATAATAGTATTATTATTTTACTTGTACACGCATCGGAAAACTAAAACTCGCAGAATACTAATGAAGGAGCTCAATGGACTGATAAATGTTCAAACCAATTCACAACACGTATTTTCAATTACGACCATAATTTAGAAAAGTTGTATAGAAAACAAATAGGTACATGTATTTAGATTAAAAGGTGCTTCATTTTATAAATGTAAAATTTTATTTAGGTACCTATAAATGGCGAAGTTATCAGGGAAACTGTATCAAATGACAACATTAAAGCTTCACTTGACGATATTCAACTTTTTTGTTACGTTAGAATCTGTCATAAAAGTGACATATGGTGATAAATAGCCTGGTCAATAGATATAAAAACTCTTGAACACTTAAATATAAATCAAAATCATATAAGCAATCGTTAAATGAATCATAATGAATAATGTTACATTCATTTACGTAAATACTAAGCTATACAAAGTCTTGAAATGTTAAAGAACAGATTCCGTTCAGAGAAAAGGTAACACAGGACTACAAGGCGAAAGTCTTCGATAACGATAAGAAGACTATGATGACAAGGATACATAAATGGATACCTGAGAAAGTCTACAATGTCATTATTTCGTATATTTCGATGAACACTAATTGTACTAATAGGTATCTTCAAATTTAAACAGTAGTATTATTATACTTCTGGAAATTGTGAGAGTTAGTTTTAAAATGCTATACCCACTTTTCGCCAGATTTATTTTAGTCCCACGTAATAGGGGGCGAGCCTATTGCCGTACCGGGCACATTACCAGACTCCGAGCTGCTACTGAGAATTTCCTAAAGTGGGTGTAGCAATACACTGCCTACCTCTTCGGGGTATAGGACGTGAGACTATGTATGTATAGTTTTAAAATGGCGTCACCAATATAAACTTATGTGATACACGGGTTTACAATTTTGAAGTAATCGCAACGAAATTGCAATTGTTCATCGAACTGAAATAATAACTTTGATAAGATAAGATAAGATGATTTATTTGTTTAAACATGTGTAGTATACATACAGAAATCTATTGAAATGCATGCAAGATGTTACATAGTATTGTACCAACATGTTTGTCATATAGCTTGACGTACAAATATTTGTGAAGTTAATAATACATAATATGTCAGAGTAAGTGTACTGAATAATAATTAATAAACAAGAGAAAAAAATAGCCAAATACATTAATAATAGTCAAATACATTTAAAACATTGTCAAATGGTTATAAAAAATTATAATAATTAAATGGATTTGCATAACATTAATAATCGATAAAACAATTGCTTTATTATAGTACCTATGTATTATTGTCTTGAATTAAATTTATTCAGTAAAGTAAAATTAAAAAAATTAAAATTTATTCAGTATTTGAATTATTACTTTAAAAAATATGAGCTTGTAGTTGATCATATCTTCATATAGTGCTTGTTTCAATTTATAGTATATGGTACAGTACTTCTGCGGTATTTGTAAAATTATTGAAAGCATTGAAAATTGCGCAAGTCACTTATTTTCACCAAATAAAAAAAATATTTACGGAAATTGTTAATCAATTTCAGTCACTTATAGAACTCGCTGATATTAGATTTTTTATAATTTTGATGAGTCTTTTTTGTTTTTGTGTTGATAATTTTAGACACCGAATCAGTATTTTTCCCTACTTAACTGCCCACAACTATCACATTTTACATCAGCAATATTTAAATTGTATAACGCTTAGCGTTGCCGTTTTCATCCATGCTGCGTAAATGTTATTGGAAAATCCGCTCATCTACAGCGAATATGCTACCCTTTAAATCAAACGCGTCATAAGTGTGCGGTAAGCCTTAGAAGGGTAGAGTTTCCTCCACGAAGCCTTATGTGGACCCCTATTCTTGCCAAGTACAAGTCTGCCCAAATTTATAGAAACTAGTAAATCTAGTTATAGGATAAGTCTCATTAGTTTGCTCGATACGATGCCTGAAGTATAAGCTTCTTACTCTCTGTTATCTACAACATACTAGTATGTAGATAAGTATATGACTAGACATCCTTAAAAAAGGACAAATCAGAAGTACTCTAAACAGACGAGCATGTATGAGAAACTTGATGGGAGTGAATGAAGCAAGAGAGATATGTCAGGATCGTTGCAAATGGCATTCCGTAGTCTCTGCCTACCCCTCCGGTAAACAGGCGTGAGTCGATGTACGTATGTGGGTATATGACTGGACTTTTTATTTTCGGCCTTCATTAATTATAATTACTGATTTATATTACCGGAAAGTTAAGCAGAGATGGCATGAGCTTTAGAGCAATTTTTACATACCACTAACATCGTGGATCATCATCATCAGCCTTTAACAGTCTACTGCTAGACTAGGCCTCTCCTTTGAAAGGAGGAATTGGCCTACTATACCACGCTGGCCAAACGGGTTGGTATAGGGTTTGTATCAAGTTTTCCTTCTCTTACAGTGCTGTTCTCTGCATAATATGTTCCCTCTGTCGGCTCTTACGACACCCATGGGATGATATGGGGTGGGAACATTCCGTATTCTTAATCCGTCACCACACGGACAACATCGTGGATATTAAACGTAAAATAACGAATATATAGCGTTTTATTAGTTGTACCCAGAACTTACTCGTTGAACATCGAATTGCATGGCCTAGTGATAAATTAATAAAAAATAAAGATAATATTTTCAACAGAGTAAAAATAACTTATACCTATAGGCATGAGACCGATATATCAAAACGAATCTGAAATCCGATTGCAGACAGAAATCGTATCGTATCGAGATTCCAATGTGAAAAAACCGATTTTAGAAAACGTAAACGGATACCACGATAACGCAAACTACACAAATCCGAACCAAACGGTGCAAGCGCAACCCAACTACAATGTCAATCTAAAGCTTACGTTTCTGATAGTTTTCATATTAATTCGTTCTCTTTCACACTACCAAATGACTAGTTAGTTAGAATGAGAGAGAGCGAATTTCATTTCCTTTTCTTTCTAACTTAGTGATCCGTTGAAAGAGCGAAAGAGGTGAAGCTAATTGTGCTTTGCGGCACGAGCGAATTGTTTTGGATTTTGGCGGTTTTATGAATTGCAGATTGAATAGAAAAATAAAACTAAATATCAAGGCGATAATATCTAATTTAGATTGCTACTATTTAATGTTTATTTTGAAAATTGCAAATAGTTATTAGGAATTTATGTTTGGATAGTTTTATTTGACTTGATTGGTTTCATGCCTAAAATACAAAAAGATTTCGATTGTTTACTTTTGTCGTCCGCTACGCTCCAACATCCGCTGCTGAAATCGATTTCTAAAATCGGTGTCTGAAATCGATTTCAAAATCTGAAATCGGATTTTTATCGGTTTGCGTAAAAATCCGAAAACGCCCATGCCTAAACTTATATAATTATTGCTGTTGTATTTCAACCTATGAGGAAAAGTACCGCAAAGTGAAAATCCCTTATCACCTACAACAGGCTTCCTATCTTAATATATAAAATCCTTGCGTTACTGACTGACTGACAGACACGCTACAACCGAAACTATTGAGCGCAGGAAGCTGAAATTTGGCATGTATGTTCCTTGGGGACCGTAGAGGTGCACTAAGAAGGGATTTCCCGAAATTCCCACGGGATCGGCCAAAACGGGTAAATTTAAATAAAATGCAGGCGTAGCTGCTGGCGTCCTCTAGTCTTTTATATGACCACTGATATAAAAATAAGTAATGACGCAAATTATATCGAATATTGCTAGCGTCTATTGGCTTTGTATGTGTAAGTAAATAAGTACAATTGCTGACGACCATTGTTGAAAGAAAGATAAATCAAACATATCTGAGTTGGTCTGTAGTTTTAATATAAAAAAATCTCGTCCTGTGGCGAAATTTTCCGGGGAAAGAATAGGTGGCATTGCCGCCGCTCGTGTAGACGACATTTAGTCAATACTGAGTATATTACAGCCTGAAAATATCCTCATGTCTGGTCACATCGTTAAAGGAAGGCGGTAACGCATAAAAGCTTAGAGGGCTCTGACTTCTTGTAAGCTAGTAATACTTATATCTTTTATTTTTCTGTACAAATATTTCGTTAACAATACTAGCTGCCCGTTTTCGCTACATTGAATATAATCCAGTCATACTTGTATCAAAAAGATCGCAACACGCGACAGGTGGCCGATATACCTAGTGTTAGCTTTAAAGTAAATATTATTTTTCGTGCTGGGTACAACAAAGATTGTAGTTATTTAAATTAAATGAAAAGTATCTATGAATAAAAGATAGCACACATGAAACTTATTGCTTCTCCTAAATTGGCCAACATATTTTTTAAGGCATTTCACGGTGCGATATATACCTATCTCGTGCATCTGTCTAGAGGCGGACTTTTCAAACACATTCATTCATGACAAATAGACACGAAACAGCAATTTCGGATTATGCACTAGTCGTAAGTATAGAGAATCATGCGCATCTAATAATTAAATAAGGAAGAACATTGTTAAAAATCTGATATGATGTTCTGCCATATCTGATTAGTCTAGTAAGCGGACCGCGGGCTCTGTAAGGCGTAAGCATTGGGTGCAACCGGGATAACACTCATCATCATCATCAGCCTTTAACAGTCCACTGCTGGACTAGGCCTCTCCTTAGAAAGGAGGAATTGGCCTACTATACCACGCTGGCCAAACGGGTTGGTATAGGGTTTGTATCAAGTTTTCCTTCTCTTACAGTGCTATTCTCTGCATAATATGCTCCCTCTGTCGTCTCTTACGACACCCATGGGATGATATGGGGTGGTGACAATCCGTATTCTTAATCCGTCACCACACGGACAACACTAGGATAACACTAGGACTATGATATTAATGGATTAAAAAAGAAAACGGTACTTACAGTAGTAGAGCCTTGCTGATTTCGGCATGAATGGACCGGCTCGACCGGGAAAGTACTACCCTCTCACAGAAAATCGACGTACAGTCGATACCTAAACTGTTGCGTTTCGTTCGCCGTTCGGTGAGTGAGAGTGCCGGAGGCCTTATCCCCTATTCCTTCTCCCTCATCCCACTCCTCATCCTATCCCTTTTCCCAACCCCAAGGGGCGGCAACGCACTATCGACGCCTGTGGTGTTGTTTGTGTCCATGGGCGGCGGTAATTGCTTACCATCAGGCGATCCGTCTGCTCGTTTGCCACCTATTAATATATACAAAAAAGAAAATAGTATTGTATTAAATATCAATTTTATAGAAATTATCTGACTACCTGCCTGCGAAAAGTGTATTAAACAAATTTATACTAATATTATAAGGCTGATGCGTTTGTTTGTTTGTTTGCTTGAATGGGCTTATCTCAGGTACTACTGGTCCGATTTGAATAATTCGATTTTGTGTTGGCTAGTCCATTTATCGAAAAGGTTATAGTAATACGCTATATAATATAACGCTATGAGCCACGGGTGCCAAACAGTAGCCCTAAAGAACGCTGATGTAACCGCAGGTTTAGCTATTTTTACTTATATAACCTAGCCTAAACTAAGAACATGAAAAAGTAGCAATAAATAATGTCGATGTATTTTATTATGCCGCACAGGTTGAAAGTTGACAGGTCATAAACTTTTACCCAATTCAATTATTCGTGCCGTGGTTTGACTACTAATAACTTATGTTATATGGCGTGCCATGTAACTTCTGACGGCTCTCTATTCGATGTAGAAATATGTTAGCAAAACCATTAGGTATGTTTTATATCGATGTGTAGTACAAAATGATTGTTCGTGTGATGACAGATTAAGAATACCAAGTTTCAATAACTCTTTATTTTCATTGCTTGGGTATCGTAAGAGGCGACTAAGGAAAATACACAAAGCAAATAGAGACGAGACGGAAAAATCGATATATGTATAAATCGACCTATGTCAACTCGTCTGGCCAGCGTAGACCAAATCCTCCTATTGGCTTAAGGCCCTACACACAGTGCCGGCGGCATACAGAGCCGCCGGCATGGCCGCCCGGGTATACCGGCGTACCGCGCGCGATGCAACTTGCAAGGTCATTTCGGTCTCGACATTCACGAGGTAGTGTTACGTGGTATCGTTCTACAACACTGTCACAACTGGAATGATGCTCGGCAGCTTTGTGCAAGTTTCTACAACAGATGCCGGTGACACAAACGCCCGGCAAAAACCAGCGGCACGTGTCGCGCGGCAAAAGCCGGCGGTCCATGCCGCTGGCACTGTCTGTAAGAGCCTTTACAATACTACAATACTTTAACGCAAATTAGCAGAGTTCTATGTCCAGCAGAGGACTACAAAAGATTGTATGACGATGAAAAAACGTTTGCCTGTTTGACCACGACGATTGTGTTCCACTTTAAAATTCGTTACGAAGGGCCGCGGGTTCATTTTTGAGTCTTGTGTCAATCATATTTTCTTTTAATACATTTTCAGTAGTAGTGCGGTAGCCGTCAATTAACTCATTACAGGACTATTTGATTATTTATTTGACTGTTAACGAGACAGTAGAAGTTTCATTGTTATGATGCCTTTAGGCATTTAATGTCTTTCAAAGTAGTAGAGCACTTATATGTATAATCGCACTATTTCACTGTATGCAGCGACCCAGTCTCTACAATTATTCATGAACGTCTATAATGGCTATAATCTTGGAGAAGGGTAAAATTATTATGAATGTTGAGATTAAGTACCCTATCAGAGAATTTCAACTAGCCTCATAGCAACTTGGGGTTTGGAGCAAAGTCTTGTCAATCGGCAACTGCTCCTATGCTAACGCTAAGCTACAATTATAAAATTATACATGCTCTCCACTTAACATAAATGATAGATTGTTTATTTAGATACATTACAGGAATTTAAACTTTCGTGGTCATTTAAACTTATTTTAAATAAATTGTCTTTCGGGATATAGGTATACCACGTACCTTTGTATGTACTGAGTAGTACATCCGTGAACCGATATATAAATATCGGTTACTCCAAACAAAGGTACGTGGTATATATCCCGGAAGACAATTTAAAATTATATTTAGATACATTTTATGGTATCGCACTTAACCGTCAATTGCAATGTGGTTATTGTTCTTTGAACAATGATGAACAAAATTAATCTACTTTCGACATTATAACGACGTCACGGATTTTCTTTACATTGAAAGTGTTAATAATGCTACTTGTAAATATTAAAGCTGTTACACCAAGACTTATTACACGGGTTATTAAACTTTTATAATAACAACGTCGCATCCATTACGAGTTTTTGACACGAAAGACAACTTTGACCCAGAAATTCGAATAAGGAAATAATTAAATATAAAAAGAGAACAAACAACTCGTTGATATTTTAAAAATAAAATATTGTCAATTGGTTCCAAATAATGTGTCAAATAACATTTGAAATTCAAATAGACGAGTTCAATGGTTCACATAAATGAATAATTATGCACTTGTAAGTGAATCGGATGACCCTTTTCTTGTTGGGTGATGGAGTGAAAACTACCTGTACAGGTACATATGTTGTGACGAAAGCATTTTCCACAGTTGGACGCCGAGTCGGTACAATTTTCACAGCCGGCTTAGCTACGGCAAGCATTGCTACGGCAGTTCCGATCGCACACGCGGACAGACCGCGCGCGTTGCTCGTGAAATTGGAAATTCGAATTACGTACGGATTGAATGTAAACAAAACGGAACATGAATTGAAATCTTAAAAAGCGTTCTGGAATTGAATGACTGAATCTATTGATATGTATTATTATTTTATGAAGTGTCTGTGGTTGTAAAAATAAACGTTTATGGTTTATAGTGTGGTTTTAATGTGGGATTTTGAATGGTGAAGATCGTTTACGCTTATTGACTGCAGTTTTCCAGGTAATATATAATAATAAATTAGTTTTATTTGTTTTTATATTTCTATTACTGTTGTCGTAAATTATGTTAGGTTAAAATATAAAAACTTTGGACATTTTTACAATAAATTTAGAAATAATGTAGAGTCAGTAGTGTACAAAATATTGTTATGTTGCAAGGTCATGTCTGATTTAAAAAATGTATTCTTGACGACAAGGCACAACAAATTTACTCAATGCGTAGATAATCCACAAAATTTGGAAATTTTATCGTTACTAAATTGTGTTGAGTGTAGAGTATACAAAAAATGAGGGTTGAACAAGTAGCAGGTTAGAAAATACACATACATACATACATATCGTCACGCCTTTTATCCCCGAAGGGGTAGGCAGAGGTGTATTTCTACACCCACTTTTCGCCAGATATACTTTAGTCCCACGTAATAAGGGGCGAGCCTATTGCCGTACCGGGCTCACTTCTAGACTCCGTGCTGCTACTGAGAATTTCGTGACAGAAAAACCCAATAATACTGCCCGACCCAGGAATCGAACCCGGGACCTCCCGATCCCACGCGCACATTTATGCCGCGAGACCAACGAGGCAGTCGTATAGGGTTTGATGTCGAGTTTCCCGTCTCTACGAAAAGATGGTATTTGCATCGTGTTATCCCTTAGTCGCCTCTTACGACACCCACGGGAAGATAGGGGGTGGTGACACTTGTATTCTATGCCGTCAACCACACGGTTATAAAATATCATGAAAAAATTAAAACGATACCTTCTGTAAGGCTGGCATTAAGAATATTATATGCGAGTACAAGCAACGTTGAAATAGGCATTATGAAATTGTAAGTATGTGACTTAATTAAATGAGATTAAGAAATATGTAGGCTCACTGTTTTAAATAAACTATTACGCTACTTTGTTATTGTTTTTATATTTACGTTAACTTGAGAATTACACATTATAATTATTACAAATGAATTTTTCTCAAGTATAGTGTAGTGAGTAACTGTTTTATAGACTCAGATATTGTTGGAAGAATATCGGTATTCACTCAGGGAGTAATTATTTCATTTATCAGCTGCCCATACGATAATCAATAACGAACGAGAAAAACAAACAAAAAGGAGAAACTAGAGCGTGACGACCGCTCATACATCACTAACTAACTACGTAACATTAATAGAGACGTATTATCTATCTCAAATGTATCATGCATCACAACAAATCAAATTTTCCCTAATTCACATCTATACAGGCACACATACAATCATTCATTCACACACACTGGTATATTTACGCAAACACATACACATCATTCAAAATTCGAACGTAGTCTCAACGTGCGTTTCGTTTTGTGTGTGCATGACAATACATTCGTATTTTCGTGTTCCTATACAATAAATTCGTATTTTCGCACTTATATACATGCGTACACGCATACGTACCACGACGTATTGAAGTGCGTATACGTATGTGTGCAGCGGAAATTGCTCGACGAGTCCACGGGCGGAAGCGAGTGACTCGTGTCCCGAGATGAGGCACTCGGGTCGCTCCCCAAATACGGTTGATGAAAGTCGCCAACAAGAACGAAATGCTGAGCGTGGTTTCAGTTCAGTATTTGTGCTGAAAAATCTGTTATCTACCTAAAAAAAATTGAAATGTGACTAACGCCGGTTTCAATATTCGATCTTTCCATGTGTGTGGACATTTCAGATAGGTGCATATTTGACATTGATTTGAGTTATGGGACAGGATCGTTGCAAATGGCGTTCCGTAGTCTTTGCCTACCCCTTCGGGAAACAGGCGTGAGTTTATGTATGTATCTATATATTTGACATAAGCTCAAACATGTATCGCAAATCACCCGGTCAACCGGTCGTTAAGGTATATTAGAACGATATGGCTATAATTATCTTGCATGGAAATAATCGTGATAGGCGAAATTATAGTTATATGGCCAATTTTCCTGTTATTTTTCTCTTTCAAAAGAGATCGTCGTAGTCGTATTATGGAGTTTATTAAAATATAGGTATAAAATAAATATTGGCCTCGGTAGTCGGAAATAAAAATGTGAAAACGTTCTTATCTAACAGTATTCCGTCACTAGTATAGTACCTGGACACATACTCATACTTTTCATGTCTGCTGTCGTGAAAAACATTAATGTCTGCGTAAAATTATAACGAAATCGTTCAGGGCAATAAATAAAATGGATGGCTTTATGGCACGATGTCGATATGCGATATTACTTTATTTATATTGACGTGCGAATTCGTATTGTATGAATGACAAAAATGTTATTTTCCGTGTAAAATTTAGCACTTGTGTCTTTAAGGCCATTAATCGTTTTTACACTTTCAATATTTAACAGAATAAAATCTATACTTTGTCGTTAAAACAACTCAGTAATTGCTGCCGTATAGACGTAGTTACAAGTATTTTATTGCTGTTAAACGCATCGAACATGACCATAGCAGGCTATGATGTCACTTCGTCCTATCTTCTCTGCAACTTAATGTTGTAAGTAAAAGATAAAACGTACTTACTCTACCCTATTGGAATACTTACACCTAATTTAATTGTGTATAGAAATGAGATACTAGCTAATCAAAAATATATCTTAATAGACTTTAAGCTCTCTTAGATCTCTATCTGTGATTAATATCTGTTGTAGAAAATATGTATCAGAAATCATTAATTCTGTTTCATAGTAATAAGCTATCTTTTGCCACTGTTATTACATTGATCGAGAGACAACCAATAGCTCTCTATAATTGTTATAAGATGCTGTAATCTAGAGAAAGTACATTATCCAAGACGCTAACAAAATAATGAAAAACAAAGTTATCAGATTATACACTACAATCCCCGGTCACAGTGAGTGCAAACAATAGACTGGTTGTATTGTGTCTGTTGCCAACACGACATTCAGTGTGTTAAGAATAAAGCATTTCCCGGCTTCCGAAAATTGTGGCGTTTTTTACGGTACTTCCGTTTGATTATAATATCTACATAGGTACATATTCCTCCAAATATATATTTAATTGCATTTGTGCTACTGTAAATTTCTAATATCTGTTTATTAAGACTTTGACATTGAAAATAAAATTTATACATACGTTCCCAGGGACAAAAGACGAATCTTATTATGGCACGCAAACAGTCATCAGACTTGTGCCGCCGAATTAATATGATAGGGATAATCTATGTCATTGTGACGAATGTTGTGAAACAAATATCACTAGGACTAGTATTTTTATTACCCGATTAATACAAATTTGTAAAGTACCTCGTTAAATAAGATTTATTATTTTTTAATGCGGGACTTGTTTTTCAAATGAAATACTTAAAATAAGAGGTCCACGTAATAACTGGAGTAGTAAAGCTTAATTATAAGCTTACTTCGGTCGCCACCTTGAAATATTGTCAGACATTATATTGGTACAAAAAATCCTATCAGAAAAACTCAATAACGAATTTGAGATGAATTGCCAATATGAGGATATTTATAATTCAAGATCAACTAGATTTACTTTCTAACCGCGTAGAATAAAGCTTCATACTTAATTATTAGGATACATATGCAGCGCTTGCTACTCTTGACATAAGCCTTGTAAAATGAGATTTGTAATTCCTTTTACAAGGCTATTCACAATCCTTAATAATAAAGGATGTAGACTATTATAGCGTACACTCAGTCATGTAACATCATTTAGACACAGCCAAACATCAACATAACCTAGATAAAACTAAACATATTCTTACACCGTACTAAGTACTACACACACACAGGGACAGTTGATTGCTTTACCACACCGCACCGCAAGTAAATTAGCTGGCGGTATGTTTACGACTAATAAATAAATAATCGTACGTTATAAGGAGAGCTCCATTAATATTCACAAGTGTATCTGTTTACGGTCAGTGACGTCATACTCTTATTGCTGGTGAGATAAGATCGGATTGATAATGGGCACAAGTGTAACTGCTCTGCATTAATGCATGTTGCTTTTTTATTCTGATCATGTAGTTGGGAATCTCATTCATTCGTTCGTTGCACTTGTGTATTTATAAAGTATACTGTATACTTACTTGTAAAAGAAACGCACTAGTATTTTTACATTTTGATATATGTATGTGCAACGTACCAATACAAAGGCAAAATCAATTTTATGTACAGTTAGGTCAGTAAACGTAACAGCCATGATTTTTTACAACCAGAAATGAAGAAAATTTAAATTGACTGAAATGCGCAAAGCAGTGTAATTTTCTGCAACAGATGCATTCATTAAGCTTAAAAATGTGTAGGTAGACGGTTGCAAGTGCGATACCTATGTTACGTACCTACCACCTCTCGTCGTAAAGTATGACGAAGTTTCGCTCAGTATAACGCATACTATTTTATTGATTTTCATACTGTTTTTTGTAAAATAAAAAGAAATGTATTATTAAGTTCATGAACTTATGACTGATTATTTGAAAGTTGAGAAGAAGCTGAAGCTATGGAGTTTCGCTTACGATCCTCCATACTATCTAATTATTTAGTCATACTCTGTAGATTTTTCGTTCACTATGTATAGGTAGCGGATCAAAAAAAGTTTGAAAATATTATACTAAAATAATTAAAATGAATTTCGCCATTCTCTATCCAATAAATCTGGGCAAGTACAACTCAGTCTCGTATAGGACTAGTTTGATACCATCGTAGAAGACATAACAACTATGTACTTCAAAATGTATGAATGTTAAGACAGCAACAAAATCCACCTCCTGCGAAAATTTCTACCCTCTTCCTCTTACAGTTGAAGAGATACAGTCCATGACTGACAGACGGACAGACGGCAATTTTTTAGTAATAGGGTGTGGTGTCTGTGGTTTACACTTCGTGTACGGAACCCTAAAAGGGATGTCATTCTTCCGCTTCAAAAGTCAACCTCCGATTTGACAACCAATAATACGCTACATCAATCATATCATGAAAAATGTGTGTAGTAGGTATTCATGAGTTTATTCTTATTTTATTCAATAGCTCTACAAAACAATCCATTATTCTATTGCTACGGCTAACAATGTCTACTTTATTATTGTGGAATATTCCGAATATGTACACTTGTCTACGATACGGTAGTACCATTATATGGTATAAAAATGTGCAGTTTTATCTGTGCCTATATCTCCTGAAGAACCAGACAGAAGTGTATTATGTGAACCGGATTGCACACGCTCTATGTTACAGTTAATGAGTATGCTGACGTTTAAAGAACATAGTTTTAGATACACAAATTACTGCTATTGACTGGCTTCCGTTGATCTTTACTATGTCTAATATACTGCAATTGACTGTAGTTAGTCAATTGCAGTATAATTAATTACGTTGAACTTGATAATATCATGGATCGTATATTATATATTACTATGTTTCTTGCAAGTGTTATAGGGGTGCAAGGTGGAGAGATAGATCAATCCTTTAACGTACTCCAGTATACATCAGCCTCTTTGGGCAAGCTAGGGGTATGTGTGACTCGGCCCTACAGGTTATCAGAGTCTTCCTACTAAAATCCCCGGTATACCAGTATCCGTCGACGTCCCCTAGTTTGCTGCAACCTCGTTGGATATGCTTGTGACTTATCCCACGCCCAAAAATATAATACACTTTTTATCTTTAACTATTAAATTCAATACCTATTACTTTTTATTAGTTCTTTGAAGCAGTTCTATCCAATACATAATCCGTCTTAATATATCGCTTATTATAAAAACTGAGAGCCATAATGAAAATATGTTAGCAGCGTCTTATTTTTTAACCCAAAAACCTATGAATACATAATTTAACTTTATGTAACGCTTAAGAGAGAGAGATATTTCCGCGTACAGAGTAAACAGTATTTTATTGCATCTATAGTTTAGTATCCTGAACAGTCGCCCCACCGTTTAAAGCAAAGCCGAACGTAATGGATTCAACTCCTTCATGGAATTATACTTTGTGTGATTCACAATTTTTTGTTTCGAGTCTAAATGTATTGTTAAGAGTCTATTAAATAGGAGTCGTCTTTACAAATCTCAGGCTTACCGTATTCAGGTCAAATATTTGATCAAAGATTGAGTGACATGCAATTAAACTTTGGTTATAAGGCCTTGTTTAAATTTTGACTTTGTTATATATAAAATTTCAAGTACATATTGAAGCATCCAATTCAAGTTCTTGTTATTCGTTGTACATTATTTTTCGCTAAAGCAAGACCATAGTTTCAACGAACAGCAATCAGATCGGGTAACAGCAATCAGACAAAATATCTCAGGCACACCGGTGGCTAAGTCATCAAGTATTCGGATGGCATGCAAATATCGATTTTTAATGTATATTATCCAAACATACACAACATTCCTTTGAATTATCCGATCTCAGTAACAAAAAATACTCATACATTGCTAGTTGATTATTAATTTTGTTGGAATGCATATTATATTATATAATGATATGTGGGCGCACTCATTAGTCAGTGTTCGCACTTAGTATGAATTGGCTGCTATGATAATACTATTTTGAAGGTCGCTATGCCTACGACCTACGCATTCGATGACTTCATGGTTTGCCCATAAGGAACGGATGTATTTATGGACAACACTGTAAGTAAGTACTAAGTATATTTGTTTTATATATTCTTTTGAAACAGGAATTGTGTTTATACCGGTATAATTCATACACATTTGATCTCCAAGCAGAGAATATTACGACTACAAGACGACTGATAAACATGCTAAAATATTCCGAAATCCATAAATATTTTAGACAAATAACTACTACCTTGTAGTAACCGTTTACAAGATTGAAATTATAGTCAATGTTCCAGCCATATTCAAAGTTCGTGTCCAACAACGCTTTCGCGATAACGTGCTGTCTACTTCAATACTAAAACATGTAAAAAAAACTAAATGTTCTAAATTGCTCAATATGGCTTCAAAAAAAATTGGCGTTCAAAGAAAAAGAATAAGGAACACGATAGAATAGCACAGATTTCACAATTACCCTTTCAAACAATATAGCCTGTGGGTCGAACCTTCACGTTCGATATAAATTCTACCTTCACATTAGCTAACGAATTTTCCGCGCGAGTGCGCTGCGTACCGTAACTGAAGATTAGTTCAGATAAGTAGATTCCTATTTGATCAATGGTCTGCCTGTCACATTCCATGCAACACAATTTACATATTAGGTTAGTGTGCTACGTACGTATCTTATACTTTCTTAATATATAAAGCTGAAGAGTTTGTTTGTTTGTTTGGTTGAACGCGCTAATCTCAGTAACTACTGGTCCGATTTGAAAAATTCAGTTTTCAGTTAGCCCATTTATTGAGGATGGCTATATAACATCGCGCTATAAGCGACGGGAGCGGAGCAGTAGCCTTAAATAACGCGGGTGTAACCGTGGGCATCCTCTAGTAAATAATATATGTTGCAAGCAATTCAAAGTAATGTTCACGATTGATTATGGACAACTCACACGCGGTCATCAGAACCTAAACTAGACAGAGCCTGTATCATGGTAAGTCCATTACTGATAGACATACATCTATATTTTTAAATATAGTATAATAATTTATAAATTCTAGCACAACAGTTTTCTGCACTGACGCAGAGCAAAATCGTGTTCGTCTGGACGATCTCCCAAAGATTTGACCTGGGTGGGTAAAGTCAGGTTCACTTACTACTAGACCTAATTTGAAACACACTTTATAGTTATTGAATCATAGTTTGACTGTTCATAAATAGTTATTTCCAACTCAATCAATTAATATAGTCAAAAGGCTAATTAAAACAGCTCATTTCAGCGTGTGTCTTTAAAACCAATCGCGTACTTCAATTAGAACCGGAGATTAAGAGAGAGAGAAAGCTATGAAAATATAAGAAATGTGGGAGGAAATCACGTTTTGATAAAACTTGAGAAGGGTGAAAGTTGATTTCCAACATCTGATAACAAACCAATCTTTCATTTAAAAAATATTGAGCAAATAGGTTAAATAGAAAGGAAGGCTCGTTGCAGATTTTTTGGATAACTACATGAATAATTGTAATTCAAATATATTTCTGTTTAAGGTAGTTGAAATTTAATTGAGTGTAGATTATACCTTTTTTTTAATTGATAGCTATGCCCGAAATTGATGAGAAAGAGAAGCTACTTTTTGTTATAAACTAAGAAATAATATTGGAAATTTAAAATCTTAGCATTACACTAAGCCAGCACTGTAGGTAAAGAAAAATCTTAACCAAGGAGAAATATTGCAACCTTCACCTTTTCATGTGTCATGTCTACATATATTATTTATTGAATAACTTATTTCCTAATTCACTATGGCCCGAAATTCAATTTCTACATACATACATCGACTCACGCCTCTTTCCCCGAAGGGGTAGGCAGAGGCATATTAAACGCCCACTTTTCTCCAGTGTTTTGATCCCACGTAATAGGTGACGAGCCTATTGGCGCTTATCGGGATATTTTGTTTGCCAGAGGCTCGTCCGTTGATCGGCAGGTGCACCACTTGCAGGTGGGGTTGGCTTGGGACCCTAAGTTATTGGTGGGAACCCTATGCACCCAAATTCAATTTCTCGACCAACAAAATATCTAATTCACGGAACAGCTCAACTGAATATACTTATATAAGCAATAATAGTTGGAGAACGCAAAATAATCCCGGTTTATGAACACTTTGGGTATCAAATAAGAAATTCATAAGAATTTTTCGATATTGAAATATCGGGGTCTAAGGCGGGTAAACAATATTTTTAGTGGCACAGTTACCTCGAATCGGGCTAGTTAAAATTACTTATTGAAGTGTAAAAAATACGCCTTTTATCTGCTGTTTTAATGAAATAATGTTTATGTTGGGTTTAAGTGAAAAGACTTGGCTATAACTTGTTATACTGAAGACGGTTTTGATCGTAGACTTAATGAATATTCTTACAAAGACGTCTTTCGCTGAAGGGTTAAAATAAACTTTCGGGTCTTTAAAAATATTCGAATAGCAAACACAGAGAACAACCTAAATGCATTCATATATGTTTTTTGTCTGTTGATCCGACAGGGGCCTACATAACCCGGTGATTTTCCTAGTAGATACTAAATTACACCCCACAGCAATTACAGTATTTTTAAGACAATCACGCCCAGGTAATAAATTACGTTGTCTAGGAGACTCTCTAACTTGGCAACCACCTTTTTAAAACGGCCATGAATTCAATACACCTATAGATATCACAATACAATAAACCTTGCCTTGATAATTCTCGTATAAAATAATGGCAATGATAATGGTATTATATGAGAACTGACCATGTTTATAAACTCCTCCACTGCTGGGTACCTACGTGTCTTCTCATAATAAAGAGTTAGGTCACAGGCTTCGTGTACTGGCTTACTCTCGAGAACATTATTATGGAAATCTCTCTTGTGCCGTTTTATCTGGGAAAACCTCGTGATGTTTTCATTGAATCTAAGCTGTCGATAGCTGTACTGCGGTTTTCAATCCAAGATTTTATTATAGTCCCGAGTAGAGCATTGTAGTAAGATAAATAAAATACAGGCTACTTTCTGCACTATTACATTATGTGAAGATTCTCTAGCTCACCCTTGATGGTATTTGTACTAAATTATACTACGTACATTGTATTTAGGAACGTTTACTTTAGGTATTGAGCTGAAAATCACATCATAATGCAACCTTGTAAATATCCTACAGTTGCAGTATGTGGTACAATATTATTATATTCTCAGCTTCCTACATCTTCATGTATTAATATTTCAATTGGTAACATTATTATAATCTCCAAGTCAATATGTAGATGAGACGAAGTAATGCTTACAATTATCATTAACTTACTTATAATGAAAATTGGTACCTATTCAAAGTTATTCTTCTGAACAATTACAAGACTATTGAGGCGAATTGCTCCTGGAAAAACAAATATTGTTTTTTTAGTCAATGAGCTAATAGTTTCTTATGTACGTTTTGCTAAGATTTGTATTCATGTATTCCAGTTGTAAGATCGCGGCTATATTGGGAATCTGTTGAGTAGTTACGGTTTATACCTATGTATAATGTAACATTGACGACCCGGTGGCGTAGTGGAAGTGTAAACAACTGTTAAAAGTGCGCGGCTTTGATTCCCGTTCAAGTCAATGATTTTGAATATCTTGGTGTGAGTGTTTTTATGTTTAAGAAAATGCCCGCAGCTACACGCACACCATTTCCAATATAGCTGCTTCTTCCCCACCCCGTGGGGATTTAGGGAAATCCTTTCTTAGTGCACCCGTACGGTCGGCAAGGAACGTACATGCCAAATTTCAGCTTCTTGCACTCAATAGTTTTGGCTGTGCGTTGTCCATCAGTCAGTAACGTAATTAACGTAAAAAAGTATACATGCATGTTAATCCATTGTTTAGTACACGTAGTACAAGCTCTGCTTAGTTTGGAGTAGACGGCATTGCGTGTATGTGGTAGAATATTATCATACAAGTATAAGTAGGTACAAATTACAAAGAGAGACATTTCTCTTCTACGTATTTTTGTAATAATATATTACTTTACGAAGTCTGAAAATGTGACTATAGAATTATATTATCTACTCGTGTACGCCAGAAGATTGATGATGGAAATTAGGTACTTTTCTTAAAATCAAATAAGTTGCAACGCGATGCGATGTCACGTAACATTACTGATATTAAATAGATCTAAGAGTAATATATACCTATCTTGTATGCTATTATATAAAATACAGTGTGTATATTATACACATTACACTTACCTGGTAGATTAGACGACCTAAAAGGGATATATGAGAGGTAATTTCAAGTTTTTATGTTTCTACATAAAAATCTATCCCAGTATCTCATACGTCTTTTTTAGTTTACGTAGACGAAGATGAGGATGAAGACTAGTTGATAATAGAGATACGTGTCTACGTCTATCATTTGCGTTTGACAGTCCTACATAGTTATTGAGCTCTGTAATATTTACTAGACATACCTGTTATTAAGCTTAAGCAATCAATCGGTAGCTTCACAAAGTTTATTGCTATGTTTCGTAAACGTCAATAGATTGGCACACCACAGAACAGGTAAAGCAGAACTGTTTAATGAACCTAATGACATATTCCGGAGCAAAATAGCGGCTCGACCGTGGATGTGTATAGTCATTTGTTCTGAGCACATCAGACAAATCAGTGTAGAAATAAAAGGAATAATAGTGAAATCACTCTGTCACCAGCACAAGCAGATTTCATTTTTTCTTGCAACCCTTATGGTTTCGCCAGTGCAGTTCAACGCTGAGATTGTGGTACAGGCATTTATTAGTCACTAGCTACTTTTTACAGAAACGCAAGTATCGACTCTGAAAATTTAAAGAATTAGGTAATATTAAATAAAGAAAATATTTATCGCTCGTTTAATAATGTGCCCAGTAGATGGCAATAGGTTCGCCGTAATAAGGGCGGGTAATACACCTCTGCCTATCCCTTCGGCTATAAAGGCGTGAAGTTATGTTATGTAATATGAAAGCGTAATATTACTATTTGTATTCCAATCAGTGTAAGTAATAAGTATACGTACTTCGTAATAGTAGTAGGTATATAATATTAGAGAGAATAACGCTCATGATTCTAAGGTGAACCCTTTTCTCGAGAGGAGAGCCAGAAATTAATTTCACAGCCTATTAATACCGGAGATCAAACGTCAGCTTTCCAAATACGAGTATATAAGGATAAAATCTTGATACTGATACGTATGAATAACTATAGTACGGATTTATACGTAGATATTTTCAAGTCGACATTTATCAATCGATACACACTCATAAATAAAATTGTAGTGCCTGTCTATGATTTCTAATAATCATGTTTTTTTAAGTTACATGATACAAATACATTATTAGCTTTTTTGAATTGTTTATCTGTCAGTCTTTCTGTTTGTCTGGTGTAGTCTCTGAAATAGCTACACCGATGTTAATGAAACTTTCGCTGGAAGATAGATATTTTTGTAGGGCCACATATAGGCTATTATTTGATCCGATAGGTGGCGCTATTGTCAAGGTACCGAAAATAACACGGGTGAAACAACTAGGAAAAGATCTAATAGTAATTAAATATTTATCGCGTACCAAACTTAGTATGTAATTCGTCTTTTCTCCATTCCAACTTCATATTTATTATTTTTATGATACTACATATAAAGAATTCTTGCGTAGTTATCTAACTTTCCGACTTGTGTTAGTTTTATCTACGGCCAAAGTCCGTTTTCCTAATAATTTTTTTAGATTACTTCGTTGGGTCTTAGGTATTTATTTTCATTTGTCATGATAGATATTACGCAATGTACGATAAAATCTTATATTGCTTCTTCACTCATAGGATTGATAAGTTATTATACATTTAGAATGCTGTTGTTAGTAGTAAGATGATATTACAAAAATAAACATATTTTGCCTAATATATATTTTCTATATGCGGTTTAAAAGTGCTACTGGTAATAAGAGTGTCAGAAAATCATAGGTCGAATAATTACACACAATACATAGTTTGCGAAACTAAGTGACCATGTGCTTCATGGAATAGAATATATCCGAAAAAACGGTAAATGCTATCTATGATTTACCAACTCTGCATGGTAGATATAGGAAATTACAAGTTATTCTTCTACCTTGATTCGTTGGATTTCTTAAGATTGTAGAGAGGCTAATAAAATGGGCCCAAACGGCGTGACCTGATACGACTTTTTCAACTACTAGTTGAACAGTTGAAGACGGCTACGCACGTAAATCACTTTCTCTAGCGTAGAATAAAAAAAAGCCTACGGCGTAACGCAACATAGTTTAAACTTACTCCGTAAGAAAATATGTTGGCAAAATCACTTCATTGCTCCACAATGATTAGCTCCACAGGTCCAAAACAGCTTATTAATTTTAGAGTTTTACATTCTTGCGTGTATATAGAAATGTCTTTCGACAATTAAGCTTAAAAATATATAATCTGTTCAAACATATGCACATTTGAAAAAAAGTCTTAACACGATTAGTGCGAAACAGGGCTTAAAACACCCTGTCCGTGTCTCGTCTTTAAAGCGGTAAGAAAAAACTTAAACTTCCTTGTCGTGCGAGAGGCATAACTTCCATCTGGTTCAGTGTAGGAAAGAGATAATTATATATCTGAGATGTGCTATTGAATCCTAGTTTTGTGGTATACTAACCTTAATGCCGGGTTTCTTAGACCTCGTGCCGCACTGAACAAATAATAATTCTAACACAGTGCGGAACGAGGTTGCGAACACCTTGTACCCAGCGCACCTCGTACCGCACTCTACGCTAGCTTCACGCGGTTAGTGTTGTGCAACGAATTCGAGGCTGCGCACGCGACTAAATCAGAATATAGGAAGATATTTCAAAAACAGGTCAGTCACAAATATAATTACTCCATCTATGTAAATGTAATATTTAAAATGTAAATAATTATGTCAAGTATGTTCTACCCAACTCTACTCGCCTCTACCTTACTCTTACCCTAATCTACTCAGCTTGACCCTACTGTTCAGAACCCACTGCAAACAAAGCACATCATCTCGAAAAGAGATCAAAGAAGAGGACACGTGTAGGATGTTATGAAAAACTGCGCCCTTCTTAACAGGTCGTGAGGCTGACAAAAAGTAAAACACATTACTCACAGAATGCACTGGTTGCAAAAAATATTATTGTTGGACCTGTTTTTAATGAAAGGCATCCATAAGTTTGATAAATAAATTCAATTTAATAAAATCGATGTTTATTTTCCCATTACTAAATAACACGAGAAAGTGTCATTTTTCAGTGCGATACAGTGGGGTACATCAGGCCCCACATTTTATTTTAACTATAGAATATAAACTAACTAATCTAACTACGGGCGGGGGAAGATTTAGGTGAATCAACTCATTGTTAATAATAATCACGACAAAAGCCGAACACTTTGTCTTATTTGGCGCCAAAAACAGGATTTAGGTCTCCTACGGGCGGTGGGGTTTAATATGCCTCGTGCCGCCACAATATCTGGTATAGGACAAGGTTTAAAACAACTGGTAACGCAGTTATGGAAAGTACAGATAAATCTGTGCCGCAGGGAATGTGTTAACACTTGAACACAGTTACAAGAAACATGCAACATGCATGTTTCTTTACAACAGATGCAATCATAGAAATATATTTATTATATCTGTGGATGCTATGCTCTGTGTACTTATCTATACAGACAATAATATTTTTAGCCTTCAAAATTATGAAGCAGCCAGTTTGAGGGACCACACAGCGAAAACCTTACAGCGATAAAAGTTTATTCACAGCATGCCTTGCGCGAAAGCCTCAAAGAATAAAGCTTCGATATGATCATTCTGAAATATTCTGATACTTTTTATCACTAGTGCACCGAATTAAACTGATTTTTAATATATTTTACTTCCGATCATTCCTTCTTCATACAAAATATATGTAGGTATGCTAACATAATAAATCACCACCCGCTCAAAGCGCTTAAAAAAATTATTAGAAATCATCATCATCGCCGTCCTAGCGCTAGTTGTAGTAGTAGTTGCATTTGGTCTAGAAATCTCTACTCGTATTAATATCTTGACACTATCCATTGAATCTTCATTTTCTTAAACTGCGTCATTATGTGAAGCTTAAATACGTATTTTTGCAATAATCGTCGGCTGTCACCAGACATACCTAAGGGTGGTTTCTGGTTAGCGTTTTATACGCGCGTATAAGCTCCTTTTTGGAAGCGCATGTAGGCGCGTATAGGCGCGTCTTTTGGCACACGCGCAACTCGTAAGAGCGTTGACGCGCTTCTAACCTCGTATAAGTGCCAGCTGACAGAATCCATGTTGACACTGACACGATGTCACTACCGTCTCGAGCGAACACAACGAAATATGCCCGTTTACGCGAGTCCGGTTTTTTGAAGGGCGTAATGTAGCGCGAGTGTAAGCGCGTATGCTAAAACAACCGTATACGCGCAGAAAAATACGCTAATCTGAAACCGCCCTAACCCACGTCTATAACCGAAGTCAATCAAACTGATTCCAATACCTAGCTGCTTGTTACATCCGATACAAGTGAGTTAACAAGTTTCAGTTACGTGGGAGCCTTAATTAAAACCGTATCAAAGTCACTACGAGCAAAACGTAAACGTATTCCATAAGAACGGGTTCCTCCATCAAATTATTTTTGTTATAATTACAAAGGCGTTACCATTTGCTACCATTTTAATTATAACAAAAAAGAGCTTCTTAATTACAAACTTCGATTCCCAGTGGCCTTCGCAATATGCGAACTAGGGTTTCATTTAATAATACATATATTTTACACGGGGGAGTTTTACCATTCAATTTAATTTGTGGCCACTTCTACACCTTTACACGTGTGTTCGGTTTTAGTTTTGTAAAAAGCTAAAAAAAAATGTGATGGTGTAATTTATAGGCACATAAAAGTATTTTCTATACTTATTATAAAACGAAGTCCCCTTTTTGTGCTGCCTGACTGTATGAACACGATAACCTTAAAACTACCGACCCGAATTTTGCACAGTTTTCACCAATTCCTGAGGAAACTTTAGGTATACCTAATACAGGCAGGTGAAGCCGCAGGCAGTACATAACACTAATAGATTAGTTCGTTAAAATAATAAACAATTGGTATAAAAGCTTTACCCAAATGATAAAATGTAAAATTAAAAATCCCTGATAGAAATCAACAGTCGCGCCTCTCATTTATGTCCAGCAGATATTTGAGGGGATATTTGATTTTATGTGGCAGCGATAGCCGAGTGGATATACCAACAGACTGCCATGCAGAGGGTATCGGGTTCGAATCCACGGCGCGCACCAATGACTTTTCGGAGTTATGTGCGTATTGAATTGTTAATTATCGCTTGTCCCGTGCCTCGGAGAGCACGTTAAGCCGTCGGTCCCGGTTGTCATGAAGATCTTTGACAGTCGTTACAGGGCGTCAGTACCTTCTAAATAAACTGACACTAGTCTAAACCATGGAATATCGCTATCCCTTCGGGTTGCGGAGGTCAGACAGGCAGTCGCTCCGTGGAAAAGCTAATATTCAGCCAAATCCGGTTAGACTAGTAAGCGGACCTCAGATTGAAACTGGGATAACGCTAAGAGAAAGAAGATAGGGATATTTGATTGCTACCTGCCCTTTAAATGACAAGCACAGCTACGCTTAACAGGTACACCTGGTAAGCGTGGTAATCCACAAAACGTATGTTTTTATCTAGCAAGTAATTGAACCTAAGGCCTCATGATCTGATGAAGAAAATATTGTATATTTTCTCAGTGTAAAATTGTTTAATTATATTTTTGTTAATATTTGTAAACAACATTTTATATTCCTTATCAAAAATCAGTTACACATTTAAATAATATACAAGATACAAATATAGTCAGGAAATTCTAGTATGTAGAACGCAAAACATTGGCAAAACTTAGTCCTATACACAAATCTGTATTCATTTATTCGTAAAAACTGCGTAATTTATTTTTATACAAGCGAATAAAAGGAAAGTTCTTAAGACGTCGTCGAAAAGTTAAAAATTACAATATTCCTCGAAGGAGTAAAATAACGGGCGTAATAGGCATAAATAGCATAAAAGAAATAGGCCCCGAAAATAATGCTTCTTCTAAAAATATTTCAACGAAAAATTCTCTTGAGGAAAGACGAATATGCTGATCTGAAATTATTAATTCACAAAAGTACTTTTGTAAGGTTTCGTCGAACATGAAACCAAATACGGACGGTCTGTTTTCCTCACTTGATTTAAGGTATGTTTTTACCTTGGAAAGTGGGGTGGAAATGAATGCGAAGCCAGGAACACAGACATTACTTGTACTATAAACAATTTGAAGCCAAACCGTACCAAATTCAAATATCATGCAAGATATTCATGGCTACTCATCAGTCATCAAACTTTTTTAATAACCATGATCATCATATAAGCTGAAAGACGTCCACTGATGGACATATGCCTCGCCCAAGGCTCTCCACATGGGCCGATCCTGAGCCATCCGCATCCATCCGTTGCCCGCGACTACAGATTTCAATATTTTACAGTACTCTTTTGCCACTTTAGCTGCTATATGTGTGATCAGTATTCTGTCTCGTGAATACGGAACAACGAGAAAGTCCTTTAAACATAGGTACAACATAAAAGACATATCCAAATCAGGTCAAACATAGCAGTAAGACGTTTGTCACGTTCCAAATGTTTTGTCACGTCGTATATTCATGGCACATAGAATAAACAAACAAGCTTTCAGTGTCGCTCGATACGATTCCCGCTACCCCACGCTGTTCGATCACATTTACTCAAACATTCGCAATCCTAACTGTAATCACAGCTGCTAACTTGTATCTACATATTGTATGGATTGGGTACTATATTTTGTAGGTTTATTCTACTAAGGCAATTTCTCGTTGTTGAGCTATTTGTTTTTCTTGTATGAAGATGTCTTCATAAATCATTTATTAGGCATACCTATAATTATATAATGCTATTGTGAAATGCGTAATATTTTCACCTAAAATTACATTAGAGTTGAAAGATGTCTAAACATTAATATGTTCTAAACGTATTAGTTCTTTTCAAAGGCTAACTGAATAAAACATCCTTCGCTGTATAAGTATTTATATTAGACATGGAAGCTCCATCCATACAAAATATAATTGCGGCAGTATTGGCTTCAAATACGGCGTTACTGCGTATATGCTCCCTTTTATGGTTCATTTATTGTTATTTCGGGCACAAGATAGTAAATTTCCCGCAAGGTAGCGTCCTCACGATAGAATAAAATCGATTTTCAAAAGGTACGAAGTTATACATGTGATATTTACTGTGCTACTAGCTCACGCCTGTGTGTCCCGTGTCGCTGTGCTAAAGGGAAGCGTCATAAATATAGTATATATCTATACCTAGCGCCTTAATACGACTGTACATTTCAAAATCGTTTAGTCACTTAGCCATCACATTGTGAACGCTTATAAATATCAATATTAAAGTTAATTAGTTAATGATTCTATATTTACATTTACTGCCACGTTCGCAATGCAATAGGTGGAACCAACAGAAAGAAAGAAGAATTCGAATCTAGTTCCTTCTAATATTAATTTTATTAGAAATAGACTAGTGCTTGGAATAATTTATTGTGCCGCAGGGGAAATTATAAACATAAAATACGGATACAAAGACACAAATTTCTTATTAGAACATTTGTAATTACATAAAATTATTGTTTCGTGTGAAAACCTACGAAACCTGTCAAAACATTGTCTTTATATGCTTCTGAAGTATTCGCTTTCAGCAAACTGTTTTATAAAATTAATATCTAAGGTTAAATATTGACTTTTCTACTTTTTAATGCCTAATTAATGTTTGTTGCTAAATATACTTTTCACCTAAATATATTAATGTACTTTTTCACTCGGTAATTATTTACTAGCTTGAGCTCAGTGCTTTTTACTTACGTGATGCGATCAATAATTAAATAAAACTCCTTAACTTCCATTGTTTGTCTGTCGTCATCAATTCGAAAAACACACTTGGAAAGCAACTTGTTGAATAAATTATTTAATTTGAATACTTTACTTTCCTCCATCGCTTCGAGTTCAAATGTATTAATTTTAAGGGTATGGAGGGAGATAGGGCTAAGAAACGTAATATATTTTTATTGAGATTGTATTGTGTAGCATTAAACTCTTTTTGACTAGGCGTTATAGAAGCTTTTACCACCAATGCTACTTTATTATATTACTACACTTAACCCGCGACTCCGCCCACGATTTGAAACACCTAAACTCATGTCAGAAATAACAGTAAATGCCTATTGTTGAAAATCGTACAACAATCTGTTTGGTAGTTTTTAAGCTTATCGCGTTCATGCAGACGGTCAGAAGCAGCCGAGGGATTTCGTTTTATAATAAGTAAAGATATTCATTAAAGAGTTGGCTAGCACATTACTGTATCACCCGTATAGTCAGTTATAGCAACAGTGACTATTTAAAATACTGAGATTTGATACTCGTAAAATACTGTAGAAATATAACCTGTCTAGTAACCCGCATCATTCAGAAGTATATTGGATGATTTGGAAGAAGTCAATTGATAGAACAATACACAGTGACTAAGACAAGTATTAGAAGTCCTAAAGATACCTACGACCTCGTCCGCGTGGTGACGGATTAAGAATACGAAATGTCACCACCCCATATCATCCCATGGGTGTCGTAAGAGCCAACAGAAGGAGCATATTATGCCGAGAACAACACTGTAAGGGAAAGAAAACTTGATAGAAACCCTATACCAACCCGTTTGGTCAGCGTGGTATAGTAGGCCAATTCCTCATTTCCAAGGAGAGGCCTAGACCAGCAGTGGACTATTAAAGGCTGATGATGAAAGAGACCTCCAACAGTTCCATAAAACCAAGACTCTATAATAAATTATATAGTCACGTCTAAAAAACTTTGTCCTCTTTATTCACGAGAGTGACGTTTTCCGTACACGATACAGGATGCGTTTTAGTGCGTGCGAAAACATGGGCGGCCGAGTTAATAGTTTTCGTCGGCAAGTTATAGCCAACACACCGCGATGGCGGCAACTATATTTTATGCACCGTATTGCATAATAGTAATATATTATGCACCGCAGTGCATTAAAATAATATCTAGGACAGTCTAGAAACGTCTTTCGCAATAAAAGTGTTTATTATTTCGCTCGCCTGTACTGTAGATCAAAATTATGTTTGTGGTTTTCTTTATACCCCGACGTTTGACAAACTTTTATTACTGTTGGACTCAGTTCTCTCACTTCTGATATTGGTAGAATTACCTCTCATCGCATCTTCTATGCGTTGGTTAACGCGATTAGTTAGTTAAGACGGTCACAAAATATTAAGAGCATTTACGTTATAATATAATTTTCTTTTTATAGACCTTAAATCAAAATAATATTTTAGGATTACTATAACTCACCTAGTTGCAATATAGGTAAGTAACTCAAATTTTCAACTGCCTATCTTTGGAATACTAAAGGTACATAGTAGACTATCAAATAGATCTTGAGTTCGTCCTTATGTAAATTGAATCAAGACCAAAGGACAGGCAACAATTTATAATATATATCGAAATCTAATATCTATAATATATTATCGAAATTATTTTTTTTATGTCTATTTAGAATTCTTTATAACACTTTTTCTCCTTTATATTCCCAGTCTAATTTTATTTTAAGTATCCCATACTTTCTTATGAGCCTGTCGACATGCCAAATAAATGAAATAATTTTTCAGTCCTATTGATTGCACAATTTTATAATAAATCACATACCTAATTCCCACCAAATAATCGATATTTCATCAACATTTTCGTACGTGCAAATAAAGCTTGCTATTAATCATATGGAGAGCCACAAATACGCCCGCATTGTCCAATTTGTCGACCGATCCTAAAGGATTGATGTCCGTTTCGGGTGTGCGATTGCAGTAGGTACATGGTATTCTGCGCAACCATCAATATATGTATGGAGGTACACTAGTTCACCTCAAATGGCTGCAACCATTACGCCAGCCTCATATTGGGCGAGCGCGTTCCTCGAGCGTTCGCCCGGCGCGTGCTAATCTGATACCGCTCGTAGTCTAAAGTGAACGCCGGCCGCACGCCAAACGAACGCCCGCGCCCGGGCTGACGACGAACGCACGCTCGACGAACGCGCATGCCAAATGTGAAAGAGGCCTTACATTTACAATACAGGCTAGTAAACCAAGACTAGACTAGCATGAAGGTGCTTGACTACCCATTTCTTGTGTGGACAAGCGAATCAATTGATGACAAATGTGTTCCTTGGTTACAAAACTATGCAATGGTGTCGACATTGTTTAGTGTTACTATCGGCAATTGACTTTTTATAGTCGTTAGATGTGTTGAGTTACGGTGTTAGTTATAGAAAATAAAGGATGTTGATATGCATTTGCAAAATATTTTAAGGGGTAAATATGCTACTATAACTTCATACAAATACCTGAAAAATTAGTCACTAAAAGTAAAAAAAAAAAAATTCGTCATCATACACTTTGAAAATGAATTCGGTGTATTGACCGCTGCCGCCGCTCCGCTGATCGCCATATCAGGTGCCTAATACACACAAGCACACGAACCTACAGTGACTGAGCGATACAGTCTTATGTTGCACGATTTAACAGTTTATTCTGATTTACTATCTAAGTAACATTGAATGAAAATAGGGTCTTGTATCATCGCACACTGTTTAAAATAATTTTAGGTTAATAAGTATACTGTTTATGTTGTATTATTAAAATATTTTGCAAAAGCATATCAACATTCTGTATAAAGATTGAAAATGTTTGGTGTTGTAAGTCATGAACGTGACAAGTTCAAATCCAAAAGTAGAGTTAGTGCTTAGCCAGTTAGAGAAAAATATTAGATATTAAAACGTAGAGTTCTCGATATACTTAGTACCATGATGTAATTTATTCTCATAATATCTACTACATATACTGTACACTAGAAGCAAACATTATGGTTTGTTTTGAAAAATTTTCTTTGTTTTTCATCATATGGAAAATAGCATGAAAAGTACGATTATCATCAGGTACTCATTTTCTTTAAGGTTATTCAAAATAATTTCAAGATTTTTTGGTGTAACTTGTTTTGCTCTCAACAAATTAATTAAGTATTCTAATATCCATGTGATGTAACTTATAATAAAAAAGTCACCTAAATTAATTTTAAACGAGATTGGCTTGGGTATAGAAAAAGGCACCTATATAAGTACCTAATTATTCAATCAGTAAAAAAATATGTCATAAGTAGAAATGTTGTAAAATCTACAATCCTAAATGCTTTCATAAAAAAACACAATTATAAATATGGTAAAACCACAGTACCTAACAGTTTCATTGGATGATATAAATCAGACTTAAATTGCGTTAATCTTTATGAGATGAACAGGCAGAGATTAGAATAACTGGATAGGCAGTAGGGACCTTATTACTACGGGACCCTAGTAATCGTAATTTGAATCGTAGTGATGCTAATTATTCCATGTGATTAATAAATGCGAAAGTTTAGAAATAGGGTTTTAATAATTTTGGTTAAAAATATTCATGACATATTTCATGCAAGGTTTAAAGCTCAATTGCATCATCATCATCAGCCTTTAACAGTCCACTGCTGGACTAGGCCTCTCCTTTGAAAGGAGGAATTGGCCTACTATACCACGCTGGCCAAACGGGTTGGTATAGGGTTTGTATCAAGTTTTCCTTCTCTTACAGTGCTGTTCTCTGCATAGTATGATCCCTCTGTTGGCTCTTACGACACCCATGGGATGATATGGGGTGGTGACACATTCATGGTGGTCCGTATTCTTAATCCATCACCACACGGACATAGCTCAATTGCATCGATAGATATATACGTTCATCGATAAAACCACTAAAGAGATTTTGATAAATTCTGTGAATTCTGTAAACTACGAATATATCATAGCCTGCCTTAAGTCTGTCTAAAGTATACAAAGTCCTTTGAACTATTTTACGTCATACATTCTGTAATTTTTTAAAAGTCAACTTCCGAATAAGAAAAATCTTTAGTTGCGGAGAACATTACAAACATTCAATCAACTGACACAAAGTACATTAGGCTCAAAACAAAACATTGTAGACCAGACAAAGCGATGTCTTGTCTGCCTGTCTTGGGGCTCAAACCCGCAACACTCAGCGCTAAATAAAAAAAAAAAGAGGTGATCGCTTTAACCACTACGCCATACGTGCAGCCTTTATTTATTAAACTCATAAATCTTGACTCTACACGCCTGTAATAATAAGTAGCTAGGTACATTTCTATTCGTGGGCATTGAATCATAAATCACATTAAATATACCAGAATATTTGTTAAGTAGGTATTATTTAGAACAATGTACCAGAGTTCTTCGGGCACTAATGAAAGTTATTTAAAGCCCAAGTCTAAAATAACTTGCCTATTAATTAGATTTCAGAAAGTGATATTTCTTTTCAATGCTAGGTAATAAACCGGTGAATTATTGTTAGATGGGTCAGAATTATAATTTTCAGTTTATTATGCTTTCAACAAACTGCTATTTACATTGTTATGAATTTTTCCAAGCTTTTAGGAAACACGTTCTATTTTCCGCCGACGTTTCGTTGTGGCTTACAACAGCCGTGGGGTCACTAGATATGGGCAGAAAATTTTCACTTTAAAATAATTACGTGATAGAGATCGGTGACATAGATTTACCTTAAAACGATATTTTATAAATATTTTCGAACGTTCACGATTTATACACGTACTAATGTTTATTTATCGGGTCGATGTAGTGTAATTTATTGAAAATAAAGGTTAATCTTTAAAATATACGATTTTTAAATATTTGCTATTTTGTTTCAGGTAATTCACGTTCATCTAAAGCATGGCTAATATGTAAATCACACGATCATTACGAACGAGGTAATGTATCAGTTTCACTTACTCTCTTTACTACCTATACCATTATTTCTATATGCATTACAATACCCATTTTTTATCATATCATTCATGAAGTGCATATTCTTCAATTCCACCGCGATACAGACCTTATTCCTAGAGACTCATGGTCTAAAACGCCGACACCAGAGTTGGCAACGCACTGACACGAAAAAGTAAGAAGAATAAAAAAATATAAGGAACAACTATTAACAACACATACATAATTTTAAAAGGTATTTGTCTCTCTTGTTTACATTGAAAGCTACTTAAGGAGCTGTTATGATGTCAGCAGGGTACCGTTCAATATTATATTTACGACTGCCACACAAATACAGGCTGATTCATAAAACTTGTAATTCGGTTAAGCTCGTATTCTACGTTGAAACTGATAGACTTTTTATTAATTTTAAAACAAAATTCATTTAGGTATCTTATTATTCAGTTTATTTCAATGCAAATTGCTTAATTTGGCATTGTAGTTAAATCGAGATACTTCAGCTATAGCATCAAATCAGGTTTATAACAAAAACATGCCTTCCATGCGTCCGGGAGTGTTAGTTATAGTATTTGATTGTAAGATATTTGATTTTACACGCGAAAGAAAAAGGAAATCTGATACTTCAAAGCATAAAAAACTGTTCCATAAATTCGGCAATACAACCGGACATCAACGTTTTGAGTCAGCAGTAGATAATACGGGACTTATAAATTAGTCTGTGTAATGTTACGAGTGCTACATTTTGTTATTAATTTCAGCATTGATATGGTCGTGTCTGTCATGTCTTTGACTCTCTTACCATCTATTCTGTGGACTACTATATGTGCACGAAATATGCGTAACTTTATAGAAATAGCTGGTAAAACAGAAAAAAAAATCCTGATGATTAAAGTAGATATGGGCGCAAATTAATGTATAATCATTATATTGTTACGAAAATATATATATTATTTAAGATTGTATTCTAAATAACTATTTGTGAACACAGAACTGAGAACTTCACTACTTTACAATATTAGACACTGTATTGGCTGCTTAACTGTTTTATAAGATTGGGTATTTAATTTATCGCTTAGTTTTTAAGATAACTCCAGAAACTTTCAAAGTAAAATCAATTAGTATCAAATAACATTATTCTAACACTGTTTATATTTGCATCCTGTTGATAGCGCCATCTGTTGACAATGTTGTAAAGCAGCGTTTAGTTAATAAAATAAATTTGTTATTCGTGTAAAATAAATCATTTGGTGTTGTGCAAAATTCATTACAATATTAATGTCGATTTTTGATTAGTTTATAATTGATCGTATAGTAATTTCAATTATATGTTGTAAAGGAAGTGGCAGTTGTTAAGCATTAAGTGTAATGACTGTTAGTGTATAAAAAGGACTGTAGGTCACATTTTATTTCAATTCTGTGCTAGAAATCAACTGATAATAAAGCAAGTAATATTACGTGAGTGTTTTTATTATGGAGTCTGGACACCATAACCCTGGCGTATCGCCAACATATACCTATAGGTAATAAAATGCTTGGCATAACACGTTGTTATCTCACGCATTTGTTCATCAAAATGAAATCACAGCTTGGAATAATGGACATACAAACCTATATTCTTATTATGACTAATATATTATAAAATGCCTACCTTATCTTACAAGAACGTCTTGTATCATTCGTCTATGGTTAATTTACAGTTCATATCGACTATTTTAGTATTATCACCTACATTTGGCGACACGGCACAGACGATCGTAAATTGTGAGCTTAAGTATTATATCTCCTTTATTTGGTTAGGTAGCAAAGTAAGGCATAGACGAGTATGAATGAGATTCGTCCTTATATACATTGTTTCATTTTGCGTGTTACTAATACGCTTGTTTCAGAGCGTACGTACGATGCTATCAGTACATAACAATAATTAAGCATACTACTCCTTATAAATCAGGTGATATTACACAAAACTATATCACTTTTAATGACTGCTTAAATCGTTCTTGGAAAGTAAGAGATCATAAGTTTATAGCATATTACACATGAATGTTAGCTCTTTCTGAATGTTGGTCAGGTCTACATAAACTAGTTTTCGTATATACCTTTTAATACGATTCCGTTTCTTTATTATATACAAAAACTAACTAATTTTGGATAAAAATAAACGTACCTACCTATTACATTTCTGCACACAAACCACATTGAAGGGTACAAAAGTGCAAACTTATACACTTTCTCTGAGCAATCTCTATCACGAAAACGTGATCGAGGTCACATCCCTAAATAGTTAACTCAAATTCCTCAGCCCACATTCGTGAACAACTTGAGCGTACTAATGAAAATCTAGGGGAACCACTTAATCGATAGAACTTCGTTGTGCTACCAACTTAAACCGGATAGTTTGTATGGTCGCCAATTTGGTGAAGGCAATTTTCTACTTGCCGACCATTTTTTCGCTTTGCCATTCTCAGTTTTACTGTTAAGTATATAAATGACTAAATTATAATTATGTGGCGATAGCCCAGTGGTGTTCGTAACGGACTGCCGAGACGATGGTCTCGGGTACGATCCCCAGGTACCTCGGACACACACCTCTGACTTTTCGAAGTTATGTGTGCATTAAAAATGACAATTATTATCGTTCGCTTAATAATGTGCCCAGTAGATGGCAATAGGCTCGCCCCCTATTACATTGGGACCGAAACATAACTGGCCAAGTGTGGGTGTGTAATACACCTCTGCCTACCCCTTCGGGGATAAAGGCGTGAAGTTACGTTATGTATAATAAGCTTTATTTGCCAAGAAAACATACTATACAGATTTTCCTTAACGTTAGTTTAAAAGAGTGTATACATACAAAACAATTATTTATACATTTAGGAAAAAAAATATATTACTTATGAACTCCACACTAGGTCAAGCCTGTCTCGTGGACGTTTAAATAACATTTAAACGTCCACGAGACAGGGAACGTGTTTAATAACAAATGAATTGATTTTACTTTGAAAGTTTCTGGAGTTATCTTAAAAACTAAGCGATAAATTAAATACCCAATCTTATAAAACAGTTAAGCAGCCAATACAGTGTCTAATATTGTAAAGTAGTGAAGTTCTCAGTTCTGTGTTCACAAATAGTTATTTAGTCCTTGAGTGGTTCCATCTTGAGTATACAGATCGTGCAAGTGTTTGGATAGTAATTAAAACGATATATTAGAAAAATAAGGATACTACAATTATAAGAAAACTAATGTGTTATACTAACTAATGTGTTACATGTGTAGTTGTGTGTGTGTGTGTGTGTGTGTGTGTGTGTGTGTGTGTGCGTGTGTGTGTGTGTGTGTGTGTGTGAGTGTGTGGTGTGTGGTGTGTGTTTGTACGTGTGTGTGTGTGAGTATTGAGAAAGGCCTTTTATATGATTATTCTAAGGAAGCTTTCAGATTCTGAATATGTTAATGTTAGCAGCCATTTACGAATAATGCTCTTAACTTGATGCATTTTGCAGTGCTTAATATCACATACCTTTACCACTTTATTGTATATGAAACTCAGCATGAATTGTTGCATATGCTGGGCGAATTTAGTTTTTACGCGAATTCTTGGACATCGAAAGACCCTTTGTGTCAATAGTTTGGGGTATTCTGGTGATCGTATTGTCCTCTTATGTTGCTTTAAAACCATTTTAAGGATATATAATTGTCGTACATTGAGTGTTGAGGTTTCTTGGTACAGACAGTTTGTGGAGAATCTGAAAGGCTTTCTGTACATGACCTTTAAAACGGATCTTTGAGCTCGTTCAATGTGTAACATAGCAGTAATTCCAACTCCGCCCCAGACTGTTATACAGTAACATATAATAGACTCGCACAATGCCACATATACGAGTCGCAGAACGTTTTTATTTGCTGAGTTACGTAAAAGTTTCATTCTGTAAATCAATCTTCTAGCACGTTTTGCTAGCAACTCAATATGCGGCTTAAAAGAAAGTCTACTGTCAATTATAATGCCAAGATACTTGATACGATCTACCTGTTTAATACACTCGCAGGTGCATAGAAGCGGGTTGCAGGTTGTATGGTGAATTTTTATAGTATAGTCACGTTTGGGTACTGACGACTGCGTCTTGTAAAAGGGCACGAAGTTTGTTTTTGAGATATTTAAGGAAAGGAGATTCTGGTTGAGCCATTGTTTAATGTCGGATAAAACCTTTTGTGCGTTCTCATGCACCGACAACCACGATTTGCCATGACATATGGCGACAGTATCATCGGCATAGCAAATTATGTCTGCATTTTGAGGTACGTAATCAAAAATATCGTTCATGTAGATTATAAACAGAGTCGGGCCAAGTACGCTTCCCTGTGGGACACCAAAGGTATTATATTGTTTTGAGCTAACATAGTCCCCTACTTTCACATACTGACATCTATTATTTAAGTAATTCTTAAACCATTTCAGCGGCAATCCCCTTATGCCAATGAATTCCAGTTTTTTAAGGAGTATGGGGATAGCAACGGTGTCGAATGCTTTTGCTAAGTCTAAAAACACACCTAAGCAACACTCGTTGCTATCCAGATGCAGTGTCACCCGATTTGCCACAAGACTTACCGCATCCTCAGTAGATTTTGCTGATCTGAATCCAAATTGTTTGTCAGAGATCAGCTTGTTTGTCTCAAGATAGGAGATTAGACGTTTATTAACAATTTTTTCTAAAACCTTCGCAAATATTCCTATCAAAGATATAGGCCTATAATTTACCGGATTTTGTTTAAAACCATCCTTATGTACGGGTGTGACGCGGACTTCTTTCCATATATCAGGAAAGGTACCAGAACTTAGGCTGAGATTTATAATGTGGGTAAGTGGGACCGTTATTTCGCGACGTATTTCTTTTATTATTCTCGGCGTAAAGTTGTCTGGGCCAGCTGCGGAGTGACTGTTTATGTTAGCCAATATTGTGTCCACTTCACAAGGATCTGTTGGTTGCATAAAGAAAGATGTGCTAGCTGGTTCACCCAAATTTTGTTTAAGGAGTATCGATTCGTGAGTTTCACCAATATCTGCGAGAATCTGTGTGGCAAGCCTCTCACCAACTGTACAGAAATATTCATTGCACTTATCGACTGATTCTTGTGGGGTTGGTTTGCATTTGAGCAAATCAATGTTATTGCAATCTTTTTTAGTTTGCTCGGTGATATCTTTTATAGCTTGCCATAAAAGCCTTGTGTTATTTTTATTCTCTTTTAGTTTTTGACTATTATACTCATTCTTTAATCTGTGATTTAAGTTGGTGAAGAAATTCCTGTATCTAGTATAAATAAGTTTTTTGGTTTCGTCATTAGGGTATTTTCGGGATTCTTTATGCAATTTATCTCTATGGTTCATACATTTTATCAAACCTAGTGTAATCCAAGGTTTCCATATTAGTTTGGAACGGCTAATTTTCTTATTGGTCGTATTGTTTTGCAGAGCATCATGTATAGTTTTGTGGAACGTGTCCGTAGCAATATTAACATCAGTCTCTGACAACACATCTAACCAATTGACACTACTAAGATCTTTGATGACCGTTGGAACGTCGACTCTATGTATTACGCGCTCTTGAGTTTTACTAGTGCAGGGAGCGTCAGCGTTGAGACCTATCATTACTAGGCGGTGATCAGTTATGTCTACATCACAAACTACGCCTATTGCGTTTCTAGATTTCGATTTCAAAAAGAAATTATCTATACACGAGTCCAATCTAGTTGGCTTGGAGATTACTTGTGACAAACCATGTTCAGACATAAGGCATGAGTATTCTGAAGTTGAGCCATCCAGCGTTGATAAAAGGTTTATGTTAATATCGCCCGTCACCACAATTGTAGAACTACTGCTAACTGAGTTAATTATATGGTCTAGAGAGTAGATAAAGTTGTCAATTTGCCTATATGATGGAGAACGGTAGATAGCAATTAGGGATATATCACGTGATAATTCTAACATCAGACATTCAGCATCTTTAATATTAGGCTCAGAGACTTTGGGGTTCCAAATTTCTCTGACGTATGCTACGACACCACCACATTGATTTAAATTATTGGTAGTTTGGAAAGCTGTGTAACCTAGTATCTGTTTTATTATTGGACAAGTTGTTAGCCAGCATTCGGTAAGAATAATTACGTCATAAATGATATCTAGACGTTTTAAAGCTACGCAAAAACTATCGAAGTTGCGCTGCAGACTACGTATGTTAAATGTGAGTATTTTTAGGTTATAGTTTGAGTTTAAATATTTATGACAGTTCTCCAGCCTATCGAGTTCTTGACACTCCAAATTGGTACTACTATCTATTTCTTAATTTAAGTACACAGCCATAGTGGGTAAGTAATGTATTTAAGTTGTGTCGGATTTGTTGGTCGGTTGTGTTGTGTATATAATTATGTCAACTATTTATGGGTAGCTTTGAGTCATTAAGATCGATGAATCTTATTAAAATATCAGTGTGGTTAATACGAGGACTACTAGAGGATGTTCGTATATTGATACAGCGTAACTACTTATAAAAAACGGGTACAAAATAAATGAAAATGTTGGTTACAAGAATCGAAAAAACTATATTTTTTTACCCTTCTTGACATCTCTATGTCGTGGCATACAAGACGTCATTAAATTTGACAACTAAGATCTTTTAATGCTGCTAAATTTGACAGTGTCCACAACATTATTAGTCTGTACGCGACATCGCTGATAAGCTTAAAGAGAGTAGGCTGCAATGGTATGGACATATAAAAAGGCAACCTCCTGACTACATAGAAAATCGACTACATAGAGATCGATATTCACACCACAGGACCCAGAAAAAGAGGGCGATCGAAAATGAGGTGGACGGATATGATCACAAAAGATATGACCAGCTGCAATGTTTCTGACACTGACACGTCCAACCGAGCAAAGTGGAAGGAGAAAACGAAGAAAGCAGACCCACAATCAGATGGGAATAATAAGTGCTTAGGAGAGAGAGAGAGAGAGAGGTGGTCTGTACGTTACAAGCAAATAAGCCTGTTCTGATTATACCATGAAATAAATGAAAATTGTTACACGAATTCTGAAATGAATTTAATAGCCTTTCAGTCGTCAACTTTATGACAGATTTTACAACCGAAAAATACGAATTTCATCTTTGATATTACATATTTTGGAAAACTAAAATGAATAAATTATTTAATTGGAAAGACTGTACCTAATAGAAATACTTAAATGAACTTAAAATATTGAGAAAGTTTAATTAAATTCATTTAAATGTTTTAAAATTAGATTGACTTGAATTGATGTTAAAATATTTGTACATTTTAGCTGTTTGTATGATTTGGTATAATTTTATAAATTGAAGGCTTTTCGTTGCGGTTGATGTAGACCACAACTCAAATGAAAACTGTCATAACTTTGTGGGATACACACTGTTGATTGTATATATTATGTCAATGATAGCTATATTTTCCCCGTTCAAGTTCTTACCTTTGTGCTTTGAAAGAAAGCATATTCCCCGTGAATATACAAGCGACAGAGAAATATAGAACACTATTAAGGCTTATTCGCGGACACGTTGACACTGCCAACTTAACGGCAAATATTTATAACTGATGGAAATTAAAACGGCGTTTAGAAATTAATTCTGGCATAATATGTTTATCTCGAACGACAATACATTTGCAGCCTATGTACAGCTCTCCTATATCTCTTCACACTAGACAGCCTCGTAATAAAATCTGTATTATTACTTCCTATACATCAAACTAATAAATTTCATCGACATTTTGAAAACCACAATGGAATTTGAGCATCAATCTTCCTAGCCCTTTGACATTTATTCGGTTCTTGTCAACGATTTCACGCCCCTTCGTGTCAATTTGTCGCCCCCAATTTGGAGGAAAATGTTCCGTGCGCTAATTTTGTCCCCTACTCTGGCAAACTTATCGACTAATCAAGTCTTAATACAAGCACAATGAGTAAAGGGTAACTTCGATTATTATTTCATAGGCCAGATGGATTTGTTGTGATTGAATTCAATTAAAAGGCAAAGGTATGTTGGTTGACAGATGAGACTGAAATGGATTGATGATTTCAAAGTCTCGATTCTACTTAGTTTTCAAGAACCACTTGCTTTTTAAAAGTCTTTGTCAACTTTTTTCCTTATGGAATTTGTCAGAAGACGCTCCTTGAGAATATATCGTGTGATGCATGCGTTATTGCTGTTTACATTGTCTCACACTACATAAAGTATAGCAGAACACAATAACGCAATAGCTCTCACATTAATTGCGTGTTGGCGCTAAAAAGTAATTCAACTTCGCACGCCCTGTAGGTGTAGGTATGTGCAAATTCATACACGCGATAATTAGTGTGGGAGACTCTACTTGGGCTGTGGACTCGATACGTGGAAATCTAATATTCTGAGCAGAGATCAGGCTTATGGCAAATGTCTTGGACACAATCAGGCAATTCAAGAAGAAGAATTGGATCAAGGCAAGGGTGAAAATGAAGGAACATACAAACACAGGCCCAAATGAAAATGTAAGTTCCATTTCACATTTAAAATTCTGGATCAAATATTTTTAATTAGACTGTTAACGAACTTCTGGCCCTGTTAATTATGTTTTTGATGTAGAAAGGAAGGGATTAACGATATGGCATAGGCCGTAGTTTTTTTCACGTAACGATAAAAATTATTGAGCAAGTTCAAAGCTTCGAAGTTTAGAATCATCGTTTAAAACTTTGTTAACTAATTCTTAAGATCCTTTGTCCTAAATTTTATTTTCCTAATTATTTTTAATTAATTGGAGTTGCTTTGTAAAGTGTTCAAAAATAAGATTTTATTATAACCTATTTATTTACCTTCTATACTTTTTAATTTAAGTGAGACGTTCATAATTTAAATGATAACGTGTTCCTTTATAAGACAGATGCAAATAATTAGGTACCAATAAAGGCTCAAAAAATGGAATTACTATTAGATCTATTTAATTTAAATGATTTAAACCAAACACCGTATGTTTAATTAAAACATACGGTGTGAATGAAAATTTAAAAAATGAAGAGATTTTGTCTTCTGATAAATCTACAATTTTACCTATAGAGTACACTGAAATTCAATCTGCCCTTTCCATAAATATTTCTAAATTGCTACAGGATATTTTCAATTGAGTCGGTCATTGTTCGAAGCGATTTGATTAATTATTTGTTCGATAAACGAGGTTATGGACTATTTACAGATTGATTTTGCAGTTAAACGATCCAACATCGTACCTGCCAATCAGTAGATAGATAATTGATAATATTCTATGCAAATTACATTATACCGCCAATCCCAAAGGCTGTTATTCCTGTCAGATGTTCGAAGATTTGATAAAATTGATTTTTTATTGAATAGAAAGATGATAAACTCGTCTGTATTGTTCTTAGCTTTTATGCTGATAGGCACAATGTTTCAGAGAAACTATGTTTGATATATGAAAGACAGAAAATTCTATTGCTGTATTAAAAAAAAATAGTATTGTGTATAACTTGGGGATGAAAACGGAATACAATTACTTTATGAAAGGTGTTACATCTGAAGACTCAAATAAGTTATACGTAATAGTGAATACTTTGAGTAAGTAGATAGTAATATTGCGATTTTTTCTTTCTGAAAGATATACACATGTTAGTTTGTTGCTGTTCTTTCTGCATGCTTCAGCGAAATGTAACCTCAGTCGTTCGTTTCCAATACACTCTCATTGTGTTCTTACCAACATTTTGGCGTTGTCCACGGTAATAGAAATAAGAAGATGTCCAGCAGCAGAAGCCTTAGCTTTCTACTGCTGGACATCTTCTGATTTACGTCACAATAGTTTTGTGAGTCAACAGAAGGATTTGACCTCCTATACCACGGCATACCGTCGGTTTGACATACAGTTTGAAGTTGTGTTTTCCGTCTCCTCTCAAAGATAACAGTGCCTTCGTGCGTTTCCCTAAGTCGCCGCTTACGACACCCCTGGCATCAAATGTCGTTGTAATAGTTTGTATTCTAAATCAGCCACCACAACTACCAATGGTAAAACAAAGAAGGTAGTGTAGAGCTCTTCATTATAACTAAAGGCAACATTATAGTTCTGTAATATCTAGCAATGCTATCTAAGTGCAATGCGTCTGTACTGTACCCGATTTGCCCCGACACGGCGGAGCCTCATCTAAATTTCATGAGAGATGCGGACGCCCGTCCATCAATTACGTTTATTCGGTACCCTACCTTTCGTAACTACGTTGTGACTTGTAGAAGCGTTCGCATTGTTCCTAGTTTTCATTTCTGATGTATCTATCGAAAGTTATACTTGTTCTAAATTATTTTAACACTTTTATAGGGTAGTTATGATGTACAAGTTAAAGCTCTCACAGGTAGGGTGTACAAATAACTTAGATACTCTTTTGCGTCTCTGGTCGAATAGAGAGATATAAGAGAGAGTGATACATAACTGCGTGTCAACGGTAAAATACCTCTTTGCAATATAATAGTGTTTATCTAATATATAAAATTCTCGTGTCACAGTTTTCGTTGCCATACTCCTCCGAAACGGCTTGACCGATTTTGATGAAATTTTTTGTGCTTATCCGTTATCTATGAGAATCGGCCAACATCTATTTTTCAAAAAAAAAAAAAAATTTGCAAAACAACGTTTGCCGGGTCAGCTAGTGTATATATAATTCTTATAGGATTTGAACAAATAATACCAAAATAGGCCTAACTGAAAAGAGTTTTCCATAAACATGTATGTCAATGTAAGTCGGTCTTTCGACTGATGGCGTTTCACAGGCAGGCTGAAGTTGAGTCTAAATAGAGAAATAATATTAAGATCATAATGTTATAAATGCGAATAAGTTTTAATTTTCTTAAGTTTTGACGGCGTAACCAATAAACAGATAATCATGAAATTCGAAGTCAGTTAGAGCTATTCAAAAGGCACCTAAAATCTAACTACAAAACTTACTAAACCACTAAATACGCATCGCGAGTATTTCTATTCCACCTAAACGCGAGCAAATCGCAGTTTAATTCTGTAATTACGGTCTAATGGCTGCTTGCTTAATCCAGTGATTTCTGTGTGTCGATGCGCGTAGCTTTGCTTATACGAACGCATCTGGTTAAAGCGATTAATCAAGATGGTTTGGTGAATAAGGACGATGAACTGCAACAGACCAATAACGCGTGATGCGCATTAAGTAGTGATTACATTTGGAAGTTGTAGTATGGTATAAATGATTAAGTGCTCTTAAGTAGTGTATAACAAAATTGCTTCACGGACGGCATGTGTCCGATTTCTATATATTTTTTGTAAGGACACAATGAACATCCAGACTCGAAACAACACTTTATGGATCTCACAAAGTGTTGTCTCGAGTGGGAATCGAACCCACGACACTCGGCGCAGCGTCAAGCGGCGAGGCGGCCACTTAAACCACTACGCCAACCGTGCGGTCAAAATATACGGTGCAATCATAATATTCGAACTACCTATGGATTTAAAGATTGGAGATACATATTTGGCAGAAACTCCACACAAAATTTGTGAAAGATGTATCTCAAATCTTCAAATCCATGGATAGATCGAATATTGGAAACCGGCAGTATTAACAGTCGATTAGCACTGCGCCAAGTTATGTGAGTTCGTTCTCCATACGGTACAAAACTTTGTTGGGTCATTCATAAATTGTTGTTTTGAATCTGTCTGTCGTTTGTGCCAGTTGAATGAATTAAAGTCTCTCAAGATACCTACAAGCTTTTTAGTGAGATAGTTTATAAACTGTGTTGGTGTAATAGAATGACGGAAAATGGTAGACTCGTGTAGCTGCGTACTTCTCCTGATAGTAGATATAAATGACAAAAACAGATGAAAAAGAAAGTTTATTTTGTTAATTATAAGTACAAAATAGTTTAGGTACCTACCTAGTTATCTAAATAGACTAGTCATGAGTCGTACTTGCAAAATCGCGTACCAAGTATACCAAGTGCGTCTTTATAAAAATACCAGGGTCGAAAACCAGGTTTCAAAATACTTGCAAGTTTTTGGCCACTCGAGTGTAGAAAACTTCGTGTTGAGCCCTGGTATTGCAAGTTTGTATGGAAAAATAAACCTTAACCTTAACCGGTGGTCCACACGGTTCAAGAAGAGTGTCTTGTTCTGGGATAACGCTAGGATGACGTTGACAATGATAGAACTGGGACGAAACCACGTGTCGCGGAGAGCTCAAAACACATGCAAAGAGCACCCAAGCTCTGCCCAGCTATTTGAGGATCTCACAAAATTTTGACACATATGAGTATTATGGCTGGTCCAGTGGTTAGCGTATGCGGCTGCTGATCGGAGGTCCCGGGTTCGATTCCCGGGTCGGGCAAAAGTGTTACTGGATTTTTCCGAATACTCAGTAGCAGCCCGGAGTCTGGTTATGTGGCCAGTAACGGCAATAGGCTCGCCCCCTATTACGTGGGACCTACAAATTCATGGCGAAATGTGGGTGTAATATTTACACCTCTGCCTACCCCGTGGCGTGAGACTATAAAAATAAATAATAATAAATATCAGTATTAAACTCACAATACTTGGTACAGTGCTTTAGCACTGTACCAAGTAAAAAATCTTCTTTAGAAGATTATTTAACAAACCACTAAGCAATCAGTGCATCAGTTACTCATATAGAAGATCTTTACAAATAGGTTTGTCTGAGAAGTACCTAAGAGCCTTGTAAGCAAAAGAGCACTTAATTACTCTTTCAAAGATAACTCGAACAATTATACTAATGGTTTAAGTAGAAACTCTCTCATTAATTCTAAGCTGGAATACTCCTGCCTTAATAGTAGTAGTTCTCGTAGTAGTTACTTAGCTAATTTAACTTAGTATTCAGGCTGCCGCGCCTCTAAACTCGGGTTAGCAGAGCCTGCTGTACGTTACACGTAATAACATAAGGAGTTCATTTATAAAGACGGCATTTGTAGACACAATAAATCTAATAAGTGGCTGGCAGCGGCTAGACACGAAGAGCCGAAAATCGGGCTCAGTGGCGTGCCATTGGAGAGGCCTATATTCTGCTGAATATACACTAGCAGGCTCATGATGAAATAAATCGGAACAAGATATCTGTCTTGTCCTAAAGACTTGACTTTTTATTGCAGCAATGATTATTATTAGTGTCTTAGCGTTATCCCAGTTGCTTCCGAGATTTTTCGTCAGAGTCCGCGACTGATATTACCATACTTGACATAATATTAGCGCTGTTATTATTGCACCATTGATACTTATCTGCATTTTATACAATTAGGAGATATTAATTTCAAATGTTACAAAGTATTGTATATGCAAATTCTACACTCAGGTTTGGTAAAATAAAATAGCTATTAGAAGAATCTGTAAGAAACCTTTACCAGTCCCATAGTAGACCATTAACATGTCAAGTCTAACAAAAACTTTATGTTACCACATAACATGAAGTTCCCGTGGGAATTAACTTTCGCAGACTTCATAAAATCTATACGATTCATTTATTACTATTCTGTTTTTCAAATAAAACTCTAAAATATGCAGTGATAATGCAAATTCGGTCACTAGTTTCACGACTGAACTTTTGTGTAGAATTTATCACTCCATCAAATGACATGCACAGTCATGTCCGCCGCTACTGCGCTATCTCAGGCGTTGTCGACTTAATGAAGCTAGCTAAAATCAATTTCACTCGGCAATGCTGTTAAGGCCAGGTACGGACTTGGCGATATTAAGGCAGAGCGTCGCCGCTATACCTGTTCATAAGTAGTTATGTTTTACTACCATCGGACTCGGTTGGTCTAAATGACTTGATTTTTATTTATCGAAAGGAGGTACTTACTGCAATGCCTGGTGACAAGACTCTTTAGAACTGAGTTGATTTTGTTTTATTTTCTACAATCCTATAACTTAATAATTGTGTCTTGTGCTTAATTCTAATTTATTAGGACTAATATCTACCAAAAATTTATAATTTTAACCTAAAAATGTTCATAGCAGATAATTTGCCACAAACTCTAATAAAATGCGTAAGCGTACCTATTTTTTACAAAACCGACGTCGGAGGACGTATTAGCTTAAGAAACTGGGTCGTATTTTTTAGTCTGTCTTAAGTAATAAGAAACAAATCTTTTATCAAAAAAGTTAAGACGAATGTTTTCAGGAACTTGACAAAAAGGAACTCTGACGCAGCTGTGTATAGCTCATAATTTGTGATTACTTTTCTTTTATACTACTTTGGATTTAATTTTCTTATTGGTCGCAGATATATAACCGATGTTGACATGAGTAGGAGTACAATAAATATTAAGAAGTTTCGATATAAAGATAAAGTCCCTATATAAAATAGCTACTTAACATTTTTCATCATTATCACACGTAGTTTTTTGGTTGGCCACATACTCACAAGGCAAAGAAAGAATATAATTATCACATCTTTATAATAAAATTATTATGCTCTGGTTAAATACCAGGAAGAAACATTATTTTAAAAGGAGTCTTCGGAACAATCTGAACTATACGAGTATAGTCAAGGTACCTACATACAACAATAATTAATGAATAAAGTACAACATTATTTCACTTAAAATACCGTTTCTACTAACTCGCTACAATTTCAACAATCAATTTTTGTAGACTATGCGTTCGATATACATAGAAGAAAGAAGAATGTAATAAACTCTACTTATTGAGGTGCTTCTTACTTATGATTGCATGAATGGTTTAGTATTCTAAGCATCTTATATTGGGCTCTATTCTCACAGAGAACAAATCTACAGCCTTTACAATTATGTAGGTTGGTGTGTTGATTAAATGTTTGAAAAGTCCCCCCATGCAGGATTTATAAAAAGTGCACATGGTGTCTTTTACAACAAGCGGCGATAGCCCAGTGGTGTACGTAACGGACTGCCGAGACGATCTTCGGGTTCGATCCCCAGTTACCCCGGGCGGTTACGTGTGTATTAAAAATGTTAATTATCGCTCGCTTAACTATGTGCCCGGTAAATGGCAATAGGCTCGCCCCCTATTACATTGGCACCGAAACATAACTGGCGAAGTGTGGGTGTATAATACACCTCAGCCTACCTCTTCGGGGATAAAAGGCGTGAAGTTATGTTATGTCTTTTACATATAAAAGAAAACAACTTAACTTAAAAACAACAAGCTGTTGTAGCTTGGCGAGGGAAATGTCATTCTATATTTTTAACTATTAAAAAGGAATAAAAAAATTGCTATCGATAAAGCATGGCCATTTTTGCCAACCTGCAACGATCATACACAATATAAAGATTAATTAATTCATTAATTGCATTACAAAGCTAAGCCAAGATAGAGTGAAGCAAGCGTTATTCAAGTTCAATAATTCTGAGACAGGGAGACAGGTAATATTGCATTCTACGACATTGACACCCATATAATATAATTTTACAGCATCTAAATCACAGCACTCGGTATGCGAATGGTTGCGCGTGCCAACACAGTAATTACCTCGTTATCTCTCCAACGTATCTATGAACGAAGTACTACGGCCTTTTACTATACCTACATGAATAAAAAATGTAATTTGCTTACATTTTATAAATAATGAACGCTATCATAAACTTCACTGCTTGTTTTTGAACGCAACTATGTATGAGCAGTGCATGATATTGAATGAGAGAAACATTATGCCAATTTTGTCTTATATTAAGTATAGTAGCAAACGTAGTGAACTCTTCTGATGTTATAGTCCAAGCGTTATACTGGTTGCATTCAACACAACCGTTTGGCCAGCGTGGTATAGTAGGCCAATTCCTCCTTTCAAAGGAGAGGCCTAGTCCAGTAGTGGACTGTTAAAGGCTGATTATGATGATGATGATTCAACACTTTTGGTCTTTGAGCCCGAGGTCCGCTTTCAGGTCTAACCAGATTTAACAGAATATTAGCTTTTCCTCAGAGCGACTGCCTCTGATCTCCGCAAGCATACCGATATTCCATGGTTTAGACTAGTGGCAGTACCCTCAAGCTCCACGTAAAGTTACTGACAAAGATATTCATGACATCCGAGACCGACAGCTTAATGTGCTCTCCGTGGCACGAGTCAAGCGATTATTAAGAATTAAAGGGGCAACAGCACATTTGTCATCATCTATTTATGGAGTTACATCACTATTGATTTTTGTATTATTTGAAATATAATTTTTCGTGTAGATGTTAATTCGGCCGTAGAAAATGATGCCTAAATGATTTTAAGATCACTACAGAACACTACTCTTAAACATTTCAGCAAAATGTCGTAAACGATTGTACTGTAAAAGTGTGTTAACAATTTAACTCATATAATAATTCATAATTATAAGAAGACATTAAATTACATAAAAACCTAAAAAACAAATACGGTACGTTCACTAATCCGAAATGAAATCTATTAAATGTAAGTTGTATGTAAACATTATACAATTATTTTATTTATATATACTATTATTATTATTTCCAGCCGATTAACTTTAGAAATTAATTAATTTTATTAATAGCTATTTACCTAGCGACGTAATCCTACTCCCATTTATACCAGGATATCTGGACTAAACCAGTACTTTCATATTAAGAGAATTAAATTGTTTCTTCAATGTGACTTAAGCTTGGATCTAAGAATATATAAGCTCTTTCAAATACTAAATGGTTAATAAAGTAATCGACTTTAATTATCTCTTTGAAAGTAAATGAACGGAAGTCCTTTAAATTGTCAAGTAACCAATTTGAACATGAATTTCGTGGCTCAGAGATAATTTTAATAGGCATTTTTGTCCTAATCAAGTACCTAGTACTTGTGATAAAGCACGCTTCGGCTATTCACGGCACGAATTAGTGGAGTACCCTCGACGTGAAGCTCGAAACTGATCGTGATGTCCCCGTATTTCATAAAGGAGACGTTTAGTATTTTTAGAATTATATCGTAATCCTCCCGTTTACGAACTTACGAAAGAGTGATGTCTCCTTCTTCTGCATATTATGCACAACACGTAAGTACAAAAGCCATGAGTATCTTTGTCTCAAAAGGGGTTGAGCGATAGGAGATTTTTTGGTATGAAATGCCCGGAACACCAGTTTTATTATTCCGTTAGAGAGAAAAAAGTATCGTTTCCCTGAATAGAAAATTGACAACGCTTGACAGGCTGAAACAATCCCATTTGAAGTAAAATAATGAATGAGGTATCTTTTTAGGGTTCCATACCTAAAAGGTAAAAAACGGGACCCTATTACTAAGCCTCCGCTGTCTGTCTGTCTGTCTGTCACCAGGCTGTATCTCATAAACTGTGATAGCTAGAACGCTGAAATTTTCACAAATTATGTATTTCGGTTGCCGCTATAACAAAAAATACTAAAAATAAAAAAATTAAAATATTAAGGGGGGGGGGTCCCATACAATAAACGTGTTTCTTTTCGTATTTTTTGCTCAAAATTACTTACGGTTACAGGTAGACGCTTAAAATTTTCACAGAATATGTAGTTGTACATTACCTTTCAAAATAAATAATAAAATAAAAGAAAGTAAATAATAAAGGGGGGCTCCCATACAACAAACGTAATTTTTAAGCAATTTTTTACTCGATCTTAATAAACACCAATTTATTACGATTGAGTAAAAAACTTAAAAAATGTTTAAGTATACATACAACAAACGTGATTTTCTTTTATAGATGATGTTACGGAGCCCTTCGTGCGGGAGTCCGACTCGCACTTGCCCAATTTTTTTTTCTTCGGACAGAGTAAACAATAAAAACATCATCTGCACACATAATGGCACGTTTTCACATCCTTGTTGTGTCGTGTCCTTTGTTCAGCGTATGCATTTCGTACTTTCGCGCAATTTCCACCGTCCTTCAGTGAACTGCCGTTCTGTTAACACGTGTCTCCCTCGCTACAGATAAACGCAGCTATTTTAGTTTCTACTGTTCGTTCTGTTCCTACATTTTCGTTTTAATTAACAAGTTAAGCTTGTTTTTCGGATTACAAAGCAACGTTGACAGCTACGGTAACGTTTAACACGGCACATTAATATGTTCGAAATAGCTCTAAATACAGGTTTTATTTAAATTGTGATTTAAATTTAATGATAAAATTGCTGATTTTAGATTGTTTTACTTTATATCGTACTGGAGTTAATTCAATTAGAATATCTCGTGTTTCCGACTGTTTGAAGTCTTGTATCGCTATTTCAGGTTAGCGGAATATCGTTTTTTAAGTTCAATTATTTTTAATGAACCTCTTTGGGCTTTCATTAAATATAATATTATATAAGTGTGTTGTAAGCTATAGTACCCTTTCAGAATCACCTTATTTGTCCGTAATGGTTTTTCGGAGAGTATCAGTACCTACTAACGAGCTGAAATCTGAGGTTTTGCATTCTGGTTGTCTACATAACTGTAAAACAAATTTTAGAACCCCTAATTTTCGCAAAAAATATGATAAATGTTAGCTGCCCATTACTTTGTGCGTTATTTTATGATATTGGGCTTTTACATTGTAACGCTGGATTATATTTTCAAATATTTAGCATCACTCCTCAATTATAACCCCATGTCCATTTCCCAGTCCCCACCAACTAAACCATAGTATTTGGATTAGTCTAAACTATCTAAAATAGTGGCTTAATAATAAATAATGAATTTTAACCTCTTGTATGCCGGAATACCAGACACAATTAAAAAGCTATTGTGTCTCGCGTAGATCTGCGTTCCGGCATACAAGGGGTTAAAGGAACATTATTATTACCTATCACAACTAATTAGCGATTTTACTGCCCGACATGGCGCACCCCAAACTTATTTAATCGGCTTTATGCATTTTTGTGTTAGAATAGAGCACGTATCAATTAATTAAATTATTCGTATAAACAAAAATGTTATGCATCGTGAATAAACCCGAACGTTCATAATAATCAAATTAAGTCGAATATTTCATTAGAAAAACGCAACAATTTATGCAAAAAAATTGTATTTTCATGTTATAACTTTTTCGCTTTTTAATGCAATAAATACATCATGTATTTTCCTTTGATAATATCGCGTTCGAATGTATCACATATTAAAAGCGATTGATTGTTAGCGGCGCCTTTGTACAATAATAGCAACTTAGAACACATATTACTTCATGTGGACGCTCAAACGTAGCGAGTGAATGGTTAACGGTTTCAGAGTGTGATATTGAATACTAAATACGCACTAGAAACATGAATTCTTGAACGAATTCTGGTGAAGGTAAACAAACAATTTGTACGAGCATGTGTCCGAAATTGCCATTTGCATGTGTCACTGTCCGCTCGCCACAAGAGCGACGCTGCGTCGACAAAACAGAATGTATTTGTGAGTGTCTTTACTAAATTTGTGTATGAATAACATGTCCCTCATAGCCACGTATATTAAGACGACTTACAGTTACTTACTCACGTTATTATTGGGTTCGTTGACATTTTCGATGCGTGCGTAGGTGATGATTTTTTAACTAAATCATTTGTTGTCAATTCATGATATGCATGTTTTTTATAGTTAAATAGAATAGTGTATCAGAGAAGCATTCATATATTTTGAATGACCAACCATCCTATTACGTACCTACAGAAAGAATAACAGTTCCTTATATAGAATACCCCGGTTTTAGCGTCAATAATGAATATTACCAACGCATAGGCACATGCATTGACATAATACGATATAAACAAACCGTTTAACCTATCAAGATTGCCTGGATGAGATTGCTTCTCATTGCTTAAAATATATTATTCTTATTCTATAGAAATACATTGCTTGTATTCATGGTATTTTTAACTCGCAAAAGGTAATCCTAACTGTATACACAGTTAGTTGAACTTCTTTCTTAACCTCTTCGATTGTAGATAGGTTCTTATATTAGTAATATTGGTCTTCGTAAATATGACCTCTCTACTTTTATACAGGCAATGCATTCCACAACCGTGCCGCTTGTACAGTAAAGGATTTGTCGTAAAAAGTAGTGGAATGCATTGGAATTTCCAATTTCAAATTTATCGATGACCTAAGACCCGATCTTGAATGAGAGTCACTAAGGAACTTGAAGCGTTCTTTCAAATAAGATGGAGTAGAAGGATTGAAAATAATATTATAGAGTAAGGAAATAATGTGAGTATTCCGCCGAAGGCGAATTGGCAGCCTCTTGAGCTTATTGCGGAAATTAGAAACGTGATTATATTTACGTAATCCAAATATGAACCTAATACAGTAGTTTTGAAGATGCTCAAGCTTATCAAATTGCTCCTCAGTGATATCTAGATAGCTGACATCGGCATAGTCAAGGATAGGTAATAGAAGAGAGTTTGCAAGTGCAATCTTAGTGGCAATCGGCAGAAAGTTCCGCAGTTTTCGCAAAGTCCCCGCCGCAGCAAACAATTTGCGACTAAGTTCGGTGATTTGTGGTCCCCAAGATAGAGTTTTGTCAATATAAACACCTAAGTCCTTCACACAATCACTTATAGGTATTGGGATACCACCAAAAGTAATTTGGGGTAGCAGATTCCAGTCAATGTGAGAGATCATCCTGGGACTACCAACAACGATAATCTGTGTTTTCACAGGGTTGATCTGCAAACCAAATCTCAGGCTCCAAGCAGATATCCGTTCTACATCAGAGTTAATGATGCGAAATGTTTCAAACAGCTCATGTGCCGGTGCCTGTGTGTAAATTTGAAGATCATCTGCATAAAAGTGGTAGGATGACTGAAGTTGATAGGAGATGGAATTTATGAAAATTGAGAAGAGTAATGGAGAGAGAACGCCACCCTGTGGAACGCCGGCTGTCGTATTACACCACGAAGAGAAAGAGTCTTCGACCCGTATACGCTGCCGACGACCAAACAGGTAACTATGAAACCAATCAATCACTGGTGGAGATATGTTAATAGAGCGTAATATACCGAGTAGAGTGTGAAAATCAACGGTATTAAAGGCGTTACCAAAGTCCAGTAAACAAAGTACCGTTAAATTACCTTTCTCCATACCGAACCTAATGTCGTCGGTAATGTTGGTCAGTGCCGTAACGGTGCTGTGACCAGGACGGAATCTGGATTGTAGAGGATTGAATAGGAGATTCTTGTTAAGGAAAGTAGTGAGTTGGACATGGACTAGGCGCTCGAGCACTTTAGAAAGGAAAGGTAACACGGAAATAGGACGATAATCAGAATAGGAAGTAGGTTTCGATTTTTTGGGCAAAAGGATAATTTGGGCATCTTTCCAAGCAGTTGGAAATACGCCCCAGGATAAGGAATAATTAAGTATATGACAAAGGATGGGAAGGATTTCGTCTAAGATAGGAAGAATCATCTTACGACTGACGCAATCATTACCGACAGGATTGGAAGAAATCGATAATACGCACCTTTTAACATCACACGCAGAAACTTGATTAAAGACGAAATGTGGATAATTTGGGGTTGGAAGCGTGGAAAGATCGTACAAAGTCTTAGCTTTAGTAGTCGCATCAAATTGCGACGAAGAAGTGAAATGCTGATTTAGTAAATCGATGTCAATATTATTGGAACTGTGGTCATGTGTTGACGTTCCAACTCCCAGTGATCTTAGAAATTTCCAGACTTTAGCTGGGTCTTCGCTCTCAACAGATTTATGGATGTGTTGGCGTTGTGCTTTCCTACACACCTTGCTGCAGTGATTTCTAATCGCAATATAGCTTTCCCAATTGCGAGGAGTCGGTCAACATTTATATTTGGTTTTAGCCATTGCTTTCTTTGATAGCAGATGTTTTATTTCTTCAGTTAGCCACGGCGAAGGCAAGTGCTTAACTCTTATTGCACGGACTGGAGCATGAATATCGAATAGTCGAATAATTGCACTATTGAGTTTCTCAACTTTTTCGTTGATGGATTGAGCGCTTTCCACAGATTCCCAGTTAATGTTGCGAGCGTCACTACGGAGACTCTCCACGTTCATGCCACCAAAATTACGTTGCAAAAGAATTTTAGTGTTAGGCTTAGGAGGACGAAGTTTATACGAGAGAAAAATTAAGTCGTGGTAGTAGAATGCATCAGCTGAAAATTGACAATGCTTGACGACAAGAGAAGGTGAAGAAACAAAGATAAGATCAAGAAGAGAAGGAGTTGAATTCATAAAGTTATGTGTAGCATTTAGAGGAAGAATAGACAGGTTACAGGATTCCACTATTCTACATAAAGAAGAAGAGCGAGAATCATGCTTTAACAGACAAGTGTTAAAATCGCCCATGATTATTGTATGAGTGTAAGAAGTTGTAAGAGTTTCTAAAATACGCTCGAAAGATGAAAAATAATTTATATGGCAGTTAGGCGAGTAATAGACACAAAGCAGAACCTTCGTATGAGCGAGACTTAATTCTAAAAAGAGATGCTCACCTGCATTAAGCGGAGGTGGCTGTGCTGACACATCAATAACATTGTAAGGAATGTGATTACGGAGATAAATGGCAACACCGCCACCACCGCCAACAGTACGGTCATTTCTTACTAAACGGAAATCAGGTAAAGTTTGCAGATAAAGATAATAGAACTACATTAAAAACCTTAAACTTATTCGTTGTTGTGTTTCCGCTTTTAAAGTTCTGACTGGCGTCTTGTGCTTAAAGTATTTAGCTTTTACTTGAAGAGCTTTCAAGCTGTCAGTTCTCTGCAGGTTTCCTTTGATTACAACCGCAACTGGTAAAGTGGACGTGTTTGCCATTGTAGCTTGAAATCCTTGGTTTAATTACCTTACTGTTGTTATTTCTTGCCTGTTCTACGAACTTTGAGATGGTAATAAGAACATAATAATAAGTAAGTATTTTTATGTGATAAATCTTACCTATATTGTTATTTATTGTAAATATTTTATAGTTAACAAAACTATTTCCACCAGTTTAAAGGCCTTCTTATATATTATTTAAATTGGCAAGTTCAGAAACGACGTAACATAATGTAAGTTAAACGCAGATAGATTACTGCAATAAATATATAAAAATATTACATCGTCCTAGCGGTCTCCCTACTGCATCCAAGGCTTTTGCTCTTAAGCCTAGGGCCTAATAATTTTAGACTACTAACTTGTTACTAGTCTGACATTTGTTATTTAACTGCAACCGGACTGCCCCAACCCAAAAGTGATAGAGATATTCCATGGCTAAGACCAGTGACAGCTTATTCACGGGTTATTGACTCCCTGTAACTACCGTCGAATAAAACTACGTGAATAAACACAATATTTTGGTTCAAAATTAATAATAGTCAACTCTCATTCATTTCTTAAATATAAACTTTTCATCCAACACTTGCTTATAAATTTGCACGATGATGACATTATATTATGCGGGTATATCGTCTTTCTTCCCTTTGGTTTTACTAAAGATAAAAATATGACTAGTGTTGCAGTTACTATCTGCATTAGAAGCCACGGTACGAAATGACCTTTTCCACTTAACTAATCACAGCATAATACATAATTATACCATTATGCCTCACATTAAACAGTAGCTGCTCAATAGATATGATCTTTATGAGTTACCCTTTGCCAGTAAGTGGGGAGACGAGATAATTTATTAACTAAGAAGTGGCTTTAAGTAATTTTATGTTACTGACTGCCTCCATAGTCTAGTGGATAGCGTATGCGTCTGCTGATCGCGGGTTCGATTACCAGGTCGGGCAAAAGTTTTTCCGAATTCTCAGTAGCAGGACAGAGTGGCAATGTGCCCGGTAACGGCAATAGGCTCGCCCCCTATTACGTGGGACCTAAAATTCCTAAGGTGAATTCTTATACAACACCTCTAACCTACCCCTTCGTAGATGTTGGCGTGAAGTTGTAAAAAAATGTTTACTCACCTTTGTAGTATGCACTCATTCTTTAGTACGGTTTGTATAAAATAGTCATTCGCTAGTCACGGTCTGTTCGTCAGTCGCGCGCGGCACGCATTCGTAACACAATTACTATTTTTTTGTACAATTTGTGATCATTATTATTATTTACTTTTGCTATGTGAATACTGAAATAAATATTTAATGTACATGTTTAATATTATGTATGTTATACCATTGGTAAGTAAGCTGCGTGACGAAAATAATTTTCTTAACAACTTAACATTAATATTGATAAATGTATACTCCAATAATATTTGTTGCATATAATTATAATATTCGATTAGCTTCGTGCCGCTTTGTGAAAAAACTAATATTATGTCATAATTATCTGATAAAAGATGAAGCAGGACCGAGGTCTCAATGACGATGATGATGAATCGGTGCCTTCTAACTTTGCCGAACCATAAAGACGTGGAACTCATTACCTGTCCACGTGTTCCCTTCTTACTAATATCCCGAGTCGTTTAGGCAGGGCATGAAGAAGCTTTTCTCTATCAATGTAGGAGCCATCATGCCATTATATTTGATATTTAATTGGTATGATGGCTTTTGCTATGGGACTCCATGACTGCTTAAGATCAGGCGGCATGGAGTCATTTTGATAGGCTACAGTAAAAAAAAAGATGAAGATGATAATATTCGATTAAGATCTCCTCAACAATTTGTGTGTTGCACTGTGGTTGTTCCGAGTTTGGGTGATTTTATTACCGATGTTTGGAGTTTTATAAATCCTCGCGATACGTGATCAATCACTAATAAACCTGCGGATTTCATAAACAAATAAGTAAACAAAACATTACAATACGTAACTAATAATTAGAAAACCATAGTCAAGAGAATTTTAATATTCTACCAGACAAACATCGTCATCAAACGTATTAATTGACTCCGATAGAAATATATTTGTATTACGACTTTTCGAATCTTGTGATGTTGTTTTAGTTTTCCTTATTTTCCTTTCAACTAGTAGATATTGGTTTAATATTCGAAAAGAACAGAAAAAGAATTACCAATCAAATATTTTTCTTACTTCTGCCCGTAACTAATGTAGTGCAATAAAATTTAAGAACTGTTGTAGATTAACCTGCAAATTAGTCTAAGATTTCACACCTTACAACCGGGTCAGCATTAAGGTGTTAATCAAAATCTACATTTGCAGTGTTTACAAAACGTATCAAACATCTTACAAAGTTCTGCCATTTTTAAAAAATGACGAACAGACAAACACGAACTTTATATTATATGTGAGCGTATTTTGGATATAAATATTTGCAGCTATCAAGTATTTATGTAACAGTCATAACCTTCGCGTTATTACGCGTTGTAGTACAGTTAGTAGACTGCAAAGAAGTCTACCGTTTTTTAGTAATTATGCATCAAAATTTTGCTTAGCTGGAGAAATATTTGAGTAAGTTAGTTTTGGTTTCGTAATCAACTGACCTTAGACAATTTTGGGCAACATACGTAAAAGATGAAACCATACTGCATGCAACACAGAATAATCAATATACATACATACACAGTACTGACTTTCCGACAAAGAACGCACTGCTGTAACTACTGATCGCAAGAAGATAAAATTTGGCATGTCTGCTCCTCGGGAGTGTAGAGGAATCCAATTTTTGGAAGTATCCCTGTAAGGGAGTAAAAAAGGGGCGGAGTTTGTTTTCTGTCCGAGCATACACGCGGGCGCAACAACGGGCTACGGGCTAGTAATAGGTAAGTCGCCATGTGTTTAAAAAGCTTTTGACAGAATACTTAGCTACCACGACAGGTTCTTTACTGCACTTGTAACACCATCTGCATGGAGTTGCGTAATATCGTAACATAAGGAAAATTGTTACAATGTATATGCACAAAGACACGTGTTGCTTCAGCTGATGTTAGAAGAACAAATTTTATAAGCAAGTATGTTCGGTGCCATTCCAAATTAATGCAAAGGATTTTTAAACCTTGTACAACTTATCTTAATATTTTGTGCTACTTATCTAAAGAATCGTTGGTCGAGGATTTATACACATTATAAAATTAAGTCCCCTTTAAGAACGCAGTAAACTTAAAAACAACCGAACGTATTTTTTAAACAGCTTTAAACATTAGATAAGGCAGGTTTAGGTGTATAATACACGCGGGCGGAGCCGCGAGTGTAGTCAAGTAATTTATATATTAAGGCGCTGTTATACCTCAGAAGCCGTGAAACTCCTAATTTTTCGTCGCGCACCTAGCCATAACGGTACATATTACAAACTAGCAAAAAATAGAGCTTAAAGTCAAAAGTCTGAACAAAAGACTTTTGAAAGAATTTTTCATGTACGTAAAATAGAATCACGGTAAAAAAATCACAAAATCGAGGTAGAAAATAATCTTTCGTCTCACTGTTTGCAATATTTTGATCGTTAGCTGTCGTATTTTTTTTGATAATATTGTAGGAAATCTAATGAACTAAAGAATTACCCTATTTATTTTCATATTATACCTGTATATTTTGTAAAATTAAATAAAATCTGCCAAACGTCTATGATTTTGACGCTCGGTAGATCCCATCAGTATCAAACGCTTCAGCAATTTAAACCTTATTAGCATAAGCAGTGTACTGAGTGTCAGTTGCTAGTTTACGCCCCGTCCAGACCTCATCATTCGGCTATGAGCCCTGTGAGAGATAGGTCATGTCGCTTGCGTCTCCGCTGCACGAAATTTTACGTAAACCTGTTTGTTATTATAATACGCCGATTTGAGTTCGTAATTTCATGTTTTATGTTATAGACTGAATACTTTGAATCAAATAGGCTTTTCATGTAACTATGGGCACATATAATTAGGACCTAAGTTTATACTCTTGTTGCGTTTAATGTGTTATTGTTTCTGTGCTTATAATTATATAATTAGAAGAATAAAATATGGACAATTAAGGAAATGAAGTTCTACGAAGGATTTGTACAAGAAAGCGTCGTAATAAAATAGAACTTCATCCATGGCCAAGTGATTATGAAATATGTAACATTTTTACACAAATTATTTTCATAAGAGTCTTTTATGACTAACTATGTTACTTATATATTATCGATTATGCATAATATAATTATATAAATTATTCTCACAATACATAGCTGCCACAGTTTTCAATTTTTGAAAGAGTAATAACATAAAACCGAATCATTTTATGTACCTATATTTCAAATTCATTAGCTTGTCAGAGCGCTTGGAGCGCTAAGATGCCGCCACGGCGAACAATAATGATGACAGCGCTAATATGGCGCTCCGCAATCCGCACACAAGCGGTAACGAATGTTGTATTATTGTGTTTTGAACATAAACCTTTTTAGGTACATCGGGTAAAACTTTGATTATTCATAAACTATTAGGTATGTCTCAGTACATCTAATATCTTTTTAATTTCTAAAATCAATCATTTATAAGTTACAAGGTGACTTCTCTGTTTGCTATAACCTATAACACAAGATATAGTATTTTTTTAATAATAAAGTACGTAACTAATTGTCATTATTGTAATTACAGTGAAGTTAAAGATAACAGTTCTGCAACGTCTTACACACATTTGACTTCAGTCATTCCTAACACGATCTGTTCAAGAGCTAGCCAAGAAATGCCAAACAATTTTTTTAACAAATTTGACTCAAATTCCGTAGTGATAAGCAAAAATTACAATAGGGATAGCAGTGACTGGTTCGAATTGCGTAAGAATATGTTGGCAGATTGAAATTTTTGTATAGTGGTAAAAAGAAGAGATAACAGCAGTAAAGCCAACTTAGTAAAAAATATTTTGTACAAATAAAATATTTGCAATGTAAAATCAGTTGCGCATGGAATCTAAAATGAACAACTGGCTTTGCAACAACTGGTGAAGCAAGAAAATGTAACAATCGAGCCTTGTGGATTATTCGATTATTGGTGCCACGCCAGATGGATTAATAGGTCCAAACACGATTGTGGAAATTTAATGTTCTAAAGTTGCATATAAGAATGGCCTGGAGAATAGTATAAGAGCAAATAAAATACAAATATGGAAACATGATAAAAAAGTGAACTGACTAGTCTAAACAAATATTGTAATTGTTATTACCAAATTCAGGGGCAACGCCACATTACACGCAAACAAAAGTGTTTATTTGCTGTGTGGAGTGGCGAAAGTATACCACTAAAAATAGAAATTATAGAAAGAGATGATGTTTTCTGGGAGAAGCTTGTGGCGTTTTATATGAATTGGCAGTTGCCTGAAATTGTTGATTCTCGTCAAGCTCAAGGGATGGCATTGCGAGATCACGGAGAGGAAAATGTTTCATCAGTGCTTGAAATTTCTACAATACCAAGCCGTAAAAGGAAAGTAAATGAAACTGTGCCTCGTGAGCAACAGCAAATAATAAGTCTTATCACCTCACACACTGCCTTTAACATTCGATGAGAATAAAGAACATCTGCCGGGTTGTAGCAGACAGCTAACTTTTGATGAGCTGTAAACTCTGTATTTCGTTAATAAATTATAAATGAATATAAATAAATATCTTTTAATATTTATTTTCTTTGAAACAACACATATTTGAAGCGAAAGAATTTTTTATATTTTGCCATACAAACATGTATGACGAGAGCTAACGAAAAAGCAGTAACTCAAATTCTAATTCTATAATTTTCTAAGCGACATAGCAGTATCTCATGAATAAGGTATATCCACGTATATTTTTGATGTTTCATCTATTTTGAAAAATAATAATGGGTTGGGTTTCGAAACAAGTCGCCTGAATTTGAGGGTATTGGTTGTGTAGGGGGCTTAAGGGAGTTCGTTTTAATCACCTAATAGTAATTTTGGCTGCCGGAGTCGCGTCTAAATATTTTTAAACAATTTCCAAAATTTCATTAGTACTTCGGCAATTATGCAAAACGGAACGTAGTTTTAATACTTTAGTACAGTTTTACAAATGTCTATTTTATGTTTTATGTGAAAAACATGAAACGAAACGCAAAACTGCCATCTTGGAATGATCATATTGACAGCTAATGTCAAATTTGTGCGTCATTGCTTTCGAGTGCCTAGGGTTAGGTGCGACTGTAATAAGTAACTAAATAGATTATGTTAGGTTTTCTTTTGACCCTTAATCCGAAAATAGGAGCCCTTCGCAGGGCTCCGTCAACCTTAGTTTATTAAACTAGTGTGATGAATGTGGAAGTTGGCTGTGCCATGACACCGATGTTTGGAGATTTTTTTTTCAGAGGAAACCAAGTATTTCCGGCAAGTGAAAATGGTGAGGGGGGTTTTAAGAGCTCCCCTCCTCTCTCTCCAATCACTCACAACCCCTAAAAACGGCGACGTATTTCGAAACCTTTACCATAATAACTATACCTATAATAACAATAAACATCCATAAATAAATAAAAGAAATCAACTTTTACTAAACTTCAATTATCTCGTAACTCGCTTTAGTTGTGATACGGCTTTTGCGCTTAGAAGAGCAGTATTGTGTTTTTTAGGGTACCGTAGCCAAAATTGTAAAAACGGAACCCTTATTGATTCGCAATGTCTGTCTGTCTGTCCGCCCGCATGTCACAGCCAATTTATTGCAAAACAGATTTGAAAACTGGCAGGAATGTAATTAGATGTAGGTATTCTATGAACTGCTTCACTATTTTTATACAAAAACAAAACAAACATAATAATGGCCTCTCCATACATGGAACTGACTTAATTATTTTGAACATCTTACGGCACGTAGGTATTTACCTACTTTCGTCAACTATTAATACCTATAACGTCTAATGTAAACCAGTTTTGCTCATGGCTGCACTGAGAACAAAAATTGCGCTATGCCTATATTGTACAAACAGATTGATGTATGTAATATAAATTTTAATATCAGTATCTCAATTCAATATGCTAAAACGTTTTGCTTGCGATTTTGAAATATTGGAATACGGATGTCGCCAGAATACGGCCGCACACGACGAGAATGAAGGGGGGCGCCCCGCAGTAGACGGAGCTAAGCTCCCTTCACCTCCCCTGCTTCACCCCCTCATTTACCAAAACAGTCGCTTAGCACAGCGCCTTAACGTTAATATCGCACAAAGCCTAAAATATTGATTTTGAATAATTATATAAGTTATTACACCAATTTTCATCAACTCTAAGTTTGGAGAAGAGGCACCGGTCGCTGAAACGGTTCCCTAAATGTAGCTGATTGAAATTCAGATTGTTAAGCCACTAAGTAAGTGGTCTCTCAAGTTATGAAGATGGATAATAATTTATTCACGATATTTTAATTTATATACAGTTTCATCATCGTCCTTGCTTTATCCTAGTTGTTATATAATAGAGTTTTGCCTTTGTCCACCTTCTAAGAAGTATAATTTGGATACGGCAGAACATTTGTTTATCCATGACTTCCCATGTTCGAAGATACATCCATTACTATAGTCCAGGATCTTCATAATAGTCAAAACATAATACAAGTTATATAATGTGGAAAATTCTATGCCGTTATCGCCTTATCAGAATTTGGCCCTATTTATTTTAGTGAGGCAATTTTACGGTCATGTTTATACCACAATGTCAATCTTATAATTTACCCATGATTCATTTTGTCGCTTAGAATTTAAGATATCTTAATTCTAATTCATTAAATCTGCTTTGGTTTTCTAGTCACAACATAGGGCGTAATTAACAATTTAGAATAGCAGCACTTTGTCACGGAGTAGAAATAAATCGTTTAAAATCGTTTGTAACGCGATGACAAACTGAAGTATCTGCAGCGTCGTTTAATTTGATAAAGTATCTTCACAACGTGTTCGATATTGTTTTGCTCATTTGTTTACCAACATCTCAAATACCAATAGATTTCAAATGTGAGTAAATTCTTTTTTTTCTTTGTGTTTACGTATACGGAGGAATGTATGCAAAGATAACAATAGAAATCACATTCATATAAGTGTAGTGGAATTTCATATTCCTAGGGTAAGCAAACACGACTTTGTTGAAAAACAAGGACTGAATTTGGTTCAAACTTTAGATTTCACGTAAGGTATGAAAAGTATGGATATACGCTAAAGCTACTGATCGGTTTATGATTAAACATTACAGTAATAGTGTATAACTATGCCGCGGGAACTAACTAGTATTACATTAATGCTATATTTTGAGAATGTCTCTGGAATTTGTTAGAGCAAACTTTGAATAGAAATAAAGAGCTATCTTTCTTCTTAAAAGTATTTTTTAATTTGGTAAATTAAGAGTTATGTTTAAGACGTATTAATATGATGCCTCACAGTTCTACATCATATGTTTTAAATAATTTAACGTTGGAATAAGTTGAGTAGATTTTTTGTTATTTCTTAATTCTTTTAGCAAGTTTATCACTTCATTCAGCGTAGAGTGATGATGTAATAAAACAATAGAAGTTAGATCTGAATTGTTGTAAATAGCGCATTCACTTTCGACGTTATTCACGAATGCGGAACGTTGCGCTACCGTGGAGAAATGTGAATAGGTGTACAGTGACGAAACATGATTTAGGCTAATATTGAGATTGAAATAATTTTGACATACTTATTTATATGTTGTGATAAATCTTTTTTATTCGTTTTCATATTGCCTGGGGTTTTTTTCTGTAAAGAACTGTAGTCGACTGTGGTACCGAACCCAGAGCTTCAGTTGATTATCTAAGAGTCCTTTTAGATTATTAATTACAGCTAAAATTATTTGTATTATTACATTATCCTTATATACACAGACAAACCTATTCGCTCTTGATGTAGTAGGTAATGATATCTATGGTCGATCTTCATAATCGTTATAAACCTCGCTTATCTCTTACTCTCTTTGGGCCGCATATCATTATTTTTCTAGGCACAAAGCAATATTTAAAACAAATTCTATAATATGTCCTTTCATTATTATAGCCCAGCCTTTCCATTTCAAAGCTATTATGTTATATATTCATTCACGTCCGTCGTCAAATTAAAAAAAAGTAACTATGCATTATGCAAATTCTTATAAATTTTCTTAAAACCCTACAAAGAACATAAAGTTAAACTTTGAACAAGATAGCTTATCAAATATGTTTCTCGTGTAATTCTTTCAGTTTTAAAGAAGTTGAACATTTCTGTAGAAGCATCGCTCGGGGTGGATCCCATAGTTAATTTTATTCAACTTTGTAAGAAATTTATTCTTTACGCCTTTTAAATATGCAAGTAGAATTTTGCAGTGGGTACTTTGCTGTGTAATACCTTATTATGCTGAAGTTCGTTTAATATTCGTTGGCATTATTACAAAATATGGCGAATATATTTAAGACACCTTTTCAGCGTTTACTCCCGTAAAAACTCTATTTGGCCCTATTATTTATAGCATAAATCTATATTTTTCTAGTTTAAGGCGCTGTCCTAAGCGACTGTTTTGGTAAATGAGGGGGTGAAGCAGGGGAGGTGAAGGGAGCTTAGCTCCGTCTACTGCGGGGCGCCCCCCTTCATTCTCGTCGCGTGCGGCCGTATTCTAGCGACATCCGTATTCCAATATTTCAAAATCGCAAGAAAAACGTTTTAGCATATTGAATTGAGATACTGATATTAAAATTTATATTACATACATCAATCTGTTTGTACAATATAGGCATAGCGCAATTTTGGTTCTCAGTGCAGCCATGATCAAAACTGGCTTACATTAGACGTTATAGGTATTAATAGTTGACCAAAGTAGGTAAATACCTACGTGCCGTAAGATGATAAAAATAATTAAGTCAGTTCCATATATGGAGAGGCCATTATTATTTTTGTATAAAAATAGTGAAGCAGTTCATAGACTACCTACATCTAATTCCATTCCTGCCAGTTTTCAAATCTGTTTTGCAATAAATTGGTTGTGACATACGGGCGGACAGACAGACAGACATGGCGAATCTATAAGGGTTCCGTTTTTTAAATTTTTGGCTACGGTACCCTAAAAACCACAATACTGCCCTACTAAGCGCAAAAGCCGTATCTCAACTAAAGCGAGTTACGAGATAATGGTAAAGGTTTCGAAATACGTCGCCGTTTTTAGGGGTTGTGAGTGATTGGGGGGGAGGGGGGTGTGTGGTCTCGAAACCTCCATTAACCATTTTCACTTGCCGGAAATACGTGGTTTCCTCTGAAAAAAAATATCTCCAAACATCGGTTTGTATGGCACTGCGAACTTCCACATTCATCACACTAGTTTAATAAACTAAGGTTGACGAAGCCCTGCGAAGGGCTCCTATTTTCGGATTAAGGGTCAAAAGAAAACCTAACATAACCTATTTAGTTACTTATTACAGTCGCACCTAACCCTAGGCACTCGAAAGCAATGACGCACAAATTTGACATTAGCTGTCAATATGATCATTCCAAGATGGCGGTTTTGCGTTTCGTTTCACGTTTTTCACATAAAACCTACAAATGACATTTGTAAAACATAAAGTATAAAAACTACGTTCCATTTTACATAATTGCCGAAGTATTTATGAAATTTTGGAAATTGTTTAAAAATATTTAGACGCAACTCCGGCAGCCAAAATTACTTTTATGGGATTAAAACGAACTCCCTTAAGCCCCCTACACTACCAATACCAACCCATTATTATTTTTCAAAATAGATGAAATATCAAAAATATATGTGGATATACCTTATTCATGAGATACTGCTATGTCGCTTAGAAAATTATAGAATTAGAATTTGAGTTACTGCTTTTTCGTTAGCTCTCCTCATACATGTTTGTATGGAAAAATATAAAAAAATTCTTTCGCATCAAATATGTGTTGTTTCAAAGAAAATAAATATTAAAAGATATTTATTTATATTCATTTATCATTTATTAACGAAATACAGAGTTTACAGCTCATCAAAAGTTAGCTGTCTGCTACAACCCCGCAGGTTTCCTTTATTCTCATCGAAAGTTAAAGGCAATATGTGAGGTGATAAGGCTTCAATACTTATTATTTGCTGTTGCTCACGAGGCACAGTTTCATTTACTTTCCTTTTACGGCTTGGTATTGTAGAAATTTCAAGCACTGATGAAACATTTTCCTCTCCGTGATCTCGCAATGCCATCCCTTGAGCTTGACGAGAATCAACAATTTCAGGCAACTGCCAATTCATATAAAACGCCACAAGCTTCTCCCAGAAAACATCATCTCTTTCTATAATTTCTATTTTTAGTGGTATACTTTCGCCACTCCACACAGCAAATAAACACTTTTGTTTGCGTGTAATGTGGCGTTGCCCCTGAATTTGGTAATAACAATTACAATATTTGTTTAGACTAGTCAGTTCACTTTTTTATCATGTTTCCATATTTGTATTTTATTTGCTCTTATACTATTCTCCAGGCCATTCTTATAGGCAACTATAGAACATTACATTTCCACAATCGTGTTTAGACCTATTAATCCATCTGGCGTGGCACCAATAAACGGATAATCCACAAGGCTCGATTGTTACATTGTCTTGCTTCGCCAGTTGTTGCAAAGCCAGTTGTTCATTTTAGACTCCATGCGCAACTGCTTTTATATTGCAAATATTTTATTTGAACAAAATAATTTTAACTAAGTTGGCTTTACTTTACGCAATTCGAACCAGTCACTGCTATCCCTCTTGTAATTTTTGCTTATCACTATGGAATTTGAGTCAAATTTGTTAAAAAATTGTTTGGCATTTCTTGGCTAGCTCTTGAACAAATCGTGTTAGGAATGACTGCAGTCAAATGTGTGTAAGACGTTGCAAAACTGTTATCTTTAACTTCACTGTAATTACAATAAAGATAATTAGTTAGGTACTTTATTATTAAAAAAAATACTATATCTTGTGTTATAGCTTATAGCAAACAGAGAAGTCACTTTCTTACTTATAAATGATTGATTTTAGAAATTAAAAAGATATTAGATGTACTGATACATACCCAATAGTTTATGAATAATCAAAGTTTTACCCGATGTACCTAAATAGGTTTATGTTCACAACACAATAATACAACATTCGTTACCGCTTGTGTGCGGATTGCGGAGCATCATATTAGCGCTGTTTATTGTTCGCCGTGGCAGCATCTTAGCGCTCCAGGCGCTCTGACAAGCTAATGAATTTGGAATATAAGTATTTCGATTTTATGTTATTACTCTTTCAAAAATTGAAAACTGTGGCAGCTATGTATTGTGAGAATAATTTATATAATTATATTATGCATAATCGATAATCTATAACATAGTCAGTCATATAAGACTTTTATGAAAATAATTTGTGTAAAAATGTTACATATTTCATAATCACTTGGCCATGGATGAATTTATATTTTATTACGACGCTTTCTTGTACAAATCCTTCGTAGAACTTTATTTCTCTAATTCCTTATTTTATTCTTCTAATTATATATTTATAAGCACAGAAACAATAACACATTAAACGCAACAAGAGTATAAAATTAGGTCCTAATTATATGTGCCCATAGTTACATGAAAAGCCTATTTGATTCAAAGTATTCAGTCTATAACATAAAACATGAAATTACGAACTCAAATCGGCGTATTACAATAACAAACAGGTTTACGTAAAATTTCGTGCAGCGGAGACGCAAGCGACATGACCTATCTCTCACAGGGCTCATAGCCGAATGATGAGGTCTGGGCGGGGCGTAAACTAACAACTGACACTCAGCACACCGCTTATGCTATTAAGGTTTAAATTGCTGAAGCGTTTGATATATATGGGATCTACCGAGCGTCAAAATCATAGACGTTTGGCAGATTTTATTTAATTTTACAAAATATACACGTATAATATGAAAATAAATTAGGTAATTCTTTAGTTCATTAGGTTTCCTACAATATTATTAAAAAACATATGTCAGCTTACGATCAAAATATTGCAAACAGTGAGACGAAAGATTATTTTCTGCCTCGATTTTGTGATTTTTTTTCCCGTGATTCTATTTTACATACATGAAAAATTCTTTCAAAAGTCTTTTGTTCAGACTTTTGACTTTAAGCTCTATTTTTTGCTAGGTTGTAATACGTACCGTTATGGCTAGATGCGCGACGAAAAATTAGGTGTTTCACGGCTTCTGAGGTATAACAGCGCCTTAATGTCTTTTATTTGGTACTGTGTTTTACAATATCAGTTTAAAGTGACATACACTAAGCTACGCTTCGTTTATTAGTTTTATTTATTTTAATGTATTTCTAATACATCTTTTTTTACAAACAACATACAAATATCTATAGCATTAACGTTACGGTGGAAGGGCGCTGCCTCGCCTACTTTGACAATGCATAATTAAATCGCTCATTACTTTGAAATGTGAAGTCTAAACTTGTTTTTCTCTACCTTAAAACGGTTCTTTCATAGTAGTGATAATTTTTAAAAATATTTGTACTACATAACTCTGTTATACAAATATATGCGAGACGACAGTTAAACTTACATAGTTACTATATGTACAATAAATTGGCAATTCGCCCGAGCAGAAGCGGGGACCTAACCACCAGTCGCTAAAATTAACACAATCTCAAGGTCAATGAGAATGAGACTACTTTCTAATACTTAAGTACTACTTACATTACATTACGTTTTGTACACAATATACAGACAATGATGTTACAAAAGTAAAAAGAAGTAGATATATAGGCGTACTAAAAGCAGGACGCTAAACATAAGCCAGTTGGCAAGTCTGACATATGTGTGTGTGACGTCGCAAGCCGGCCCGAAAGTGAAACTGACACATCTTGTGAAATTAAAATAAAATAAAATATAGGGTTATCGATGTGTGCGTTAGTGTACCGTTTCTACGGATTGATTACTACGTAGGTAACGTATGTATCTACCCCTTTCTTGTAATATCATTGCCTCAAGAGAATATTTTTATTGTAACTTTTTGTTTACAAAGAAGTTGTAGAAAATATACAAACTAAAACACTTTGAAGTTAAAACAACTATTACATGAAGACATAAATACGCAAATAAAACTTTTATTGGACATAAACTGGCGTATAACTAATGGTTTTTATCTCCGACGGTATATTTGCGGTTCTGTTATAGGAGCAACTTCACATACTGTGATATTAAGTATATATTATGTTTGTAAATGACAATAGTTACTTTGTATTCACTACCACATATCTATTTTTGGATTGTTCTTGATCTAAATCGCTCAAACAATCTTAAAATATACATAATCTTCAAAAAACAGCTTGCTTGTTAAAAATCTTTAAGACAAAAATCTTAACATTGCCTTCGATCAAGACCGAATCATCTCGACTTGGTAAGTAAACCTTACTCAAGTTATGAGACCTACAACTTTGTTCTGTATTTCCGTCTGTTCGATGGCCGAAAAAAAGCTTCTCTTAAATTATCTATATCTCATCCACGCCCATTAACAAATATCGTATAAAAATCGTGTATCTATTTTGTAATTTCTTTCAGCAGTTGCCATAGTCAATATTTGAATATACTTCTAGAGAAATCAATAACCAATTTAGCTCTATCTCGTCTATAATCTTACATAGTGTGCTAAGTTGGCACTGTTCGTGAGAGCACGACAAAATTATACATTCTCAATTAAATCCACTAGCGCAAGCTCGGTTACCTACCTGCCAACAAAATACATATCCCACTTCGAATAATGACGTCGATTTCACCTAGATAGTCACTTCACTACGATCGATTCCGGAAGTCAGCTGAACTGTATTCAGTAAGAACCATCCAAGCAGATATAGATTCTCAAACTTGGCGACGTTTCCTCTCTAACAGTTTGAGTTTAGTTGCATTGAGTTCGTCACTTTCAGATGGAATTAGTGATTAAAGGACATCAGTAAGGCTACCTAGTATACTGACTGAATAATTGACTAGTTCTTGTAGCTGAAGCTGAAAAAATATTAATGGATAGTAAAAAACATTATTATAGCATAGACGCAGACATTCGTATAGGATCGCTCCTTTTTACTGCTTTTCGGGTTACTAGTAAAAGTCAAGGAAAACGTCTAGCGTCGGTTTAAATGAGCTATCTACTAGGTGAAGAGTTCTTTGGAGTGCGACGTAAAGGTCTTGTGTCTCACGGCACGCACCGCTTAGTTTTGAAAGTGCTGTAAGATGTAAGCTTTACCAGTCAACGAAAACACGTGGAAACACATCTTCTTTCTAAATATTTCGTTTTCTTAAATCTTTCTGTGAGTGAGTTTAATTGTAAAATAACAGTTTGTGTTTATGTGCCTGTTGCCAAATTTAATGATTTTAGACCAACTTTTAGTACCATGATGTACATTTGTTTTGTCTATTATTTACAGCAGTTAGGTGTTAAGCTCGTATGATGACGTTAAAGTCATTCGTTCGGTCATTCGTTCGTTGTGATTTATTGCGAGTGGACGTGTGACAATTCTGTATTTGCTGATTTTAATTTTTGTTGAGGAATACTGTGTAATAGTTGTTTGCCGAAATCGGTACCTCTCTTACTATCTTGTTGAGGTTCCCATATATAAGCGGCGCCATATTGGCATTTGTATTGCGCCATCCTGCTTTTGCACTGGTGAGTGACCGAATCACTTATTTTAATAAATATTAATTAGAAAACTTGGAAAAAGACATTTGGCTGCCGACTGAGGTTTGAACCCGCGGACACTTGAGCGCGTCCATTGTGAGCCACTTCTTATACCGCTAGACCACCAGTGAGTGAAGTTCGCAGCGCTAAATTGGCGGCCGCTTTTGGAATCAATACATTTTGTGATTCGCACATAGTATCAAACACAATCGTGCAAGATGTCGCATAAACAAACTAATATCTCTTCAATGCCTGGTAACGCACAATCATCTAGTTCTGCAGAGAACGTCACTCAAAGAAAACGCAAGCAGCCTGAGTCTGAGTTTGCGGAAGCTATTAAATTATTGTCCCAGGATTTTAATAAAAAAATGGATGATTTGAGAAATGATCTGAATCTTGCGATGACCAATTTGTCGATAATATTAAAAATATTAAATCAGAGTTGGCAAAAGTTTCCGAAACTACAATCCACATAAAAAAGACCTCGATACTTTGCGCTTTGACCACACAGCTTTAGAAAAGAATGTCAACAAATTATCTACTCAACAAAAAGGGTTGGCGGAGGAAGTGACAACAATCCAAAAATCTTTACAATTCACTATGGATTCTCAAGAGGAACTTAAAAATCATATTAACACTGTTTGTCAACAAACTGGGAATTCGGAGAGCTTAAGTCAAACAATAAGTAATCTGGAATTAAAGATTGACTCTATGGAACAACAGGCGCGCCAATGCAACTTGGAGTTATGTAATGTCCCTGAAAAGCGCAGTGAAAACCTGCTAGCTATCATGGATAATATTACATCTAAATTAAATTTCACACTGTCACACAAGGATATTTTAGTTATTCACCGAGTGCCACATGCGCACAAAGATAATAAAAGACCGAAAAATATAATTGTTAAACTAAGTTCCCGTATGCTAAGAGACAACTTATTGAGTACATTCAGATTGGCAAAAGGACTCAACACAGAACAGTTAGGCTATACAGGCTCCTCACATCCAATATTTATTCATGAACACTTAACGCTACAAAAGAAGGAGTTGTTTCGGGTGGTTCGAGACACAGCTAGAAAATACAACTTTAAATATGTCTGGATTAAACATGCCACTATCCTTGTACGGGAAGCTGATGGTGAGGCGGCTATCGCTATACGCTCTAAACAGGATATTGCTAAAATTAAACCGAAAGCGAAGCCCAACAAGCAATAGTGATAGTGCTGAGTACTTTACCTACTGTATAAACGTTAAATCAATAATATTATTGTGCTGTTTTTATAATATTCACTCTCTGTATTTTTTTGGATCATTTGGGAAATATTGTAATAAAATAAGATGTTACATGGTGATGTTACATAGTTTTGATACGTATATAATAGAAGGATATCTTGGCAGTTGTCTAATGCGGTTATATCTATATTTACACTTAATAAAACTAAAAGTAATCTATTATTTTTCAACATTGCCTAATACGTATTGGACTTGGGTCATGGATAGTTTGGCACCTTGTGTTAGGATTAATTGTATTTACGGTTTGACTGTATTCGTAATTATAGTATTCTCAGGATTTTAATGTTGGATAACGTAACTGTATATTATCAAAACTGCAGAGGACTTCGTACGAAACTAAACACTTTGTATATGAATATATTATCTAACTCGTATGACATTATAGCTCTTACAGAGACTTGGCTGACACCGCATATATTTGATCATGAAATAGTGGACGACCGTTATGTGGTCTATCGTTGTGATCGCGATCGAGTCGCTACAAATAAGAAAGAAGGTGGTGGAGTTCTTATAGCGGCACTGAAGTCTCTTAGATCTGAGTGCATACCTAATTATTTTAATTCCCATTCTCAAATAGAAAACATTTTCATACAGCTCCCGGCCGCTCATAATCAAAAATATTTATTTGGTGTAGTATATATTCCCCCAAGATCGTCGGAACAGGTTTACTTATATCATTTCGAAACCGTTCAGAGTTTATTAGATCAATTCTCCTTTGAACATGTTTGTTTATTTGGTGATTACAACCTACCAGACATTGAATGGGTTCCTGTAGTGAATAATACTGTAACAACATTATCTTGCGCGGGTCCCTCACCCTTAGCTAGGCATATGGATAATTTTATATCCTTACTTGGTGCTTCACAAATGAATAATTTAAAAAACTGTAAGAACCGAATCTTAGATTTAGTCATATGCAACATCAATAATTGTTCTATTAACATACCACCCAATGTCCTTTTGCCACCGGATAATTATCATCCACCGTTCTACGCTATCATTGAGTATAAACCCAGATACCAGACCTTGAAGCATGCGCATATTGTTAGATATAACTACTACAAAGCAAATTATGAGCTTATAAGTGAGGAATTGGCTGATATTAATTGGGAAGCTATGTTAGCCGGGTTATCTGCTGAGGAGAGCCTAAATGTATTTTATGATATTATCTTTACTGCTGTCAAAAATCATACCCCTCTATCAAAACCGCGGTCGTCTAAATTTCCAATTTGGTTTTCTAAATCGCTAATACGTATCTTTAGAAGTAAAAATAAGGCTTGGGTGAAATGGAAAGTTTATAGTAATGTATATGATTACGAACAGTTTTCCTACTTACGTCGTAGATTTAACATAGAGTGTAAAAAACATTATAGACAATAATACATGAAGTCTGTTGAAGAGAATGTTAAGAGGAATGTAAAGTATCTGTGGAGCTATGTTTCCAATCGCAAAGGCCAGAGTGGTATTCCATCTTCGATGACGTATAATAATCAGTTGTCCAGCGACCCAGTTGAGATCTGTAACATGTTTATGAACTTCTTTCACTCAGTTTATGAGACTACTACATTTAACATAAATACATGGTCACCTTCCAAGGAGACCACGGCTAGTTGCACTCTTATGACTGATATCTCATTCAGTTGTGAACAAGTTCTAAAAGCCTTAAAATCTTTGGACTCTACTAAAGGCCCTGGGCCGGACCACCTGCCACCTTACTTTCTTAAAAAAACAGCTGAACACATTCACATACCGCTCTGCATTATATACAATAAATGTATGCGGGAAGGATCTTTCCCTGAAATATGGAAAAGAGCAAACGTTACTCCCGTACATAAATCTGGTTCTAAGCAAGAAATAGAAAACTATCGGCCGATATCTATATTGTCTGCCTTGTCAAAGCTTTTCGAGAGGCTTGTACACGACGCCATTCACCCCAATATTTACAAAATTATTATAGCTCAACAACACGGATTCGTAAAAAGTAAATCAACAACTACAAATTTATTAATTTTTACTGATTATTTGTTTACAAATATGGACCAACAAACCCAAGTGGACGTCGTTTACACGGACTTTCGAAAGGCTTTCGACAAGGTGGATCATGAATTACTGTTAAAAAAAATTGCATTTAATGGAATTCGAGGGAACCTCCTCCGATGGTTTTCTTCATATATCACCAATAGAACTCAAAAGATTGTCATAAAAGGATTTAATTCAGCATCAATAACCGTAACGTCCGGCGTGCCCCAGGGCTCGATCCTCGGCCCTCTTTTGTTTATCTTATTCGTAAATGACATCGGGGACTGTTTTAGACACTCTAAATTTCTACTATATGCAGATGATTTAAAAATATATAAGACTATTAAAAGTCCATATGATTGTGTCCTAATCCAAGAGGATCTAAATAGGCTTGTTAGTTACTGCTCTGATAATAAATTGTACTTGAGTGTCTCTAAGTGTTTCTCGATTTCATTTACGAAAAATAAAAACCCTGTTAATAACAATTATAACATAGATAATTCATCTTTATCTAGGGTGACGTTAGTCCGAGACCTCGGGGTACTGCTTGACAGTAAGTTACATCTTGACCAACACATAGATGCCATAACAAAGAACGCGTATCGTTTATATGGATTTGTAATGAGGTCCGCAACTGAATTTAAATCGGCTAGCACTTATTGTCATCTGTACAAATCTTTGATAAGATCCCAATTGGAGTATGCCGTAACAATATGGAACCCGTATTATAAAAAATATGTGGATATATTAGAATCAGTGCAACGTAAGTTCCTTAAATCGATGCATTACAGATGTTTTCATAGATTCGTCACTTATGAAGAGCTACTTAATACTTACAACCTGATGAACCTTAAGTCCAGACGACTGTTTCTGGAAGCAATGTTCTTATTTGATATTTGTAATAATAGATATAACTGCCCTGATATCACCAACAAATTGTGTTATGTTGTACCAAGAACTGTCATTCGGCGGGAGGTGCGTGCACATCCTGTCTTTGCCGTTACCTCTTGTCGCACTAACGCTGGAGTTCGCGCACCTCTTCGTCGTTTGTGTCATAATTATAATACATTTTTTACAGATTGCGATTTGTTTGCATTGCCTGCTAATAAATTTCGTAATAGTATAATCCTAAATATTAATAGCTTCGTTGAATAAAATTTGTATACACAGCAGTAATTTGAATTGTATAAATAATTAAGTTTTTGAAATTAAATTGGAAATATGTAATAATATAATTAAATTAAATTGTTAGTTCACTATTAAGTAATCTGTGAATAACAGTGTGAGTGCACATTTGCTCAAATGTAAATGCTATGCAAATTTGTATTATATATTGTGTAACTGTTAGTTATTCCAAATAAATAAATAAAAAAAAAAAAAAGCTTATATTTCCTAATGGCATTAGACATGTATTTTTTTTACTGTCAATGTTTTGGTACATTATGTAGACAGAGATTTATAACAACTCAATTACACATTAATTATGTCAAAAGCAAATTAAATACTATTCAAGTACCTTTGTCACAAAATATTTCCAATTTCAGAAGACTAAGTAAGTTGAACTCGATTTGGTTAGCAAATTCATATCATCGGTAGGTCTACTTAGACTGGATATTTTCACACAGAAGAAAATAAACGAAGTAGTACACAACAATATACGCAAATCATATTTTATCATTTATATTTTCAGGAATAGTAGTCTAGGGCTAGGTAGCCTATCTACGGAAGAACATAGTTCGGTATATAGGTACCCAATATACCGCAGGCTAAAAATATGAAGACGGGTCCCGCGACAAATTCTTCCTACGGGATCGAATGCTTACCTATCTATTTAGATGGAAATAATAAAGTTGTGTTCCTAAAAGGGGTTATAGGTGAACTATTCACTTCGCTTTCATTTTATTTTTATTATCGTTTAGGGACACGACGGGCTTTGCGTGCGATAAATAGGGATGCTATGTTATGCCTATACCAGTAGAGAAATAATAATTAATTAAAAAAATCGTAATTACATAGATTTACGCTTGTGTCATCCTCCTAGCATTTATTCCTGTTTGAAACCGGGGTCGGCTTTCGAGTCTATCCGGATTTGACTCTTCGCAACCCAAAGGGATAGCTATATTCTATGGTTTAAACTTTGTCATTCAATTTATAGGTACTGACTCCCTATAAAGACTGTCAAAGTAATTCATGACTGCCGGGACCGATGGCTTAACAGACATTATATTACACGCACTCGCACATACATATTTTGGTGGTTGGGGTTAACGTCTCACAATAAACAGCAAGCCCGCTAGAGCAAATTCGGGCCGATCATGTTCCTCGTCAAAATCTGACCAGAAAACCCAACCTAACGCCGATAAACGACCCGATACAAACAGAAACGCGTACCAGACTTTACTTTAAATGAGTTTCAACAACCGTAACACAGATACGAGTCAATAAACAAACTTCATTAAGCTCAGCATTTCACATCCATGTATTGCGAATCGGCATGAGCTCACTATCCATTAACAAGAGCATCAAACCTACTCACGACAGGCAATAGTGCCAAAGCAGTACGATTACGTACCTAGTACAAAATAGAACTGCTTACATATGAATATACAGTGAGTATATACTTCGTACTCGACGTAGGCTATTCGTGTTACGGCGATATTGCTATTATTTCATCGGGTGAAGATCAGCCGTGACTGCCGTGGCTCGACGTAGCGAAAGGTTTATGCCACTTTGAAACTAGGCTGAATATTCTGAAAGTTTTGAATTGCTTTGCCTTCTAAAAAAAGTCCAATAAAAATATATGGCATAAGGAAAGGTATATAATTTAATATAATTTTCTGAAAATTAAAAATGTTTGTATACATATATGTCGCTCGTACCTAATTAGTATCACTCTGTTATTAAAGCTCGCGATTGTTAAATAATTTTGGCGAAGGCTAATTAGCGGCTTCATTTATTGTTCTAGTTTTCACATTGATTAGTATCACAGAATATTGATGTCTCAATAGTTTAATTAGCTACTGAGCTAATTAAACTTATTGGACATCAATATTCTACAGGAGTACATATTTGCTCCTATTTTTAGTTGCCGGGTTTTAAGAGACGTTAAAATTACTAATAAGTTAATTGGCAAAATAACGTTTGCATAATATATGCGATCCCACCGCGAGATTTCTACGTTAATGTGTTTTCTAATTAAAATTATATTTGTTATTTTCTGGTATTTAATGTTATAAAAATCTGCAATGCCTGTGAAAAAATTGACCGTAAGTAAAAAGCCGTCTAATCCAAAATATTTACCAAAGTAAAGTTGTAAAAACAGGTCAATCATGACTACCAGTCACAAATCACAAGCAAATAGCGCCAAATATTCTTGTTAACCGTTAATCATAACTGTCAGTGAAATTACATTGCATGTTCACAAAACTTAAATAGTAACGCAAATATCATATTTCAATACAACTCGGCAAAAATATTGGTTCTAGATGTTTGTAAGTGTTAATTGAACAGAAAACATGAAATGAGGAAAATGCCAAACTTCAACAAACAGTGAAATACGTCTACGATCATCGCGTGTGTAAGCATTACCTTAATATAAGACATAGGCAGTCAATAAATCATAAATTTTACTGTTCCGGTTTAAACACTCGCAGTATCAGTGCTAACACAATAAACAATAATTGTATAATCGGCAATCATCGGGCGAGAAAAAGAATAGCATAGGTACTCGTATGTATGAAAAAGATACCTCGCTCAAATTGATCAGCCCTAATTACATTATTGAAGGGAATTACCTCCAACCTAAATAAGACCACAGCTATATATCAAAGTCTGTCTAGTGTAAGTATACTATACAAGAACTAGTACAAGTCTCTAACAGAAGGCAGTAGATATCCTAGTAAAAGCAAAGACCAAATAAATAATAATTTTAGAAGAATTCTACGAATGCTTACACTAATCCTTTAAATTCTATTATCATTTAATGAAAGGAGCACGACGGAACAAACCTAAATTGAATGATCCCTTGTCTCGGTACCTGTAGCTATAAATTGACAATATATTATTTTCCATCAACGCTACTTCAATTTCTAAAGACGACGTTGGACTGCGGGCTCTAACAAAATAAAATAATTTGTTTTATCTCGCGGCCAATCTATGTACTTATCCTAAAGTTAGCAATAAGGAAAAGTACTTTATCATGAGTTGATTCTTACAGCTTGTACATCATTTTCATTAGGATTCGAAGAGAAATATAGAAGTACAAATAACAGTTTCTGTAATTTTAGCTTAATTTTTTTTTTTTTTGTTTTCTTTTTTATTTATTTATAGACTCACGACTGTATCCCCGAAGGGGTAGGCAGAGGTGTAATATTACACCCAAATTTCGCCATGAATTTTTAGGTTACACGTAATAGGGGGCGAGCCTATTGCCGGTACTGCGCACATCTCCAGACTCCGTGCTGCTACTGAGAATTTGGAAAAACCCAGAAACACTTTTGCCCGACCCGGGAATCGAACCCTAGACCTCCGATCAGCAGTCGCATACGCTATCCACTGGACCACGGAGGCAATCAACAAATAATTATTAAATATGTAAGTTACAACTTAAGTACCGTAAAACGGGGTGTATAGAAATTGCGGGGTGAATAGAAAAAATATCAGGAAATTCAAATTCAAATTCAAATTCAAAATCCTTTATTCATTTGGGTCACAATGTGACGCTTATGAACGTCAAAATAATAAATTTATAAAATAATTACTTATACTCAAATTTAAAACATTATTACTGTATGCTTCTACATTTACATTTACTGCCACGTTCGCAAAGCAATAGGTAGAACCATGAGAAAGAACGGGCAATAAAACTCACGGTCACTCTTTTTCATCGCCAAGTTTTGCATAATACACAATTTACATTTTGTAAGGTGCTGCAACTGTTACACCTTCTATATTACTTGTATATATTTACTGTACATCATAATACTCAAGCATAATACTTTTGGTTAGCCTTCTAAGAATAGACATGGTGAAACAGGAGCATCCACTTACATTATATATACCTAATAATGCAGGCAATCCGCGAAAGTGATCAGAACCATGATGGAAATGATGCAGTTAATTATTAAAATCTAATACCAGCCCGCAAGACCGTCATCGACCAGTCATCGCAAGTAGCACCCGTTCACGAGTATGACGCATGTGCCAGCCATCATCCCTCTCGCCATATTAGAGGGAAAGGGATGACCCGACACACGACGCCACCACAAGAAATGACATTTTAGTGAGCATGACGACAACGGTATACGAACCAGCAGTAAGAAACAATCTATTGGTATACTGATCATGACCGCCAATTACCTCCATTTTCCAGATCGTTATTATTAACATAAGTTAGTGGAACACGTGAAGGAATGCAAATGTAGAAAGAATTTTGTGAAGGTGACAAGTGAACAATGATATGATCAGAGATAAATAATGTTAAACTACATTCAACAAATCATAAAAATATCCAAATCCTGCAAAAATCATGTGTTCACGAGGCACCTCCACTTAACATGTAAATAAAATAATCGTGAGTTAAACAAGCCTAAGCCTATCCCCACGGTGTCTTATCATTTAAAAATTCCTTAATAGTGTAATAACCCCTTTGTAAAAGAAAGTTCCTAATTGTCCGTTTGTATTTGTGCGTGGGTAAATTCATTATTTCAAGAGGCAATTTGTTGAAAAATCGTATACCAATCCCCGCAAATGAGTTCTGAACTTTATGTAGACGGTAGTTAGTTCCCACCAGTTTATGCTTATTCCTTGTGTTCACGTTGTGCAAATCACTATTTTTGCGGTATAGAATTAAGTTTTTCTTAATGTACATTAAGTTAGCATATATATATTGCGATGCAACTGTCAATATGTCTATTTCTTTAAATTTATTACGTAAAGAATCTCTAGCACCTAACTTATAAATTGCACGTATGGCCCTTTTTTGAATGACAAAAATAGTCTGTATATCAGCAGCTGTACCCCATAACATTATTCCGTAAGACATTACGCTGTGAAAATAACTAAAGTAAACTAGTCTAGCAGTATCTATATCTGTGAATTCCCTAACTTTTCTAACTGCAAACGCTGCAGAACTAAGTTTTACTGCGAGACAGGATATTTGGGCGCCCCACTGAAGCTTACAATCTAAAGTTACACCTAAGAATACGGTTGATTCGACTAGTTGAATTGTTTCCTTATTTAAAATTATATTAGTAGGAACACTTTTGACATTAGGCAAAGAGAATTTAACACATTTGGTTTTGCTTGAGTTGAGTACCAAATTATTTGTCGAAAACCAATCTAATACTTGTACAAGAGTGTTATTGACGGTATCAAAGTTACTTAATTTACGATCAACTTTAAAAATTAGTGACGTATCGTCGGCAAACAAAACAATATCACATAAATTTTGTACAAAGAACGGCAAATCATTAATATATATTAAAAAAAGAAATGGACCGAGAATAGAGCCCTGTGGAACGCCCATTCCTACTGGCAAACCTAGAGACCTACTCCCATTAACATCTACATACTGAATTCTATCACTAAGGTAGCTGGCAACAAGATTGAGTGCGGTATCTCTAATACCATAAAGTTTCAATTTAAGTAAAAGCGTATTATGTTCCACACAGTCAAAGGCCTTTGATAGGTCACAAAAAACACCAATGGCATCCTTCGAGTTTTCCCAAGCATTAAAAATATGCTTTAACAAAGTTACACCGGCATCAACGGTGGAGCGACCCTTAGTAAAGCCATACTGTTCACTGTGAAATAAATTATTTGCGTGAAAGTGGCTCTCTAGTTGATGCAAAATAATCTTTTCAAAAATTTTACTAATAGCAGGCAAGATAGAAATTGGCCGAAAATTACTAGGGTCGCTCTTTGATCCCTTTTTGAATAATGGTATTACTTTACTGTGTTTCATTAGATCAGGAAATACTCCTGTATCTACGCATCTGTTGAATATTGCAGCTAAATATGGAGCTAAGCTAGAAATAATTTGTCGCACAAGTTTAACAGAAATGCCCCATAAGTCAACAGATTTTTTATTATTGAGCGTCTTGAATACCTTCAGTATGTCATTGGTGTCAATATATTTAAAATTAAAAAGCACATCACACTCATTCACATTGCCCCTAACCAACATTTCTGCTTTGTTTGGACATGAATCTAGACAGCTGGTTGTGTTCACTGGTATGTTTATGAAGAAATTGTTAAATGTCTGAGCAACATCAGTTTTCCTAGTAATAATTTCACCATTCAATTTTAATTCATAATTGTTATCTACCAATTTAGCTCGACCAGTCTCATTGTTAATAATGCTCCAAGTAGTTTTAATTTTGTTCTTGGATTCTTTGATTTTATTGCTTAAATATAAGGATTTGGCTAAAGCACATGTCCTCTTAAAAATCTTGGAATAATTTCTAACATATTGAATAAATTCAGATTGAAAGTTTTCAAGGTTGAAATTTTATTATTTTGCGTTGAAGAATTTTGGTAGAATTTTAAATTTTAACATATCAACTTTTTTTCTTTGGGTTAGCAACAATTATTTATTGTAAAAATTGACATTTATCCTTCAAACTGTATTCAAAATCAACCTTCTGTGGACGTGTTTTATTCAACTGTCGAAACTCTTGATTTTAGGTCTGAAAAACTTGTGAATTGTGCTATTTAATGTGTTCATCTCATCAGGTGTACGATAAATTATAAAAATACAGTGAAGGTAAGTAAGAATCCGTTATTCAAGATCAAAAAATTGTTAAAATCACAGTAGGTGTAAATTTATTGTATAAAAGGGGACAATAGAATCTAGTGAAGGGTGAATAGAACTCCCCCCCGTGGGATCTCCACCTTGTCGTGGTGGGGGGGCTCAGTAACCGTGGATTGGTCACCCGCGGTGAAGCTAAGAGGGATCCAGGAGGGGACGCTCCGCGTGGGCTTTACGGAGGCCTGCGCAGGATGCGTCCAAAGGGGCGGGTGCGAGGGACAGTTCTTCTGTCCCTCGCAGTCAGGTGCGGTCGCGGGAGGAGAGGCGTGTCGGTGTTGCGTTGCCGCGCGCCCTATCTCCCGCGACCAAATGGGGGCGCACCATCGTTGCGTCGCGGTGGGGCTGCAGAGGAAGAGGAGATGCGGTGTTGCGTTGCCGTCCTCCCTATCCTCTGCGGCCGCTGAGTGTTTTGGCGGCGGAGCCCAACACCTTCATCCACCGCCAAGGGGGTATTGTTCGGGGCCTGCCTGACCATCTGGCGGGCCAATACCCGTCGGGGGGTAGCGTGTAATGCTTCAGCGATACCCGACCCTCCGACACACGGGTACGTGAGGAACAGGAACACGGGTTGGTTTTTAGTCAGTAAGAGTCTGACAGTCCCCTTCGTCCTTCCCCCAGGGCGGAGGGACTCCATGAGGATTTTCCAACCCGACACCAAAAAAATGAGAGAGGAATAATAGAAACGCTTAATGTGTGAATAGGAACGAATGAGGGGTCAATAGAGATAAATAATTAGGGTTGTCAAAAACTAAATAACTACCTACTTTGATAGTTTCTGTATTCATTATTACTTAATATTAAGTCCTTAATCCAAGGTATAAATAATATTTTTTTAAGTGATCATTTTCATTTACAGGTTCATACCACTGTAGGTATTATCCCGCGTGTATACGTATATACCCGATCCTGTTAAATTAGAAGTTGCAAAAAATGTGGTATACACAAATCGGTGTTGTATCGTCACAGTAACGGATATGAAGCATCATGGAGGCCAAAAAGCTTTATCCGATGAAACTGAAATGTTATAATAATATTTCGTGATACTTGTTAAGTTCAGAAGATTCATTGTTTATTTATAAGCGGGTTTATGTACAAGCGACTTTTAATTCAGAATTATATTTTAAAATAGTTTTAATTTTGTTATTTTTATTAATTTAAATAAAAATACGATTAAGAAGTACCTATCTTGTGTGATTTATTGAAAAGAGATAACATTTCGTAAAAATGAAATGATTTAAAATACAAACATCCTTAATTATTTATGTTTATTCTTACACATAAATAATTTTAATCACAAATCTTGAAATTAATTTAACATTTACAAATCAAAACAAATTTTAAACACACAACCTTACATTTTTGCATGTTGGATAACTCATTTTTGGCAGCCCTAACAGTTTTTCCATGCACCCCTTTATGCATTTCTATTGACTCCAGTCGTCGGGTGAATAGAAATAATACATATTTTATTAAAAATCTAGAAAACCTTTGCTTAAAGTTAAAAAAAATATTGTTTTAGCTCTTTCTTTATGGTACCGGACAAGTAATAAAATAGCCCGTGATTATAAAAAAAATGAAACAGACTACAAATTCTTAGGACAAAGTTGAAAATTATTGCTATTCACCCCGTTTACTTATAACACTACTAGTTAGGTACATTATTTTACGGACGATATGACAGACAGACCTAATGCGGTCCATTCGGGCTCAACTCGGGCTAGACCCTCTAGAAGCGTAAATAGAGTTCCATTACTGAAAGTTTCAGTTAACAACAAACTACACGCTAGTTAGTAGGTATGCCGCGAAAGTTAACAAAGTAGTACCGCTTAAAAACGTGATATCTGCAAATGTCACCACATGACCTAACTACGAATGATGGATTAATTTAAACTGGCTTCTATATTATGTTAATTAATGTTGCTACCTCATAAATATTCAGCGATACATTATTCCTACGAAACGCCTATTTCTGTTTAAAGTAAAGGTCATAGGTTTAGGGTGTACTGAGGACTTTTTTAACAGACAAGAATACCGTCTTTGTTTAATGGAGTAATTATAAGTTTCTAAGTGTTTGCTTTCTTGGTTTCAGGTACAATACTATCACGATTTCAATCTGGTATTTCTGACAGAAATAACATTTTAGTGAAGTAACTACATCCTACGGAAGATAGCAGCTATAAATCTGGAATGCCTGCACATGAAAGGGGTTCGTAAAGATGCTATATGAGGTGTTATTTTAGTATTTTGTTATAAACTGGTTAAAAGTAATTACATTTTACGATTTGAAGAATGATGGTCAACGCAAATGTAGCTAGTGTATTAACAGACTATTCGGTCTTCTTAACTAGCTGAGTAAGTATTCCTTGTCTTTTGACGTCAATTTATACGTAAAAAAAGATGATCAGTTGAATAGTTTAGACGCTGAAGCCGCACAAACAATCTAAAATATTTATTTTGATTGTTGGATGATAATCGCTTAGTATCAGCTGGTCTCGTTATTCACAAAGTGAAGAAGAGAAATAAAATAATGACCTGATCTGAGGAACACAACTTATCTAGTTGATGCCGCTCAATTTATAAACTTGTCAGCCTCCGCTAACCTTCTTATCAACTGATTGTCCTCTTTGCAAGTTGTGAAGTGGCAAATTGAGCAAAAGTGGATTAATAATGTAAAATGATTTATCGGATACCTGCTTAATACATTCTAGCATGTTATCAAATTTCTAAAGGTACATGGAAAGGCTACGTTATATCGGTTGGGATTACTTAGGTCATTTTTCCTTTCCTGGGTTAAGGTGCGAAGGCAGCTATACCTTGAACAATCGACGTTTGCCTTTGGATTCCCTATAATGCTCAGAATGAGTTCATCAATAAAGTAAAAAACTACAAAAAAGTAAAAGTCTCCTTATTAACATGTGTATATTTAACGTTAAGGAATGGTGATAACAGTAATAACTTCCTATTATTTCAATTGATATTATTTGGAAATTATTTTTGATAGTTGTATTCTATCATTACAAGTCCTATACCTTAGTAGAAAGTCTAACACATTGTAAGGTTTGTTTACTTTTTGTCTCTTATTAGAAATCACTAAAATGAGTATAGCTCTTATGGTGTATTTTCACATAAACGTGCCATAAGGTATGCAGCGCACCTTACAAGTAGGTTTATCGCTTTCTTATCTACCGAAAAAGAAGCTTGGCTGACCGTAATCTGTCTTACGTACATCAGTGAATTCTGTACAAATCAGATACAGGGCACAAAGGGCCCCGTGAAAGGTCACGACGGGCAAGTAGTTGTTGAGTCATTCAGATACGGTACATCACTGTCGGAATCGATTGTTCAACGTGAATAGGAAAGTCTAGTACGTTCTGGTTGTTTACGCGATGGAATAAATAATGAGGGATGAACGTGTTTACTTTGGTTTTGTAATTTTATTTTATTTTGAATGAGTTCTATTAATCCAAATACTTAAATCGGCTTAATATAGAATAGCAGGAAGATATGAGTATTTCGTAACAGGTGATTAATAGCTTTAGTAAACAAGCAAACAGTCTTTCACGGCCTACATTTACCTAAGTACGTAACATATTCGCCACTATTTTTATATTTTTTAAAGACAGCTGCCGCCTTATAGCTTTATTCTGTTCTGTTTTGCGAACGAATTTACAGACATTAAACCTACAGCCACAGGCATGGGCACGAAACAACAACGCGTGAAATCGAACCTACAACACCGGGAGCAGTGTTCAGAAAACGCTATACCATGCCACCATACGCGCAGTGAGTTATTAACGACCTTTGTATTCAATTAGAGCAGAGGATCTGCTTATCCCTTAAAGATCATAACTTCTGATTAGGACATCTTACGATTGCCGTTTATGTTGTTAACCTTGTACCTTGACAACACTGAAGTCGATCACGTCTAGCGGTTCCTCACGATCGCTTATCGCACTTTCATGGATGTCATCATCATCTTCTTGCCCTGGTCCCAATCTATTTGGGGTCGGTGCAGTACGTCCTTCGCTTCCATTCTTTTCTGTCACCCGTCATCTGATCATTTACCCCTTAAACAAAATAATGCATATACTTGTGATATGTACCAACAAGATACAATATTTACCTTGTGGTCGTCAAAATGATTACAGAAAATGCTGGTATGTACTACATTCATGCATTTGAACGAAAGTTTCAGTGCCGGTCTTTCAGCAAATGTGTCGTTAGGTTTAGATATATAAAATGTTACGGAATTGTCATATCAAAAAAATACGAAATCGATATTGATTTCATATCCATCTTCTTCAAATAGAATAAAGTAAATATCAAAAGTTTTAATATTTAATTAAACGAAATATTGTAAACTAGAGGTGCCTGTATTTTGACGACATTTCTAAATTTAGATATTATGTACAAATTATACACATTACAATAATATATAACTTGTAATCAAAATGTGTTACTAGTTATTAATTCATAATGTGCCTAGCGGTGGACGTCCAAGCGACTCGGAGTGACCAACATTCTGATCAAATACAAATTAGATTTTTTAATTAAGAAGCGGAACCTTTTGGTTCAGACGAAAACGTCAAACATAATAAAAGTGAGTCGTCATTAGAAAACATATTAATATGAAAAGATACTGATTCCTTTTAGAGATAACATTTCTATTCCGAAATAAGGATTAGTACTATATTAGCGCTGGTTTCCTTAATGAGGTTCTTCGTCGGATTACTGATAACGAAGCTACTTTGAATCGTAAATAAAAGGATATTTATTTTGGCCCGTCCGTTCAGTAATTATTCATCTGGATACTAATGTTATTTTGGATCGTTCAAAAATAAGATGACTTGCTACCCAGCCAAGTCAAGTACCTAGCGTCCGATATAAGCAGTTTTTGTCGTGATTTTGCCGTTGTACTTATGTTGTACTTATGCGAACACTAAAATATATACATATATATATTCAATAATACATATATGTACGGTGGGTACGGTTGTTCTGCAACACATCAGTAGTCCATATATCTTATGCTTTTCAAATAGCCTAGCCGCCATATATTATTTAACGGATTTTTAGATAAATGTCGAAAATATAGTTTAACGTATAAACAAATTAAAGCACTTACGAATTAATATCAAAATATATATCAGAATAATATCGTAAGCAGAATTAATTAAGCGTTTCAAGCATAGCCGTTTGCAATGGTCGAATGATCGCAGATCTCTAGGTTGATACAGTTATTGGACTATTATATTATCTTTAATGAATGTCCTAGAACATTTACCTAGTTTAAGATGATCAGTACTAGTACCTAGCATTATAAGCTCTGGCTCTATGATCGATGTACTATATTAGGTACCAGCTTTCTCTGGCAGCTTTGCCACTTGTTTGATATATCGATAAATTATTCACCAAAATCTTCATGAATGTCTTTGTTTACCGGTGAAAACCACATGAAAATCTGTTCAGTAATTTTTAAATTTATCTCTAACAGACAGACAGTTTGACGCCGCGTCTGTCTGTAATGTATGCCTATACATATGATAAGCGAGTGTGAAAATAATACGCTACATGGTTAGGTATTCTCTTTATACAAAATAATCGATTGGTTTTACAAAGTTTCCGTGTTTAATTTTATCGCTACAGTTATTTCATAGGTCTATTAAATAATGTGTATTAAGAAATTATGCACGTACTAAGTTCGTGACAAGCCCTCCACCGTTGAGTTATTGTTCATAATGATTTGTTGCCCACTAATTAATTTCGACCGGACGCGAAATTGACCTATGTCAACAATTGAATCGTTTTATTCAACCCGAAGTACAGAAACTGTCAAACAAACCTCGACGTTTTGTCATTGGGGTTAAAGATTAGAATTGTTTGATGTGGTTTTAATTTACCGTGCTTAATATTAGTACTGTATAGTATGTAATAGTAACATAAGTATGTATACAAGGGAGTACAACAAGGTCGGCACGTCCGGTGTCTGTATTGCCAGACGAGAAATTAATGGTGCGAGATTTTATAACTTAGAGGGAAAGTTTTGCAAACGTGCTGCAAAAAAACAGTCTGTAGAAACCATAAGACGTTACGTTATTTGAATATTAGGGTGTAATGATTAAGTGTTACTTAACACTTAATGATTTTTTTTTAACAGACTTTTGCTACAAATTAATTTCGAACATCTTTCCACTAAAAGAACGACAAATTTGTCCTATTTGTGTAGCCATTATATTAATTAATAATATAATTATTTTTTAATGTCACTTGAATTCAGTTTTCGAATTGTTTTTTCGTAAAAGTTTACGCAGGTAAGAAAACTTCTTTAATTTGTTCATATTTCGATATACAAATGCCTTGTTTAAAATTAAAACTATTAGTGCTACATTCTCAAACTACACTTTATGTAAGACTTTAATTTTTACATAAACTCTATCCACAGTTTAACACTGTAATTATAAATTATAACACACACGATTGACTCATTAAAGTGTCAATTCCGTCTAAGATTACGAACACGCTACCGAACCTATGATACAAATAAGTAGGTAGGTAGAAGATATAGCCACGGACCGCAAAACCAGAGATATATTAAACAATATACACCAGACAGTACAATAGACATCTATTAACTACCTTGATTGTGGATTGGTACAAAACACACGTTCGAGAGATACAGATATTTCGTAATAGGTTAACAACAACACCAAAACCAACCTACTTGTCATAGATTTGGTGTTATAGTGTTGTTACATTTCCACTTTTAGCTTTATGCAACACGCTTAGTGAAAACTTCAACTCTATCTATCACAAATTCATATAAAATCCGCAAACAGAGAGACATACTGTCTATAAAAAGGGTATTTTTTAAGATACGTTGGGTACGAGACTCTAATAATTATAAGCAAACAGATCAGACCCGTTGATTATCGCAAATAACGAACAGAAAAGTGAGCAAGGCAGTTTGTAATCAGCAAATCTCTGCTAGTAAAGGGTTTACAATCACGTCTGTGTCATCTAGCTTTGTGCCGAAACGTCACCGATGCAGTCAATGACAGCAATCAGTTCTTGGGTACTTTACATTTCATTTCTGCTTCTATTAGAACAGGTAGCTAATCTAGTAGAGGAATAACTGAAATGTAGACACTAAATTACGTAATTATCATTTCCCTTAAAATCAAATCTTGAACAAACTCTTATCCACTGCTTTTTAATTCAATTATCGTATGCTCAGTGAACGCAAATAATGTACTATACACCTAGTATTGAGTACTTTGCATCATCAACAGTTACTTATACGCCCGTCAACAGGCCTTCACAAATCAGAACAGAGCTAAAGAAACGGACATTATCAATTATTTTTGTAGACAACACGTGCTTTATACCCCACTCCATTCCTCATTAAGCAGTCCGTATTTTTTTATATTCCTCAGCACGCAAACACCGCGATTAAATGTGAATAATTATGACATAACAACGTAATTATGAATAATTATAATGAATACGGCACCTTAGCTGAGTAAAAGAATTTTAATGAAATTCATAAAATTGTATGAGACGACATTATTAACGGGTTCAATTACCACACTTGACGCTCATTATTTCCGCTAAGTAAAATGCATAATATAAGGCTGTATACGAGGCAGATTAATTACGGCAAACTCTACAACGATGTATATGACGATGGATATTGTATCAAGAAAAGTATTTCGAACTGTATTCATAATAATTAGACAGCGTAATGATTTTAAATATAGTTCGGAATACTAAAATAAAACCTTACGCTAACAGATAAAAACGTAATCCGTGGAAATGGTTTGAAATTCACATTAAGAAGTAAATAAAAGCTTATGGGTGCTTAGAAAACAGAGATAGAATTGCATGACATGTTTTTGCACCAAACACTTCCAGATAGCTATCTTCAGTACACAAATAAATACATAAAACCCATGTTTGGAACGCTCCATAGCTCTTCACGCCACTTTTCTATGAAATTTATGGTCTGCCTTACCGTAGCAGCCATTTAGATAATCACAGCCTGTCAAGGATTTATAACATAACTTATAAGTCGTTTACACAAAGTAAAAATATTAAATAATTCTAAAAGGATAATGTACAAAGTTTTATTATTTCAAAACAACAATTTGAAAATTCGTCTTACCTAATAAATAGTGAGTTATAAACGATCCGACGATGACGTCTAATGAGAACGCGCCCTAAGTGCTTGAATAAATTTTCATTTCACAACGAGCGCTTCCCTCACATTTTGTTAGTGTCTCGTTTAATAAATTTACATTTAAGCGTATATAAGGTGATTGGCAGCTCATTGCTGTCAGTTCAATTTGTTTTGCTGTTATTAAAATATATTTAATGAGACAGTAATATTTTGTTATAAGAGCGGCAAGTCAATCTCTCAAATAGACTATATACTCGCGGATCGCTCCAGACTACATACTTTCAGGGACTGTAAGGTAATACCTGGTGAGTCTCTCACGTCACAACATCGGCTAACAGTTGCTGACTTTATCATGTCGAAGCCCATCCAAAGGCACAAAGTAATTATACCGAAAATCCGATGGCACAAGCTATCTCACACACGGAAGGAGATCGCCTGGTCGAAGAAATGCTGGACCACTTGAATAAAGATCTAAAGTTGGACGACCACACAGCAGACACAATGTGGAACAGTTTTCAAGACCATTGTACACAAAAAAGCAGCTGCACAGTTAGGTGTCTCCAAAGGCCCGCTAAAGAACAATAAGAAGGTGAAGTGGTGGCAACCAGAGGTAGAAGATAAAGTTAAAGCCAAAAAAGACCTCTTTAAAATCTGGCAACGGAGTGGAAGCGACGAAGACCGTGAAAAGTACAAAACAGCCAAGAAAATAGCAAAGCGAGAAGTAGCACGCGCCAGAGCACACCACGCTGACGATTTTTATTGTAGACTGGAGAAGGCCAAAGACGACAGAGAACTCTTCAGAACAGCTAGACAGAGACTCGCAGACAGCATGGATGTTCGCTTTACCAAATACATAAAAAACAAAGATGGTAACCTACTGACTTCTAACGCTGACATAAATTCACGATGGCGTGAATACTACTCCCAACTTCTCAATGAGACTTATCCCTCTGAGACACCGGAGCCCATGGCGGCTACCGAGGGCCCAATTCAGGAAATCAGCTACGAAGAAGTAGAGATCGTGGTAAAGAAAATGTCAAATAACAAAGCGACTGGCCCCGATGGGATCCCCGTGGAACTGTGGAAGAGACTGGGCGAAAGCGGCGTCTTGTTTCTAACGCGTCTTTTTAATAAAATCTTACATGATGGGATACCAGCAGAATGGAGGAAGAGTTTTTTAATCCCGTTCTTTAAAAACAAAGGTGACATTAAGCTATGTGAAAACTATCGCGCCATAAAACTTATGTCACACACTCTAAAAATATGGGAGAGAGTCATCAATAACAGACTAGTACGACTAACAAGCCTGTCTAAAAACCAGTGCGGGTTTGTTGCGGGGAAATCTACAATAGATGCACTGCATTGTTTAAGGATCTTCTAGAAACGCGGAGAGATTTGAGAAAAGACACTTACCTAGCCTTTATCGACCTTGAAAAGGCGTTCGATCGTGTGCCACGTGAGCTAATATACCAGTCCCTGCGGTCCCAGAATGTACCAGAATATTACGTTGGTGTCGTTGCCAATATGTACCATAAAGTCTCCACAAGGGTTAAGAGCCCGGCGGGCATAAGCGATGATTTTGAGGTAAGAATAGGCGTCCATCAGGGATCAGCTCTGAGCCCTCTCCTTTTTAATCTGGTCATGGAATACCTCACTGCAAAAATACAGAAAGAACCACCTTGGGACTTACTTTATGCGGATGATATAGTTCTTATCAGAGACAGCCCCGCGGAACTCGAAGAAGCACTTGAGAGTTGGCGGTATGCTTTGGAGATCGCAGGACTAAGAATCAGCCGGGACAAAACAGAATACTTACCATGTTGCTATTCGACAATCAATCAGCAAACACCTGTGATAATTCAAAGTCACCGGCTTAAAGAAGTCGACCATTTTAAATACCTAGGCTCTGTGATCTCTAACAATGGCACGATCGACGCGGATATAACACACCGCATTAACACTGGCTGGATGAAGTGGCGTCAGTTGACAGGCGTGTTGTGCGACAGTAGAGTTCCTGTTGGTGTCAAAGGTAAAGTCTACAAAATCGCGGTCCGCCCAGCTCTAATTTACGGTGCCGAATGCTGGCCCATGAAAAAAGTCCATACCACAAAAATGCACACGACTGAGATGAGGATGCTGAGATGGGCAGGAGGTGTCACCCTCAACGACAGGGTTAGGAACGAATATATCCGTGGAAGTTTCAAGATCCGCCCCATCGGAGAAAAACTTTGTGAAACGCGTCTCAGGTATGGTCACGTAATGAGAAGACCTGAAGACCACATGACTCGACAAGTCCTCAGCATGAATACTGGTCCAAAAAAGCGCGGGAGACCCCTCCTAACTTGGATGTCTGTGATCAACAATGACCTCAAGAAAGACCGAGTAGACGTCTCGACGACCCAGAATAGAATGGTCTGGCGAAAATTGACGAGGAGAGCCGACCCCAAATGAAATGGGATAAGGCTAGGCAAAGAGAGAAGAGAGAGAGAGAGTAATATTTTGTTATGATGTTTATTTCATAAAACGGTAATTCGGATAGGAAAGTTTTTATTGCAAAGGCGCGTGCAGAATGTGACTTTAATAAAACTTATCGTGAACAGTTATTGAGCTATTATTGGCAGTTTGAAATGTGTATTATGGTAGGGACTACCATAATATGCGTAAAGCAATAGAGAAACTGAACTTTCTTGTCTGCAATAAAACCAATAAGGTTTCACTCGTGACATACGGTTCCTATTTCCTCTAAAATTAGTTTCCCGTAACCTCATAAAATATTTTTTATGTATTTGCATCACGCTTTCCGTAGCTTGCAATAGCGGTCTTTCCAAATTTAAGAATCCTTTTTTTACGGAATAAAGATTTTTACTAGCAGCCATAAAAGCAAAAGGAAATGTGTATTTTTATGCATTTGCATGAAACTGCGATATAAAAATTTTGCGTAAGTTGAAGCGTGAAAGGCGTTCGCAGTTTTCGTACCCCATACAACTCGAAACCGCGCTAATATACTTGCAACAAAAGTTTCAGAAATTTTATTCCGCAATTTCGGTAAAAGCCCCACAATGCACGCAGCTTTTTGTTTCCATGGAACACTTGTGTCAAGTATTTTCGTGTTTTGTGCTGCTGCAAAGTTTTTGGAAACACAAAATAATTAGAGACTTCTTCTAACGCTAGGTATGTCAAGAGGTTTTTAGCAGCGAAATATTGTGGAATTGTTTACTGTTTAGGAATCTTATAAAAGTTACCTTCTTCATTTAATACCCTATACGATCAAACACTGTCACGCCTGCCGTGTCCCGTGTCACAGCTTGTGACAAGTGTAGGTTTCACGGCCACACCTATATACCCAAAAGTCAACCCGAAGAGCATGCTTATTATGACAAGACAAACAAACTGTAATATGACTGACTTAACACCAAGATAAGGTACAAAAACTCGCTTTACACAAATACTGGTTAGGTATTCAACGTAAGCAATTAGTTAGAAACTTGAGCTATGTTCGGTAAACATGTTAAGACCTATGCCTTGACCTCTTGACCTAAGGTCGCCTCAAGTATTCCAAGCGCAGCGATTATACGGAAGCTACATGTAGGCACATATTGTACATTGTACAAATCGTGGATACCGACGGCGTCTTACTTTAGAAATAGATTGTATACACTAGAACCTACCACACCATATACCTACGTTTAAAAAGATCCTTTCGAAAATGTGCTTAAGAAAAGTCATCAGTATCATTCAATAGCAATATTTTACTCGCAGCGTATTGTAGTTATTAAATAATATGCTAATAATACAGTTTTAAAAGCAAACAACGCGTGTACATAATTATTTCGTTAATTTAACAAAAGAAAAGTATATTATAATAATGGATATATAAAAGGCTAATGCAAAATAACTATTTCGTTTGTAACGGTTGTAAAATAATGGAATCCCGAGTTAATCTAAACATTATAATTTATGTGAATAGCTGCTCGCTATGTTGTTGTAAAATGAAAACCCTTTTCACCACTTATCAAGCTTACTGAGCTTCAGACATAATATACAAGAGTTCAGTTTCGCCATTTATTTTACAAACTAATCCGTCAAACAAATCAAAATAAAACGTATAATTCGCAAATGAAACAAAAGCTTACACTGCACTATTGTTTATATCTCAGCGAAATTCAAAGCACACAAATTCTCGTCTCGGGACGTCTTATTACGTCCTCTGCAAACGTCACCCCAGCATCAGAAGTACTAAAGTTTAGCTAAAATCACCCTGCCGCCGTACTCGCGGCTAGGTACCCGCCCCAAACGCCCATTGGAAATCTCTGGAAGGGGTTATTTTCGTTCGTAGTTTGGTAAACTTATAGTTATTCGAATGTAGGTTATTTTACGTCGCATTTAATCAAATAAAATCATCAAACAACTTCCAACGTTTGCGTTTTCCATTTTCGTAAAACGTTGTTGTGGTCAGTGGATAAGAAAATGGAAAAAAAAAATTAAAAGTGTCGAGGAATTCTTTCTGGACAGACATTATAATGTATCTGGCGGGTAAATTCCATATGAATTTAATCAATAAAATGCACATTGTAAAAGGTTTTTTACAACATGATAGTTGTGTTAGAAGTTACTGATCAAATACTCAGAAAATATGCTTTCATGAATAAGCAATAGAAGGTACCTTCCGAATCCTGTAACGACCACATAACATTTTATGACTCCATAGGATTTAGCACATTTCCTTAATTCTTACCATTATAATGAACAAAAATAGTTCAATACAACAAACAGATATCTAAGTTTATCGACCTATCTGAAAGATAGTTTCATTATACACTTGACACATACAAAATACATTTGACTATTACTTACTCCTGTAGTAGCTTGACACTATTATATTGCTTCAGGTTATTCATCACTTGTGGATAATGTTCGAGGCAGGTTTATGACCATGTCAGTAGCGCTCTTTGAAAGGTTGATTTATGAATACGCGTTATGAACTACGAGCATTCAGCACGCCTTAAACTTCCAAGACGCATAAATACGTTGAACTAAATAGGAACTAGGATGCTGAAATGGTTATGAAATAGAATGATGTGGCTGTCTGTACCCCACATTAGCTAAAATTTACAACAACCAATACACTCCCATGATTTTATGCGAAATACTAACTACGTAATAATATTATTGTTGGTCAAACATCCGTCTCTAGATATAAACATGTAGTCTAATACTTGATCTGACGCCTATCAGAAACATTGATTACCGTAGAATTTCTGGATATTTTTGGGATTACGTTGCCTCACGATGACGTCCGTTCATATTAGTTTATATTGACACTGAATGGCTACTAATAAAGACATCCAAACATCGACTTTGGCATCGCTAGAGAGTCAACGTCAATCAAAAAGCTGCCCTGTGAACAGTATTCTAAACCATAAATTCAATCAAAATGTCACTCGATGACTACCGTGTAAATCTTCGTGAAACGTGAACCGGCAGCTTACAACTTGCAGCAGTTGCAGCAAAGTACTCGTTTATGCAATGGTCCTAAATATTTGCTGTGCTAGGTGTATTTATATTATTGGTTAAATGAATCACTTATTAGCTAGTAGCTGACTATGATACATCAAAGTTATCAACTGAAATGGTCGTGTAGTTATTAATAATTGAAAAGCCCCATACATTGGTAATTGGTAACAATATCAATCGTTGCTACATCGTATCATCGAACATGACGGAAACAAGTATTATGAAAACGTTGAGCTTTTCTCTCTGCCCTTAGGTTTCTTTTTTTTGCAGTCCCGTTGTGATGTAAAAATAACTAGCGGAATAAGGGATTTCAATGCTACTCTATCAGCATTTAATTAACCTGCCAAAAAACACTTACGGCAAATAAAATAGGCAACCATATTTGTTAACCCTTTTCAGCGAAATACGAAATACAGAAAAAAAGGGAAAATCGTTCACGTAATAACATTAAGAAACCTGTACAACAATACTGGGACCAATTTCTGTCGCTGACACAATACGCTAAAGGGGTCCAAAACAAATTAGGGTTCAAACAAGTTGATTAACATAATTTATATGGATATATTTTTAATTTATTAAAACAAAGGTCAACAGGAAAGCTTTTATGTGGTCAAGTAAATGTAACGTTACGATAACCATCTGGCATAATTACGTGATTCGAATTTTGAATAGGGAATTTAATCATTGTTTTATTCGAAATTCATGGAGGTAAATGAGTGTTTTGGACCTCTGTTCTGGACTTGCTACCATTTTAACTAACTTCTCGTTATTGACCATTAGGCACTTGGCTCAGCGTATGAGTATTAAATAAACATGTTTAACTCTCTTTTATACTCATAAGGATTTTACATGATCAATTAAAAAGTTCTTGCATACTAAACGATAGTATTATAGAAAAATTCGTAAATCCACGCTACCATAAATATTTAAATGAAAAGTCTAATTAAAAAAAACAGAACACTACGAATGCAACCATGCATTTTAAATAGTTGCATCAAACTTTAAATGCTGTTTTGGATAGCAACACGATACGTGACGAGAAAAATATACATTGTTTATTTTGCTTTAATTTACAAGATTGTTAGTAGGTACTACACTTTCAATATTGTAAATGATATAAAGCAAAAATCACTGATCTATTGTTAATATTAACATTCACAGGCTGGATTTTGTAATGGGTTGGTGGTTCATAGAAGTAATTTCATAAAAAATCTTAATCGTAATTTATTTGATGACCTCCAACACTATACGCGTTGTGGAAATTATATTTAACCCGAGGATGCACGCACCTACGCCCGCATATTTTATTTCAATTCAAACGTTTACCGGTTCAGTGGGAACTTCGGGCAACCCCTTCTTACTGAACACTGTCCCCAAGGAACATACATGACAATATTCAGCTTCTTAAGCCCAATAGTTTTGCCTGTGCGGTGTCTATCAGACAGACAGTACCGAAAAAATTATATATACCTTTAAGGGTATGTTACGCTATTCCTGACAGTAACAGCCCGTTTCCACTTAGACGGAGCCCAGTCTAAAGAGACGGATGGGCCAGTGTCAGTAGACGTTAATGACACTGTTCACATTTTGGTGGACAGAGAAAACGTGATGTAATATTATTTTACACCAAGTAATATTTACAAACCTTAAGATGTGGTAAAAAAATATCTTTCTTCAAAACACACCTTCAATACTAAGGAAGGACAAAAAATCTTCCATATCGTTATACATTGAACGTACGATAGACAAAGATGGATGGCTAGACGAAATTAACGTCTTAACGTTGAAAGGAAACTGGATACGATATGAATCACGAGTACAATTTTATTACAACTAGAAACTCAACCGTTCGTAATATGTGAGGTATTATGTTTAGCAAGTTTATTACAGTTTTGAGAGTATATTGACAACTGTTGGAGAATGTATCAAAACCATTTATCTGCGCGCTACCGTGCTTCGGAGGGCACGTTAAGGTGTCGGTTCCGAATATTGTCTCAGGACATGAATCTTTAGGCCATGTTGGAGGTCATCAGGCGGTCCAAAACACCGACACTAGAGTTAACCACATCCTGTAAATTCTCAGCAATTTCTGTAAAATCCATAATCTCATTGTAACCTAAGTGAAGAACATTAAATGATTTTGACTTTAAGTCTGTAGCGCTGGTCGTAATGCCCAAATTCTCGATTTCCGTTGAGCAAAATGGCGCTTATTACGTTACCTTAGAAAATATCAGTTTATGACTGACAGTCATGCCCCGGAGTCGACTACGTCATTTATTGCGTAGGATATCAAAATATAGCAGATCTACAGACAGTACTAATAAGATGTAACATAGCCGCAATTTGAAGGACTCTCAACTATTACAAATTCTATTATCTGACAATAGAATTACTCCTATAAGGACTACAGTTATTATCAGAGCCTATCAAATGAAATGTGCCTGAACAAATACATACAGAATGAGGCTACAAGTGGTCCCTTTGAACAAGGTTTCTAACAAAGTTCATTGATAACGTATTAATAGCTCTGGGTTAGACGTGAAGTATGTGAAAGAAAGTCGTTGACCCCTCTTGAGTCAGATGTCAGCGCGTCGCCGCTGAAGCACTGCACCCTTTCGACACTGCGGCGACCACGAGTGATGTGCTAGAGCTGTTATCGATAGATCTCGATATGTATCGATAAACATATTTTACTAAAAACAATGTTCAATGTTTCAACCTGAATAGTATATTAAAATATCGTCAATTTGTAAAAATTATACGACGTTTCGATAAAGTAGTAGTATTGCCACAGAATAGGCAGGCGGCGTTTAAAGTGAGCATCGTTACGTCTCTTATTGACTAAAAATATAAGTACCTATATAAAAACATAATAAAAATTAAGTCTCTTCTGTTAATAATTGCCACGACTCTGACCTGGATCCATTTGTGACTGTAGTATCAAGTCTTGCTTATTAAAATAATCATCGTCATAGATATAATGCCAAATTTAAACTCCGATGGATGACAAAGAGTGTCCCAAACTCAGCTTGCAATATTTGAACTACATCAGTGAAAGCAAGGTAAATACAATCTCCTAAAATATAAGTCTAATGCCGCTAATAAGTGCAAAACATAAAACATGTTCTTTGTAGAAGAATGAGTCTGAATGCCGCAAAATGTATTACGTAAGGGTTTTAAAGTAAACCAATTATTTGTTATCAACTTGTAAAATGTACGAATGTTCTTATCGCGCGACATGTAACTTTGGCACTGAGGGATGGTTTAAGGGGGATTTTAATTTATTGTTTACGTATGTTTACGTAAGTACATATAGGTTACCGTAATTCACAAACTTTTTTATAACTTCAAACGTGTTAATAACAAACGGACATTAGCGACAGGTCATAAAAAATCTGGCAACATATGAAGTGATGTTTTAGTGTTCGTCCATAATCTTTTCATCAGTGTATGTAGATATATGTAGAGTTTTTGAACGTTCGTTAATCTATGTATAACATCGTTATAGATTATTCAGTTTTAATTAATAGAAATTACATAACAACTTTTCCTGCACAAGTTTTCATCGCAACTTTTTGTGTTTAACGTACTAACAATTTATCGATACATTTGTACCTACCTCACTACGGCGCCTTGTTTCATCTCTTGCTATAAATGACCAGATAGTAGTTGAATGGCTGCTTTGTAAGGCATATTACCTACTTTATGTATTACACAGATGCAGTAAAACCACTTTACGATGACGCATAAACATTCCTTAACGCGATCTTAGAGAAAATATGCGTTAGGAACTTGCCAAGCATAATATATTAAATAATATCAAGACTAAAGCTTACTGTGAAGTCTGCCTTTACAATGTTTCTTGAACCAATGTAATTTTGTTGAATAAAAATAATACCTATATACACCTCGTGGCTGAAACTCCTGGATTCTTGTTTTGTGTAATAAAAATGGTAAAGTACGTAAAAATATACGTTTGAAAGCGTACTACGCAGCAATTAAACTAAAAAAGTACTTTATGAAAATTCGACTTTCATAATATAATAATAGATATGGAATTCTGGACACATATCTATTTACACATGTAAGTAAATATGCTCAACAGAGAGTTTATATCACCATATTTCGAACAATAAAACTTGTTTAAATGCCTTGGGTTAAGCTTTTACCATTAACAATTGACAAGTCTACTATTTCTAAACCGTAATTCGGGCTTATACCAAATCATAAAAATACGGATATGTGACCATCATAGTTTTATCCGTAATAATATGTATCGTGCCCTTTTCAGACATAAGCAAAATCTCGAGTCATTTTATAACATTCTTATGAATGTCGTAGATTCTAATATGTACCGCTTATACAGGGTGGCGCTACCATATGGGCATTTTTTGAACAGAGGCATAGCGTACAACATTCTGAAGCCTTGTACCAAAAATCAATTAAATCGGTGCAGTAGTTTAGTGAGCCGCGGCGCGCAATGTAGGGTCGTTGACCGTTTTGTATCAGCTGTGTGGAATTCAAAGCATGTGCAAAAATTGCGGAACTTAAAATCGATATTGTGGCTAAGCTACTGCACCGATTTAATTGATTTTTGGTACAAGGCTTCAGAATGTTGTACGCTATGCCTCTGTTCAAAAAGTGCCCCTATGGTAGCGCCACCCTGTATAAGACAACAACTTAATATTTCCTACTGCCGCCACAAAGTAATTTTCTAGGTTAGTATATTTTAGTAACATGATATTTCACGATACAGATATTGAATACTGATGAAGCTACCGCTCAGAATAAAAATGAGTCTTATGCTACCTAGTGCCGAGTTTCCTCTTGAAAAAGAATGGACATTTTATAAATTACTTAGATTGGTTTTTAATATTCTTTAGTGCTGGTGTAATCATGTTTTGCCACGTGCACCTTTGTTCTGTAAACATTCGTTTTCGGTCATATTGAAGGTAGAGAAAATCTAAATACCTACGACAAACATCAATTAGCAAAGCCATAAACTATTAATTTGGGAAGCTTGTTCGTTGCAGTCTGTATTATAGACGAGTAGGAGAAAAGTCCAGTTGATCCCCGTCTCCCCGATTATGAGGTTGATATTAATAACTAGTAGTAACCTTAAAAAATAATAATTTATGAATGAATAGGCTTTGCTCTTTGTATAAGCTTCATAGAACTGAAATGCAAAAACCAGAAATCGCCGAACGCACCAAACGCACGTCTATACGCACGTCTATCAAAACGTAAATACTGTAATCAAAAACGTTTGAAGGTTCTCAGAAGATTTCAACTTGATCTGGTGACCTCGTCTGCGTTCCAGATTTGCATAATCCTATCTCTTTGGATAACTTTTTCTAAATAATTTATTTACTGCCACCGAGTTACCGCTTGAGCTCATTTTAAGAGAGATGATATTTTGACCGAGATGGAAAAAGTATTTTTTTTGTTTAATCCATGTTGAATCCTTTTCGCATCGCAAGTTCGGAGATTTTACATTTTCACTTCAGCTGCTAATGCTTGCTTAAATACGATTACTATCTTTTGAAAAAATATTTTGTTATATTTCGACGACTTAATGTCAAAATCCGTCTATGATAAATTAATGATCTTATTACCTTATATTCTCTTGACCTCCTAAAACGGAAGGTAATAGGATTGTTTATAGTCCTTTGGCACTAGATTAAAATAATTGAATTATTCTCCTAGTACCAAATTAATTAATATGCGTGAGATAAACAAGTTTATTGACATTAGCTATTAAAACAAAACATTTAAATTAATACTTAGAAATTGGAATGGCGATACACCTAAACCGATTAGGGTAGGCGACTTGGAGCAGGAAAATGGACTGTATTAGGGCGAGTTCTGGGTCGCCTAGAAAGGAATAAGGGGAGAGGAGATGGTGGGTATAGGATATTTCCAGGATGGAAGGCACTTACCTTATATAGCCTTCTTCGTTTCTTTTCCTCCTGGTGTTTTCGTGATGTAGCTGCTTGTTTTCACTTCACTCACGAGCGGGTTTTCCTTGGTGGAAGCGGCAAAATCACATACAGCGGCGCGGCGCGGAGCGGTATCGAGTCGGCGTTCTTAGCGAGCGGAATGTTCAAGACTGTCACTCGCGTTCACGATCGCGTCAACGAATCAGGCGGAAGGCAGTGCCCTTCCAGGGAGTGGGATAGAGCGGGACGGAAATATGGTATCGCTCGCACTAGACCGTGGAACGATTGATGTTGATGCGATTGGTTATGGATAGGAAGGTAGATGGCGCTACCATATCCCCCCGGCCCTAAAGGGTTGCCTTTAAAAAAAATAGAATTGAACTTAGCTATGTTGGGTGTACTACCGCATAACCCCTCAATAGGCTAAGACAGCGATATGACAATAAAATTAATCTAAATTAACTTTAGCGAAAGCTACAAACGCAATAATAGCGAAAACTACTAACTAAATACTTAAACTAAGAGGTAGGTCCAACTTCAGGCTAGATCTCACTGAGTTGGAAGCGGACGCGAGTTGATCAGTGCCTCGACTTGTGCAAGGACAGTTAAAGGCTCTTCGTAAGAGAGGATCTGTTGACCTATAACTTTGAAGAGATGCGTTTTAATTACTTTGACCATGCTTGCCCAACATCCACCGAAATGTGGGGATGCTGGTGGAATAAACTTCCAGTCAATATGATCTATGGAAAGTTCTTCCTGAAGACGAGTACGATAACCAGCGACGTGATTGAAACAAGTAGCGGGAACAAGTTCAATCAATTTACGAACGCGGTTGGCGACAAAGTCTGCCAGCGGTGAGGAGAAGAATAAATCCAAGCGAGCACTACCTTGGAGTCGGAAAATGCGTATATTTATTAATAGAGTAGTGGGGCAAAACTGTGTCCTGAACCTTGCAGAGCAACTGAGACAGCAGAAGGGCCGCGCACAACTCCAGTCTCGCAACCGAAATGGTTTTAACAGGCGAGACCTTAGACTTGGCACAAACTAACTGCACCGAGTAGTTAGAACCAATGCGGACTTGCAGATATACGACTCCGCCGTAAGCACGTTCGCTGTCGTCAGCGAAACCTATTAAGTTGACGGTACATCCATCTACCAACCCAAGATGACGCGGAATAAACTTGATTGAGCGCGGTAAGCTCAATACAAAACTGGCCCCAAGCGGCGACAATATGGTCAGGGGGTGTTGCATCCCACTCACACTTTGATAGCCAAAGCTCCTTGATCAAGAGCTTGGCGTACAAAATTGTGGGAGCCACAAACCCATTATGTCCCATAGTCGAGCCACTGTGGACAGCATAGTGCGCTTGGCGCACTTATCATCTGGTGGTGAGACGTCAAGCCGAAAACTATCACAGGATTTGTCCCAGCGTAAACCGAGAACCTTATGCGGTACAGACTTCTCAAACTCAATGTCTGGAGAAGCTTTATGAGAATCTGGTATGCGTGCGAGAACCACCTTAGAGTTGCTTGCCCATTTGACAAGATCAAACTGGCCTCGCTTGAAAAGCTGAATAAGCTCTTCACAAAGCGAAATTGCTAGCGGAGCGGGTATGACATTAGGCAATGTCATCTATATACAAAGCGGATGTGTAGTATTGTATAGTGTAGCGTAGCGTAGCTTAGCATAGCATAGCGTAGCATAGCATAGCATGGCGTAGCATAGCATAGCTAATTAGTGCTTTATCTTACACACAGTTTTAGCACCCACCTTGATCTCTTGAAGAGCAGAACAACAACAAGACGTAATACAATGAGAAGTATGTAACGTAGGTACGGTACCCATAATCACATACCCAAGTACCGTCTCAATAGCGGGCGGTAAATCATATCGCTCACTACGAACTATGTTAGTTAGTAGCAAGTGCGGAAATATTGAAGCTCCGATCAAAAGATCAATGCCTGCCGGATTCGCAAACTCCGCGTCGGCTAACGGCAATGACTCAAGATGAGTGAGTGATCCTACGTCTACATTAGCGTTCGGTAATGCGTCCGTGATACGCTCCACGATAAGCGAAGAAATGTTAAAATTAATATTCCTATCAAAACGCGAATGTATTTTAATATCTACGGAACCCTTGCAATGCTTTTCTGATCCGCCTATCCCTTTGACGGTTGAGTTAGTATTTTTAAAGTTATTCCATAATCCGAGGCGTTTGAAGCATTCCGATGTTATTAGATTGGTCTGAGATGCGCTATCTAGCAGACAACGTACCATGTGCGGCGACCCATTAACATCATATACGATAACTTGCGCTGTCGCTAACAGTACCGTCTTAGACGCCGTACTCTGCGTTTTGGCCCTGCGCGGATCATTATAGATGCGCGAGTGCCGTCCTCGCGTGCGCGTCGCCCGCGCAATGGATGTCATACACAACGATACTTCTTCGCCCTCTGACGCGGAAGGCGCAGCTACCGTGTTCTGCACTTGCGACGTACTCGTAAGTGTGTCAAGGTTAGCGGCTTGACTTGACAACCGGTTATTTTTATCATAATGTAACAGTGTATGATGTTTTTGTTTACACGTGCGATATCTCGTTCTACTGGAACAATTACTCGTTTTATGTTTTATGCTTAAGCAATTAATGCAAGCTTTGTTATCTTTTACGCTTTTAAAACGAGCAATTGGATTTAAATCATTAAAGGTGGGACACTTATAGTAATGGTCGTGCACTATATTACTGCACAGACACTTCTGTGAATTATTACTATTAGATTCCGAACATGTTACGTAAGATTGTGGATTAGGGACTGAGTTATTATTACTATTTCGCGATTTATTCAACCTTTGTTTGTTGTTGTTAGTGTTAGACGGGCCAGGTGAACCAGACTGCGTATTATGAAATATTCGACACTGATCTTTGATGAACGAAATAAAACTATCTAGTGTAGGTATTTTATTATTGCGTTCCGTCATCTCGAATGCGCGAATTGTATCAGTGTCAAACTTTTTTAAAGCGAGTTGAAGCAACATAAAGTCGGAAAGATCTTCTAATTTTAAATTCCTAAGAGAATTAACCGCGGCTACGAAGTTATCAATAAACAGCTGGAAATTCGAGACAGACGCGTTGCTGGACAGTTTGAGATTTAAAGCTTGGTCAAAGTACGTAGACGCTAGAACGCGCGTGTCTTGATATCTGTCAAGTAGTGACTGAAATATGACCTGATAATTCTCAGAACTGGGTGTGACACCTGCGAATACGGACTGGGCCTTCGGTGACAGTTTACCTATTAAATAGTACAACCTGTCAGCATCTGTCAGAGAACCATTATCGTGCACTGTAGACTTAAAACTCGCATAGAATAACGGCCAAATTCGTATATCTCCGTCAAACGACATAATCTCTATTGGCGGTAATCTCGGTTTGCGGGCAACGGGCTCTGCTGAACATTTACCCTCCAATTGCGATTGTATACGCTTAATAATACAATAAAGATCTTCGAATGAGGTATATGCCTGATAGTTCGGTTTTTCATCAGGATTGATAGAAAGTAATCTTGCGTTATAATCGTCTAACAACTTATGAAAATCTGTTCGAATACTATCTACTGTTATACAATAACTGAGAAATGCTTCGCTATTACTGTCAGACATCGATGCGGTTTTTAATCTTTCATAGATATTTTGAATGCGCTCAAATAAAATATTGCGTTTTGCTTCTAAGATTGTCATCTCTTTGTCTTCCGACACGCGTGACTTCTTTTGTTGTGACATGCTTATGTAAGTATAAGCTAATGAGAACGAAACAAAATAAGAATATCAATGTCTATTATTTTACCTAAGTAGGCTAATTAGGCAACACTTTAGAGCTGAGGAAATAAAAGTTGATTGAAATATGAGATTTATAAGACAACTGTGATAGTTGCAGAAATAATAATTTAATAAGTAGGTAGCTACATAAAAGTTTACCTACTAATGCGGGCGGAAATAACCATGTGACGGTTATATGAATATATTAGGAGTATAGCTAGGTGCTATAACTGCCTAGGTATAACGGTATAACGTATAAAACGTAAATGAATCCGACTCGTATGGATAAAAAAAAATGGAATGGCGATACACCTAAACCGATTAGGGTAGGCGACTTGGAGCAGGAAAATGGACTGTATTAGGGCGAGTTCTGGGTCGCCTAGAAAGGAATAAGGGGAGAGGAGATGGTGGGTATAGGATATTTCCAGGATGGAAGGCACTTACCTTATATAGCCTTCTTCGTTTCTTTTCCTCCTGGTGTTTTCGTGATGTAGCTGCTTGTTTTCACTTCACTCACGAGCGGGTTTTCCTTGGTGGAAGCGGCAAAATCACATACAGCGGCGCGGCGCGGAGCGGTATCGAGTCGGCGTTCTTAGCGAGCGGAATGTTCGAGACTGTCACTCGCGTTCACGATCGCGTCGACGAATCAGGCGGAAGGCAGTGCCCTTCCAGGGAGTGGGATAGAGCGGGACGGAAATATGGTATCGCTCGCACTAGACCGTGGAACGATTGATGTTGATGCGATTGGTTATGGATAGGAAGGTAGATGGCGCTACCAGAAATTGCTTATTATCCACTACGACTTTTTTGTACACTGTACTAGACGACACTGTAGGTACAAGTACCAACCAACATATAATGAATCTATGGCAGATTGCCAGATTTGTCTAACTTTATGTTTACCATCCTAAGAATATGAACGTAAAGTTTTGCAGTCTGACCATCCTCAGTAAATAGAAAATCATCATGGTCATCAGCCCTATACAAAATGTTAAGATACATTTACAAAATATTTTAATATTACAATATAACATGAATACTTATTCACCTAAAATTATTTGAAACAGTGTACGATGATTTAAGTCCCTATCCTCATTAAATTTTACTTAGATGGTAAATCAGAATAAACTGTTGACTGGTGCACTGCACCGAAGACTGCACCTTAGGTACGTGTGCTTGTGTGTGTTAGGTACTTGCAATGGAAGCTCGTGGCGATCAGCTGAGCGGCGGCGGCGGTCAAAACACCGGGTTGATATTTGAAATGTATAATTACGAAAAAATATTTTTAGGCTTTTGTGAGTTATTTTTTTATATTTAGTTAAAGGTAGTAGTATATTCACCCCTGAAAGTATTTTACAAATGCATATCATCTACACTTAAGTTATTTACACCGAATTTGTACCAACATTTGCACAATAAAGCAATTATCTATCTATCTATCATCATCATATACATCGTCTGTGTGGTGACGGATTAAGAATACGGAATGTGACCACCCCATATCATTCCATAGGTGTCGTAAGAGCCGACAGAGGGAGCATATTATGCAGTGAACAGCACTGTAAGAGAAGGAAAACTTGATACACACACCCTATACCAACCCGTTTGGCCACCGTGGTATAGTAGACCAATTCCTCCTTTCAAAGGAGAGGCCTAGTCCAGCAGTGGACTGTTAAAGGCTAAATCAACAAACTGTATACTGTCCCACTGCCTGGCACGGGCCTTTTCTCACTATGAGAAGGGTAAGGCCATGGTCTACATCGCAGGCCAAGTGCGGGTTAGCAGACTTCACATGTCTTTCGAAAACGTTATAGAGAACTCTCAGACATGCAGGTTTCCTAGCGATGTTTTCCGTCGGCGATAATCAAGCGATAATTAAGCTTATTCAACAATGTTAATTCGCACTTAACTTGGACGTGCACTCGAACCCGAGATCCTCAAAAAATCTTCGTGAAGCAAATTAAAAATTTTGCTTTGTGGAACAGAATGTGCATGTAATTACGAGCAATGACTGAAGGACACCGAATGTTCTGCGACTTCTTGGACAATGCCACCACAGTAAATAAATATTTCGTATGTTTACAATGTAGACAAATTAAAGTTTATTATTTCCAATTTTACATTATTAATTGTTATGTTCGTAAATAGGTACGTAAAACGCCCACCCCCAGCTATCAAATTGCACGTAGAATTCCGGTAATCAACTAGATACATTATACAAATATATAGGGTAGAACATCTGCGATGGAAATCTTATTTAAACTGCCAGACGCTGAAATTAATCTAGAACCAAATTTATTTGAAATTATTTACAAGAAAATGTAGCTTACTCATATTATACCAACCGCGACAACGCACGAACATTGAATTTTGAAATCCAAATCAAGATTTACCCAATATGGAAATACAAGAGTTTCTTGCCAAGAATTTTGTGGAATAAAACATATTCTGAAAAGTAAATTAATACGCTGGTTGCAACATTTTGCGACGCAGAAAGCAAAGTTACTTTTTACGTAGAATTTACGTATTGTTCTTTCAGTTTTCATGTCGTTAACAAGACTGGGATTCTTATCTTTGTTTTGCTTTATAATTACGTTGTGGAAGGCAAATAATATCGGTACAATGTATACTAAATGTAAGACCCACTAAATAGTGTCCGTTCAATAGTTTTTTACTATCACTCAAATGAGTGATAGTCAAAAACTATTGAACGAAGCCTCTTACAGAAGCTAGTATTTAATTGAATGCTTAGATCAAGTACGACTATCTATATAGCCTTTTAGGCGCCCGGTGCGAACATTTGTAATTGGACGTGACTATGCAATTATGCATATTGCTTGTGGTCCTAGTCTGCTCATTGTCTTATTATAAACTTTATTATGCACAATTTTAAATTGGTATACTCAACATTTTTTACACACCATATGTACGTACATATATGACGAATTCATATTTTATTTTAATAGGAATACATCTGCCCTACTGAAAATACCATTAAGAGAAACATAACAATAACCGTATGATATGCAACAAACCCTCTACTATAACGTGCTCACCAGCTTATGAATATATCTTACATATGTATAATATTCATCACATAAATGATGCCACCAGAACACATTCACATTACAGCAACACATTTATACTTACATACTTGCCATTACAAGTTAAAATTCATTAGCAATCAGCAGTAACGTAGCAAACCATTCCCAAGCGAGCCATTGACCACGAAGGATCATATTAATAACTCCTCGGACATCGTTCTATACATAACTTACTAACACCAGTCACGTCATTGGATAATGTAAGCAAGCAAACCTCTTGATTGAATCGGGATTACATAAATCCCCCGAGTTTCGTCAGCAACTCCCTTGATATCGAGTGAGGCTAGTTTTCACCTTGCAATCTTAATATTTTAGATGTAATATATTCGTTTTACGAAATAAGGAAACAAGATTGGATGTGAATGTGTAGGTACTTAATGTGGACTCAAAAATGGTTGAGGTTCGTGAATGATTAAGATTGCTTTAAGAAAAAAAACGAAATGTAAAATCGTCTGCACGTACTTATTAGGTACGTAGTTGGTCTACGTGGTCACCACAATATACGATACGCCAATTATTATTCTTGCTTCGAATCTGATGATGTTATTGTAAAATCCTTGCCATTTAAGAATTTATCTTAAATAGTGAATGAATGATTAAAAATATATATTTTATATAAAAATTGGGCAAGTGCGTGTCGGACTCGCGCACGAAGGGTTCCGTACCATCATCTATAAAAGAAAATCACGTTTGTTGTATGTATACTTAAATACTTTATAAGTTTCTACCTGTTTAAAATAATAAAGATTTAACATTAATTAAATACTACCTATTATTTAGATGTGCTATTTACTAATTGGTTTGAAGTCGGTGCCAAATCAAATTTCAAAGCCTTTAAATTAAAGAAGGCATTTCATAATTCACATAAATTCACATTCTGTTCAATACATTTTCGTATTCATTTTTTCATTATCCTTCTGAAGCTGCTTATAATATTAAGATCAAATTGCTCTTTATTAGGTTTATTTATGCATCTTTATCTTTATCGTAGTCATTCCTTTGTATTAATTTGCTCGTATTCATTAAAGTGATTAAAATATTATTATTTGTTTTAAGGCTTGGCACCGACTTCAAACCTATTAGTAAATAGCACATATAAATAATAGGTAGTATTTAATTAATGTTAAATCTTTATTATTTTTCACTTCTTCGTTTTTGAAGTCGGTTGTTTTTAACGAAGTTATTTTTATATACTACTTTGGATTTAATTTTCTTATTTGTCGCAGATATATAAGCGATGTTGACATGAGCATAGTGTAATAAAAAATTATTACACTATGACATGAGTAGGAGACAGTACAATATATTAAGAAATTTCGGGATAAAGATAAAGTCCCTATATAAAATAGCTGCATAACGTTTTTTATCATTATCACACACAGTTTGTCGGTTAGCCACATACTCACAAGGCAAAGAAAGAATATATCACATCTTTATGCTTATTATGCTCTGGTTAAATTCCAGAAAGAGACATTATTTTAAAAGGAGTCTTCGGAACAATCTGAACTGTACGAGTATAGTCAAGGTACAACAATAATTAATTACCAAGGTACAACATTATTTCACTTAAAATACGTTCTGTACTAACTGGCTACATTTTCAATAATCAGCTTTTTGTAGACTGTGCGTTCGATATACATAGAAGTAAGAAGAATGTAATAAACTCTACTTATTGAGGTGCTACTTACCTATGATTGCATGGATGGTTTAGTATTCTAAGCATCTTATATTGGGTTCTATTCTCACACAGAACAGATCCACAGCCTTTACGAGTATGTAGGTGTGTTGATTAAATGTTTGAAGAGTGCACATGGTGTCTTTTACAACAAGCGGCGATATCCCAGTGATATACAAAACGGACTGCCGAGACGATCTTCGGGTTCGATCCCCAGTTACCCCGGGCACACACCTCTGACTTTTCAATGTTATGTGTGTATTAAAAATGTTAATTGTCGCTCGCTTAACAATGTGCCCGGTAGATGGCAATAGGCTCGCCCCCTATTACTTTGGGAGTGAAACATAACTGGCGAAGTGTGGGTGTATAATACACCTGTGCCTACCCCTTAGGGGATAAAAGGCGTGAAGTTATGTTATGTCTCTTACATATAAAAGAAAACAACTTAACTTTTTTATGTACTATCGATAAAGCATGGCCATTTTTGCCCACCAACGTATTAGTAGAAAATATAAACATACATGGGACTAAATGATATCTAGCGAAAAGTGGGTGTAGAAATACACCTCTGCCTACCTCTTCGGGGTTATAGGCGTGAGGCTATGTATGTATGTATGTATATACATATATTTCATCACGACAATTTGTAAGACCATTAAAGACGTCCACGGCTGTTTGTTTTTGTTTTTGATATGAAATAAAATTAAATAAATTAAATGAAATAAAATGAATGAAATGAATGAAATGAATGAAATGAATGAAATGAATGAAATGAATGAAATGAATGAAATGAATGAAATGAATGAAATGAATGAAATGAATGAAATGAATGAAATGAATGAAGTGAATGAAGTGAATGAAGTGAATGAAGTGAATGAAGTGAATGAAGTGAATGAAGTGAATGAAGTGAATGAAGTGAATGAAGTGAATGAAGTGAATGAAGTGAATGAAGTGAATGAAGTGAATGAAGTGAATGAAGTGAATGAAGTGAATGAAGTGAATGAAGTGAATGAAGTGAATGAAGTGAATGAAGTGAATGAAGTGAATGAAGTGAATGAAGTGAATGAAGTGAATGAAGTGAATGAAGTGAATGAAGTGAATGAAGTGAATGAAGTGAATGAAGTGAATGAAGTGAATGAAGTGAATGAAGTGAATGAAGTGAATGAAGTGAATGAAGTGAATGAAGTGAATGAAGTGAATGAAGTGAATGAAGTGAATGAAGTGAATGAAGTGAATGAAGTGAATGAAGTGAATGAAGTGAATGAAGTGAATGAAGTGAATGAAGTGAATGAAGTGAATGAAGTGAATGAAGTGAATGAAGTGAATGAATAGAATGAAATGAATGAAATGAATGAAATGAATGAAATTTATGAAATGAATGAAATGAAAAGAAATGAATGAAATGAACGAAATGAATGCAATAAACGAAATGAACGAAATGAACGAAATGAACGAAATGAACGAAATTAACGAAATGAACGAAATGAACGAAATGAACGAAATGAACGAAATGAACGAAATGAACGAAATGAACGAAATGAATGAAATGAACGAAATGAATGAAATGAGTGTAATGAGTGAAATGGGTGAAATGAGTGAAATGAATTAAATTAATGAAATGACTGAAATTAATAAAATTAATGACATTAATTTATGTATTTCGTTTTATTTGTTATTTAAGTATAGAAATTATTGTTTTAATTTATGTGTAAATAGCCACTTAGTCATAGTTAGTTTTAACAAAATTTATATTTATTTATGAAATTAATAAAATTAATGAAGTGGATGAAATGAAATTAAATGAAGGAAACCTGTTTGCGTTTCTCCGCATCGCTGTCACTGCGGTGAAGCCGTCGACAGTCTTGGCCACCATGGCCTATCGTGCAGCAGGAGTGCTGGGCGTATTTCCCGACATGCCCATATTAATGACATACTCCGTCGAGCTCTTGTCACCGCCGGAGTACCAGCTCATCTTGAACCTAATGGCTTGGTACGCGACGATGGGAAGAGACCAGACGGTATCACGTTATTACCTTGGAAGATGGGTAGGCCTTTGGTGTGGGACGCGACATGTGTCGATACCCTTGCGCCATCACATCTTTCAAGTACAGCTGGATCAGCGGGCGCTGCTGCTGCATCGGCGGAGGCCCTCAAACGGCGCAAATATGGAAACCTAGCGGGTAATTACGTTTTTGAGCCATTTGGGGTCGAAACGCTGGGGCCATGGGGACCTAGTGCACACGCTCTATATAAAGAAATCGCCAGAAGGCTGATTGATGCTTCCCGTGACCAGAAGGCTGGTTTGTATTTCGCAGAGAGAATAAGCATTGCCATACAACGTGGCAATGCTGCCAGCCTTCTGGGCACGCTACCAGTCGACAGCGTTGCGGAGGAATTTTTGGACGCTTCATAGTTGTATTGCCTCTTTTGTTTTTCATTAGTTTAGGATAGTTAAGTTTTTTAGTAGTTTAATTTTTTGTAATACATGTTATAAGAATGTATATAATACGCAGGTAGAATAGTAGTTTAATTTTAAGGTTGAGTTTCCTATTTAAAAATGTAAATAACATACCAAATAAACTATACACCCCGGGAAAAAAAAAATGAAGGAAATATGAAATGAAATATTATTTATTTATCATGCACACATTACACATTATAAGACACATCCATGCACACAAGCAATAGTACCAAAAAAAAATGATAAAGTGACAAAAAAAAGTAAAAGATTTATATAATAAAAACAAACAAAAGAACAACATTACATAATTATATTAAAAAAAAGCAAACGAGACAAGGAAAATACAATTAAATGAAAGAGCAGTACAGGAGATAAGGTGTGTAGTCAAAATAGGACCTAATTTGGCATGTGCCAGGCGAACGCATGGCGCCGATTTTCAATTAAGCCCTCTAGTATGTCTCTATCTATTTCTTCTTGATATTAAATGCCTGAGTATGTAGGTATGTGATATCAAGAAGAAATTACTACATACATACAGTTAATAACAAACATAGGCGTGAAAGGAGTTTATGTACAAACTTAAAATATTATGAACGATGATTGAGTGTAAGTACATAGTTACTACTTTTTCGCGTGAGTGTGTGGCCAACTCTAATGTCGGAGTTTTTCAGACCGCCCGATGGCCTCTGACGTGGCCTAACGACTCTTATTCTAAGACAAGAACCGCGACCGACAGCTTTACGTGCCCTCCGTAACACGGTAGCGCTCAGATGTAAATGCCACACTTAAGGGGTCTACAAGAGCTAAACGCGAGTTTTATAATGTTTTAAAGTATATGATTCAATGTAGTTAACACAATCAGAAAATAATATGATATTCTCCAGGATATAATCTAGTTAAGTAGTGTGTTGAAAACATAATACAACTAACTTTAATCGATAGAAAAAAATCACAAAGATACACAGATAACATATAAAAAATTATAACGAATATAAACCATATTAAAATACATACAATCATTCTGATTTTTTGACAAATTATTCAACAAGCAACATACTAACGAAATACTGTTTTATTTTTTTAATGCAATCAATACATTTTCTGTAATTAATTTATTTAATGGTTTGTAAATAGTTCTGAACGTCCCGTCGTCGTCGCGCTTCTCTTTCTTATGTATACAATCCGACAGTGACAGCAACAGCTCAACTCAATAGCGGTTGTAAGCGCCTTAATCACCCATCCAAGTGGCGACCTGTACAAGCGTTACTTAACTTTGCCGATCCGTTACGAACGACAAGCTAAGTCTCGCTATGAGCGCTATAATCCACGGCTAATCTGGATATAAGCCTCCTTCAAGGCTTTCCATACTATAACACGCTTGCAACGATCCTAAACAATATAAAGATTTGAATTAATTAATTGCATTACATAGCCAAGCCAAGATAGCGTGAAGTAAGCGTTATTTTAGTTCAATAACTCTGAGATAGTAGGAGACAGGTAATATTGCATTCTACGACATTGACACCCATAATATAATTTACAAGCATCTGAATCACAGCACTCGGTATGCGAATGGTTTTGCGCGTGCCGTCCCTCGTTATCTCTACTACGTATTTATGAACGAAGTTCTACGCCTTTTTACTATACCTACATGAATAAAAAATGCCTACATTTTATAAATTATGTTATATTGTTTGTTTTTGAACAATGAACGAGTACGCAGTGCTTGAGGCTGAAGTACTTCCTCGCTTAATACTGCGCCGAGTGCTGTGGGTTCGATCGCCGCATGAGACATCTCTTTGTGTGATCCTAAAGTTATTGTTCGAACGGTCGTGGCACTCCATATACTCCAAGTGCGGGAGTGGTTTTAAAAAAAGAAAGAGAGACAAAACATAAATGTTGACTTACCTTATGATAATAAACTTAATGCTACAAGCTCTTCTATATCATAGTTCAAGCATTATCTCACTTACAACCAAGAATTTTCGTCTTGAGGCCCGGGGTCCGTTTTCTAGTCTATCCAGATTTTACTGTCGTCTGACCTCCGCAACATATAGGCATAGCTATATACCATGCGGTTTAGACCATTGTTAGTATACTGCGGCTCCACAAAACTAATGACAAAGATCTTCATGACAGCTGGGGTCGACAGCTTAATGACAGCTTAAAATCCGAGGCACGAAATAAGAGATGATTAGCAATTTAAAGAAGCTTAAATCAGATTGATGTCACTGCAGAACTTAGAATCTTCAATATTCTAGCAAATTTTAGAAAATAAATAAAACAAACACTGTAGATTATTAAATCAGTAAGCCCAAATGAAATATAAATGTACATACATACATACATACATACATAGACTCACGCCTGTTTCCCCGAAGGGGTAGGCAGAGGCATATTAAACGCCCACTTTTCGCCAGTGTTTTGATCCCATGTAATAGGTGGCGAGCCTATTGCCGCTTATTGAGACATTTTGTTTGCCAGAGCCTCGTCCGTTGATCGGCAGGTGCACCACTTGCAGGTGAGGTTGGCTTGGGACCCTAAGTTCTTGGTGGGAACCCTATTCACCCTAATATAAATGTATGTAAACATTATACAATTATTTCACTCACTTATAATAAACATCCATGAAATTAAATTCCTTAGCTCTATTTCCATCCGATTAACTTCAGAAATTAATTAATTTTATTAATAACTATTTACCTAGCGACGTAATCCTACTCCAACTCATAGCAGGAAATCTGACTAAACCGGTATTTTCATATTAAGAGAATTAAATTGTTTCTTCAATATGACTTAAGCTTAGATCTAATTATAAAAGCTCTTTCAAATACTTAATGGTTAATAAAGTAATCGACTTTAATTATTTCTTTGAAAGTAAATGAACGGAAGTCCTTTAAATTGTCAAGTAACCAATTTGAACATGTATTTCGTAGCTCAGAGGTAATTTTAACCCTTCGAAACACATTAGCACAAAATTAAGTAATTTGATCGGCCTCAAAATAGAAATGAGTTAGTTAGTCGAGTTAGTTATTAGGTACTGGTTATCTTGAAAACTATAAAGATATTCTTTACAAATAAAATATATTTGTTTACAAAATTTATTGTTTACACCCATTTCCCATCCAAGTACTATGGCTTAGTTGGAATTAGACAGGTTAATAGCCATTTTTGTCCTAATCAAGTACTTAGTACTTATGAAAAGACACGCTTCGGCTATTCAGGACACGAGTTAGTGGAGTGCCCTCGACGTGAAGCTCGAAAGTGATCGTGATATCCCCGTATTTCATAAAGGATACGTTTAGTATTTTTAGAATTAACTCGTCATCCTTTATGTACTTACGAAAGAGTGATGTCTCTTTCTTCTGCATATTATGCACAACACGTAAGTACAAAAGCTATGAGTATCTTTGTCCCAAAAGGGGTTGAGCGATAGGAGATTTTTTGGTATGAAATGCCCGGAACACCAGTTTTATTATTCCGTTAAAGAGTAAAAAGTATCGTTTCCCTGAATAGAAAAGTGACAGCGCTTGACAGGCTGAAACAATCCCATTTGCCGTAAAATAATGAAAGAGGAATCTTTTTTCTTCGGACAGAGTAAACAATAAAAATATCATCTGCACACACAATGGGACGTTTCCACATCCTTGTTGTGACGTCCTTTGTTCAGCGTATGCATTTCGTTCTTTCGCGCAATTTCCACCGTCCTTCAGTGAACTGCCGTTCTGTTAACACGTGTCTCCCTCGCTACAGATAAACCCGGCTATTTTAGTTTCTACTGTTCGTTCTGTTCCTAAATTTTCGGTTTAACAAGTTAAGCTTGTTATTCGGATTACAAAGCAACGTTGAATACGTTCGAAATAGCTCTAAATACTAGTTTCATTTAAATAAAGATTTTAATTTAAATTGCTGTTTTTAGATTGTTTAACTTTATATTGTAAGGGTGTGTATTTAATTAGAACATCTCTTGTTTCCTACTTTCTGAAGGCTTGTATCGCTATTTCAGGTAAGGGAATATCGTATTTCAAGTTCAGTTATTTTTAATGAACCTCTTTGGGCTGTCATTAAAAATAAGTATGTTGTAAACTATAGTACCCTTACAGAATCACCTTATTTGTCCGTTTATAGTTTTTCGGGGAGTATCAGGACTAATGAGCTGAAATTTGACGAGGTTTTGCATTCTGGTTGCCTACAAAACTGTAAAATAAACTTTAGAACCCCTATTTTTCGCAAAACATTAGATAAATGTTAGCTGCGCATTACTTTGTGCGTTGTTTTATGATATTGGGCTTCTCATTACAATGAAGGATTATATTTTCAAATATTTAGCATCACTCCTCAGTTCCATTTCCATTTCTCAGTCCCCACCAACTAAACCATAGTATTTGGATTAGTCCAAACTATCTAAAATAGTGGCTGAATAATAAATAATGAAGTTTAAGGAACATTAAGAATATCACAACTAATTTGCGACTTTACTGCCCGACATGGCTCGCCCCAAATTTAATTAATCGACTTTATGCATTTTTGTGTTACAATAGAACTTGTATTGTTGAATTATATTACTCGTATAAACAAAAATGTTATGCATCGTGAATAAACCTGAACGTTCATAATAATCAAATTAAGTCGAATATTTCACCTGTCGGAAAAACGCAACAATTTATGCAAAACATTATATTTTTCATGTTATAACTTTTTCGCTTTTTAATACAATACATCGTGTATTTTCCTTTGACAATATCGCGTTTGAGTGTATCACATATTGAAAGCGATCGATTGTTAGCGGCGTCTTTGTACAATAATAGCAATTTAGAACACATATTACTTCATGTGGACGCTCAAACGTAGCGAGTGAACGGTTAACGGTTTCAGAGTGTGATATAGAATACTAAATACAAACTAGAAACATGAATTCTTAAACGAATTCTGGTGAAGGTAAACAAACAATTTGTATGAGCATGTGTCCGAAATTGCCATTTGCATGTGTCACTGTTCGCCACAAGAGCGACGCTGCGCTGACAAATCGGAATGTATTTGTGACTGTCTTTACTATATTTGTGTATGAATAACATGTCCCTCATATCCACGTATATTAAGACGGCTTACAGTTACTTACTCTCGTAGTTATTGGGTTCGTTGACATTTTCCATGCGTGCGTAGGTGATGACTTTTTAACTAAATAATTTGTTGTCAATTCATGATATGCATGCTTTTTATAGTTAGATAGAATAGTGTATCAGAGAAGCATTCGTATATTTTGAATGACCATCGGTCCTTTTACGTACCTACAGAAAGAATAACAGTTCCTTGTATAGAATACCCCGGTTTTAGCGACAATAATGAATATTACCTACGCATAGGCACATGCATTGACTTACTACGATATAAACAAACCGTTAAACCTATCAAGATTTGCTGGATGAGATTGCTTCTCATTGCTTAAAATATATTATTCTTATTCTATAGAAATACATTGCTTGTATTCATGGTATTTTTAAATCACAAAAGGTAATCCTAACTGTATACACAGTTAGTTGAACTTCGATTGTAGATAGGTCCCTATATTATCGTCTTCGTAAATATCACCTCTCTACTTTAATCGTCCTCAGATTTGCGACTTCCTAATGATAAGGTAGACGGGCTGTTGGTGCATTTGCTAACAATGAAAATAGAACTACAAAAAAAACCTTAAACTTATTCGTTGTTGTGTTTCCGCTTTTGAAGTTCTGACTGACGTCTTGTGCTTAAAGTATTTAGCTTTGACTTGAAGAGCTTTCAAGCTGTCCGTTCTCTACAGGTTTCTTTTGATTACAACCGCAACTGGTAAAGTGGACGTGTTTGCCATTGTAGCTTGAAATCCTTAGTTTCATTACCTTACTGCTGTTATTGCTTGCCGGTTCTACTAACTTTGAGACGGTAATCATCATCATCAGCCCTTTATACTGTCCCACTGCTGGGCACAGGCCTCTTCTCACTATGAGAAGGGTTAGGCCATAGTCCACCACGCTGGCCTAATGCGGGTTGGCAGACTTCACATGTCTTTCGAGAACATTATGGAGAACTCTCAAACATGCAGGTTTCCTCACGATGTTTTCCTTCACCGTTTGGCAAGCGATAATTAACAATTTAATACGCACTTAACTCCGAAAAGTCATTGGTGCGTGCCGTGGATTCGAACCCGAGACCCTCTGCGTAGCAGTCTGTCGGTCTCTCCACTTAGCTATCGCTGCCTTTTACGGTAATAAGAACATAATTATGTAAGTATTTTAATGTGATAAATCTTACGTATATTGTTATTTATTGTAAATATTTCATAGTTAACAAAACTATTCGCACCAGTTTAAAGGCCTTCTTAAATATTATTTAAATTGGCAAGTTCAGAAACGACGTAACATACTGTAAATTAAACGCAGATAGATAATTATACTGCATAAAATATCACATCGTCTAGGCCTAGGGCCTAATCTTTTTAGAATACTAACTTATTAGGTACTAGTCTGACTTTTGTTGTTTGACTGCCACCTGACTGCCCAACCCAAAAGTGATAGATATATTCCATGGTTACGACCTGTGTCAGCTTATTCAGGGGTTTGATTGTCCCTGTAACTACAGTCGAATAAAACTACGTGAACAAACACAATATTTTGGTTCAAAGTTAATAATAGTCAACTCTCATGAGAATATACAAAATATTAACTTTTCATCCAACACTTGCTTATAATAATTTAAACGATGATGACATTATATTATGCGGGTATATCGTCTTTATTCCCTTTGGTTTTACTAAAGGTAAAAATGTGGTTAGTGTTGCAGTTACTATCTGCATTAGAAGCCACGGTACGAAATGACCTTTTCCACTTAACTAATCACAGCATAATACATAATTATACCATTATGTCTCACATTAAACCGTAGTTGCTGAATAGATATGATAATTATGAGTATGCCCTTTGCGGGTAAGTGGGGAGACGAGATAATTTATTAACTAAAAAGTGTTTTTAAGTAATTTTCTATTACAAGTTTACTCACCTTTAGAGAATATACTCATTCTGATGTACGGGTTGTATAAAATAGTAATTCGCTAGTCACGGTCCGTTCGTCAGTCGCGCGCGGCATGCATTCGTAACACTAGTAGGTACAATTTTTTTGTACAATTTGTGATCATTATTATTATTTATTTTTGCTATGTGAATACTGAAATAAATATTTAATGTATTTATTATTATGTATGTTATATCATTAGTAAGTATTGATTACAAAATAACTGTAAGCTGAATGATGAAATTAAAGGCTTAGTAACTTTTAATATTTATACTTATATTCAAATTTGATATCCACACGGGACTTGATCTACAGTTGTTTTGCATTTGGGTTTCTTTGTGACCGTAGTTTTATAAATCAACCAATTTGCTTTTTAACTAGAATATTAAAATCCATTTTTCTATCGCATGGAAAATTAAAATTATTTATATACATTTTCGATAGTCAAATAACATATAAATATGATAATCAAAATTGTTCCAATCAATTAAAATTTTCTTATAATTATGTATAACTATCGTATGGAACTAAAATAGTGCATACAATTTATAAGTAATGACAGTTGTAGATTAACGTGCAAACTAGTATAGGATTTCTCACCTTATAACGGGCCAACATGATGGCGCTACTAAAAATTGACATTAGCGGTGTTTACAATGACAAAACGTATCGAACATCTATCAAACTATTGCCATTTTTTAAACTTGACGGACAGACAAATACGAAAAACATGTATGTGATAATTATGTGAGCTCTTTTTGGCTCAAATATATGCAGCTGTCTATTTTAATAAGTATAGATGTAACAGTCATAACCTTCACGTTATTACGCGCTGAAGTGCAGTTAGTAGACTGCAGAGAAGTCTACAATTTTCTAGTAATTATAGTAGACAATATGTAAGTTAGTTTTGGTTTCATACTCAACTGACCTTAGACATTTTTGGGCAACATACATAAAAGATGAAACCATACTGTATGCACCTCAGAATAATCAATATACATACACGTTATTGACGACCTGACAAATATATATTTAGCATGTATGTAAGGAAATAAAAAGGCGGCGGAGTTTGTTTTCTGTCCGAGCATACAAGCGGGCGCAACAGTGGGCTACGGGCTAGTAATAACTAATAAGTCGTCATGTGTTTAAAAAGCTACCACGACAGGTTGTTTACTGCACTTGTAACACCATCTGCATCGAGTTGCGTAATATCGTAACAAAAGGAAAATTGTTTACAATGTATATGCACAAAGACACATGTTGCTTCAGCTGATGTTAGAAGAACAAATTTCATAAGCAAGTATGTTCGCTGCCATTCCAAAATATTGCAAAGGATTTTTAAACCTTGTAGAACTTATCTTAAAATTTTGTACAACAGCTTTTCTAAAGAATCGTTGGTCGAGGATTTGTACACATTATAAAATGATGTCCCCTTTATGAACGCAGTAAACACCAACTTTCATGACAACTTATAAGTTTGGAGAAGAGGCACGGGTCACTGAAACGATTCCCTAAATGTAGCTGATTAAAATTCAGGTTGTTAAGCCACTAAGTGGTCTCTCAAGTTACGAAGATGGATAATAATTTATTCACGATATTTTAATTTATATACAGTTTCATCATCGTCCTAGCTTTATCCTAGTTGTTATATAATAGGGTTTTGCCTTGGTCCACCTTCTAAGTAGTATAATTTGGAGCGTAAACCTGCGTAACTGAGCGTAAGCAGAGTGCCCGCTTACATGCCGTATCTAAAGGGAGTGACGGACAAAGTTGGAACAGTACTCAAGAAATACTCCCTCAAGACTGTATACAGTCCGCTCTCTAAGATAGCACACAATCTGCGTACACCAAAGGATGATTCCTCTCCAAACACCTGGCGTCTACAAAGTCGATTGCAGCTGTGGTAGTTCATATATCGGGCAAACTAAGCGTACAATCGCTGAAAGGGTAAGGGAACATATCGCAGCTGTAAAAAACCGACATATTAACAAGTCGGCGATAGCTGAGCATTTGTTGGAGTCTGGACCAAACCACTGGATAGAACTGCATCAACCATAAGTCTTATCCACCGATCGTCACTATTACTCCAGGATAGTACGTGAAGCGGTAGAAATCAAGAAATATAACAATGTCAACCGGGAGGATGGATATAGATTATCGGCCACTTGGAATCCAGTCATCAGCAAGTGTAAACACCGCCGCAGTGATAAATCTCAACAGTGTGTAGACGTCATTAGTGTAGTGTGTCGGAGTACCGACATTGCGAACTTAAATAAAGACCAAGTGAGGGTAGGTGCTGAAACCCGCACTTCCACAAGACGTCGCTGAGCTCTCATCAGTCTCTCCGCGACCACGCACGGTGCAAGACGAGCGAAACGTCGGTAACAAATAGGTATTTATACCTTAAATAATTTAAGTTAACGCGATTAAGACCCGCTAAATTAATTTCTATGATGTATACAAATCGCGAAAGTTTAAAATCGATTATACCACAATGTCAATCTTATTTACCCATGATTCATTTTGTCGCTTAGAATTTAAGATATCTTAATTCTAATTCATTAAATCTGCTTTGGTTTTCTAGTCACAAGATAGGGCGTAATTAACAATTTAGAATAGCAGCACTTTGTCACGGAGTTGAAATAAATCGTTTAAAATCGTTTGTAACGCGATGACAAACTCAAGTATCTGTAGCGTCGTTCAATTTGATAAAGTATCTTCACAACGTGTTCGATATTGTTTTGCTCATTTGTTTACCAACATCTCAAATACCAATAGATTTCAAATGTGAGTAAAATCTCTTTCTATCTTTGTGTTTACGTATACAAAGGAATGTATGCAAAGATAACAATAGAAATTACATTCATATATCTAAGTGTAGTGGAATTTCATATTCCTAGTGTAAGCAAACACGATTTTGTTGATAAACAAGAACTGAATTTGGTTCAAAGTTTAGATTTCACGTAAGGTATGTACTTAAAGTATGAATATACGCTAAAGTTACTGATCGGTTTATGATTAAACGTTACAGTAATAGAGTATACCAATGCCGCGGGAAGTAACTAGAACTAAATAAACAGCTATCTTTCTTCTTAAAAGTATTTTTTTAATTTGGTTAATTAAGAGTTATGTTTAAGACGTATTAATATAATGCCTCACAGTTCTACATTGTATGTTTCAAATAATTTTACGTCGGAATAAGTTGAATTGATTTTTTGTTATTTCTTAATTCTTTTAGCAAGTTTATCACTTCATTCAGCGTAGAGTGATGATGTAATAAAACAATAGAAGTTAGATCTTAATTGTTGTATACAGCGCATTCACTTTCGACGTTATTCACGAGTGCGGAACGTTGCGCTACCGTGAAGAAATGTGAATAGGTGAACAGTGACGAAACATGATTTAGGCTAATATTGTGATTGAAATTATTTCTGACATACAAAATTTTGAATTACTTTTTGAAAACTATTTTTTTATTCGTTTTCATATTGCTAGATATATTTTTTCTGTAAAGAATTGTAATCGACTGTGATACGTACCCACAGTTTCAGTTAATTATCTAAGAGTCCTTTTAGATTATTAACAGCTTACAGTATTTGAATTATTACATTTTCCTTATCTTCACAGACAAATCTATTCGCTCTTGATGTAGTAATGATATACATGGTCGATCACTAATCGTTATAAACCTCGCTTATCTCTTACTCTCTTCGGGCCACATCTCAATATTTCGAGGCACTAACAAAGCAATATTTAAAACAAATTCTATAATATGTCCTTTCATTATTATAGCCCAGCCTTTCCATTTCAAAGCTATTATGTTATATATTCATTCACGTGCGTCGTCAAATTCAAAAAAGTAACTATACATTATGCAAAATCTTATAAATTTTCTTAAAACCCTACAAAGAACATAAAGTTAAACTTTGAACAAGATAGCTTATCAAATATGTTCCCGTGTAATTTTTTCAGTTTTAAAGAAGTTGAACATTTCTGTAGAAGCATCGCTCGGGGTAGATCGCATAGTTAATTTTATTCAACTTTGTAAGACATTTATTCTTTACGCCTTTTAAATATGCAAGTAAAATTTTGCAGTGGGTACTTTACAGTGTTATACCTTATTATACTCAAGTTCTTTATTTCAATATTCGTTGGCATTATTACAAAATATCGCGAATATATTTAAGACACCTTTGCAGCGTTTAGGTATTCCCGTAGAAGCTCTATTTGGCTTGCATTATTTGTAGCATAGTTCTATATTTATGTATTTCTCCTTAAATGTCATCTATTCGGTACTGTGTTTTACAATATCAGTTTAAAGTGTAAGCTACGCTTCGTTTATTAGTTTATTATTATTTTTATTTTAATGTATTTCTAATACATCTTTTTTTTACAAACAACATACAAACACCTTTATCATTGACGTTACGGTGGTAGGGCTCTGCCTCGCCTATTTTGACAATGCATAATTAAATCGCTCATTACTTTAAAATGTGAAGTCTTAACTTGTTCGAGCGATATCTAATATAAAGCAGACAGCTGGAAACCATTCTTTATATAATTAAATATTCTTACATTGCCATGTATATATATAAATGAAGTTGTATTATTTGTCAGAAATAACATGCACTATTTTAATAAATTAAAAAGTGAGAGACCAAATTTTTATATAGGTATGTATAACAAACAATAGAACAGCAATAAAAGTATTTTTTGCATGGCACATATATAACCATTTGCCTAGATCAGTCCTCGAGATAGCAGATATTAACATATTTAAGAAAAAATTAAAACATTGCTATTGTCAAAAGCTAATTGTATATCCTACCATAAGGCATGCAAAACTAATAATAAAACAGTGTAAAATGTAGAAATTGAGGTTAGTAGTTAGGTACCTCAATGGTATATAATAAACTAGGAACAAAACTAAAAATTTATAATTTATCTTGCAAAAATTCACTAACGGTATATTATACCGTTAGTGAATTTTTGCAAGATAAATTATGATTATATTATAATTATATAAATTATAATTATATTACTTATAATTATATTTTTATAATGCCAACGAATATTATATGATCAATGCACATTTGTTAACTTATAAGATCTTTATGTACCCATATTCGCAAACTAATAAACGATTTTGAATTTGAATTTGTTTTTCTCTACCTTGAAACGGTTCTTTCATGCTAGTGATAATTTTTAAAAAATTTGTACTAACTGTGCGCGACAGACATTAAAAACTATGACAGTGAATAGTATATTCGAAACCGCGAGTGAAAATCGTATAAAATCATTGTTATCTAATCGTGCGGTACACCGGGTTCGGTTCCCGGACGCGTCAAAGTGTTAAAAACAGCTAGAATAGTGTAAATAGTTAAATCCTTAATATAAAGTACTATATAGTACATGAACATTAGTCTAAAACTTGTGCTAACTGTAGGGACCTAGATATCGATCATAAATAGTCTTATCAGTTGTAACAGATAAGAACTAATACTTGATAAAACAGCTGTTTGTTGTCGACTATGTAAGTCGTTTTATAGTTTTTATAAGTGTTTTTTAGCTTCGTATAGGCTTGAAATCATGTCTAGATACTTTCTTATTGCTAGTTATTGCCTTATATAGTTAAAATAAACATAATAATAAACATTTGCATGTTTATCATAAACTTTGTTTATGTACGATAGTGTTTACTTAAGAAAATCTGTATTTTTTCTTATGCATCATAGGTTTTCATGTAATGAATTCGAATTGAATAAAGATATTTTCATGGTGTTTATTTTAATAGATGCCCCATATAGTTGCACACAACGGCCTGCCAAAATTACATATATAAATTTAGTATATAATAGTTTTTCAATAGAAAATATAGTGGGCGGGCCCTTGTGTGACGGCATTTTTTGGGAGTTTTTATAGAATAACTTAGTAACGCTAGTAGTTAGGTTTGAGTATTGTATACTGATAGATAGAACTTTATGAGACCTATCTAACGATGTATAGAACATATATTTATGTATCATAGTACCTAATATAAATAGACATTTGTACTATATATAAAATTAAAAATAAACTAAGATTCTCTGTGCACGTGTTCGGTGCGATGGTCGTCGTTAAGGTAAAGTTCCGAGGTACCTAAGCGACCATGTATTCGGCCAGTTCGTTGGCGTCCCAACCACCGTCTTGTGACCATATGTAACCATCAAGGACCGAACACCTGAACAGCATCGCTCTCAACATAAAGAAGATGTTTTATTTCTGAAGCCCCAATACATCGAAGCCATACAGTCCACACATATAGAAGAACACACATCGTCGTAGGAACACGTCAGCAACACACCACCAGCGCACTGTAGCGGACTAGCAAAGGTTTGATTCCTGGCATCCGTTACACTAACTCTGTTACAAAAATATATGCGAGACGTCAGTTAAACTTACATAATTACTATATGTACAATAAATTGGCAATTCGCCCGAGCAGAAGCGGGGACCTAACCACCAGTCGCTAAAATTAGCACAATCTCAAGATCAATGAGACTACTTTCTAATACTTAAGTACTACCTACATTACATTACGTTTTGTACACAATATTTCCGCAAGTAAATAGAAATACGCCTCAAGAGATTTATTTTTATTGTAACTTTTTGTTTACAAAGAAGTCGTAGACATATACATTACATCGGATCGTAACTAAAACACTTTGAAGTATTCGTAAAAACAACTATTACATGAAAACAAAAATACGCAAATAAAACTTTTATTGGACATGAACTGCCGTATAACTAATGGTTTTTATCTCTGACGTTATATTTGCGGTTCTGTTATAGGAGCAACTTCACATACTGTGATATTAAGTATTTTTTTGTAAATGGCAATAGTTATTCTATTTTTGGATTGTTTTTGGCTTAAATCGCTCAAACAATCTTAAAATATACACAATGTTCAAACAACAGTTTGCTAGTTAAAAATCTTTAAGACAAAATTCTTAGCATAGCCTTCGATCAAGACCGAATCATTTCAACTTGGTAAGTAAACCTTACACAAGTTATGAGAAAAACAACTTTGTTCTGTCTTTCCTTCTGTTCGATGGCCGAAAAAAAGCTTCCCTTAAATTACCTAAATCTCATCAAATTAACAAATATGGTGTAAAAACCGTGTATCTATTTTGTAATTGCTGTCAGCAGTTGTCATTGTCAATATATGAATATACTTCTAGAGAAATTAGAAAAACCAATTTAGCTCTATCTCGTCTATAATCTTATATAGTGTGCTAAGTTGGCACTGTTCATGAGAACACGATAAAATATACATTCTCAATTAAATCCACTAGCACAAGTTCGGTTACCTATCTGCCAACAAAATAATATCCCAGTGACATATCCCACTTCGAATAATGACGTCGATTTCACCTCGATAGTCACTTCACTACGATCGATTCTGGAAGTCAGCTGTATTCAGTAAGAACCAGCCAAGCAGATATAGATTCTGAAACTTGACGACGTTTCCTCTCTAACAGTTTAAGTTTAGTTGCATTTAGTTCGTCACTTTCAGATGGAATTGGTGTTAAAATGACATCAGTAACAGTTGTGCTACTTAGTATACTGAATGAATAATTGACTAGTTGTAGCAGAAGCTATTAAAATATTAATGGATGATAAAAAACATTATTATAGCATAGACGCAGAGATTTCTCATTCGTATAGGATCGTTCCTTTTTACTGCTTTGCGGGTTACTAGTAAAAGTCAAGGAAAACATCGCGCGTCGGTTTAAATGAGCTATCTACTTGCTACTTGGTGGAGAGTTCTTTGGAGTGCGACGCAAAGGTCTTGTGTCTCACGGCACGCACTTACTTTTTTAAAGTGCTGTAAGATGTAAGCTTTCCCAGTGAACGAAAACACGTGGAAACTCATGTTCTTTCCAAATAATATAAAATAAAATAACAGTTTGTGTATATGTGCCTCTTGCCAAATTTAATGATAAGACCAACTTTTAGTACCATGATGTACTTTTGTATTGTCTATTATTTACAGCAGTTAGATGTTAAGCTCGTATGATCACGTTAAAGCTTATATTTCCTAATGGCATTAGACGTATTTTTTTTACTATCAATGTTTTGGTACATTATGTAGACAGAGATTTATAACAACTCAACTACACATTCATTATGTCAAAGGCAAATTAAATACTATTCAAGTTCCTTTGTCCCAAAATCTTTCCAATTTCAGAAGACTAAGTAAGTTGAACTCGATTTGGTAAGCAAATTCATATCATCGTTAGGTCTACTTAGACTGGATATTTTCACACAGAGGAAACTAAGCGAAGTAGTACACATCAATATACGCAAAAAATATTTTATCATTTATATTTTCAGGAATAGAAAGTCTAGGGCTAGGTAGCCTATCTACGGAAGACCATAGTTAGGTATATAGGTACCCAATATTTCGAAAACTAAAAATATGAAGACGGGTTCCGTGACAAATGCTTCCTACGGGATCGAATGCTTACCTATTTATTTATATGGAAATAATAAAGTTGTGTTCCTAAAAGGGGTTATAGGTGAACTATTTTTCTAGGCTTCGCTTTCATTTTATTTCTGTTATCGTTTAGGGACACGACGGGCAGGCTATGCGTGCGATAAATAGGGATGCTATGTTATGCCTATACTAGTACAGAACTAATATATTAATTGTTGTGTGAAATCGTAATTACATAGATTTACGCTTGTGTCATCCTCCTAGCATTTATTCCTGTTAGAAACCGCGGTCCGCTTTCGAGTGTATCCGGATTTGAGTGAATATTAGCTTTTCCACAGATGGTACTTCCTATTTGATCTTCGCAACCCAAAGGGATAGCTATATTCTATGGTTTAAAATTTGTCATTTTCTTTATAGGTACTGACTCCCTATAAAGACTGTCAAAGTACCTACTTCATGACTTAACAACTGACCGGAACCGACGGCTTAACAGACATTATATTACACGCACTCGCACATACATATTTTGGTGATTGGGGTTAACGTCTCACACATAAACAGCTAGTCCGCTAGAGCAGATTCGGGCCGATCATGTTCCTCGTCAAAATCTGACCAGAAAACCCAACCTAACGCCGACAAACGACCCGAGACAAACAGAAATGCGTACCAGAATTTACTTTAAATGAGTTTCAAAAACCGTAACACACATACGAGTCAATAAACAAACTTCATTAAGCTCAGCATTTCACATCAATGTATTGCGAATCGGCATGAGCTCACTATCCATTAACAAGAGCATCAAACCTTCTCACGACAGGCAATAATGCCAAAGCAATACGATTACGTACCTAGTACAAGATAGAACTGCTTACATATGAATATAAAGTGAGTATATACTTCGTACTTGACGTAGGCTATTCGTGTTACACCGATATTGCTATTATTTCATCGGGTTAAGATCAGCCTCGTCTGCCGTGGCTCGACGTAGCGAAAGGTTTATGCCACTTTGAAACTAGGCTGAATATTCTAATAGGTGTAATATTACACCCACATTTCGCCAGGTTTTTTTTTAGGTCCCGCGTGATAGGGGGCGAGCCTATTGCCGTACCGGGCACATTACCAGATTTCGTGCTGCTACTGAGAATTTCCTGACGGAAAAACCTCCCAATCCCACGCGCACATTTATGCCGCGAGACCAAAGAGGCAGAATTCTGAAAGTTTAAATTGCTCTGTCTTCTAAAAAGGCCAATAAAAATATATGGCATAAGGAAAGGTATATAATGTTATAGAACTTTCTGAAAATAGGTACTTAATATTATAAACGATTTTAAGCTGTTTGTATATGTCGCAGGTACCTAATTAGTATCACTTTGTTATCGAAGGCTAATTAGCGGCTTAATTTGTTGTTCTAATTTTGACATTGATTGGTATCATAGAATATTGATGTCTCATAAGTTTAATTAGCTACTGAGCTAATTAAACTTATTAGACATCAATATTTTGAAGGAGTACATATGTATTTGCTCCTATTTTTTAGGTGCCGGGTTGTAAGAGACGTTAAAATTGCTAATAAGTTAATTGGTGAAAGAACGTTTGCATATAATAGTATGCGATCCCACCGGAAGATTTCAACGTTTATGTGTTTTCTAATTAAAATAATATTTGTTAGTTTCTGGTATTTAAAGACATAAAAGTCTGCAATGCCTGTGCCGCGAGTAAAAAGCCAATTTATCTAATCTAAAATATTAACCAAAAATTTTAAAGTAAAGTTGTAAAAACAGGTCAATCATGATTACCAGTCACAAATCACAACCAAATAGCGCGAAATATTCTTGCTAACCGTTAATCATAACTGTCAGTGTAATTACATTGCATGTTCACAAAACTTAAATAGTAACGCAAATATCATATTTCAATACAACGTGCTAGGCAAAAATATTGGTTCTAGAAGATTGTAAGTGTTAATTGAACGGAAAACATGAAATGAGGAAAATGCCAAACTTCAACAAACAGTGAAATACGTCTACGATCATCGCGTGTGTTAGCATTACCTTAATATTAGACATAGGCAGTCAATAAAGCATTAGTTTTACTGTTCTGGTATGTACACTCGCAGTATTTAGCACAATAAACAATAATTGTATAATCGGCAATCATCGAGAAAAAGAATAGCATAGGTATGTATGAAATAGATACCTCGCTCAAATTGATCAGCCCTAATTACATTATAGAGTAGGGAATTACCTCCAACCTAAATAAGACCACAGCTATATATCACAGTCTGTCTAGTATCAGTACACTATACAAGAACTAGTACAAGTCTCTAACACAAGACAGTAGATATACTAGTAAAAGCAAAGACCAAATAAGTCATAATAATTTTAGAAGAATTCTACGAATGCTTACACTAATCCTTTAAAATTCTATTATCATTTAATGAAAGGAGCAAGACGGAACAAACCTAAATTGAAAGATCGGGGTGTTCCGTATTCAACCTATGACGTCTCATCCGATTTCCTTACTCATCCTAAATTTGAATGCCTAACTCAACCGATGACAGTATTTTTATAAAGTTTCCTTATTCAACCGAAATGTGTTCCTTGGGTACTCTACCTATAGTAAATATTACCGAAAAACTATGGATAGCAAAACAATCTTAAATATATTGTCAGAATATTATACTTAATAACAAATACAGTAGAACCTCTATAAAGTTTTTGACTTATCGAGGACTTTGACTTAGACGATGGCAAACCACAGTGAACATATCAGTTTTTTTATAGTAGTTACATTGATGTCCCACCAAGCTTAAAATTTGCTCAATAACAATACCAATTGTTATTGATTTCGTTTGAACTTTAGCGAAGTATCCAAAATGAAACATCTCACATGCAAGATGTTTCATTTTGGGTGTTAGCATCAGCGTCAACATGCAGTTGTTAGCATCAGCCATAAATAGTTATTTGTGCAACAAGAGAGCAAAGTTGTTTTTTGTTTCGAGTGCTGATTTTGAGTCCCGAGCAAGCGAAGGATTCTTTTATTGATTCACGAGCGTAGCGAGTGAATCAAAGTTAGAATCCTGAGCGTGGTGAGGGACTCAACAGCACGAGATACAAAAAACTTTGCTCTCGTGTAGCACACATAACTTTTCACCACAGCAGTGAGAACACATATTACTTAGGAGACATAGAAATGAACAGAAATAGATTGAATTCTGCATAATCACTTGTTGATTTAACTCTTCTGTTGATCATCACTAGTTTCACTAATCTTTTTAGATTATTTTATATATTAATATAATTTAACACGTTACGCTATACCTACTACTACTGTATCAGCATCAGCGAAATTTTTGTTCCCGCTACTTTTTTAAATCGCGTTTTAATACCGCGTCCCTGATGTTTATTTTTCAAATGTATCATTGTTGTAATTCTAAATAAAAATGTATTGGTTAAATACATAATTTCATAATTTTATACTATTAATTAGACTTATTTTTATTAAAATCCAATAATAAATTAAACATGTAAACAATAACATATAAAAAAGAGTAATTTCTTTATTACAATTTTATTTTTGTGTTGCCGTAGGTGTTTTCTTTGAGGTCGAATTCCAAAATCGAATTTCGAATTCGAAGGGGTTTGTTTTTTCACTCACTTTTTATATGCATGTGAAAGAGACAGCGCACAGTAAAATTAGAATGTTTCAAATTTATGGCTGAACAATGTCAATTCGTGGCACTGAAGATTGAAAAATTAAAAAGCTAGTTTGCCTCACGCTCGAATCAAAATCGCGTTTTGTTCACTGTTGTCTCGCAGCAAAAGCGGCATGTTTGAGCTGCTGTGGTGAAAATTATTTTATAATTTAACTGTCGTAGCAATCCTATTTATTGTGTACACCCACATTGTTTTCTAATAAACAATGACGCACATTGTCGGCAAATTCTTAAAGTTGATAACATTTTTTTTTGAGCTCCGGAGGCATTGAGTTTCAAATGATCGAGTTACAGAGGTCCGAAATTTTTTTCGGGTTTAAAAGGAAAAACATATACCAAAATGGATTGTAGTGACGTACTGATTATTTCGACTTATAGAGGGTTAAAACTTCGAGTAATGGACTCATTCAAGGAATGGTTCGACTTAACAAGGTTCTACTGTATTTATTTTCCATTAATTCCATCCGAACTATATTTGTAGACACGGAGATCGAAGGCTGTTATTTTCACTTTTGTCAAGCACTTGTTAAACGAGCAAAGCAATTAAAACTAACCAAAAACAGACATACATTGAAACATCATTCTCTCTGCTTGACTTTACCATTGATAGGTACCAAAAAATTAGATTGACGACGCAAATCTCTACATAATGGAAGACTGTCCAAAAGAGGTCAATGTTACTAAATTTAATGATTATCTTGTCACATGGCTTGAAGGCGGAAAATTTCCACCAGAATTGTGGAATGTATATGGGAAAAAAACAGAACAACAAACGCTCTCGAAAGTTGTCAACAATAAAAAGATATATAGCAAACAAACAAGTAAATATATTGCAGTTGCTACATATTCTGAAAAGGGATGCACTTTTACAAAACGCAAGGATTTTACAACTACATCATGGCACGTCGTCCTTTTCGTTAATTAATAAGAAAGTTAATGAAGAAAGAATCAACAGTGCTATCCAAGAATTTGTGGATAGAAAAATAGTATTGGGCCACTGTCTAGAAAAATTGGCTCCATTTGTTTATTTAAAAGAAAAATAATGATATTGGTGTAAATTAGTAGTTATAAAACCAATTTTATATCGCTTGCGATTTTTTTTTGCAAACTGTGAGTTTTAGCGTGCCAAAAATTATTTGTTGTTGTAAAACATGTTTGTAAAAAAGGTAAATTTTAAGCTTTATACTAGTCTTATTGAAATCGTTGCTCGCAAATCTGTGTTTTATTTTTACATGTTTGATCTGTGATTTTAAATAATTAAAGTATAGTAAAAAAAATCGCTCGATATTGTTGATTTTATAGAGATATACTTTTTAGTTTTAAGGAAACTTAATGTGTTAAGTGAAATCAGAAAATTGATATTTTTTTATTTATCCTTTTCTTAATTTTAAGCTTTATACTAAGTCTTATTGAAATCGTTGCTCGCAAATCTGTGACTTTTTGTACATGTCTGATCTGTGATTTTAAATAATTAATGAATAGTAAATCTTTTTCCCTAAATATTGTTGATTTTATAGAGATATACTTTTTATTTTTAAGGATAGTTAATGTGTTATTTGAAATCAGAAAATTGATATGTTTTATCTTCCCCTTGTGTTGATTTTGCTTGTAAGTCTGTGATTTTTTTACATGCCTAATTTGCGATTTTAAATGATATAGAAATAGTTATCATTTGTTTTTCAAAGATTGATGATTTTATAAAGCTACTTTTTAGTTTTTAAGGATACTCGATATGTTTTGTGAAATCAAAAAATGTATATTTTACTTTTTGCTTGTTAGCTTTGCTCGTAAATCTGTGATTTTTTGTACAAATTGTCTCATCTGTGATTTAAAATGATTTATTAATAGTTATCTAATGTTCTCCAAAGATTTTTGATTTTATAAAGATACTTTTTAGTTTTTAAGGATACTTGCTATGTTATGTGGAATCAGAAAATTTTAACTTTTATTTTTGCTTGTTGACTTTGCTCGAAAATCTATGAATGCTTATCATTTGTTAACCAAACATTGTTGATTTTATAAAGATTAATTAGTTTTTCAGTATTCTTGATATATTTTTTATACTTCTGTTAACTTCATAAATATATCATTTGTACGTGATATGTTTTGTGAGATCAGAACACATATTATATAGGTGACTTAATTTTCTTGTGTTGTCTTTTAAATATATCTATGATTTGTACAAAATGAATTCGTTTTATTTTATACAACAATATATTAGAAAACGATAACCAAGCTTTAAACTATTTTATTACCTTTTCTTGAAACAGTATTTTTTGTTCAGACCGTACACACACCTAAGAGTTTTTGGGTGATTTTGTAATCGTCAACCGATTTAGGAATACCGGTTAGGAATACTTATAGGATGAATTAATAACTAAACATGTAATAAACTGCTGTCGGTTGAGTAAGGAACTCAAATCGGATGAGTAAGGAAAAAAATCGGTTTAGGATGAAACGTCATAGGTTGAATACGGAACAACCCGAAAGATCCCCTGTCTCGGTACCTGTAGCTATAAAATTAACAATATATGTTCCATCAACGCTACTTCAATTTTTAAAGACGAAGGTGGACTGCGCGCTCTAACAAAATAAAATCTATTTGTTATATCTTGTGGCCAATCTACTTACATTATAGTTAGCAATAAGGAAAAGTACTTTTTCACCACAGCAGCTCAAACATGCCGCTTTTGCTGCGAGACAACAGTGAACAAAACGCGATTTTGATTCGAGCGTGAGGCAAAGTAGCTTTTTAATTTTTCAATCTTCAGTGCCACGAATTGACATTGTTCAGCCACAAATTTGAAACATTCGAATTTTACTGTGCTCTGTCTCTTTCACATGCATATAAAAAGTGAGTGAAAAAACAAACCCCTTCGAATTCGAAATTCGATTTTGGAATTCGACCTCAAAGAAATCACCTACGGCAACGCAAAAAAAAAAAGATATTTGTTTTTTTTTATATGTTATTGTTTACATGTTTAATTTATTATTGGATTTTAATAAAAATAAGTCTAATGAATAGTATAAAATTAGTATTTAGGTAACCAATACATTTTTATTTAGAATTACAACAATGATACATTTGAAAAATAAACATCAGGGACGCGGTATTAAAACGCGATTTAAAAAGTAGCGGGAATAAAAATTTCGCTGATGCTGATACCTATAGCGTAACGTGTTAAATTATAATAATATATAAAATAATCTAAAAAGATGAGTGAAACTAGCGATGATGACTGTACTTTAACACCAGAAGAGTGAAATCAACAAGTGATTATGCAGAATTCAATCTATTCCTGTTCATTTCTATGTCTCCTAAGTAATATGTGTTCTCACTGCTGTGGTGAAAAGCTATGTGTGCTACACGAGAGCAAAGTTTTTTGTATCTCGTGCTGTTGAGTCCCTCACCACGCTCAGGATTCTAACTATGATTCACTCGCTACGCTCGTGAATCAATCATAGAATCCTTCGCTTGCTCGGGACTCAAAATAAGCACTCGAAACAAAAAACAACTTTGCTCTCTTGTTGCACAAATAACTATATCCGTTGATTCTTACAGCTTGTACAACATTTTCATTAGGATTCAAAGATAAATATAGAAGTACTTACACATAATAGTTTCTTTAATTTTAGCCTAAACAAATAATTATTAAATATATAAGTTGCAACATAAGTACACAAAGTACTTATGATGTAACTTATAACACTACTAGTTAGGTACATTATTTTACGGACGATATGACAGAAAGACCGAATGCGGTCCATTCCGGTGCAAACGCGTGCTCGACCCTCTAGAAGCGTAAATAGAGTTCCATTACTGAAAGTTACAGTTAACAACAAACTACACGCTAGTTAGTAGGTATGCCGCGAAAGTAGTGCGCCGAATCCCTGGCGGGGTCGCGGTAAAGAATGCTAACCGCGAATCACGTGACCCCGCCTCTACATGGGACCATAGTGGACACCGCGGTGGTTTTAGTGAGTAAGCCTCTAGGGGAGAGCCTCACACACCTTCTCTGCCAGCCCCCAACTCGATTGATTGTTCAATACGACCGAGTGGCGGAGTCGAGACGGCTCGTAAAGAGTTTCCACCGCGCAACAAAAAAAAAGGTACGTATGCCGCGAAAGTAAACACAGTAGTACCGCTGAAAAACGTGATATCTGCAAATGTCTACACGTGACCTAACTACGAATGATGGATTAATTTAAACTGGCTACTATATTATGTTAATTAATGTTGCTACCTCATAAATATTCAAAGATACACTATTCCTACGAAACTCCTATTTCTATTTAAAGTAAAGGTCATAGGTTAAGGGTGTACACAGGACTTTTTAACAGACAATAATATCGTCTTTGTTTAATGGAGTAATTATAAGTTTCAAAGTATTTGCTTTCTTTGTTTCAGGTATAATTCAATCAAGGTTTCAATCTGGGATTTCAGTAACAGACGACATTTTAGGGAAGTTACTACATGCTACGGAAGACAGTAACTATAAAAGGTTATATTTTAATATATTTTTATAAACTGGTTTCTAAAGTAATTAAATGTTACGATTCTACGAATTCAGGTCAACACAATGTAGTTAGTGTTAGTGTTAACTAGCTGTGCCCGTAAGAAATAAGTATTCCTTTTTTTTACCGTAACTACATTTGTAAAATTTCGTACTGATCAGTTGAGTAGGTAGTTTAGACATTGAAGCGCCACAAACAATCTCAAATATTCATTTTTACTGTTGAATAGTAACTGTTCAATATCAGCTGGCCTTGCTTATCTCAAAGTAAAACACAGTATAGAAGAGAAATAAAATAATGATCAGAGCAGAAGAACACAACTTATCTAGTTGATGCAGCTCAAGTTAGAAATTGGTCAGCCTCCGCTAACTTTCTTATCAACTGATTGTCCTCTTCGCAAGTTGTAAAGTGGCAAATTGAAAAAAGGGGATAAATAATGTAAAATGATTTATAAGATACATAGGTACTTAATAAATACTAACATTTAATCATGTTTCTAAAGGTACATGGAAAGGCTACGTTATATCGATTGGGATTACTTAGGTCATTTTTACTTACCTAACGCTGTTATACCTTTCACAATTGACGTTTGCAAATGGATTTCCTGTAATGCTCAGAATGAGTCAATCAACATTTTTCTTACAAAGAAGTAAAAGCCTGTTTATTAACATGTTTGTATTTTACGTTAAGAAATGGTGATAATACCAATAACTCCATATTATTTCTGTTAATATTGTTCGAAAATCATTTTTGATAGTTGTATTCTGTCATAACAAGTCATATATACCTTCTTAGAAAACCTGACAAATAAAGATTTTTTTTGTGTTTATTTATTTTTTGTCTCTTATTAGAAATCAATAAAATGAGTATAATTATATACTCTTATGGTGTATTTTCACAATAAACGTGCCATAAAGTGTGCAGCGCACCTTAGTTACCAAGTACGTTCATCGTTTTCTTATCTACCGAAAAGAAGCTTGGCTGACCGTAATCTGTCTTACAGTGATGTATATCAGCGAATTCAGTACAAATCAGATACAGGGCACAAAGGGCCCCGTGAAAGGTCACGACGGGCAGGTAGTTGTTGAGTCATTCAGATACAGTACATCACTGTCAGAATCGATTGTTCAACGTGAATAGGAAAGTCTAGTACGTTCTGGTTGTTTACGTGATGGAATAAATAATGAGGGATAAACGTAGTGTTTACTTTGGTTACGATAATTTTATTTTATTTTGAATGAGTTCTTTTTATCCAAATACTTATATCGCCTTAATATAGAATAGCAGGAAGATATGAGTATTTCGTAACAGGTGATTAATAGCTTTAGTAAACAAGCAAACAGTCTTTCACGGCCTACATTTACCTACGTAACATATTCGACACTATTTTTATATTTTTTAAAGACAGCTTCCGCCTTATATATTCTGTTCTATTTTGGGGATGATTTTACAGACATTAAACCTACAGCCACAGGCATATGTACGAAATAACAAAGTGTGAAATCGAACGTACAACACTCGGCGCAGTGTTCAGCAAACGCTACCACCATACACGCGCAGTGAGTTATTCTTATTAGCGACCTTTATTTTCAATTAGAGCAGAGGATCTGCTTATCCCTTAAAGATCATAACTTGCTGATTAGGACATCTTGCGTTTGCCGTTTATGTTGTTAATAACTTGAGCTCACGTGACCTCTGACCTTTGATTGATGACCTTGACAGAACTGAAGTCGATCACGTCTAGCGGTTCCTCACGAACGCTTATTGCACTTTCATGGATGTAATAAAACAAAATAATGCATATACTTGTGGTATGTACCAATATCATACAATATTTACCTTGTGATCGTCAAAATGATTACAGAAATTCTGGTATTATAATACATCCATGCATTTGAACGAGAGTTTCGGTGCCGATCTCTCAGCAAATGTGTCGTTAGGTTTAGTTTTATAAAATGTTACGGAATTCTCATATTAAAAAAATATGAAATCGATATTGATTTGATATCCATCTTCTTCAACTAGAATAAAGTAAATATCAAAAGTTTAAATATTGAATTAAACAAAATATTGTAAACTAGAGGTGCCTGTATTTTGACGACATTTCTAAATCTAGGTATTATGTACAAAATATACATTATACACATTACTATAACACATATCTTGAAATCAAAATGTGTTACTAGTTATTAATTCTTAATGTGCCTAGCGTTGGGCGTCCAAGTGACTCGGAGTGACCAACATTCTGATCTAATTCCTTTTGATTCAGACGAAAACGTCAAACACATAAAAAGTGAGTTGTCATTAAAAACGTTTTAATATATATACATAAAAGGAAGTCATCATTACGAAAAGATACTGATTCCTTTTAGACATAAGATTTCTATTCCAAAATAAGGATTAGTACTATATTAGCGCTGGTTTCCTTAATGAGGTTCCTCGTCGGATTACTGATATCGAAGCTACTTTGAATCGTAAATAAAAGGATATTTATTTTGGGCCCATCCGTTCAGTAATTATTCGTCTGGATACTAATGTTATTTTGGATGGTTCAGAAATAACGTGATTGATAACTTCTACAGAATCTTCGGTATCGTATAGGGCTGGCGAGCTCCGGATAGAGTCGAACAAAGTTAGGTATTCTAAGGGCTTTAAAAAGATGTCCTGCTATCCAGCCAAATCAAGTACCTAGCGTCCGATATAACTAGTTTTTGTTGCGCTTTTGCCGTTGTATGTACTTATGCAAACGCTATATTTTCAATAATATATAATATACGGTGGGTACAATTGTTCTGCAACACATTAGCAGCATTCAGCACAAAAGCAAAAAAATCTTCAGTAGTTAATATTTAGTCTTTAATTTTCAAACATCCAGCTAAGGTTCTCTGGCTCTTTCTCTCTCAATCTGGGCATTGTATTGCTACTGCTAAATGTCCAGATAGCCTTATCTATCAACCCTAGCTTCATATCAGTATAAATATGTCCGCCAATAGACGTTTCACCTTATATATTATTTTCTTGGCTATAAGGAAATTATCTTTATGTTTCATCAATATATACGTTGCTGTATTCGATATCTTATGCTTTTCAAATAGCCTAGGCGCCATATATTATTTAACGAATTTTTAGATCAATGTCGAAAAGATAGTTTAACGTATAAACAGATAAAAGCACTTACGAATTAATATCCGTAAGCAGTATTAATTTAGCTTTTCAAGCATAGCCGTTTGCAATGGTCGAATGATCGCAGATCTCTAGGTTGATACAGTTATTGGGCTATTAATTATCTTTAATGAATGTCCTAGAACATTTACCTAGTTTAAGATTATCAGTATTAGTACCTAGCATTATAAGCTCTGGCTCTATGATCGATGTACTATATAAGGTACTAGCTTTCTCCGGCAGCTTTGCCACTTGTCTGATATATCGATAAATTATTCACCCAAATCTTCATGAAAGTCTTTGTTTACCGGTGAAAACCGCATAAAAATCTTATATATATATATGCATTTTTTTTAATCTGTTCAGTCATTTTTAAATTCATCTCGATTAGACAGACAGTTAGACGCCGCATCTGTCTGTCTGTTATGTATGCCTATACATATGATAAGCGAGTGTGAAAATAATACGCTACTTGGTTAGGTATATTTCTCTTTACAAAGTTTCCGTGTTCAATTTGATTGCTACAGTTATTACACCTATACCTATGAGGAATAATAAATAATGTGTATTAAGAAATTCTGCACGTACTAAGTTCGTGACAAATCCTCCACCGTTGAGTTATTTTTCATAATGAAATGTTGCCCACTAATTAATTTCGACCGGACGCGAAATTGACCTATGTCAACAATTGAATCGTTTTATTCAACCCTAAGTACAGAAACTGTCAAACAAACTTCGACTTTTTGTCATTGGGGTTAAAGATTAGAATTGTTTGATGTTATTATAATTTACCATGCTTAATATTAGTACTGTATAGTAATAGTAACATAAGTAAGTATACAAAGCAGTACAATAAGGTCGGCACGTCCGGTGTCTGTATTGCCAGACGAGAAATTAATGGTGCCAAATTTTAGCAAATGTGCTGTGAGAGAACAGTCTGTAGAAAAAATAATAGCTATTACGTTATTTGAACATTAGGGTGCAATGATTAAGGGTTACTTAACACTTAAAGATTTCTTTAACAGGCTTTTACTTTGGATTGTCGAACACACTTTTCATCTAAAATAAAAATATTTACAAAGTACCTATCGCTTTCGTATACTCGTTATAATTATTAATGCCGAATAAAATTACGCAAACGTTAACGTTGTGAAGAAAACTTAAATTATTACGTTATATGTAACAACATGTAAAACATATGGAGATCAATAAACCATTGAATTCAATTAAATTAAATATATAAACGCTTTATTTAAAAATATTATTTCCTCGTTCATGAACTGCATGTATCAGACTTTCATTTTTACATTGATTCTACGAGTATCAACAGTTTAACATTGTAACTATAACACATACGATCGACTAATTGTTGTCCGTGTGGTGACGGATTAAGAATACGGATTGTCACCACCCCATATCAGCCCATGGGTGTCGTAAGAGCCGACAGAGGGACCATATTATGCATAGAACAGCACTGTAAGAGAAGGAAAACTTGATACAAACCCTATACCAACCCGTTTGGTCAGCGTGGTATAGAAGGCCAATTCCTTCTTTCAAAGGAGAGGCCTAGTCCAGCCGTGGACTGTTAAAGGCTGATAATGATGATGATGATGATCGACTAATTAAAGTGTCAATACCGTTAAAGATTCCGACGCGCTAGCAAACCTATGATACCAATACGTAGGTAGATTGCGGAGACAGCCAGAACGCAGAAACGGATATATAGTAAACAATATACATCATACAGTACAATAGTCATCTATTAACTACCTTGATTGCGGATTGGTGAAAATACATATATCCGAGAGCTACATATATCTCTCGGTTATATAATTCGTAATATTGCAACAACAACACCAAAGCTATTACTTACTGATAATAGCTTTGGTGAGCTAGCGTTGTTACATTTCCACCACATTTTTATCTTTGTGAAACACTCTGTGAAAAAATCAACTCTATTTATCACAAATACATATAAAATCCGCAGACAGCGAGACATACGGTTTATAAATAGAGTCCCATTGCCATTCATCGGGTATGGAATAACAAGCCAACGGATCAAACCCGTTGATTACCGGGAATAACGAACAGAAAGGTAAGTAAATCAGTTTGTAATCAGCAAAGCTCTGCTAGAAGAGGGTTTACAATCACGTCTTTGTTACCTAGCTTTGTGCCGAAACGTCACTGATGCGATGCAATCAATGACAGCAATCAGTTCTTGGGTACTTTACATTTCATTTCTGCTTCTATTATAACAGGTAGTTAATCTAGTAAAGGAAGAACTGAAATGTAGACACTAAATTACGTAGTAATTATCATCATCATCATAGTCCTAGCGCTATCCCGGCTGCATCCAAGACTTACACGCCTTGGAGCCCGAGATCCGCTTACTGGTCTAACCAGATATGACAGAATATCAACTTTTCCACAGAGCGACTGCCGTCTGACCTCCGCAACTCAAAGGGATAGCGATATTCTATGGTTTATAATAGTAAATTACGTAGTTATCATTTCCCTTAAAATCAAACCTTAAACGAACTCTTATCCACTGCTTTTCAATTCAATTATCGTATGCTCAGTGAGCGCAAATAATGTATTATACACCTAGTATTAAGACCATTGCATCATCAAGTTACTTGTACGCCCGCCAACAGGCCTTCACAAATCAGAACAGAGCTAACGAAACGGACATTTTCAATTATTTTTGTAGACAACACGTACTTCATACCCCACTCCATTCCTCATTAAGCAGTCCGTTTTTTAATATTCCTCAGCACGCAAACACCGCGATTAAATGTGAATAATTATGACATAACAACGTAATTATGAATAATTATAATGAATACGGCACCTTAGCTGAGTAAAAGAATTTTAACGATATTCATAAAATTGTATGAGACGACATTAGTAACGGGTTCAATTACCACACTTGACGCTCATTATTTCCGCTAAGTAAAATGCATAATATAAGGCTGTATACGAGGCAAATTAATTACGACAAACTCTACAATGATGTATATGACGATGGATATTGTATCAAGAAAAGTATTTCGAACTGTATTCATAATAATTAGACAGTGTAATGATTATAAATACAGTTCGGAATACTGAAAAAAAACGTACGCTAACAGATAAAAAACGTAATCCGTGGAAATGGTTTGAAATTCACATTGAGAAGTAAATAAAAGCTTATGGGTGCCTAGAAAACAGAGATAGAATTGCATGACATGTTTTTGCACCAAACGCTTCCAGATAGCTATCTTCAGTAAACAAATAAATACATAAAACCCATGTTTGGAACGCTCCATAGCTCTTCACGCCACTTTTCTATGAAATTTATGGTCTGCCTTACCGTAGCAACCATTTAGATAATCACAGCCTGTCAAGGATTTATAACATAACTTATACGTCGTTTACACAAAGTACAAATATTAAATAATTCTAAAAGAATAATGTACAAAGTTTTATTATTTCAAAACAACAATTTGAAAATTCGTCTTACCTAATAAATAGTGAGTTATAAACGATCCGTCTAATGAGAACATGCCCTAAGAGCTTGAATAAATTTTCATTTCACAACGAGCGCTTCCCTCACATTTTGTTAGTACATACATACATACATATCGTCACGCCTTTTATCCCCGAAGGGGTAGGCAGAGGTGTATTTCTACACCCACTTTTCACCAGATATATTTTAGTCCCACGTAATAAGGGGCGAGCCTATTGCCGTACCGGGCACATTTCCAGACTCCGTGCTGCTACTGAGAATTTCGTGACAGAAAATTCCAATAACACTGACCCTGGAATCGAACCCGGGACCTCCCGATCCCACGCGCACATTTATGCCGCGAGACCAACGAGGCAGGGTTTGATGTCGAGTTTTCCGTCTCTACGCAAACATGGTATTTGCATCGTGTTATCCCTTAGTCGCCTCTTACGACACCCACGGGAAGATTGGGGGTGGTGACACTTGTATTCTATGCCGTCAAATTTTTATTTAAGCGAATAAAAGCTGATTGGCAGCTCATTGCTGTCAGTTCAATTCGTTTTGCTGTTATTAAAATATATTTAATGAGACAGTAATATTTTGTTATCATGTTTATTTCATAAAACGGTAATTCGGATAGGAAAGTTTTTATTGCAAAGGCGCGTGCAGAATGTCACTTTAATAAAACTTATGGTGAATAGTTCTCGAGCTATTATTGGCAGTTTGAAATGTGTATTATGGTAGGGACTGCCATCAAAGAAATATAACCTTAAGGCATAGAAGTAACACTAAATAACAACAGCGGTTGCTGTGATTGATATCTTCTTTCTAATGGCACATGCAGTATGATAGAAAGAGCTGTCGATAGGTTTAGCAGCACGCTCTTATAGCAGCCTCGTGGTAGGCAAACAGTAGACAAAACATAGAGTTAGGAAACCGAGTGTTGTTCGTAACAGTGATGATTTATCGATAAATATTTTTGGTCAAATGTCTAACTTTAGTATGTGTCGATATATTTAAGCCGTAGAAGTAAATAACTAAAATATTGAAATTGTAGTTTTTGCTGTTGACGCCGGACAGTGCTTTGCAAAGACTTGCCAGACGTAGAGTACTAAAAAATTTCACGTGTTTAATTGTTAGTTTTAGCCATAAAATCTATTGACAAAAAGTATTCATAAACTAATGAGCGATGCGTTGCGATGGGATGCTAAGAAACTGTCACTTAGATTATGTATTGTACGAATTATACAAGATTGGCTAAATCTATATATATAAAAGAAAGTCGTGTTAGTTACACTATTTATAACTCAAGAACGGCCCAACTGATTTGGCTGAAAATTGGTGGGGAGGTAGCTCAGAACCAGGAAAAACACATAGGATACAATAAAATGCAAAAAATAATCTGGGAGGGATTTTAGAGAGGGTCGCAGTTTCCTCCTACCTATTGACAGTAATAAGTAATAACGCATGCGCTGTAATAATTGAGTTGCTGCGCATGTGCAATATCTGTCAGTACTGTCACATTATACATTGACATAATTTATGATGCACTGTCATTACTTCGTTCGCTTTTAAGGTTCGCTTACTTAATTAAACTAATAATTATTATTATTTGTAACAGCCTTGGCTAATCCCTACTAATATTACTTATAAGGTACTAGCTGTGCCTGCGGCTTCGCCCGCGTGGAAATCGGTATTCCTTAAATATCCCTTTCTGTGGTCTTGATAATGTAAAATAACATAATGATCGGTTGATGAAACTCACACGCATATTTAAGTTTCTTACTTACTATATTAGAAAAGTAGTAACCTGTACCTGCCACCTAAATTCTTAGCTCTTTCTTTTAATAAATACTATCTGGCCGGATTACGTTAGTTAATTTGAATCTTTGCACTAAAAAGTAACACTCGAATAGTAAGTCTACGATGCTCTACTATCTATAGTTCTATACTAATATAATGAAGCGTAAGAGTTTGTTTGTTTGTTTGAACGCGCTAATCTCAGGAACTACCGGTCGGATCTGAAAAATTCTTTTTTTATACGATAGCCCAGTTATTCCGGAAGGCTATAGGCTATATAACATAACGCTTCGACCCTTTGGGCCGGGCAAAAGGCTAAAAAGGCTAAAAGATAATGTCGGCTAATCTCGGGAACTAGCAGTCGGATTTAAAAAATTGTTATTGCCTATGATAGCCCAATTATTCCAAAAGGCTATATAAAATTACGCCACAACTTTTTGGGGCCAGACAAAAATAATAAAATGGTCAAACGAGAAGTGGGAGGGTTGGGTCAAAGGCAAAAAGAGGCTAAACGAATAGGATACAATCTATATGGGGTGGGGAATCGAAATACAACATCTATTTCGTGATTCAAGGTGGTGGATGGGAAATCAAAAATGGCGGATGGGAAATTTAAAAAAATCAATATGGGTATCGTCTCTGATGATTTAAGGGATGGTGAATCCAAATACAACATCTATTTCATGATCAAAGATGGCGGATAGGAAATCAAAGATGGCGGGCGGGATTTTTTTTAACGTCGATATGGGTATCGTCTCCGATATTTGAAGGAATGGGGAATTCAAAAACACCATCTATTTCGTGATCAAAGATGGCGGATGGGATTCTTTTTAAAAATCGATATTTATTCAAGGTGGTGGATGGGAAATCAAAAATGGCGGATGGGAAATTTAAAAAAATCAATATGGGTATCGTATCTGATGATTTAAGGGATGGTGAATCCAAATACAACATCTATTTCATGATCAAAGATGGTGGATAGGAAATCAAAGATGGCGGACGGGATTTTTTTTAAAGTCGATATGGGTATCGTCTCCAATATTTAAAGGGATGGGGAATCCAAATCCAACATCTATTTCGTGATCAAAGATGGCGCATGGGAAATCAAAGATGGCGGATCGGAAAGTTTAAAAAAATTAATATGGTTATCGTCTCCGATGTTTTAAGGGATGGCGAATCCAAATACAACATCTATTTCGTGACCAAAGATGGCGGATGGGAAATCAAAGATGGCGGAAGAAAAAAAAATTTAAGTCAATATGGGTATCCTCTCCGATGTTTTAAGCTATGAGGAATGTAAATACAACATCTATTTCGTGATCAAAGATGGCAAATGGGAAGTCGAAGATGGCGGATTGTTTTTGCTGGGTCATCTATCTATACATATAGGTATATTAAATTCAATCTTCGTTTGTTTGTATACCTTTGTAAACTCTGAAATTTTAGATTAAGCATTGGTGGCTTTGGTAACTTTGTTCAGAATTTCCTGGAAAAGTGGTTTGAAAAAAAAAGGAATAAGCAAAAAGACCTTTAAAAGGCGATACAGGGTTCGCCGGGACAGCTAGTAGTAAATATAAACATTAGAGTAAATTTTTGTATCATCTCCTTTGCTGCGTGATGAATGCGATTTAATGATGCAGGCCATAGCGATTCAAAGCCGGATAAGTGAAACTGTAATTTCCATAAGTAATTTTAATGTCTGCACAACGCCACAACCAGTGTATCAGTATTCTAAATATTTAAAGTGGAACCAAATTGTGAGACGCCACTGGTGCATGCTTTTATAGTCTGTAACTGCAGCAAAGCGTAGTATTCGATCATAATCCTGTACGCGTAGTCAACATACCTAGATTACGTGTACACTGGAACGCTTGGACCGTACAAGGCTTTAGGTTAATAGACGCTACTTTTAAGGTAGGTATCTAAGTAAATTATGTAATTAAACTGCGCATACTATCAAACACGTGATAGAAAATTAGACCGCTGGTCGTCTTTGTTTATTGCCAACTTAAGGTGAACGCAGACTTGGCCGCACCGCATGCGCCGCAGTATTCACAGTCATCGCTTTTTGTTAATGGCCTCGCACATCTATCCACACCGCAGTCACTGCAGTCGTTCCCGTCGCCGCACACATCGCACTTGATTTCTTTTATTCAGTTTGTAATGCCGCGTTTCCACGCTTGCCAAGGCTCGACAAGCATCTACAAGCTCCAAGCGGCCACAAATCTCGCTTGGCATTTGGAAGTCGTTTACACGCTTGTGAATGGGTCAGTGTGCTACGTACATCCAAGCAAGGCGGACACCGAACTTGTATCGGCTATTACGTATGGTTTTTTTAATAGACTCACGCTTGTATCCCCGAAGGGGTAGGCAGAGGTGTAATACTACACCCATAATATTGCGCCATGAATTTCTAGGTCCCACATAATGTAATAGCAGTCGCATACGCTATCCACTGGACCACGGAGGCAGTCATGTTTGGTTTAACCTACTTTTATTTGAAATACAGGTAAAGTAAAGCAAAAGCAAGGAACAAACAAGCAAAAAAAGTTCAAACAGCCACTCATTTTGAGACAAAACTAGACGTGCGTTCGTTGCGAGATCACAGCGGCTACTAAGCGCGTGCCTAAACGTGTGAACGCGTTGCAAGCGCTTGCCGCAAGCGCCCTTTGATCTGTGTCCAAAAACCGACACTAGGCCGGCTCCTGTACAAGCGTCCACAAGCTTACGCAAGCCAAGCCAAACGCCCTCTCTACACGCTTGTGCTTGTGGATGCTTGTCGAGGCTTGGCAAGCGTGGAAACGTGGCATAATATAAATTAAGAGTAGGCGTCATCCGCGCCGCGCCAGCCGCAGCGTCCGCTGCGTGCGGGCCGGCGTTGGTGACGTCATCAGCTGCGGCTTGGGGAGTTCGGTCGTTTCAGGGACTGCGGCGACTGCGACGCGTGTGGGTGTGTCAGGTTGCATAGAACTTCATACAAAGAATTCGAATGCGAATACTGCGGCGCATGCGGTGCGGCCAAGTCTGCGTTCACCTTTAGCAACCGCGGCGCGCTGTCGCTTCCAGCTACAGTTTTACATTCATGTCCGATAGTTTGTTTCCGTATTTATCCCTCATTCAAAAAACATCGATATCTCCTTTCACTGTCAAATCCCATCACTCCTTAATGATGGGATTTGACAGCACGCCTATTTAGAGAATGCAGTCAAAGATATGAGTCTATACGGAATCTATGCCTACATCCAACCCAGAGCGGTTGGACTAGGTTTAGACTAGAGAGAACATGCCCTATAAATTTCCTTATACCGAACGTGCAACATGTAATGTCAGTTGGTCTTAGTTGGTTAATCATAACGTCAAATTACGTGTCTCATTTAAAGAGGCATAGATTCTTTACATACTCATATCTTTGACTACATTCTCTAAATAGCCGTGCTGTGATCTGTCATCAGTGTAAAATTTGTTGGACGTTTGTGTTTACATTTTTAATAACTTTTTTGCATTTAAATAGTAAGTAAGCTTATAATAATTAAATAGTGTAATCATTAATTAATACACATCGTGTATGTATTATCGAGATGTGGATTCCGCTATTCTCGGAACAGAAATAACAGTAGACACTTTATCTATTAGCAGTGAGTCGGAATTTTCCAACAAATTTATTTACTTTTCTCGTATTAATGAAAGACATAAAGACATAAAGACATATTTATTTCTGCATTTTGGTTGTTTACAACACTTATACATGTCAAAACCCTATTCTAGATGATGCCGGCTTTTCCTAGCTAAATGACTTCTTGAGAAGAAAGGCCGAAACAAACTCAGAGTCATTTTTTTTTGTCACTTCAATTTGTTTAGTATTTTCTTCATCTTTTAAAGTCCAGACAAAAAAATAAAAGGGTTTAGTATGCAAGTACAATGCAGGAAATCATCTGACGCTTTTGACTGACTCGGCCCACTGATGGCCCGCATTCAACAGCAATCGTACGGCGCAACCTTGATTGAGGGAGCCAGCACGATCTGTATCACTATGCCTCCACGCCATCAGAAGGTGTATGCATAAGCATGTCAGCCTAAGCCATCAGACAGGTTGCCACAACTATTTGTTTATATGTTTAATAATGCCCACATCATACTCACAACTTTACATGCTAATACATAGTAAAATACATGTTGCAAACAATATGTAAAAATAATAAAATTTTAACACTAAAATGTCATATTATATTTAAAATGTCAGAGAATATTATTGAATGTCAATTCAGGAATAATAATATATTACTTAAGTAATTTTAAAAATAGTAAAAATTTAAATGATAAAATGTCATATATTTAAAATGTCAGAAAATATTATTGAATGTCAGTTTAAAAATAATAATATATTACTTAAGTAATTTTAAATGTCAAAAGAAAATAAATAAAATAACAATGTCAAATCAAACAATGTCAAAACAAAATAAATAAAATTACAAATGTCAAATTAAAAATGTCAAAATGTAAAAATATAAGTATTACAAATGTAAATAAAAATATCTTGTCACTAATTTCAAAATGTCAAAATTAATAATTTTTAAACTCAATTCCAGGCATTTTTGTCTGCTAAATAATCTTTAACTGTGTAATAAGCTTTTGAACACAAGCTCTGTTTAATAAATACTTTGAATTTATTAATACTTAGTTCCTGAATATTGCCTAGAATTTTGTTGTAAAAACGTATGCTTTGACACTTGTAGGAGTTACTTATTTTTTGTAGTCTAGTTGAAGGTAGAACAAGTTTGTTTTTATTTCGTGTGTTTAATTTATGAATGTCGCTGAATTTGGAAAACATATTTATATTTTTCCTGACATATAACAAGTTCTCATAAATGTATTGAGATGCGACAGTCATTATCTTAATTTCTTTAAATTTTTCCCTCAGTGAATGCCTTGAACCAAGACTGTAGATTGCACGAATAGCCCGCTTCTGCAGTACAAACACAGTTTGAATGTCAGCTGCGTTGCCCCATAATAAAATGCCATATGACATTATGATGTGAAAATAACTAAAATATACTAATCTGGCCGTATCTATATCAGTTAACTGACGAATTTTATAAACCGCGTACGCTGCAGAACTAAGTCTATTCGACAACTGACCTATATGTGGGCCCCACTGAAGCTTAGAATCTAAGGTTATGCCTAAGAATACGGTGTTATCTATAAGATCCAACTCTTCTCCATTCAAACATATTTTAGGTTTAACTTGTTTTACATTCGGTCTTGAAAATCGTATACATTTTGTTTTTTTTTCATTTAACAGTAAATTGTTAGCAGTAAACCATTGAACTACTTTAGAGAGAGCGTTATTTACATCGTCATTATTTGATTGTTGTCGTCCAAGTTTAAAAATAAGTGATGTATCATCAGCAAATAACACTATCTCTTCATTATTTTGCATAATGTATGGCAAATCATTAATATATACAAGGAAAAGGAATGGACCAAGAATTGAACCTTGCGGCACTCCCATTGTGACCACTGAACCCATAGAAACTTTTCCATTTACCTCAACTCTCTGTATCCTATTACTCAAATATGATGTTAGGAGATCCAAAGCAGTGTTCTTAACTCCATAGTAATGTAATTTCCTGGTCAATGTTTCATGAAAAACGCAATCAAAAGCCTTTGATAAGTCACAAAAGACTCCCAGAGCATCGTGCGACTCCTCCCAGGCATCAAAAATACTATCTAAAAGCTCAACTCCAGCATCGGTAGTTGAGCGACCCCTAGTAAAACCAAATTGTTTTTCATGTAACAGCTTATTGTTATTAAAATGAATTTGAAGCTGACCTAGAATTAATTTTTCAAAAATTTTACTAAACGTGGGTAGCACAGATATTGGCCTATAATTTGTGGGGTCAGATGTGCTACCTGATTTAAATAACGGAATTACTTTACTACTTTTCATTTGATCAGGAAACACACCACAGTCAATGCATCTATTGAAAATCATTGCCAGTTCAGGTGCTACTGTGTTGATTATGGATTTTGTAATCACAACAGAATTGCCCCAAAGATCACTAGTCTTCTTCAAATTAAGACTATTAAAAGTTTTTACAATATCTCTGTCAGTGACATAACTAAAACTAAATTCAATGTTACACCTATTGACATTTTGTTTCAATAGAGATTCGGCGTCATTAGGGGACGAGTTGAGGGATTTAGTGGTTGAGACTGGAATGTCTGTGAAGAAATTTTCAAATGCTGTGGCAACCTCAAAATCTGACTGTAATATCTTTTTATTTAATTGAAGAGTGTAATCGTTACTTTTAATCTTGGCCCTTCCAGTCTCATTGTTTATAATATCCCACGTTGCTTTTATTTTATTGTCACTGTTTTTAATTTTTGATTTTAAATAAAGTGTCTTAGCTTCACGACAAATCTTTTTAAATAACTTGGAATAATTTCTTACATATTGACAAAATTGTTCATCATTTTTATTAATTACTTTCTGTTCATATAATTCGTAAAGCTTATTTCTACTTTTATAAATTCCAGTGGTTGCCCATTCACTGAAGGATGTAGTACCAGCAACTGAGATCCTCTTAGGGACAAAGATAGAATTGAATATAGTACAGTACATGTCAAAGAAAGAATTGTACAACTTATTAGGATCGTTATTATAGCATAAGTATGGTAATGTACTTGTGAGTTTATCCTTAAGTCCCTCCAGACGACGCAAAGTTTTTGGCACCACACTCAATTCCTTTCTACCTACTTTTTTAGACTGCATAGCAAATGTTATAGATTGTCCACAATGATCTGACGTTAATTTGTTAATTATTTGCTTTCTAACTGGTACAATATCTGTAAATATATTGTCTATACAAGTAGATGTCGTGGAAGTTATCCTGGTGGGTTCCAAAAATAAGCATGCAAGATTATATGACTTGAACAAATTCTTCATTTTGTGGCAATTCAGGGAATCTTCTAGTAAATTAATATTAAAATCGCCACCTACTATTATAGATTTATTTTGTTGGCATAGCTTCCGTAACACATCATCCATGACACTTTCAAAGTTATCATAGCAGGATGATGGTGGCCTATACACACTCAAAACAAGAAGTTGGTCCAACTCCACACAGGCTATTTCAACTGTCCGTTCAACAGAGAAACTAACAATGTCACTACGATTCTTAAATTTAAGCAGCTTGTTAACTAAAATCAACGATCCACCATGTATTGCATTTTGTCTGCTGAACGAACTACCAACTAGATGGTTATTAAAATTGCACATGAACTGGTGATCTTTAAGCCAATGTTCTGTTATACACAAAATATCGACGCATTCACCGTTCATGAACAACTCCACTTCTAAATCTTTATTTGACATACCTTGTATATTTTGATGTACCAGTTTTAATACTTGTGAATTTCTAAATGAATTATTAGTTGGATTGGGCTTATTCGTACATACCAGCCCATTATTAATGAAAGTGTCATTGCAAGAGGTATTCTCTATTGTCGCTATAATGTGTGTTAAGTTTACACAATATCATTGTATTGCAAATCAAGGGAACAGCTTGCATACGTATGTGTTATGAATTTAACTCACAAATTGTTATTTTGTACATTTATTGATTTAATAGCCTTAGTGATGGGATTTGACAGTGAAAGGAGATATCGATGTTTGTAAATGAGGGATAAATACGGAAACTAACTATCGGACATGAATGTAAGACTGTAGCTGGAAGCGACAGCGGGTAGCCGCGGTTGCTAAGTTGGCAATAAACAAAGACATCCAGCGGTCTAATTTTCTATCGCGCGTTTGATAGTAAGCGCAGTTTAATGTACATAATTTACTTAGATACCTACCTTAAAAGTAGCGTCTATTAACCTAAAGCCAAGTGTTCCAGTGTACGCGCGTGTGTGTAGGCTTACATTTTTGCATCTATAAAATAGTAGATGGATTAGGGATGTGAGTAGCATTTTTTATTATTAAGAAGGTGTTTTTTATTACAGGTTGCCTATTAATGACGTCACAAGAAAACTTTGGATGAATGCCGTTGGACGGCCTAGTTTGATTTAGCAGAAGTACCATCGTATTTGTTCACGTCATTTTGAGAAAGACTGTTTTTTAAAGACAGAAAGCATCTGGCGTCGTTTAAAACCGAAAGCTGTGCCTACATTACATTTATGCCCAGACATTGCACACCCGGTAGAATTATTTATCCAAAGCTAAACAAAAAGTGTGTAATTTTAGTTTGAACATATTAATCTTAATATATAAAATCCTTGCGTTCCTGACTGACTGACAGACACGCTACAGCCGAAACTATTGGACGCAGGAAGCTGAAATTTGGCATGTATGTTCCTTGGGGACCGTAGGGGTGCACTAAGAAGGGATTTCCCGAAATTCTCACGGGATCAGGCAAAACGGTTAAAATAAAATAAAATGCGGGCGTAGCTGCGGGCGTCCTCCAGATATAATAATTACAACGATTTTAATTAATCTACCTACTTCTATATTATTTATCATATTAGTGCTATCCTGACTGATCAAAGACGTCTTGCCTTGTAGTCTGCTACATAATATTCCACCATAAAATATAATATTCTTTCACATTCACACAACATTATCTGGTCCCAAACTAAGCATATCTTGTACTACGGGTACTAGACAATCGATAAACATGCATATATACTTTTCTGTAAAATATTACATATTATACATAGTACCATCCAGACCAAGACAAACATCCATATTCATGCACACAAATGTTTGACTTGAGCGGCAATCAAACCCGCAAGCTTCGGCGTGGCAGTCGGATTACCTAAAAAAATCGAGCAGTGTCCAACGTTAGCGATAGCAAGCAACGTGATATCACAGTATAAAGACATACAGTAGTTTGACGCCTTTGATCTCGTAGAAAAAGCCGACAACGTCTAGACAAGGGTAAGTAGGCTAGGGCTGCCACATGTACACAATACCCACTTATTCAAACACCGTCTATTTATTTTAGAAAAATATTACAATTGCTACGCTACATGAATAATATAGTGAAATCACTTATCTATACATATAAATAAAATTGGAGTACTGTTTGTTATATATATAACCGCTTTTTAATAAATGCATATGGATGTATACACGGTACATACACCGAAATGAATTTTTTTACAATTTTTGTCTGTCTGTCTGTTTGTTCTCGCTAATCTCTGGAACGGCTGGACCTATTTTGACGGGACCCTCACTGGCCTGATGTACCAAGGAGTAACTTAGGCTAAAAATTAACCGGGTACGCGAAGAAGTTCTCTCAGGACGCGGGTGACACCGTGGGAAACAGCTAGTTTATTATATTACAATAATTAACGATAAATAATTATTATAAAACACGTTGCATTTTCCGTGCGGTGACAGATTTGCATACAAAGTGTCAGTCAGCACCTATTTCATCCCGCAGGTGTCGTGGGAGGAAGTTAAGAATCTAAAGCATTTTTCGTACAAACCAAGTTAAAATAAAGCGATTGACATAGCGGTGGTTTAATGGATGGGTAACCTTGGGATCTTTTTGAGCTAGGATGCGCCGTTACCAAGATACATAATAATACGTGATAGGTACTTACCTAATGCGAAGGTACTCGGTACTTATTGAATGAAATTAAAATCACACCAGAATCGAATATTACCTTACAACGCATATTTTCTTACGTCTGCCATGTTGTTTACGTACAATAATTGCTACTTTATTCTGTGATTTGGCCAGACATGAGAGATTGTAAAAAGTTAGTCGATAAGTAGGAATGTGCCCATTATTTGAAGTGGTTATAGGTCCATACATTTCAAAATAATATAAATAATTATAATTAATGAAAATTTCTTTTTTGGTATAAGTAAATTGATGAAATCACAGATTTTTGAAATCCTTATTTATTTAAATCTTTAAACAGCATAAAGAATTTCAATGTCTCACAGCACAAGTCGTATGCACCATCTTAATAAATATTCTTAAGCAAATAAATAAGTAACGAACAAAAAACAAGCACGTGCCAGCCCCTAAAAATATGTACCTAGTTACGAACTAAGGCGATATACGTAACTAGGTACCGCTCTTCCCGCGTCTCACCTCTTGGCCCCCGCACGATTGACCCGTCTAGACGCGTTCGTCGAACGACTGTATGGATTATTTGATTATGCGACGCAAACAAATTGCCAAAGCCTGCCGTGCCACATTAGTCAATCTGGTATAATTCGTACAATACATAATCTAAGTGACAGTTTCTTAGCATCGCATCGCAACGCATCGCTCATTAGTTTATGAATACTTTTTGTCAATAGATTTTATGGCTAAAACGAACAATTAAACACGTGATTTTTTTAGTACTGTCTGTCTGGCAAGTCTTTGCAAAGCACTGTCCGGCGTCAACAGCAAAAACTACAATTTCAATATTTTAGTTGTTTACTTCTACGGCTTAAATATATCGACACATACTAAAGTTAGACATTTGACCAAAAATATTTATCGATAAATCATCACTGTTACGAACAACACTCGGTTTCCTAACACTATGGTTTGTCTACTGTTTGCCTACCACGATGCTGCTATAAGAGCGTGCTGCTAAACCTATCGACAGCTCTTTCTATCATACTGCATGTGCCATTAGAAAGAAGATATCAACCATAGCAACCGCTGTTGTTATTTAGTGTTACTTCTATGCCTTAGGTTATATTTCTTTGGTCCAACCTCTCTGACTGCTATAATATGCGTATAGAGAAACTAAACTTTCTTGTCTGCAATAAAACCAATAAGGTTTCATACGTGACATTCGGTTCCCATTTCCCCTAAAATTAGTTTCCCGTAACCTCATAAAATATTTTTTATGTATTTGCATCACGCTTTCCGTAGCTTGCACTAGCGGTCTTTCCAAATTTTAGAATCCTTTTTTAAGAAATAAAGATTTTTACTAGCAGCCATAACAGCAAAAGGAAATGTGTATTTTTATGCATTTGCATGAAACTGCGATATAAAAATTTTGCGTGAATTGAAGCGTGAGAGGCGTTCGCAGTTTTCGAACACCATACAACTCGAAACCGCGCTAATATACTCGCAACAAAAGTTTCAGAAATTTTATTCCGCAATTTCGGTAAAAGCCCCACAATGCACGCAGCTTTTTGTTTCCATGGAACACTTGTGTCAAGTATTTTCGTGTTTTGTGCTACTGCAAATTTTTTGGCAACACAAAATAATTAGAGACTTCTTCCAACGCTAGATATCTCAAGAGGTTTTACAGCGAAATATTATGGAATTGTTTACTGTTTAGGAATCTTATAAAAGTAACCTCATTCATTTCATACCCTATACGATAAAACACTGTCACACCTGCCATGTCCCGTGTCACAGCTTGTGACAAGCGTGGGTATCACGGCTACACCTATACCTAAAAGTCAACCCGAAGAGCATGCTTATTATGACAAGCCAAACAATCTGTAACATGGCTCACTTTAACACCGAGATAAGGTATAAAAACTCGCTTTACACAAATACCGGTTTGGTATTTAACGTGTCAACGTGAGCAATTAGTTAGAAACTTGAGCTATGTTCGGTGAACATGTTAAAACCTATACCTTGACCTCTTGACATAAGGTCGCCGCAAGTATTCCAAGCGCAGTGATTATAAGGAAGCAACATGTAGGCACATATTGTACATTGTACAAATCGTGGATAAAGACGGCGTCTTACTTTAGAAATAGATTGTATAGACTAGAACCTACTACACCACATACGTTTAAAAAGATCCTTTCGAAAATGTGCTCAAGAAAAGTCATCAGTATTATTCAATAGCAATATTTTATTTACTCGCAGCGTATTGTAGTTATGAAATAATATGCCAATACCGTTTTAAAAGCAAACACCGCATGCACATAATTATTTCGTTAATTTAACAAAAGAAAAGGATATTATAATAATGGATATATAAAAGGCTAATGCAAAATAACTATTGCGTTTGTAACGGTTGTAAAATAATGGAATCCCGAGTTAATCTAAAAAAATATAATTTATGTGAATAGCTGCTCGCTGTTGTTATAAAATGAAAAATTGTTTCACCGCTTATCAAGCTTACTGAGCTTCAGACATAATATACCTACATAAGAGTTCAGTTTCGCCATTTATTTTCCAAACTAATCCGTCAAACAAAGCAAAATAAAACGTATAATTTGCAAATAAAACAAAAGCTCACACTGTACCATTGTTTATATCTCAGTGAAATTCAAAGCACACAAAAATTCTCGCCTCGGGACGTCTTATTACGTCCTCTGCAAACGCCACCCCAGCATCATCAGCAGAAGTTCTAAAGTTCAGCTAAAATCAACCTGCCGCCGTACTCGCGGCTAGGTACCCGCCTCAAACGCCCATGGGAAATCACTGGAAGGGGTTATTTTCATACGTAGTTTGGTAAACTTGTAGTTATTCGAATGTAGGTTATTTTACGTCGCATTTGATCAAATAAAATCATCAAACAACTTCCAACGTTCGCGTTTTCCATTTTCCTCAAACGTTGTTGTGGTCAGTGGATAAGAAAATGGAAAATTAGAGAGTCGAGGAATTCTTTCTGGACAGACATTATAATGTGTCTGGCGGGTAGAATTCCATATGAATTTAATCAACAAAATGCACATTGCAAGAGGTTTTGTACAACATGATAGTTGTGTTAGAATTTACTGATCAAATACTTAGAAAATATTCTTTCATGAATAAGTTTTCTACTATTATCTACAAGACGAATAAAAAGCAATAGGTACCTTCCGAAATCCTGTAGCGACCACTTAACATTCTATGACCCCATAGGATTTAGCACATTTCCTTTATTCTTACCATAATAATGAACAAAAATAGTTCAATACAACAAACAGATATCTAAGTTTATCGACCTATCTGAAAGATCGTTTCATTATACACTTGACACATACAAAATACATTTGACTATTACTTACTCCTGTAGTAGCTTGACACTATTATATTGCTTCAGGTTATTCATCACTTGTGGATAATGTTCGAGGCAGGTTTATAACCACCTCAGTAACGCTCTTTGAAAGGTTGATTTATGAATACGCGTTATGAACTACGAGCATTCAGCACGCCTTAAACTTCCAAGACGCATAAAAACGTTGAACTAAATAGGAACTAGGATACTTAACTGGTTCTGAAATACAATGTTGTGGCTGTCTGTACCCCACATTAGCTAAAATTTACAACAACCAATACACTCCCATCATTTCTTGCCCAGTATTAACTACGTAATAATATTATTGTTGGTCAAACATCCGTCTCTAGATATAAACATATAGTCTAATACGCGATCTAGGCGTCAGCAACATTCATTGCCGGAGACTTTCTGGAGATTTTTGGGATTAAGTTACCTCACGATGACGACCGCTCATAGTGACTTTGAATGGCTGCTAATAAAGACGTCCAAACGTCGACTTTGGCATCGCTAGAGAGTCACCGTCGAACAAAAAGCTGCCCTGTGACCAGTATTCTAGACCATAAATTCAATCAAAATATCACTCAATGACTATTGCGTAAATCTTCGTGAAACGTGAACCGGCAGCTTTCAACTCGTAACAAAGTACTCGTTTATGGCAATAAAATCATGATATTATGCAATGGTCCTATATATTTGCTATGCTAGGTGTATTTATATGGTTAAATGAATTACTTATTAGCTAGTAGCTGATTATGATACGTCAAAGTTATCCACTGAAATGGTCGTGTAGTTATTAATTAAAAAGCCCTATACATTTGTTACAATATAAATCGTACATCGTATCATCTAACATGACGGAAACAAGTATTATAAAACCATTGAGGTAGTCCGTTATACGAGAAAAGCTAAAAAGCTTTTCTCTGTCTGCCCTTATGTTTCTTTCTTTTCCAGTCCCTTTGTGATGTAAAAATAACTAGCGGAATAAGGCATTTCAATGCTACCATCAGCATTTAATTAACCTGCCAAAAAACACTTACGACTAATAAAATAGGCAACCATATTTGTTAACCCTTTTCAGCGAAATACGAAATACAGAAAAAAAGGGAAAATCGTTCACGTAATAACATTAAGAAACATGTACAACAATACTGGGACCAATTTCTGTAGCTGACACAATACTCGCAATGTACGCTAAAGGAGTCCAAAACAAATCAGGGTCCAAACAAGTTGATTAATATAATTTATATGGGTACATTTTTAATTTATTAAAACAAAGGTCAACAGGAAAGCTTTTATGTGGTAAATTAAATGTAACGTTACGGTAACCATCTGGCATAATTACGTGATTCAAATTTTGAATAGCGAATTAAATCATTGTTTTATTCGAACATAACATCATCGCTGGATTATTGACCATTAGGCACTTGGCTCAGCGTATGAGTATTAAATAAACATGTTTTACTCCCTTTTATACTCATAAGGACTTTACATGATTAATTAAAAAGTTCTTGCATACTAAACGATAGTATTACGAGAAAGTTGTATCCACGCTATCATAAATAGTTAAAAAAAACTAATTAAAACAAACAGAACACTACGAATACAACTATGCATTTTAAATAGTTGCATCGAACTTTAAATACTGTTCTGGATAGCAACACGATACGTGACGAGAAATATATTCATTGTTTCATTTTGTTTTAATTTACAAGATTGTTAGACACTTTCAATATTGTAAATGTTATAAAGCAAAAATCACTGATCTATTGTTAATATTAACAACGCGCAACGTTTGACAGGCTGGATTTTGTAATGGGTTGGTGGATCATAGAAGTGATTTCATAAAAAATCTCAACCGTAGTTTATTTGATGACTTCTAACACCATACTCAGCACAGCATAATGCAATCTTGTGTTAAAAGATGGTATTATGCTCAGTTGGGATCCAATTCTATTTATGTTAGGTTAGTCTGTAAGTTAATTTAAGTATTTATTCTGTTACATTGGAGCTTGTACCTACCTACATAATGGAATAAATTATTTTTGCTTTTCTTTCTTTTCTTATACGCGTTGTGGAAATTATATTTAACTAGAGAATGCCCGCAGCCATAATAATAATATATTTATTTATTCAGACAGAGTGTTAGTAACAATTTGCTTAATCTATGTTAGTAATTATATCAAGCTAAGTAGCTTATAATATATTGAAGAGGTTCACCGGAGTCCCGGTCAAGTGACCAAGCCAAGACTCGAATGAACCTCCTCAATATGTCCGAGTCATACTTCTCCGAAATTACCTTTAGGATGCTATTAGTGCTACTCCTCACTCTGATTAGTAATGAAGCTACCCGTTTGCGAACGATAGCATGGCAGCCATCGACTCTCGCTTCTGCAAACATTTGCGAGGCGCTACAGAAGCGGGGCAGCCCTAACAGCATCCTAAATCCATTATTATATTGGACCCGCACATTTTATTTTAATTCAAACGTTTACCGATTCCGTGGGCATTTCGGGCAACCCTTCTTACTGCACATTGTCCCCAAGGAACATACATGACAATTTTGAACTTCTTAAGCCCAATAGTTTTGCCAGTGCGTTGTCTGTCAGACAGACAGTACCGAAAAAAAAATAGGTTTACGTTTCAGGGTATAATTCCTGACAGTAACAGCCCGCTCCCATAGACGGAGCCCAGTCTTTAGAGACGGATGGGCCAGTGTCAGTAGAATTTAATGACACCGTTCATATTTTGGTGGACAGAGAAAACGTGATGTAATAATATTTTACAGCAAGTAATATTATTAACAAACCTTAAGATGTGGTAAAAAAATATCTTTCTTCAAAACACACCTTCAGTACCAAGGATGGGGAAAAAACTTCCATGTCGGTATACATTTAACGTACGACAGACAGAGATGGATGGGTAGACAGGGAGACGTGAGTAATTATACGAATTATTGCTTAGCGTCGAAAGGAAACTGGCTACGATATGAAGCACCAGTACAATTTTATTACAACTAGAATTGTAATATGTGAGGTACTAGCTTTTGCCCGCTGCTTTGCATGCGTAAATTTTGCTTAGATAAAATGTTTTGTACAAACTCGCCTATACTCCTCAAGGAACATACATATGCCAAATTTCACCTACTTGTGCTCAGTAGTAGTAGTAGCAGCTAGTAGTTTCGCGTGTAGCGTGTCTATCAGTCAGTAAGTAACGCAAGGATTTTATATATACAGATTATGTTTTGCAAGTTTATTACATTTTTGAGAGTATATTGACTGCATGATATTACCATACTCTGAGAAATAGTTGTGGTCTGAGTCTATAAATGGCTTTAATATAGGTATTCTTTGACAAATGTCGGAGAATATATCAAGTCCATTCCATCATTCCATCTTTCCAGGGCACGTAAAGCTGTCGGTTCCGAATGTCTCAGGACATGAATCTTTAGGCCATGTTGGAGGTCTTCAGGCGGTCCAAAAACACCGACACTAGAGTTAGCCACATCCTGTAAATTCTCAGCTATTTCTGTAAAATCCATAATCTCATTGTAACCTAAGTGAAGAAAATTAAATGATTTTGACTTTGACTCTTTAGCGCTGGTCGTAATGCCTAAATTCTCGATTTCCGGTGAGCTAAATGGTTACCTTAGAAAATATCAGTTTATGACTGACAGTCATGCCCCGGAGTCGACTACGTCATTTATTGCGTAGGATATCAAAATATAGCAGATCTACAGATAGTACTAATAACACGTAATATAGCTGCAATTTTAAGGACTCTCAACTATTACAAATTCTATTATCTGACAATAGAATTACACCTATAAGGACTACAGTTATTATCAGAGCCTATCAAACGAAATACGCCTGAACAAATACATACAGAATGAGGCTACAAGCGGTCCCTTTGAACAAGGTTTCTAACAAAGTTCATTGATAACGTATTAACAGCTCTGGGTTAGACGTGAAGTATGTGAAAGAAAGTCGTTGACCCCTCTTGAGTCAGATGTCAGCGCGTCGCCGCTGAAGCACTGCACCCTTTCGACACTGCGGCACCAACGAGTGATGTGCTAGAGCTGTTATCGATAGCTCTCGATATGTTTCGATAAACATATTTTACTAATAACAATGTTCAATGTTTCAACCTGAATAGTATATTAAAATATCGTCGACTTGGAAAAATTATACGACATATCGATAAAGTAGTAGTATTGCCACAGAATAGGCAGGCGGCGTTTAAATTGAACATCGTTACGTCTCTTTTTGACTAATAATATAAGTACCTATATAAAAACATAATTAAAAGTAAGTCTCTTCTGTTAAGACGCTGACAACAGCCAAATGGCAAAAAAAGGCTTTTCTCAAACAATTTTTTGCTAAATTTATAAAGTTTGTGTCGGCGGAAAAAATATATGTTAATCTTGAACATATTTCTGAGAACCCTGTTGTATTCAAAACACGTTTTTGAAAAGTTTTCTCGGTACAAAAAAAATAGTAAACTAACCTCTTAAAATTGTCTTTCAAAAAAAATATCTCTATTATTTATCAACGAACGTTGGTAAAATTTATAACAATATTGTACCATATTTAATTACAGAACTTGGTTGTTTTTTATTTTTCACTACTCAACTAATTATTAAGTAATTAATTTATTTAATGTTTTTTTAAAACATCTGAACGTCCCGTCGTCGTTTTGCTTCTCTTTCTTATGTATACAATCCGACAGTGACAGCTGCGCTCGGTTGTCAGCGCCTTAATAATTGCCTCGACTCTGACCTGGATCGATATGTGAATGTAGTATCAAGTCTTGCTTATTAAAATAATAATCATCGTTACTGTTATAATGCCAAATTTAAACTTCGATGGATGACAAAGAGTGTCCCAAATTCAGCTTGCAAGATTAGAACTACATCAGTAAAAGCAAGGTAAATACAAGCTCCTAAAATATAAGTCTAATGCCGCTAATAGTGCAAAACATAAAACATGTTCTTTGTAGAAGAGTGAGTTTTAATGCCGCAAAATGTACCTATTATGTAAGAGTTTTAAAGTGAACCAATTATTTGTAATCAACTTGTAAAATATACGAATGTTCTTATCGCGCGACATGTAACTTTGGCACTGATGGATGATCTAAGCGGGATTTTAATTTATTGTTTACGTATGTTTACGTAAGTACATATTGGTTACCGTAATTCACAAACTTTTATATAACTTCGAACGTGTAAATAACAAACGGACATTTGCGACAGGTCATGAAAAATCTGGCAACACATGTAGTGATGTTTTAGTGTTCGTCCATAATCTTTTTATCAGTGTATGTAGATATATGTAGAGTCCTTGAACGTTCAGTCTATGTATAACATCGTTATAGATTATTCAGTTTTAATTGATAGAAGTTACATCAGAACTTTTCCTACACAAGTTTTCATTGCAACTTTTTGTGTTTAACGTACGAACAATTTATCGACATATTTGTACCTGCCTCACTACGGCGCCTTGTTTCATCTCTTGCTATAAATGACCAGATAGTAGTTGAATGGCTGCTTTGTAAGGCATATTGCCTACTTTATGTATTACACAGATGCAGTAAAACCACTTTACGATGACGCATAAACATTCCTTAACGCGATCTTAGAGAAAATATGCGTTAGGTACTTGCTTTACAATGTTTCTTGAACCAACGTAATTTTGTTGAATAAAAGTAATATTATATACACCTCGTGGCTGAAACTCCTTCTTGTTCTGAAATTATTGTTTTGTGTAATAAAAATGGTAAAGTATGTAAAAAGATACGTTTAAAAGCGAACTACGCATCTAATAAACTAAAAAAGTACTTTATGAAAATTCGGCTTTCATAATATAATTGTAGACATGGAATTCTGGAGACATACCTATTTACACATGTAAGTAAATATGCCCAAAAGAGAGATTATATCACCATATTTCGAACTATAAAGCTTGTTTACTTAACTTACATAAATAAAGCGTATAAAAGCTAAACCACTGCCTTGGGTTAAGCTTTTACCATTAACAATTGTCAAACCTACTATTTGTAAACCGTAATTCGGGCTTCTACAAAAACATGAAAATACGGATATGTGACCCTCATAGTTTTAAACTTAATAATGTGTATCGTGCCCTTTTTAGACATAAGCAAAAACTCGGGTCATGTTATAACATTTTTTGAATGTCGTTGATTCTAATATGTACCGCCTATATAAGACAACTTAATATTTCCTACTGTCGATGTCTCCACAAAATAATTTTCTAGGTTAGTATATTTTAGTAACATGATATTTCACGATACAGATATTGAATACCGATGAAGCTACCGCTCAGAATAAAAATGAGTCTTATGCTACCTTGTGCCGAGTTTCCTCTTGAAAAATAATGGACATTTTACAAATCACTTAGATTGGTTTAATATTTGAACTGTTTTAGCGTGTACCTCAAGGTTTTTAATATTCATGAGTGTTGGTGTAATCATGTTTTGCCACGTGCACCTTTGTTCTGGAAATATTCGTTTTCAGTCATCTTGAAGGTAGAGAAAATCTAAATGCCTATCAAAAACATCAATTAGCAAAGCCAGAAACTATGTTCGTTTCAGTCTGTATTATAGATGGGTAGGAGAAAAGTCCAGTTGATTCCCGTCTCCCAGATTATGAGGATGATATAAATTACTAGTTGTAACCTTAAAAAATAATAATTTATGAATGAATAAGCTTTGCTCTTCTTATAAGCTTCATAGAACTGAAATGCAAAAACCAGAAATCGCCGAACGCACCAATCCTCTGACTTCTCCCCACATCGATCATACGCACGTCTATCAAAACGTACTTAAATACTGTAATCAAAAACGTTTGAAGGTTCTCAGAAGATTTCAACTTGATCTGGTGACCTCGTCTGCGTTCCAGATTTGCATAATCCTATCTCTTCGGATAACTTTTTCTAAATAATTTATTTACTGCCTCCGAGTTACCGCTTGAGCTCGTTTTAAGGGAGGGAAAAATTTTGACCGAGATTGAAAAAGTTTTATTTATTGTTTAATCCATGTTGAATCATTTTCGCATCGCAAGTTCGGTGATTTTAGATTTTCACTTTGGCTGGTAATGCGCTCTTAAATTCGATTTTTTTAAATATATTTTATTTTGTTATATTTCGACGATTCTAGGTGAAAATCGACATCCGTCTTTGATAATCTTATTATCAAAAATTCTGTTGACATTAAAAAATGAATGAAATAGGATTGCTTTAGTCCTTTAGCACTAGGATACTAATTGAATCAAGATAGATTAGCACTACAAAATGCGTGAGATCTTAAAGTAAGGAAGTAATAGAGACCGCATTAAAATAGCAACCTTACCCAATATATGTACTGCACTCTGACTTATGATTTTTTTATATAAATATAAATATACAAATGGCATTTCGAATGTTCGAAATCGTCGTAAATTTTAACTAGGCTAGTGATGTGCTTACTCAAAATGAATTTCGATAAAATATCGATAATGTTTGCAATAAATCCTTAGATTTGGTTTACTTAAAATGAATATCAATTGAGTGTTGATAAATCCTCAGATAAAGTAAAATATGTGAATAAATCCAGCTTATAATTAAACATTAGTAAATAAGTTACGATAAGAAATATATTTTTAATTTTCTTATTTAAGGTGAATTAAGCAATTGATATGCATAATATCACTAATAATCACTACCTATATGCAATGATAGGGTCAATGACGAGATCATTACCACGTAATGGTTTTCGAATGTTACGTATTTTAGACTTTTGGAAGTTATATACTTATTATTTAGAAAATTATCACGATCATCAAGTGTTCGTCAACCAAATTAGGCCTTCTCAAATTGAAGGGAGGCCGGCCAGTATGCTCGTTACATAATTGTATTAAATCACCAATCGAGAGCAGGCTGCAGTAATAAGTGAGTTAAATAACAGATTAGAAATAAAATTTAACTTCAGGGTCAATTCTAAATAAAATATTTCACACATAATGAATCACATTTATTTAGGGTAAAATAGAAAAAGTCACTGACAGTGTCATAGGCTTAGTTAGAAAAAAAACTCAAATCTTTACAAAATCATATTATAAATACAGGTCAAATTAATTACGCCCTTATAGAAGCCCAGGTCTAAAATAAGTAAGAAATAAATAATTTAAAATAATTAAACCAGGAGCCTGCATGGTGAGTTAAAAAGAAAATAACATTGTGTGCGTACTTCTAACTGGCACCGAACTCCAAAAGTGTTGTTGTTAAAAATATTAGTTTTTAATTATATTATTAAGTTTGTGATGTTCAATGAAAACACATTTCTTGAGATATATAATTATATTCAAGTATACTTATTTTTCAAAGAAATATTGCAGTATAGTTTCTACATCACAATAGTGCAAAGGCTACCTTTTTTTTGCAATAACTGTCACCCACATCGGCGAATACGTGGGCCGAAGCTAGTCTGTAAAATAAAAGTATCGATAAAGTTATAACGTGACCATGTTTATGCGTCACATTCTTTATACGAATAAATCAAAATGTCTATGAACGAAGTATCAAAGTTTCAAATGAATTTCTTTTAAATTTTGACGGGTAATGGGTGGCTACACGGTGACCTATGTCAGACATTTTAGTGATGGTCTTGCATGCGGGTCCCTCTGTCTATAATATAATATATATAGTCTAAGCGTGAGATAAACAAGTTTTTTGACATTGGGTATTACAATGACACATTAATATTTTTATGAATACATATTTAGAAATTGTTTATTATCCACTGCGACTATTCTGTAGACTTCACTCGACGACATTGTATGTATCAGGCACCAACTTACAATGAATCTTTGGCAGATTGCCAGATTTGTTCAGCTTTGTGATTACCACGTACCCTACGTTTTTATGCGTGAAGTTTTGCAGTCTGACCATCCTCAATAAATAGAATATCAAACCAAAAAATAAATTATAGACTAGAACTAGAACATTCTATCATTTCTTGCTGGTTCTATTCGCATTTGCCATTCTTTCTGATTACACTTCACGGCGGATGACCGTTTTTTTTTTTTAGTCGATGAACAATTCCGGGCTAACTCTCTCGATGTCAGGCACTCGGGGCGGACCGCCAACGCCGCCGCCGCCCCTGCGCCTGTGTGCGAAATCTGTGTAGCGCCTTTTTTGGCATCCTTTTTCGAAAATAACTGTTATAATTAACGCATATCTCGGCGCGCGGCGCCCCTGTCACCCTGGCGCCTGTGTGCGCCGCGCACATTGCACATATGGACGGTTCGGCCCTGCTCAAAATTTACCTAATATGGAAATACAAGAGTTTCTTGCCAAGAATTTTGTGGGATAAAACATCTGAAAAGTAAATTAATACGCTGGCTGCAACATTTTGCGTCGCAGAAAGCAAAGTTACTTTTTACGTAGAAATTACGTATTGTTCTTTCAGTTTTCATGTCGCTAACAAGACTTGGATTCTTGTCTTTGTTTTGCTATATAATAACTTTGTGGAAGTAAAATAATATCGGTACAATGTACCTATACTAAATGTAAGAATCACTATTTGAGTGATTTTCCTCATGAACTGCTACTATTGAAAACGCGAACGTTTGTTGAGATGAATGGATGGGTGTTTGTTAAGCTTTCGCAAAAACTATTGAACGGACTAGGGTGCACTTAAAATATATTTTGTCGAGATATCCGACACCAATGCGAACGAAGCCTCTTACAGAAGCTAGTATTTAATAAAATGCTTGGATCAGGTACGACTACCTAGCCTTTTAGGCGTCCGTTGCGAACATTTGTAAAGGCTAGCGTCCACTAAGTTCGCCGCGCCGAGCCGAACGGAAACGCAGAAAGTAGCCTCCTATATATTTCTATGAATCTGCGTTCATTAGCGACGAGCTGCGGCGCGCCGAATCGAATCTACCGCGTGCATCGCTCGTCAGGCGAAAGTCATGTGTGTAGACAGGTACTACTTGGCGTAAATACCTACATAAAAAGTTATCGAAATGAATGCAGAACTGATGAATGATGAGCAGCGTAGACTAAATATATGGGTAGAACTAGCGGGAATTTGAAACAAGAACATTTCTTCTTCCGAACTATCCTTCATTGACAACACAAGCACAACCTTCAGCAGCCAGTCGCCGACTGCTAACTTCGATTCGATTCGTCTGTAATGAACGCACACGAAAAAAAATGCGACTCAGCGCGTTCGACGCGGTTCGAATCTAGTCGACGCCAGGCTTTATAGGACCTGACTATGACAATTATGCATATTACTCGTGGTCCTAGTCTGCTTATTGTCTTATTAAAAACTTTATTATGCACAATTTTAAATTGGTATACACAACATTTTTACACACAGTATGTACGTACATATATGACAAATTCATATTTGATTTTAATAGGAATACATAGGCCCTACTGAAAACACCATTAAGAGAAACATAACAATAGCCGTATGATATGCAATAAACCCTCTACTATGTATAACGTTCTAACCAGCTTATGAATTTATCTTACATGATATGTATAATACTCCCATTCACATATCTAGATGATGCCACCAGAACACATTCACATTACAGCAACACAATTAGACTTATATACTTGCCATTACAAGCTAAAATTCATTCGCAATCAACAGTAACGTAGCAAACCATTCTCGAGCGAGCCATTGACTACGAAGGATCATATTGATAACTCCTCGGACATCGGTACTATACATAATTTACTAACAAGAGTCACGGCATTGGATAATGTAAGCAAGCGAACCTCTTGATTGAATCGGGATTACATAAATCCCCGAGCTTCGTCAGTAACTCCCTTGATATCGAGGGAGGCTAATCTTCACCTTGCAATCTTAATATTTTAGACGTATATACAGTGTGTTTCATATCCCCCTGTCCGATACCGAAACCACATATTACTGACTTGTAAGGCATACTAGGAAAAATAATAAAAAAAATCTAGGTCTTCATAAAACCTCACAATTTATTTCCTTAGTATAGTATTAACGCGAAACACTACCCCGAAATTAGGGAAAATTCCCTAAACTAGCAACACTCCACTCAGCGGCGGTATCCTTTATGATTCTAATAAAAAGCCGCTCGACACAATATCGAAACGCGGTAGAGATGTTTACGTTCGATAGAAGCTAATGTCGATTTAATAAATTTTAACATGAAATGTGACACAACATTCATTTTTCAAAGAATGATTACATTAATGATATTACGATATCGACACATTACGTAAACAAGACTTAAATAATACTTTTGTGTTACAGAACTTAGTCGATCATAGACAAAAGACTATGATCTACTAATTTCGGTAACCTAAATCAAATAAAAAAGTTACATCATTTTTATGTTATAACAATAATTTAAAAAGAAACAACAATTTTGCGTTGGATACGTGCCCATCTCGTACGGGGACAATAATAACATATCGATAAAAACAGAACTCCAATAAATATCATTGGTTACATCCCTAGCTGGCTAGTTTTTACGACTTCAATTTACCTACTGATCACTCAGTCTTGCCCTAGGATTAGTTTCGTTCGGACTTCCGGAATAACTTACGTTGTGAAATAGTTACGTCGTCGGTTGTATTCAAACTCTGAATACTTTAACATTTCGATGTGTTTAGGTAGGAGTGAATGCAATTCATGCAGGTGCACGTAGTGATAAGGAGGAACAGTTCGCTGGACCACCAGGTCTGCCAGTGCCTTTGGAGCGCGTTGTTCAACGGCTTCACCACCTCGTGAACTACAGTGTGCTAGTTGGTGTGCTTTCAAATAGGTACCTTTGATGAAAAGGTACCGTAAGTGTCTTAACCTTTACGGTCGACATGTGGAGCATGATCGTCGTACGCAGCTTACAAGTTGATGTTTTTCGGAATTAAAGGTAACCTGCCTAAGTAAGATTAAAAAAATTGGTAAATACCGTAAATACTGCAGCGCTCATAGCGTGACTAAGCTTTTGGATCGTAATAGTTTGGCAAAGTTAAGCAACGGTTGCACAGGTCATCACTTGGATGGGTGCCCACGTACTCAGAAGGCACGTAAAACTGAATCTAAGAATCGTAAGGCCATGTCGTGGGCCTTCGGGTGATCTGAAATGTCTGAATACACGGACACCAAAGTTGGCTACGCACTCTTACGAAACAAACAAACAACGTAAACAATACCTTCCGTTTAATGGTAACCTAATAATGCAATGAACCAGCTGTTGCAATGCAACAAACTCATAAATAAAATGGGTATACCTACCTAACTAAAATGATGGCACGTGTAAAGTTGACGTTCGGCTTTTGTCAAGGGATTAGGTAACTAAACGCGGGCCGCCGACGGCGGCCGATGCACTCAACGACCTTTTATGAACTTTAGGTAGATACCTAGTTATTACGATTTATGATTCTTCAGTGTTGCCATGGGTAATCTGATATGATATTATTTAAAGTTAATAAAATTTACCAGGGAAAATTTTATCTCGAATTTCCGTGAATTAATGACAAATCCCTCATCATTTTACTCTACCCTACAACCCCTTCATTGATCGGACGGGGGGTTCTGAAACACCCTGTATACGTCCAAAAAACAGGGTGTAAAAAGACCCTTAACTAAAACTGAAACCCCATATAGTACCAATTATTACGATCATTTTTTACTTCGGCACCATACCTGGGAAATTACTGGTTCAGGAGATATTGAGGCTCAAAGTCACGAATTTTTTTTTCGAATTATTCCAAAATCGTGTTTAGAATGATAAATGTACACTTTCTGCCAAATCAACATAAACAAAATTTTCAATATTTCCCTAAAATAAACGGCTTTAAAGTTCCCGACGCGTAGTGTATACGTACCAGCAATCAACTGCGAGGTCATTCGCCTCGGCCGCGCGACCACGTGATCATAAACTGCCGCCACCGCGGCGCACGGTGTAGGTAGATACGGCCGGCGTAGGTACGATGTCTGCAAACGCACGCTATACATTGCTGGTAATAAAAGTTGTAAATTTTTTTAAGCATAATTTTTTTTTTTTCCCAGGTTTTATTTTCGCGTAGTATGACTTGGCATGATGTGCAAAACGAGTAGACTTCGGCTTGGTGATGGGTCTTGTGACACCCTGTATATTCGTTTTACGAAATAAGGAAACAAGATTGGATGTGAATGTGTAGGTACTTAATGTGAACTGAAAATTGGTTGACGTTCGTGAGTGATTATTGCTTTAAAAAAAACGGGAAATACAAATGTAAACAATGTACGATACTCCAATTCTTGCTTCGAAACTGATGATGTTATTGTAAAGTCCTTACCATTAAAGAATTCATCTTAAATAGTGAATGAATGATTAAAAATATATATTTTATATAAAACTATTGTCGATGGAAACACAGTATTCAGGTTTTCCTTATCAAGTACTTGATAAGGCCCGTAATAATGCACTCAACTCGAACTCAACTTTAACAACTGAGGTAATTCAAAGAGTCAACTTTCAAAACTTCCGCTACAAGTGCTTATTAATCATTCAGACATTTTCAATAAAATTTTTCGAGCTTAGTGAGAAATCGATTCGCCATTTTCAGCTTTAGTAAAGGTTCTATACAATAAAATCTACACCGAACGGTAGTTAATGTATATTGAAGCAATCCAAAAGTGTAAGTAGTAATATTGAATAGATGAATCACAAAATTTAACACCACACATCATTATTTAAATGTAATAAAATGGCTTCACTAATAGTAAATAGAAAAAGTAACATTAAATTGTTAGGTTATTGTAATAGCCATAATTATAACCAAAAAAATATCGTCATCATCGGCCTTTTATACGTTTAAAATATATTGTCCCACCGGGCACGGCCCTCTTCTCACTATTTGAAGGGTAAAGTGTATATTTGTGCGGTGTGATTATTAAAACATCAGTTACTTTAACGTAGGTATTCTTTTTTGTTACAGGTAAATATCCATAATAACAAGATACCCACCACTCCAATGCTACACGAGTAAGTATAAATACATATACAATTTCAGCTATCGGTTTCACAAGAACCATGACTTTACAGAACTATTGAATAAAATTTAAAGGTGGTAACTGGTGCGCTGTATTGAAATACAGAAGGTATTTTAAGTTTCCTTGTACATTCAAGGACGGTTGAAGATTCAAAGAACCTTACTTGAACCCAAAAACAAAAGAGCAACAATTGTTTCAAATCGAATTTCATAATTTAATATTATTAAGGTAGTTTATTGGGTAGCAACAAGAATTGAACAGCTTGTTTCCATCCAATAAATAAACAGAAAACAATACTTAGTGAAACTTTTTTCTACTCTTATTTGTCGTAAACTAATGACGCTGCCTTGTCGATTTAATGATGTTTAGCCAAGACTCGAATTGATTGCGTCTCGATGTTTGCAGAGACCAATTGGGCCTATTGAGACCAATGAGAGCCCTTCAAATTCCGTAGTGATTGGTTGTTAGTTTGTCATCGAGCGGACCCTTGGTGCCTTCGCACTAGGCGTACCTACAGAACTTCATGAAAGTACCTACAGCTGAATAGAATTGTGGTCTCAACACGACGAGTGGTTTTGTTCTTGAAGACGAGCTAGTTCCGAGTGCGGATCGATGTCTGTAGTTCTCAAGTTGGAAAGCTTTGTTGAACTATAATTGTATTAGTGTACAACTTGACTAACAACAAACATCTTTCTGTGATTTTACATAAAATATACACGCTAGATGTAAACTTACTTTATTAGTAGTATGCTTTAGTTGATGTCATACACTGACTACAAAAACGAATGCTTCATATTTCGTTTCTAAATCTAATCTCTGTACAACAAAGACTAGGCGTCTTTGTAGTTCAGTCGTATTCGTATATCTGTACTTCATTCCAAAAATACCAATCCCCTGAACTTGTTATATATTCTGAGTAATGGGAAACTTTACAAACATTTGAATTACGGACACAAAGAAGATTTAGACTCGGGGCGACCCTTGTTGATTGCCCAAAGTTTTGTCCCGTGTGGGGCAAAACCCACGGCGCCTTAAACACTACTTTATTCTAAAGTTTCAGAAACCAAAATTAACCCTGCTAATATGCTAAGATATAGTGGTTTGATTGCGGTCATTTAAAGTTCTTTGGGGCCAGGCCATGTTTTTATTTAAACGACTTAAACGATTCTGGTCTCTATTCTCTAACACTTATCAAATGTTGATAAAAAATATTTTCTTAAAAAGTAGATTATGCGAAGCATTATAAATCTATTTAATTTAGTTTGTACGCAGCTGCGCAAGTTTAGCTACTTATGTTATTCAATCAATAACTCAATATCTTAGAGATTTTAAAACTTTGACATCTTTTAGACATAATCTTTTGCTTCATTCTTTTCAGGTACTTATTTTAATAAACTTTGAAAAGGTTTAAAAAATGTTTGTATACATTACGTGCCTAAATCAATAAAACTCTCTTCAGTCGTCATTGGAATCTAAAGTTTAGCAACAAGTAAGTCGGGGACGCAAATAGAATATCAATGGCAGGGTCTCGGCATAACTTAATTTATGTAAACACTAGACTATCCTTACGTAATAACCTACTGAGCTTAAGTTACGATTCCAACGTAATCCTAAACTTATTTTGGTTTATTTACGTAATGTAAATATCCGAGAATATGTGCGTACGATGTATGGACATTTTTAGCAGAGAGATCTTTATATAAACCATGAAAGCTTTATATAAATACTTGTTTAGGTAAAGAAGAACATTTACAGACAAAAGTAAAGGTCATGTCATATCAAGATATCCTTCTGAGAATAGAAAGTTATCGAACAGGGTTCACTGTCAGAATCCAAAAATGAAAGCCTATTTCCTAAATGAGTCAAAAATAATATCGTGCCAGCGTCCCATTGTTTGTTAATCTAGTATTCAATATCTCAGTTAAAGCTACAAGCTTCATTTCAAATACGCCACGTGCAGCGGGTTTGATTCCCACGCAAAGCAAATATTTATGGCTGCTATAAATTGGACTACCGAGCTTTACTTGTATTAACGTGTGTTATTTGTGGGTTTGTAAATAAATCTCAAACACTGGATTCGAATAATTATATATGTACTCTATACAAAAGTGTGTATGTGCCAAATTTATTTCTTAAAACCGCAATTTTCATATTTTTCACACCTGCCATTGCCATAATATTCCATTTAAGTCCTGAATTCGCCTCCCAAGCGGAATACAAGCAATAACTAGTTATTTTCTCTGTATATTACCCACCAAGAACTTAGGGTCCCAAGCCAACCTCACCTGCAAGTGGTGCACCTTCCGATCAACGGACGAGGCTATGGCAAACAAAATGTCCCAATAAGCGGCAATAGGCTCGCCACCTATTACGTGGGATCAAAACACTGGCGAAAAGTGGGCGTTTAATATGCCTCTGCCTACCCCTGCGGGGAAACAGGCGTGAGTTTATGTATGTATGTATTATACGAATCGATACATATTTTATAAAAGAAGATATTCAGTCCTACATACATATTATACTTACGCCTTTTTCCTACCGGGGCCAAAACAACAGGAAGCCAGTTGCTTCTATTCTTACAAACCTCACGCGCTTCCTCTACAGTCATTAAATCTTTTCATACATGCTCGCCGGTTTTCGGTGCTTCAGACCTTGCCGTATATAAATATATCTAATGCTTAATTTAAAAACACGCATAATTATTTTCATTATTTACATTTGTAATTCACCAGGTGGAATTCACGAGGGTAAGACTACACTAGGGGTCTCTTTATTTATGTAATGTTTTATATAGCCACCTCATATGTGAAAGACTTAATTGTAATTATGTTCTCTGGAATAAGAAAAAGTTTTACTATTTATCTTAATATATAAAATCCTTGCGTTACTGACTGACTGACAGACACGCTACAGCCGAAACTATTGGGCGCAGGAAGCTGAAATTTTGCATGTATGTTTCTTGGGGAACGTTGGGGTGCACTAAGAAGGGATTTCCCGAAATTCCCACGGGATCGGCCAAAACGGGTAAATTTAAAGAAATGCAGGCGTAGCTGCTGGCGTCCTCTAGTATGAAATAAGATTACACTTAATCATGTCCTTATTATCATACAACGACTGCTGGCAGACATCTGCAAGTCAAAGGGATAGTGATATGCTATGGTTTATAACAGTTTCAGTTTATTTGACAAAGTCAAAGATCTTCATGACAGTCGGGACCGACAGTGTCACGTGCTCTCTGTGGCAAGCGATGATTATAAATCAAATACGGAACTTGGAAAGTCAGTGGATGCGCGCCGTGGATTCGAACCCGATACTCTCTGCATGGCAGTGTGTTGGAGATTGGAGTTCCTTTAGGCTATCGCCTATTACATTTATTGAAGTATCGCCACTTTATTACTCAATTCGAAGTTTAGAATATTATTCTGTTAGATTTTTAAGTTGGTATAAGTTTCGAAATTGGTCTAGCAACTTTGTCGGGCTTATCCCACACACCTCCCTTGCTAAATTAGGTAACACTGGCTGATACAATCTATCTTAAAGTCGGTGAAGAAGTTTTCACTTTTTTACTTCGAATATCTTTTGTAGATATTTGACCTTTGTACTTTTCAGATTTGAAATTATTTTGTTTTGTCTGTTTGCGATTAGAATATTTTGGAAAAGTTACATAACTCCACAAAATAGTTACCTACAATAAATATACTTTATTTTTAAGGTTGTTCAAAGAAGGGAAAATGATTCAAAAAGAGTTTCTAGGCCAAGAGAACCTCGTGGACAAACTTGGTCTCGAAAGATATGCATGTGAAGTCTGCCAATCTGCACTTAGTCAGCGTGGTGGACTATGCCTTTTTGTAGAGATAAGAGGAACATGCTTATCAGTGGCAAAGTATTTATAAATGGCTGATAAAAACTAAAGTCTTATAATTCAATTCAGACTTCATATAACAAGCAAGCAAAGCCTAATACAGAAAGTATGTAATAAATCTAATAAACATTTATTTTTAAAACCACACCATTGTTTTCACTTCCTCTCTGTAAACAAAATTATTTAATCAAATATGAATTACTAAATTAAATTGAGTGCGTAATGTTTATGACATGAATGTGAATTAACAGTAACACAATTTAGCTTCCGTCTAAGTACGGAACCGTTTCATGGTAGGCAAACAATCTGTACCGTACATAACTATAATTAAGCTATGTTTGTGTATTTGTGTGTTTCCACGTTTGTATATGGATGTATTTCTGTTATTGTGTACTTAACAAAGTGATGAGCCATGATTTTCGCCCCGAGCACTTGTGGTGATTTTCAGCCTGGACAACAATGTTTTTTTAAAGCCTAAGTGATGCATATGACAATGGTAAAACATGGTACCTGAATAGTCAAACATAACCGCCTTATAAAGTTATTGTAAAAGATAAGAATCTGCTGTTTTTTTTAAGCACAGCAGTATATCTATGTTTTACACTCAAAGAGTTAGTTACGCTAAATTTATTCCAAAAATACTGATTACTCTATTCAAAATATTTCTTTATAAAAGCACAATGAATACAGACAAATAGATGTATCCTTATAAATGTACATTGTACTCAGACCTACTTATAATTACGAGGATTATTATATTAATATATTTTAAGGATGTATAAAATTAGAGTAATATAGTTAATCACTGATATTTATTTTCTTTTATTTTACTCATAATAAACAGCTTTACTTACCAGGTGGCTCCTGTAAGGCATGAATTAAATAAAAATATAAAAAAGGCTTTTCTACATACACACATAACGTCACGCCTTTTATCCCCGAAGGGGTAGGCAGAGGTGTATTTCTACACCCACTTTTCGCCAGATATACTTTAGTCCCACGTAATAAGGGGCGAGCCTATTGCCGTACCGGGTACATTTCCAGACTCCGTGCGGCTACTGAGAATTTCGTGACAGAAAAACCCAATAACACTGCCCGACCCAGGAATCGAACCCGGGACCTCCCGATCCCACGCGCCCATTTATGCCGCGAGACCAACGAGGCAGTCGTAGGGTTTGATGTCGAGTTTTCCGTCTCTACGCAAAGATGGTATTTGCATCGTGTTATCCCTTAGTCGCCTCTTACGACACCCACGGGAAGATAGGGGGTGGTGACACTTGTATTCTATGCCGTCAACCACACGGCATAAAGGCTTTTCTACATGTAACATTTAGGGATACTATCAAGGAGACGTTTTCCACGCGGCATGTAGCAAATAAACCGCCAGTGCCAAACAATAGTAAACTATGTGGATATGCGTCATAATAAATTTTAATGTTATATCGCTACACGCGCTGATAAAATAAAATCATCAAATCTACTAAATAGCACATAGGAAAATCACGCACACAATGATCTAGCTATGGTTTAGTGATGGCGGCGGCGCCATGCCGTTAGAAAATGGGGAATTATAAAACGAGCGAATAAAAAAAAAAAAGCGACTGACGATAAGATACTGTTTTAATAATTTGAGCGGGATGAATTTGAGTAAGCGAAAAATTAACTAAACTAACGACGAATATTGATTAATAATAACATCTAGAACGAGCGTACTAAAAGCGGGTTGTGATTAATCCATTTCAGAAATTTAAATTGTAAACGTGCGACTAAATTACTAGGTGAGCGACTAGAAATACAGAAAAGGCGACTTTAATACAGCAGGCCTTCATATCGAAAAGCACGATCAATTTTTTCGTGAAAATAATCTCGTTCACTCGGGAAACTTAATGCGTTATGTTAGGTTTTCTTGTGACCCAGTGCTCAAAAATAGGATCCCTGCGAAGCAGGCCTCCGTCAACTTGGCTTGAAAGTCGGAAGTATCTTCTTTTGTTTTATTTTTTGTTCATTTGATTTAAGTAAATGCATATTGCATATTAGGTTGCTCAAATATTATAAAGCTTCTCATTTTGTATTTTAAGTAAGTAACTCAAATTAATGTTTGTAAGTTGCTGTTCGGTTGATCGCTCATCACTCGCTCACTTAGTAATTCTATAACCCAAATTAATTATTTTTGCCACTCAAAACTTTAATTTACAGTCATTCGTTTAAATACTACCCTTAGAAAATCTGTGTTTGTAGATGAATTTCCATAGTACTTCCATCCTTTCGGTTCATCATTATTACCTCTATTAATTATGTTTCTTTTTTTTAAAGAAAGACATCACCCGCTCTAGGAATAAATCCTGTGTCACGGGGGCTATACAAACATACAATCAACGGACACAATGAACACCCAGTCTCGAAACAACAATTTATGGATCACACAAAGTTAGTGTTGTCTCGTGTGGGAATCTAACTCAGAACAGTCGGAGCAGTGTCAAGCGGCGAAGCGGCGACACGCCAGCCGTGCAGTCAAGTTTCTATAGCACTTCTGTCCTTCCGGTCATTACATCCAAATTCAATTAAATTTTCTCGCTTTATAGGCCTGCGTCCGCCGTTCGTTGTACAGTAAATCTACCGTAGTTTTCGTCGCGACGGCGAATGTACAAGAGCCCTTAATGTCCTTTCGTCGTAGCTTGTCTAATGAAAGGTTAAACGTACAAAAAAGGCAAACTTTTGTCACGTTGTTCAACCAGATTAGAGGACTTTAACACTACATTCTAGTAGCACTTTTAAAACCCTTATAAGATAAACCACAGCCCTAAAAAAAAACATTCGCTTGAGTGCAAGAAAGTAATGTCATATAAGTTAAAAGTAATGTAAAATGTTTTCCGAGATAGGTAAGATGCTACTCACCTTCTAGTGGATTGCTTGCCGGCTCATATTTTCATAAAGCCTTGTTTAGACTACATCCTTGTAGTGCATTCAACAAACTTAGGAACTGAGGATAGATTGAGTTTATATTTTCTGTAACGTATTTTTAAAAGATATCGCCACTTTTGCTAAGTGAATCGCCCCGAGCTCCTCACCAGTCATCTTTTACAACCGCATCATGGACTAAAGCCCTAAATATCATTGCTGTTTTAAATTGCTCTTAGAAAATGTCTCTTTCTGCGAATCAATTTAGAAGAGTTTTGAAGCATAACTCTCATCATATTGGTAAAGACTAGAAACTGAACAGGTCTTGGTTTTCGGTTATGTTTACTTTTCCACTGTAATCATTCTGCGAAAACTTTCTTATGTTTCTCTATACATATTTGATGACATAAACTTGCTTCAGCGAATTCCAGAAACATTGCTTGTAAAACGGTCACCTACTAGTACATTCTGAGGCAGATGGAAGCGTGAAACTTTGCTAAGTGACAATTATCTACTTACTATAGGTTTTAACTAGAAAGGGGCTGAGGCAAGCGTAGAATAGGGCAGCTTGGAATAACCCTTAGTAAGATATTAAATCTACGGCCCGCTAAGCCTTGAGCAATAAAATAAGCCGTAGTCACTCCGCTGCCGCCGCGTCCAATGTATTTATAAGACTATATTTTGCGTTAATTCACTTCATATAGTGTTAAGCGCTATGTAATCGTAAATGTTTATGTTTGCAAATCTTTATTAATTGTTTGCTCTTAAAGAAAATACATTTTAGAGACCCAGACAATTTCCTGAGAAGGTACTGATTGTGTTTTGTGGTAACAGTAGTTTAGAATTTACAATATTACACTTTCGTTTAAAAGTTAGCGCCTCAGAAGATAGCGCACATACTACCATTGAAAGCCAACATGGTACACAAAAATTCATATGGATATTATTTTTTTAGGTATTAGCTATAAATAAAATAATCATCATAAATTACATCGCTTGTAAGTATGTTCAATTGCTACGCAGGTCGATATACGTTATCTACAAATTATTAGTTTTTGTGAGTTATCTTGTTAAAGTATCAAACAAGTCATATAATCTTAACAGATGTTAATTGTCTCTTTACTCCAGATAAATATTATAATAATTAACCTAATTTTAACTAAAATAAGTGACTTACTAAGAAACAAAATACACCACAAGTCTGCATTGTGAGTTGTGGTGTACAATAAAGAGTTTTATCTATCTATCTACCTACAATCGAAATATAAGATTTTTGTCAAAATAAGTAGGTAATAAAAGAATACCACATAGCCACATACATAAAAGAATTAAGTTTCTTACAGCAACATAAAAATACGGTAGGTACCTACTGGGGTCAAGTAAAACATCGGTGTGTAGAAAACACGAAAATTAATCATGAATATACAAAAACTTGTAATGACGGTTCTCTCGTGGAAATTCGAATTCGATGTTGTGCCCGGAAGGACCTATTTATTTTATGGTAAATGCTCTTGTGTCTTCTTTTACTGAGTTTTTATTTCTTTGTGTTTGCATTTACTTTATTTAACTACAATGTACACACTATATTGTAAAGAAACTATTGCACGCGGTTTCGCCTGCGTTCTTGTCGGTAATAGCGACAGAAGATGTTACTCTCACCTATTTGCTAGGTATATTGGTGCAAAGTTTCCACAAATTCTGTTTAGTAGTTGTTGAGGGAAAGGGAAACAGACATTCATACCTCCGTCCTCACAACTGTAGCGTTTATTATTATATTACAGTATGCGATGGTATGCGTATCATACCTCAATGAAATAATCAAGGCACATATCAATAAGCTGGTCGAAATGTCAATCAACAGATAAACCATGTGTAACAATCGTAAACGCCAAGGACCATGATTAAGAATAAATGCTAATAATAGCATTTTTGTATGTAGTGTGTATAAATAGTTTATCATACATGAATTGACATCAGCCTGCTGTAGGCTGCTGGATTGTGATCCTCAATGACACACCTGTGCATACAATTGCTGAACCCAATTCAACAATCTCTTGCACAGTTAACATGGGAGTGACTTTAATCGCCAGCGACTCTTTGGCAAGATTAAATCTCTATTGTGCTTATATTTACGCTTTAACTTTAGCATCATCATCCCCAGCGATTCGCCGTCGATCAATGGTCACTGCAGTGTGGAGCGTACGTTAGCCTTCGCTAGACTGCAATTTTATTACAGCACGAACATAAATATTCATATGAACAACACACTATGATAAGGGCAGGTACCTAGTCATACCTAGCTTAAAAACCCCTAAAGAAACCCAACTTCAAATTTCTGTCCCCAAACTTAGATGAGGCACGACGAGAACTATATCCTTTCAAACCAAAACTGCTTTTTATTTTCAAACGGGTAATAAATGACGGAGTTCAACCAATATAAAAAGATACAACCGAATCGAGGACCTCCTCTCCTCTGAAGTCGGTTAATATGTATTTCACCAAATCTCTTATTTATAGTTTTCATATCAATGTTGATCTTCAGGCTACAAGAGTATTGTATGTAGTGATTCCGAGACGCAATTCCCACGTATATAGACAACAACATTTTCTCAAAGTAAAATATTGTATTCTCGCTGTCATAAAACTTGTTGTTTTTGTAATAAATTAGGTTTACGTTCACAAGGCCGCAAAGCTATCCAGCAATAATAAAAAGAAAAATTAAATGTTACTATTGATTATGTTTTATTAAACGTTTACAAGAATAATATTAAAAAAGTACACCTTACGTTTACAAAGAAGATTTTTTTTAACCTGTTACTCATCACATGTCGGTGTTTTTTAGACTTAGGCTTACGTATGCTTGGGTATCACTAGGACAGGGGCCATAATATCAAACGCTTGTCCAACACGTTTAAAGTCAAAAAAGCCTTTGAAAAGTAAACAAAAGATAGATAACGATAACGCAAATCCTAATCCCTCACTTAGAAAGAAAATATATCTGAATTTTTTAACATAGATCTATGTATCACTGAAATCAACATGCACCTATGTATTAGATGTTATTATAATCGTATAGGAATGTATGTAGTATAGTATTACATGTTAACTGAAAAAAAGTTTTTTTCTTTAAAAAAGACAACTCACGCACTAGGAATAAATCCTGTGTCGCGGGGGACTTTACAAACTTACAACCAACGGACACAATGAACACCCAGACTCGAAACAACAGTTTATGAATCACACAAAGTGTTGTCTCGTGTGGGAATCGAACCCACAACACTCGGCGCAATGTCAAGCAGCGAGGCGGCAACTCAAACCACTACGCCAACCACGCAGTCAAAGTCAGCCAGAAAAATGACTTGTTCTGGATGACTTATCACCGCAGAGCCCAAATACTGAATAAAGAATCATGATATTTGCACATCGGGTACTTTTTATGACGTTGGTAGGTTTTTCTTACGTTACACCTCTAAGAAGGTGAAAAGGGGTGCAAAAGTTTGTTTGAAAATCTCCTGTCTTTTAAGCCAGCCCTACTAGAATGCGCCTGCATTTTAGTAGGGCTAGTATTATACAACATTTAATGGTTATTCTTTCAGCTCGATCCATTTTTAATCACGTTATGTATTATTAGGTGGGTACGCAACAAGTTATCATGGTATCTCGACCTAATATATCTCAATTGTTTTGAACGTACACTACTACTTATTCTTAATGGTTTTCGAATTATTCTAACCAAACCACATCAATGTTAAAGGAAATTTCTTGATTACCACAAGTAGTTTATTTCTATCATATTTAAATAGTGACAACTGCACCACTAGTGGCAAAAAATACTACATAATTATAAAACTTGATTTCAAAACAATTCAGTTGTTGCAAGCATTTTAGCCACGCTAATATTCGTTTGCGAACAGTGGAACGAATCTTTTACAAACACCATAAGTATCATAACAGACTAAATGTAAATGATTTAAGACATGGCTATTTTACATACAACCGCGTTAGATTATATATATTTCATATTTAAATTTATTTCAAATGTTTACTTTACACGCTCTGTTTTGGAAATTGAATTATTTTAATATAGGATTATAAATCAAATCATCCTTATTGCTCAATCTGTGGTATTACAAAGATCTTAAAAACGAAACAGGACAGCAAAATTTACCTTACTAGGTATTATACACCAACATTTTCAGAAACAAGAAAACTAATTTCACAATAAGTGGCTAACATTTTCAAGGTCTTAGAGAGACTTTATTGTTTCTATATTGCTTTAAACCTCTTTATACCTAACAAAAGAAGAATTTTAAGTCCTCGTATTGCTGAGGTACATTCGAGAGATACATTCATTAAAACATATTTAACTATCTATCACAATCCGTCTTCAGACGATATATAGCAAATATCTTGGCATTTTTTCGTCAAATATGAGGGAAACATTCAACAGAGTACTTATTTACAATTTTAATTACCTACCAACATATACAATTACAACAATAACACCATTATAATCACAAACACTTATTGCAAATATTATAGACATGTTACTTGCAAATATTATAGACCTATGTATATATATTAATAACATAGTATTTTGATATTTTTACGTCTACATTGGTGGATGATTATATTCGTCAGAGTTGTATTAGAGTGTTAATCTTTAATGTAACTTCTTTTTTTTATAGACTCACTCCTGTTTCCCCAAAGGGGCAGGCAGAGGCGTAATATTACACCATGGACCATTTCGCACCATTTCGCCATGGATTTTTAGGTCCCACGTAATAGGGGGGAGTCTATTGCCGTACCGGGCAGTATATTAATGTAACTATATTGTTTTATTGGGTAGAAACTTTAAATGGTAGCTGTATGATGATGTTTAATAAATAAATAAATAAAACATAGCATAAACAGTAGATCCTATGAATCTAAAAAATATAAATCGCAGCAATGATTTAAGTACCTATGCTGTCTTTCTGTAACGGCAACATTTGTTAATTAGGAATATAAGTACCTACGGCATTTTATGCAAGGTACCCGGCGTCGGTAGTAAAAACAATTAATATAATATATTAATTTGAGGACGTTTGTCATAAATGTTCAGGCAACACAATTCCACGAAATGTTATTTACAAAACGTTCAAACGTTCTGGTTACCTTGACAATATCTCATGTACACTTAATGACTTTTACATAGGACCTTTTCCTTGTAAACTGTATTTGGCTATGTGTACCTACATATATAATTATTTGTATATAATAGAATAGTCAATTGCAACACGATGACTTTTCAACGTAATATTATACATAGACATACCCAGACCAAGACAAATAAAGTACCTATTGAGTATTGAGCTCCATGTTCACAGAGCCAAATGTTTGACTTGAGCGGCAAACGAACCTGCGACCTTCAGCGTGGCAGTCGTTCATACTTCCGCTACGCACCACGGATCGTCAAATTTGCATTCCAGCTGAACTTTAAGCTTGTGTGACAGTGAGTTCAAGTTAATAGTAGTCTTAAGTATTTTGCCTGATAGACTCATGGCGCAACACAAGGACTGAACACATACGTAAAAAGTACCCTGTAATGTGAAAAAGACGGAACGAAGAATTTCAAAATCCTTGTTTAAACAGAGCAAACAGAGAAACTCCGTCACGACTCATAACTTGCAATTTCGTTTACAACTTCAAATCGTATGCAAATTAATTTAAACAACAACACTTAGCCGGCGCACACTGGCGAATATTTGCTAAAACCTGGACATATATGATTTTTAATAATTGTTGGTAGATCAGTTTTACAACACTTATCTTAAACCTTAATAAATGACGCAACTTTTGACAATTTTTTGATATATTTTATATGGTAAAATTCTATAACAATCGGCCTAAGAAGTTGATAAAAAATATCGTGCTTTATAGAGATGATTTTCAAGTCGCATGTTATCGCTCGTTGTTTTTACAAATGTAAATGTTTGGTGTTTTTCTGTTATGGATTCCATTTCTAGAGGTATTTATAATTGCTGTCAAAAGTCACTACCTTCTAAAATAAATCCTAACACCGATACCCTTGCCTAGAAATTGATAGTATTATTTACTAACATAATCAGAAAGAATAAGGGAAATAGTACGATATTCTTCTGAATTCCGAGAAATAAGCTGTATTAAATTGAAGTATATAATGGTAGTATTTAGATTGTTTTAGATTTGGCTGCCGATATCTGCCTAATGATTAGTTTTTATTAGCTTAAAGTCCCGGTATTTACGCGTACATTTTTGTACTCTTTTTCCTCATCATCATTTTTACTTTTTTCGTCGAATATTTTGAGGTCTTTAACTTGAGTTCATTATTTTAATGAGTGGTTTTAAAAAAGTTGATATCGATCTGAAGATGCACAAGAGCCAAGAAATAAGGATATAAATGAATATCGCAGAGACTTTACAAGAAAAACGTCCGTATTTAAACTACAAATGAGACATTTATTTTAAAGACTTTTCGTTTCTTCAGACCTTTATATCTCAAGTTAACGTAAAACGTCCAGAAAATCCAATACACAGTTGCCCTGGATGCAATTTAACTATTGAAACTAATAAACCTGAAGTGGAGTATTTGATATTTAAACAAAGTTGAGTATCAACATTGGATACCATATAGTTTGTGTATCTCTGATCATTCATGTTTCTTAGTTATGAATATTATTAATTATAATTGTTTGTTTGTTTGTTTTAAACAAAAATTAAAAACAAACAATTATTATACAATTTTCGATGATTAAATTCTTGTTAATCTTTAACATTATATAATACTAACTAATATCCTACTATTGTTTTAAAACGATCAATATCATAAAGTCAGTTTTTATGTTCGCGCTGGTTGGAACAACGGCCTCCTTTCATAAAATAATAATTATTTATAGATCAAAAGGTTTGCATTTAATTTCAATAGGCTTATTTAATGCATTTTTATTATTAAAACATTTTGGCCATCTTTTTGGTAATTTTCGCCAGTGTGCGGCGCCACCCGGCCAGAGCACTGCTGTTTAGCAGATGGTGCGGTGACAACTTTATTTAACCTGACTGTATCCATACAAACATGATGAATACGAACATATATTTGTCTGCTTTTTGGTTTCTCTTTTATCACGCTAAAAATACTGAACGTGGCTAATATGACAGAATAATACAAAAGGCCCTTAATTGCAATAGCCAATACCCACTTCAGTACAGTGGATCAGTTCAGATGAGCTGCCAAATGTGTATTGTATTATAGGCTAAGTACAAGTAAGAAATTCCGTGTGGTGACGGATTAAGAATACGGAATGTCAGCACCCGATATCATCCCATGGGTGTCGTAAGAGCCGACAGAGGGAGCATATTATGCAGAGAACAGCACTGTAACAGTAGGTAAACTTGATACAAACCCTATACCAACCGGTTTGGCCAGCGTGGTATAGTAGGCCAATTCCTCCTTTCAAAGGAGAGGCCTGTCCAGCAGTGGACTGTTAAAGGCTGATGATGATGACATGTAAAAATCAAATTAAAGGTGCAAAGATATTAGAGTGGTTTGTAATTTCATTTCGTCACATCAAACTTTACGCTAATACTAATCGGTAACGGTGCTATATTAAGCGTGATGTAAAAAAAACTCAATTAATATCTACTTAAATATTGTTACGCCATCTATCGGTGAATATACTAGAAGAGATTGAATGTATCGGTGGTTTAAAGGTAATTCAGCTACTCTGTACTAGATGGCGATTGCTGTATCGAGCATCGGACTGTTCGCGATTATTCGACAGTTTTGTGGAAATATCTAGAATACGCTAGTGATGTTATCCGGCCAGTATAAATAGAGCGGGAGCGAACGGACCGGACACAGTTCAATTGAATACGGAAAGCGATCAACATCAAGCGAAGAAAGTAATTCGGAAGTGTTTAGTGTTGTACTAGTGGTGTGAATAGTGTGTTTTATTAGTGTTGGAAAATTAAGTGTGTGTATCTAGTGTATTGTGTTAGTGAATAAAGTTCAGTTTAAGTGGCATAGTGAGCTATAATTTATCGTCGAACCCCAGCTCGTAACAAATTGGTGTCAGAAGAAAGGGATAAATTATGCCGGTTATGCCGAAGGAAGAAACTGAAGGTGTGCGTACCAGGAACCAGCGCCAGCAAGACCTGGACCAGAGACGCTTCGGAGACGTTCCTTCTCCATCGTCTGGTGGATCAGGCGACTCCGCGGCTGCAGTGGAGACATCGCGGCTCTGATGGCGTTCATGCAGAAGCAGGCCCGCCGTCAAGAGGAGCACGCGCGCCGCATGGAAGAACAGCGACAGCGCGACAAGGAGGAGCAGGCCCGCCGTCAAGAGGAGCAGGACCGCCGTCAACAGGAGCAGGCCCGCCGTCAAGAGGAGCAGGACCGCCGTCAACAGGAGCAGGCTCGCCGTCAAGAGGAGCACGCGCGCCGCCTAGAGGAACAGCTGCAGCGCGACAAGGAGGAGCAGGCCCGCCGTTTGGAGGAACAGCTGGTGGTGATGAAAGACCTCAGCGCCGCTGTAGGGAAGGACCTGAAGGTGGTCAAGGAGGAACTCCAGCAGCACGAGGCCCGTATCAGCGATATTGAGAAGCGTGTACACGACCGGCTCGAGACCCGTATTGCCAGATTGGAGAAGAAATTGCGTGGGCTTGAGACCAACGACGTTACACCTGCAGCTGTGGCGCCCTCGCCTCGTTGGTTTAAGGTTCCACCCTTTGATGGCTCGTCATCGTGGGTTGCATACAAGGTTCAGTTTGAGGCCGTAATGCGAGCGAATGGGTGGGACAAAGAACAGGCCTTCACCGCCCTAACCTTGGGCCTTCGTGATCAGGCCTTGACGGTGTTAGAGGCACTCGGGCAAGACGTGACCTACGAGAAGCTTCTAGAAGCGTTGGAGGCGAGGTACGGAGACGCGCACCTCGAACATGTGTATCGTGCTCAGCTGAAGGACAGGATACAACGCACCGGAGAAACTCTGCAGCAGTGGGCTCTGGAGGTGGAAAGGCTGGTCAGGAAGGCATACCAGTCGTTGCCGGCGCTGATAGATGAGAACCTCGTCCAGGTATTTACCGATGGAATCCGTGACCTGGAGGTTAGAGCAGCGGTAAGACTTAGGCACTTCAAGGCCGTCAAGGAAGCCTTAGCCTACGCTCTGGAGGTGGAAGCAGCGCGTCACGAGGATCGAACTTACCGTATCAGGGAAGTTGTTTCTTCACCACGGTGCTACAACTGCGGGGAAAGAGGCCATATCCGCTTGAGCTGCCCAAAGCGTAAGCGGCACGTTGGTACCCTGTCTCCACCAAAGGGGTCACCTGACGTACCTGTCTGGCGGCAAGAGCAACGTAGCGCAGATGCTCCGACAGGTAGGGCTTACCCCGACCAACGCAAATACTGTGCAAGACAGGAAGCGAAGCCAGCAGCGCTAGTGAGAATGTTGAAGACGGATCTGAGCGACGGATGGAAAGAAGCTTTGCAGAATGCTCAGCAAGAAGACAAGGACGTACAGGTGATTCTCGAATGGAAGAAATCAGGCGCTCCTAGGCCCAAATGGAGTGATATCGCAGCAATGAGCCCTATCACCAAGAGTTATTAGGCACAGTGGGAAAGCTTGGTCGTCCAGGATGGAGTTCTGTGCCGCAAATGGGAAAACGCTCGCGGTAACCAGTGCCATTTGCAAATGGTAGTGCCCAAAACTAAGGTGCCGGAAGTCTTGCAGCTCTATCACAATGGTGCTTCGGGAGGTCACATGGGAGTTAAGAAGACCCTTACTAAGATCCGGGAGCGGTTTTATTGGCTCCACTGTCGGGATGACGTCGAGGATTGGTGCCGCAAATGCACAAGTTGTGCGGCTGTCAAGGGGCCACATACTCGAAGCAGAGGTGCATTAAAGGTGTACAATGTGGGAGCCCCATGGGAGCGCATAGCCTTGGATGTCGCTGGGCCGTTTCCCGAGAGCCAGGATGGAAACAAATACTTCTTGGTTGTGATGGATTACTTCACGAAGTGGCCTGAAGTGTTTGCAATCCCAAATCAAGAAGCTACCACAGTGGCCGATAAGCTGGTGCATGAAGTCTTTTGTCGGTTCGGGGTGCCCTTGGAAATCCACAGCGATCAAGGCCGGAACTTTGAATCTGAGGTATTCAAGGAGACTTGTCGCGTAATGGGTGCGCATAAAACCAGGACCACGGCTTATCATCCGCAATCAGATGGCATGGTTGAACGGTTTAACCAATCGCTGGAAAGGTACCTGGCGAAGGTCGTGGAGAGCAAACAAAGAGATTGGGACAAGCACATCCAACCATTTCTCCTGTCATATCGCAGTGCGGTCCACGAAACTACAGGAATAACACCAGCTTTTGCCAATTTCGGTAGAGAACTCCGTTTACCTGCAGACCTTATCACCGGTATTCCACCAGAATCTCCACGCAATATAACGGATTACGCAACCGAGCTACGCAACAGGATGAACGACGTATACGAGCACATCAGGGAATCTGGACAACAGATGTCTGAGAAGATGAAGACTCGCTACGACCGGAAGGCAAACAACAAAGGCTTCGATGAGGGATCATTGGTGTGGCTTCATAACCCAGTACGAAGCAAAGGCAAATCGCCTAAGTTACAAGCCAGATGGGATGGGCCATATCGCATAATTACCAGGATGAACGACGTCACCTATCGAATCCAGAAGGGGTCGCGAGGTGCACCGAAGATAGTTCATGTGGATCGGTTGGCTCGTTACCATGGGTCTAATGATGTTCGAGACGAACACGTTTAAGAGGGGGGCCGGGTTACGCCATCTATCGGTGAATGGGGGTACTAGAAGAGATTGAATGTATCGGTGGTTTAAAGGTAATTCAGCTACTCTGTACTAGATGGCGATTGCTGTATCGAGCATCGGACTGTTCGCGATTATTCGACAGTTTTGTGGAAATATCTAGAATACGCTAGTGATGTTATCCGGCCAGTATAAATAGAGCGGGAGCGAACGGACCGGACACAGTTCAATTGAATACGGAAAGCGATCAACATCAAGCGAAGAAAGTAATTCGGAAGTGTTTAGTGTTGTACTAGTGGTGTGAATAGTGTGTTTTATTAGTGTTGGAAAATTAAGTGTGTGTATCTAGTGTATTGTGTTAGTGAATAAAGTTCAGTTTAAGTGGCATAGTGAGCTATAATTTATCGTCGAACCCCAGCTCGTAACAATATAATAATTGTGGCCAAGCTCGTATCTATAATATAATCTTTGAACTTCGTAAACCTTGATTTCCTAACAGAATACTTGAAGCAGCATCTGTACTTTGAAATAGGTATTTCACTATCCGAATTAAGCTACCCTTTACTTACTTTCTAGACCCTTAATATATACGTAACGTTTGATTTGGTTGATCCCAATGTTTGTCAAGTCATCCTATTTCAGCTCTTGTGAAGAGGGCCTTTGTAAACCAAAGCCTCGTCAGTGTCTATCACCTTTAACATTCAATCTGCTTTTTCAACTTTGGTCTATGCCTCCGAGCCTAATCCTTAACTTTGCAATATTCAAAAAAAAATTGTTATACACCGATCATCAGGTTGTTAAAGGACGAATCCTGGAGGGGAAAAGTTAATGGGCACAAAAATCTTATAGAAGAGCGTAGAGTCCTTATTTTAATATAAATGTCAAAAAAAGCTGACAATATTTCGGTTTCTTTTAAGCCGCGTATCGACTTCGCGCTCCAAAAGGACGAACATTGGCGCGCGTTCCAGCCGCGCGAAATTGTTACCATTTTGGAGCGCGCGCCAATGTGTTTGTTGGAACGCTCGAACATGGAGCGCCCCGTTCCATCTAGAGTCGGTTTTTTACCGCGCATCAAAGGCAACTCAATTGTGGCTCGCGCGCCAGTTGAGACGGACGTGATATTATTTTGTGTGTTCGTTACGTTCCTAGTGATGGATAATCAAAGTTGCCGGTCAGAGAACACGCTTGGAGGGAAATAAGTCGTGAAACAACTCTTTCATCCACCAACGCACTTTACGTTTATGTTTTTTCTTCTGTATAATACTGTGAATATAAACACAAACGTAGCTGCTGCTCGTGCACGACGGGCCTGCATGTTGAACGACCGAACACTGGAACAGCTGCCGCGCGCGCCATGACGCGCGGAGTTGATATCATTCAAATATTCGGAGCGCGTTCCGTGAACGCGCTCTCGGCGCGGGCGTTCATGGCGCGCGCGCCAGGAGCGCATAATGGATACGCAGCTTTATTCTCTTATATTGAATATCTGATGAACGATTATATAATGAAGCCGAAGTGGTCTGTTGCATTACTTATCTGTGTATTTTATTTACATATCACCTATCTATGTATATACAAGTAGCACGCAAATTTTAAAACTATGCAGGTAGGAGAAAAAAAAAATTCACAAGAAAACACGGGCTGTTTATGTTGTACCTCATAATACTAATAAAAAAGGCGTATATCTATTACGCTCTTTCACTATTTGGGCGGCAACAGTATAACTTGCCGGCTTTTCACATCAAAAAAATATATTCAAAGAATATGAGGGTTGTTTGAGAGTTTCGCCATGAATTGGCCGTATTCTGAACACGTCTGCACAGAGAAACTCGGTCGGCGTATATTTTTAAGTAACGATTTGAAGGCAAAAGGCCGTATATCTGTTTTTTTTTATCTTTATGCCGCATTTACACATTCGTGCGAATAACGAAGCGAATGACGAGGCGAATAACGAACACGCATATGTAAACACTACATTCGTTATTCGCCTCGTGATTCGCTTCGGGATTCGTGTGTTCGCGCTGAGAGCGGTTTTTCGGACGCGAATCAAAGGGCACGAATGGCGAACACGAACTTACTGTTTACACATTCGTCTGCATTCAGTTGACAGCTAGCGCCCGACCCAACCGGACGTGTTGTCAAAATGGAGTGGAGTGAAACGCGAATTATAGAATTCCTTGAACTATTTTAAAAAGAAGAGCTCATTTGGAACCCAAAACATCAGAAAGATAAACGGTGCTTGGAACCGTATGTCTGCTAGTATGGGGTTGCCATTAAGCACATTAAATATAAAAAAATCATACTTTGGCTAAAACAAAATTGATTATCAACAAACATAGTAAAAGATATGACTGCCTCGTTGGTCTCGCGGCATAAATGTGCGCGTGGGATTGGGAGGTCTCGGGTTCGATTCCCGGGTCTGGCAAAGTGTTATTGGGTTTTTCCGTTAGGAAATTCTCAGTAGCAGCACGAAGTCTGGTAATGTGCCCGGTACGGCAATAGGCCCGCCCCCTATTACGTGGGACCTAAAAATTCATGACGAAATGTGGGTGTAATATTACACCTCTGCCTACCCCTTCGGGGATACAGGCGTGAGTCTATAAATAAAAATAAAAAAATGAATTATTTATATGAGTAATTCTCAAAGTAATTAAATAATTTACATGCTCAAAAAAGAAATCGTCTGTGACGATAGCTTTTTTTTACTTTTTTACACAGGATATCTAAATAATTATATAATTTCATTAAATGTAGCGCGCACGCTGCGATTATTTTCACGTCCTCAATGTTCGTGTGCGAATTTCAAAATGAAATTCGCACACACAATGAATGCTGTTGCAAACTACTGTTCACTCCACGAATGTGTGAACAGTAGTTCGCAACAGCATTCGTTTACGAATGTTTCGACGAATATTCGTGGAGTGTCGAGGCGAATGACGAATACGCATGTGTAAATGCGGTATTATACAAATATGCAAAGATAAAACAGTTACACATGAGTAAATCAGTTACCTAAGAGCAATCTTTGTATTCTGCCTGTCAACAAATTGGGTTCAAAAGGAGTTATTGAAGAGCTTTGATAACACTAGCTATCAAAGTATTTTTTAAAGGCGGTCGAAAGGCAAACACTTCGCAGTCATTCGTTTTTTAAACAAATTTTTAATTTAAACAAATATATGTCGAGTGTTTAGAAGAAATACAATTAATAAAATTACAAATAATCATAATTTATGAAGACATTTTGGATCGTGATCTTAACCCACGATTGATAGAGCGTAGTGTCGATTGTTATTCGGATGAATACGAATGTCAACGAATAAATTATCGTATTAATAAAATTGTACCAACCAAACCTAATGTATCTCATTTATAACTGTCTACACTTCAAATTGATTACCTACTTCACTTAACTGGTTTTAAAGGTGCTAACCCAAAAACCGGTTTACTAATGTTTGCCATAATTTAAAATGCCATAATTTCATATGCCATACTGGTATTTGCCATAGCTTCATTAGAAATAACGCTTCAGTTGTCATAATCGTGAAATAACATAAAATGACTTTCACTAATTCCATTGGTCATAATCGATCACGTGTCATAATAATTTAAATCCATAAATGTATTTGCTATAATTTTCGTTTTCAATAATCTAAAACAACTTCAGTTTATTGAACTAGTGTGAAAAATGTGGACTACGTTGACGGAGCCCTCCTTCGCAGGGCTCCTATTTTTGGGTCAAGGGTCAAAAGAGAACCCTAACCTAACCTAACCTATCCGAGTCGGATTGCACTGAGTCGGGGTGTTAACGATAATTAATTCAACTTCAGTTTATTAAACTAGCGTGAAGAATGTGGACGAAGTTGACGGAGCCCTGCTTCGCAGGGCTCCTATTTATGGGTTAAGGGTCAAAAGAGAACCCTAACCTTACCTATCCGAGTCGTATTGCACTGAATCGGGGTGTTAACGATAATTAATTTCGACCTAACAATATCTTAATATATAAAATCCTTGCGTTACTGACTGACTGACAGACACGCTGCAGCCGAAACTATTGGGCGCTGGAAGCTGAAATTTGGCATGTATGTTCCTTGGAGACCGTAGGGGTGCACTAAGAAGGGATTTCCCGAAATGCCCACGGGATTGGCCAAAACGGGTAAATTAAAAAAAAAATGCAGGCGTAGCTGCTGGCGTCCTCTAGTTATGTATAATTTTCATTATTATATCAAATTTTGATTATGTCAAGATTCGATTATGAGATGAGTTACTTATGGAAACAAATTTTTATGATTTATGTTGTTATAGAAAGTCATTTTATGGCAAATAAAAGTTATCACTGTTGAGTTGTTAAGGCAAACGTTATTAGTATAAATGATAATAGTGCAAATAAATATTATGATCGGGGATGATTATGGCAAACAATATTAGTGCAAATGAATTTATGGAAAACGACAGAATACCCCAAAAATCTTGTTACACAACATTATATAATAATAAGTTTATTATAATGACGATCCATAACATTATACTAGGTACCACCGTTCAGCTGAAAATTCAGTAGAGCGCGTAACTCCTATCTCTAGCTGTTCTCATTGGAATAATTAGCATAACATTACGCAAGCTTAATTAATCCGTTACAAAATTGGAATTTAAATAAAATTTTAATTTTCCATGCAACATCCAGCGGGGTTATTAGTCTAAAATATAAATTATCCATAGCAAGAGTAACACAGTATTCGCGTACGTCATCAACGATTGGATAACCTACGTTTGTATTACATTGCATCGCGTGGACTGCTGTTGACATGTTCATTTTGATTCAATAAACAGGGCGTTTGGAATATGAGGACGGACGGTGTGCACACGTAAGGTCTATGACGGGTAGACAAATTACAGCGTGTTCAGTTTGAGTTTACCTATTTAGCTGGAATATTAGCTAAACTTAAGAGCGTATACGCCTCGAGCGGCGGCTCGAGTTTAGGTTTTTATAGTACCGCGGTCGCCCGCGCACCGCGGATGCGAGACCCGGCGCACTATGACGGTGTCGCGTGGAATAATAATCTTGATCCTTCTTGCCATACATGAACAGTATTCGTTTATGTAATACGTCGATTATGATATGAAAGTATTCAAATTAATTATTTTCAATGCACATGTATTTAAAGGTATCAAATAAAGATAGATATTACATATTTGTTTAGTAGGATGATGTTCCTCAGGAACAACGACTATTTATAATAATTTGGCGCTGTTTTATTATATGATAGAAATAATTTATAATTGTCATCTACATAATTGTTACATTTCAAATATACATCTACATACATACATAGACTCACGCCTGTTTCCCCAAAGGGGTAGGCAGAGGCATATTAAACGCCCACTTTTCGCCAGTGTTTTGATCCCACGTAATAGGTGGCGAGCCTATTGCCGCTTATTGGGACATTTTGTTTGCCAGAGCCTCGTCCGTTGATCGGCAGGTGCACCACTTGCAGGTGAGGTTGGCTTGGGACCCTAAGTTCTTGGTGGGAACCCTATGCACCCTTGGTGGGAACTCTATGCACCAAATATACATCTATTTTGTTATTAATGCATGAAAACCCACGAATGACACTAAATACAAAACCAAAAGAGTCGGGTAAAAGAAAATACTTAATTAATTAAAAGAAAGAAAATAATATACAATATGTTGATTTGTATTTACAAAATATTGTAATTATACAATATATATTCACCTAAAATTATTTCACACAGTGTGCGATGATATAAATCCCTCTTTTTATAAAATTTTACATAGATAAGGCCAATTCTCGTATTTTATGACATTGAAATTATATTTTGAACGAAATGAGATTAGATTTTAAATTGACTCAGAATTGGTATTCTTCTAATTTAAATGTCATTATCATCTAGAGTCCGTGCCACGAGAACATAGACATTTTGTAAACAAAGAATTTTTACTAAGTGACTTAGCGATAGTTCTGTCAAAAACAAATAATTTTAAATCAATGAGCACAACGGTACATAGATACGTGTCATTGGAAACTAATATGTCAATGGATCGGGTTTTTATCGATATTATGCGCTGTCAACAGGATCTTTTAATGTTTTGAGGTACTGACGCCTAGAGTGTCAACATTTGGCGTTAGTTCATTGAAATGATACATTCTCGGGCTTAACATCTTTTTATCAGAGGACAAAATTAAATTTTTAGTTATCAAGAAGGGGTTGGCGTTAAGTTAAATACAAGTTTATAGGATCGCAACGCTCTTCTCGCTGTTACGGCATCTCGAAAAAGCGCGTGCAGAATATCAGATGGCAGAAAATTATTTATACCTAAAAAAGAAATTGCGTTTTCAGACTACCGTAACGTTTAATGGTTTTTGTTTAAGTTCATTCTGACGATTTCATTCACAGACAACGTAAAATCTCTATGCCTAGAAAAGTTTATGCAATGTATTAGCTAGTTATCTGTTATATTAATCATTGTTGGTCAATAATTTAATATTTTAGGCTAGATATGCTACTTTGAGCAATATTATTTATTGCGAATTGATTTTTTAAAAATCGTGTCAATAATAAAGTAACATGTATGTACTCTATAATTAACATACACGGTACTCTATTTTTCATTAATTTACAGTTCATTACGTGTAAAACAACAAAAACATCGGCCAATTTATGAACATTCGACCATTAAAACACAAAATCAAATATTTTTATTTCAGTAAAATTTAACAATATAAATTTAAAAACATAGTGGCATAATTACGCATTGAAAAAAAAAGACTGTTCAAAAGCATAAAATCCAAAACGCAACTGTTTGAAAAAAGGTTGTGTTGTGAAGCTCTGAATGTTTGCTTACAAAAAGTCTATCTTCTCGTGGCACCAACTATAATTTGATTGCTATTGTTCTCACTGACGTTGACACATTGTTTAATTAACATCAGGCAGCGATAGCCTACTGGAGATACCAACGGACTGCTATGCAGAAGGTATCGGGTTCGAATCCACGGTATGCTAGAACGATGATGATGACATTGTTCAATTAACGATCTAGTCACGATAACATTCCAATATCAGTTTATTTAGGAGAATACCATTTGTGACATGAGTAAGACACTGACATTAGATCGAAACTGCATTTTGAACAAATATAGTTAGAAGAATTGAGTCTCAAAATAAACTGTTAACTGGTGCAGAATAAGACTGCACAGTAGGTACGTGGGCTTGTGTGTGTTAGGTACCTGCAATGCGAGCTCGTGGGGATCAGCTGAGCTGCGGCGGTTTCTAAGATAATATTCCATTCAAGTGTGCTTTTAATTGCATTGCATAGTACGTTTTAGGTAAATACCTATTACATTGGTATCATGCTAACGGCGGTGCGTCCTAGCTTAAAAATAACCATAATTTTGCCCCCCTTAAAAACCTCATACATGGGCTCTGTAAATTCATCGGTCGGTCACCCATCCATACTATGACCGTGATGTCAATTACTTTACCTTAACTTATGTAGTTTGTACGAAAATAAACCTGCGATATAGGCTCTGCAAGCCAATCCCATGGTCACCCATCAAAGATCAAATGCGTCTAACTACTGTACCTGTTTATACTGCAAATTGCCACTTGATTTTCGCAGCAAGGTACTATATCTAACGGTCCGTTTCTGTCAGTCCCGTCCAGCCCCTAGTTGACCGCGCTACTATACTAACCACCACTAGACTCCAGATGTCTTGACTAACACACTAGTTTAATACGTAATACATAAATAAAGTTAAGTACAAAAAAAATACATTGAGAAAAAAATAAGGATCAAGAAGCTTTAGCCGCGTTATAAACGTTTTGGAATGCAATATTTACGTAAAATGGCGGACGCGGACGCGAGCGACAGGTCCGTCCTCTGAGAGCGCTCAGCGCTTAATGGCGGACATAGCATCGCGCTTCGAGCTTTATAGCTCTTTTTAAAAAATCATATTAATTACAAACGAAAAGTTTAGATTCCAATTTTTTTATATGTCTTAAAATGAATCTTAAGGTTTCTAAATATGTATATATCTTTTTAATAATCACAGTAGTTTTTAGATATAAATGCATATTTGCGGTCTAAAATTAAGCAAAATGCACTGTTTTGATCTTCGATTTTTTTGAAAATTATGCATGAAAATACAATTTCTTTTTTAAGGACTCCCTTGTATAGCTTTTGCTCGTACAGTTTACAGAATTATAGAACGATAAGTTTTCATTGCACTAGCGACCATTAACGCTGGCCTAAACTACAGAAATTACGAAAATGACTATTTTAAATTCATCCGTTTTAAAATATTTACTATAGTAACCCATATATTTTTCTTTAGCACTCTCTTGATAAAGAACTGAACTTTCATATTTTCTATATCTTTTTCATTAACTGTTATTTATCCGTAACGAAATAGAACAATAAAAACCCGCAAAATCGCCTCCGACGGATTAAACGCTCTTAAATATTGATTTTGCAGTCTATTTTCATACCTAGACTAAGTTGCCTTGATGGTAAGTAGCTTATACATAATGAAATTTTGAAATATTTCTCAAGACATTTGATATTTTACCAATCAGCACACAGTACTGAAGATATTTATAAGTAAAAAGGTATATACTACTCCATCCGCAGCATCCATTATTTGATAATTATCATTGCTCTGTATTAACATGGAATGCCAAATAAATATAGGTAATAAGACTACTTTAACAAAGAACTTTTGAAGAAAATTGGTAACAAAATATACTTAATATTGTCCAACATTTTTTATTAATCGGAAACATGCGACAATTTACGCACATAAGGTAAACGTACGTAATTCCGGCAGTGTCCCGGTACCCGGTAACTAGTCGGTTTTTATCATTTTGTAGGTTTCTACCAAAAGAATATTGAAGTTTGAGAATTGCAATACATACTTGATATTATTTCGTATAATTATAATATGAACGCTGCTCAATAACTGCAATGGTTGCAAAACTATACTACAATGAAAGTGTGGTGTGCGAAAATTTTGTGGAATTTCGAGGTTCTGTCACTAAACTACGAAGCTACCACATTGTATTGGTTTGCTTATCATATTGCTGCGGATAGCAGCACTGTGAGAGTGTTTATTTGCTTAAATATTTGAGTTAATTATCTCGCGATATAGTCCATAAGTGGCGATGAATTTAATGAAATAGTAAGTATTTTGGCATATTACATTTACTGGGACTCAGAAACCCCTACGTGACCCAGTACCCGGCAATATTATACCCTTTTTTACCGGATACTGGTACACGAGTTAACTTTGTACTACCCGTTGCACCGGAGCCCATTACTGCACCTTAGTGCCTTGCAATAAGTCTCATTATCCTTTGAAACTGTAGTCGTGTAGTAGTAGAGTATTAATTATAATATTATATATTCTACCTGATGCTGAGACATACATTACCACTTGATTCTAAACCCTATCATATGCAAGGGCTTGATGTTTATATTTCAAAAACGGTGCTTTGCTCGCATTTCTTAATTTGTATAGAGTACTCGCATGATGGAGCTGGAAAGTGGCCATAGGAACTCCGCAATAAAACGACACAAGCCCATCGAGTTTGAGCTCGTTTCAATCGTATTGACGAATACTCTGATCCTATATGGCAACCAAAGTTTGATGATGCGTTGTCAAAGTTGACTTCAACTCAAAGTAGATTTCAAATCATAGTTGAGTTCAACTGAAAGAGGAGTTCCACTGAAACATGAGTTCAACGTGACAGACCAATTGGGCGACCACAGAGCCCTCGAGCTACTTTACCGAAGTTACCTATCCCGGATGTCAAACAGAGTGAGGTACGGATGGCATTTGAGCAAATTAGGAAAAATAAAGTACCTGGTGATGACGGAATCACTGCAAAACTTCTCTGAACAGGTGGAGACACAACCTTGAGAGAGCTAGCAAGTCTTTTCAATACCGTCATCCACAAAGGTTCAACTGGAGCGGGTGTGTGGTGATTCTATTCTTAAAAAAGGTTGCAAAACTTTATTAAAGAATTACAGATCCATTTCACTCCTGAGCCATATCTACAAGTTGTTCTCGAGGGTTGTTACATATGACTTGGAGACTTTCAGCCATCAGTGCAAGCCGGGATTCAAAAAGGCTGCATCACCGTGGACCACATCCATACTGAAGACCCATGAGTACAACCAGCCGCTGTGTATGGCATTCGTGGACCACCAGAAAGCATTCGACTCTATCGAAACTTGGGCAGCTCTTGACAGCCTGCAACGATGACGCATTAGCTGGCGATATATAGAGGTGTTAAGATGCATAGAGTTGCGTCCGGCATGGGGATGTAATATCTCCAAAGCCGTTCACCAAGGCACTTGAGGATGTCTACAAGACACTGGAGTGGGTTCAACGAATATCAACGGCGAGTACATCTCACACCTTCAATTTGCTGACGACATCGTCCTAATAGCATAGACGTTGGAAGAGCTTAGCGGAATGGTGTCGACCTTAATGAAGCCTCCCCGGTGGATTGATCTTGGCATGAACCTGGCTAAAACGAAGGTAAAATTCAATGAACACGTCGTGTTTAGACCGATCTGCATTGACGGTTCCTTGCTCGAAGTTGTGCAACAGTGACATACTGTTGTTGACATACCTGGGGCAAGTAATACAGTTGGGTAGACACAGCTTCGAGAAGGAAATCGATAAGTGGATTCAGTTGGTGTGGGCAGCATTCGGTAAGCTACGTCGGATTTTCTCGTCGCCTATCCCGCAAAGCCTCAAGACAAAAGTCTTCAACCAATGCTTCCTACCAGTAATGATATACGGTGCTGAAATCTGGACACTCATGATAGTGTTGGTCCATAGATATAAAATAGCTCAGCGTACTATGGATCGAGCTATGCTCGGAGTCTCTCTAAAGGATAGAATTTGCACCGAGTTCATCAGGAAGAGCACTGGAGTCACCCACATAGCTCGCCGTATAAGCAGTCTGAAGTGGCAATGAGCTGGCCTCTCACGAAGGACCGACGACCGATGGAGCAGACAAGTCTTAGAGAGAAGGCCCAATTTCAGCAAACAAAGAGTGGTTGTTGAGCTGACTACACGGTTGGCGTCGTGGTTTAAGAGGCCACCTCGCAGCTTGGCGCTTGCTTAGTGTTGTGGGTTCAATACTGGGTGTTCATCGTGTCGGTTGTATGTTGGTAAAGACTCCCGCGACACTGGGTTTATCCCTAGTGCGTGAGTTGTGCTATTAAAGAAAGGGCCTTGCGAAGCTATAGATTCTACCTAAATTGTAATTAAACCAAGCGCATACGAAATTTTCTTGTACCTGTAGTTATATCTTTGATTTTGATATTTTTTCAGAAAACTACATAACAATTTTGTTGTTTAGCTTAAAGCCAAAGAAATTTACTGTAAGAATTTACTTCATACAGTAATTTTAAAAGTTCAAAAATAATGTGATGTAGGTATACTTTTGTTTGTTTTTAGTTTATTTTAGAAAGCAGTTGAAAAGATATAAACATAGTATTACGACAATGTTAATTTTTGCTTGTGATTACCCTTGAAATACATTTCAATAAAAATCTTTTCTTTGACCGCTTTAGATACTTAACAATTACATTACATAATATTTAAAAATAAAAAGTTCAAATATTATAAACTTTAACATTAAGCAAATAGGGTTCAAATTCGCGGTTAAATTTGCCGGTATCTGGGACAATTTACCGTTTACTAGGACAAATCTACCGGATACTGGTACAAATGGGTCTTTTCAAACTTTATTTAAATTAAAGTATTCTTAACGTCATATATATCAAAAGTTATAAAATTGCTCGGAAACTAGAATAAATTATCTATAAACATCCGTAAATTTCATTTTTGTTAGTCTTTTAACCTTAACATAGCAGACCTGCAAAGTCAGCGAAGTTCAGAATTTCACGGCTATTGGGACGTTTACCTTAACATACAATGCGCACTTTCTCATCGAACAATATATCACACTGATAATGAACACAGAAACTTGTCTCTACATTTATTATGATTTCAATCTTTGATTGCGAATACAAATGCTCATTAATCGATTCAGTTCATAAGAAAACGATATTTTATAATTTGACATTGATATATATATCAATATAATATCCCGATAAGCGGCAATAGGTTCGCCACCTATTACGTGGGATCAAAACACAAGCGAAAAGTAGGCGTTTAATATGCCTCTGCCTACCCCTTCGGGGAAACAGGCGTGAGTCTATGTATGTATGTATATATAAGAATTAGGCAAGTTAGACTTAATATGCTTAATAATTTTTAATAGCCTTAATCCCCTAAAAGACGAATGTGGAGCAATACTTACTTATAGAACGTCGACTTATGGTGGCAGTATCTTTACTTTTGATAAAATAGCCAGATAAAGATCACCCATTTAACAAAATATATTGACATCAAATATTTTATGCTAGCTAACATTGTTTCAATGTCAATAAACAAAACCTAGACTGCAAGCAAAGGCAGTTGGTTTCTTCTACTTTTTATACAGGATCTCGTTAGTAAGTTTCAACTATGCAGCTTCTAGATCATTATTAGATTGGAAAATGAAAACCAACACGAAGACGCTAACTTAATATAGGAATTTAAACTTTCGTGGTCATTAACATTACTTTTATATTTTCCTACGGGATATATACCACGTACCCTTGTTTTGAGTAACCGATATTTCGGCAACATACCAAGCGTCATGTTCACGAATGTACTTAAATATCTGCTGCTCAAAACAAAGGTACGTGGTATACCTATATCGCGTAAGAAAATGTAGAAGTAACGCTTACTTAAATTTGATTGAATTAAATTACGACCACTACTTACCTCTAATTCACAAAATGTTGGACCGAGACTAGACTTAAATTATTCATACAAAAACAATGAGGTAGCCAAAATAAACTCTGACAAATATTTTACTAAAACGGGCATATATTTTCAATACAGTTACAACAACATTACATAATATTGAATGTTCATATCACATATTCTACAATTTCCTACAATTTTATCGTTCCATTTCCACGCGTCGCGTCGTCACTTCGCTTACTATAAATTGCCCGTCAGATTTGCGTGACACCTACTTTACCAACAAGTTTCGTTGCCGACGCGGCGACGTTGCTACTAACCAAAGCAGTTACTTCTAGAACTAAATTAGCGATTCATACGCAAGTAATTAAGCACTCTGTGCTCAAAGTCGTACATAATAGAAATTTATTATCACCAGTTGGCAACAATTTCTTTATAAAGTACTTATTTTTGTAAGTTGTGTACATTTTTGGAAAGGTAATGGAACAATTTCATCTGATATAGATATACAGGCTAAGTCGGCTCTGCTTAATATTTTTTTTTTGCCAAAATAGCAATACTGAAAACAGCCAACGAACTGTTCGTTATTTGACGGGTATTTCACAGATCATCTAGCTTCACACAACAAGTATTCTAAATGAATGATTGCAATACGGATACAGTTGTATCCTGCCAGTCTTAAAATTATACACAAACAAATTATTGACATTCACGGGGTGCTTTGCAGCATAATGTTTTGACTTGCGCATCCACAAACACAAATTTGTCTACGAGTACATCTGATCATTACACATACAACTAGAGTTTTCTCAAATATTTTGTAATAAGACAAAGCAGGCTAAAATTCTGCCATATCTGGTTAGACGAGAAAGTAAGCCCTATGCAAGGTGAAATCGAGTACATAACCGGGATAACGCCGACACAATAATGATGACATCGATTTTGTAATATAATAGGACAGACTTCTACAATTAGGTATCTAGAACAAGTATCTGCAACACATTGTATAATAGCAACTATGATACACGAGTAATAACTAAGTTAATATCAAAGTCATATCGGCATATCATGGAGACATTGGATGTTCAGACAATAGTTTCTACTGGAACGTGACAAGTTATGTCAATCGACTTTTAACAAAACAATGGTAGAGAATTGTGAAAAAAAAACATAACGTGTCGTGTTTTGTTAACAAAACGCTAACGCTACTGTAACTGTGGCTTGTGCAACTGTCAGTTGGCGGCAAATCAATTGCCTTGTGTAATATGGGACGAGTTAATTTTACAAAGTTTTGATACATATTTGCAATGTAGGTACATGTTTATTGGTTTATTAAGCGACTAGAGTGGAAGAAGACGTGTCCGACCGATACCGTGGGAATTTCGGGATCCCTTCTTATTGCACCTCATGCATATTCCTTTGGGACCGTAGGTCCCAAAAGAATATACATGCCAAAATACAGCTTGTCGCGTCTCATAGTTTTGGCTGTAGCTTGTCTGTCAGTCAGTCAGTCAGTAACATGTAGTACTTGATCTCTGTCGAAATATGTGATTACTCTTAGAGTAACTAACCTATTCGGGTCATAAAATACTGCTTCTTTTTTAATAGCAGCTCGGATAGCACCCCACACCGCCAGTTTTAAAGAAATTCCATGATGAAGTTGGGACTACATTGTGTCTATGATAGCTAGAAAGACACAGCTTTGTCTATCTGTGAACCGTCATAAATGAAATCAGCTGCTTGAGGTTCATAAACTTGCCGATCATTACCAATGCGTTCGTTGCTCTGTAGCCCATTATATCGCTATCAAAAATAATAAAAAAATAGTAATATATCTCAGCCGAGTCTAGGGCTTACTTTATATTCAGCTAACGGTTCAATATTTTAATAAAACATTCGGATTTAGCAATGAAAGCAGACAATAACAATGTATTAGACATATTAAGGGCCGTCGTTATAGCAGGCCGCGACTTGGATGACAGCCAACGTCGTCTCATAGAATAAGAGACGCATTATTCTTGTTACTTAGACGACCGAGCGTACTACCAATCTTTAGTATAAATTGAGTAACGCACTACGCTTTTGGCTATTTGGACTGGGTGTTACTGATTATTTACTTACCACTATTGCTGCATCTCCAGTGATGAGTGCTCAAAACGAGCTTCATTAGTTATTTATGATTTGGATACCTATTTCTTCAAAGGCAGAGCTTTTTTAGAATTCTCACCAGACAACGACAGCTTCGTAGCAACTAGGTAGTTTACCATGAAATTGGCAACACTGCAACAAGAACTCTCGACAGCACGGTGAACTCAGCTGTCTGAAATAAAAAAACGCTTGGACAAGAAGCTGCTGGCAACGCAAAATCTAAGTCATGAAATTCACTACCATTTTCTCATTTTAAAATGTTTGTAATGTTTTTCTTCCACTTAATATTCTGCGTTCAGGCATGCAGTAAGAACACGCGGATAACAAAACAATTGTTACAAAATAAATAAAACCAAATTTCAATGAATACAGCACATCGTAAATGACATACGTGCAAGATACCTAAAGCATACCAAAAGCATTTAAAGTTTACAGATCACACACACACGGTTTAAACGTAATATCAGTAAAACCAATATACTGATAATTATTGCGATACACTCCGTACACTTTAATAATTTGCATATGCAATTTTCTTTGCTTCAATGTGTCAATTTGTCTCATATTTTTATTACACGTAAATAAATTTATGTATTGTAAATCTGCTAAAGAAAAGTTACAGAACTTGCATATAACACGTTCTTTATTTTATCTTCAAACAAGCCGTTTATTTGAAATTCCTTAAATCTGGTATGCAACGCCTACCTGACCTACACAAAAACATTTCAATCGAAATCTTCCGAAGCACGTTCCCCTCGTCCAGTCTCAAGACGAACGCGAACTGAATGACAAAGAGGCTACACTTCATTTCACTTACAAAGCGACACCTCAAAAATCAATGATACCATAATCACACACTGCTATCACTAAAGCTGTGTCTATACTATGAAGGACTCTTCTCTGTATTGTTGTCCTTTGGTATATAGAATTACGCAAATACATAATAAACGCCTACTATTAGGAGAGACCAAAGGATATGTGATAACTATGTACTTGATAGAATAACAGGATTTCGCGGTAAAGGCTCATTGACGTGGTTGAATTACTTGGTAAATACTAAGGCTTATAGTGCTTATACTATCAAATAGGATACTACTTCAGTTTTCAGTGTGATAATTATGTTGACACAAATAACGGTACAATTAGATTGATAAGTACCTATCAGCTAACGACCGGTTTTAATTCGATCTACCTATCCATGGATTTTGTGAGTTGAGATACATGTTTAATCTTAGGTATACTAATATATAAAGCTTAAGAGTTTGTTTGTTTGTTTGGTTGAACGCGCTAATCTCAGGAACCACTGGACCGATTTCAAAAAATTTTTCAGTGCTAGATAGCCCATTTATCGAGGGAGGCTATAGGCTATATAACATCACGCTATGAGCCACAGGAGCAGGGCAGTAGCCTTAAATAAGCCGGGTGTAACCGCGGGCTCATCTAGTTTTACATAAGCTCCATACAGAATATATCAAACACGTGTCTCTAATCTTCACATTCACGGATAGATCTAATAATGAAAATGTAAGTAAAAATAATAATGATAATAGAAATAATAATATTCTACCACATTCACACAACACCATCTAGTCCCAAACTAAGCAGAAGCTTGTACTATGGGTGCTAGATAATGGATAAACATACATAAATATTATACTTTTTTTTTGTAAATACATACATATTATACATAGAAACACCCAGACCAAGACAAACATCCATGTTCACGCACACAAATGTTTAACTTGAGCGGGAATCGAACCCGCGACCTTCGGCGTAGCAGTCGCTTACACTCCCGCTGCGCCAACCGGTCGTCAAAAAGAGATTGTGTAAATTATATAAATAAGTTTTAAGTACCAAAATCTGTTGACAATTTACGTAGAAAAATAAAATTCTTCCACGATTCTTAAGTGCAATAAAAACAATCAAAACTCATTTAAACACGGCTTTACACTATCAATGGAATCACTTACAACCCCGGAGACTTTCTAACGAAATATTTTAACACATCATACGTATGCGAGTCGAATACGCATCGGAACAATGACATCGGTAAGGGCGTCGGCTATAATTTCGGAACATTCCCGATGACAACCATTGTCATTAAGTAGTGTACCGCGGCGATTGAATACAAATGATTTACTATACAAGCTCGATATAAAAGGTCTCTTTGAAAGTTATTCCTGTGCATTATTGTTTGGTAATCATGTTTTATTTTTTTCAAAATCTTATTCCAGCACTAGTAATCAATGATGGCATTGTGAGTGATTTTAAAAGTAAAAGAGCACCCAGACTCAGTGTGCAGTCATGCCATTCATATATCTCATATCTCATGAAATTAAATAAATCCACCACAATTGTTTAAAATTTGTATAAAAATGTATATTCACTCCACAACAAAAGCCGGCTGCAGATTTTCTGCTTATGGTTACCTGTATACCATACCAGTGTAGTGAGTATTCATGAGAAAGCATATCACGTACCAGGAAAAATGTTAAATGTGGAAAAATCGAATAGAACCAGTGTCCCCTCAGAGAATAAAAAGCATAACATTATGTATGTGTTAATATTATGAATATGTACTATTATGTACGTCTATAAAATGTTTTCTCTTATATTTTCCTTTACTCCGACAGCAAGCCAAGAAGCTTATCTTGTCACGTAAGTCGTAAAAGAGTCTGAACGAAAGGGTTACTGTTGTTCCACAAACCTACTGGAGATAGGACAACTTCCTCAGTAAATATACTGCCTGGAGTCTCACAACAATGATAAACCTCATTTCGTGTAATGGGAAATTGTGTCTTATACGTGTATGAAGGGTTTATTACTGGCACAAGTGACGAATAATTGTTATGGTGCTTATACGCTTGAGCGTTCACCTGTAATTAGCGTTGTTGTGAATGTTAAATAGTAGAAAAACAAACGCGAGTGTATTAGTGAGCATAATAACAAACAATCTGGTGAGCATGCCCGCGAACAGGGCGTGGCTACACAGAGCGAGCAGCCTCGCGAAGCATTTGCCGCGCGAGGCTGCTGGCTCTGTGTGGACCCTGGACAGTAAGTTTGCTTGGAACTTTTTGCTGATTAGAGCGTTCGCTAGAATTATCGTGGAAATGTTCGTAGCAATGTTTGGCTCTGTTCATTGTTCAGTTCGACAAACCAAAAAAGCGGTAAATGCTCATTGTTCTGCTACAAGCGAATGCTCAAGTGTATCAGCGCCATATCTATGAAGAATACAGAAAAATAATTTTCTGTTACAATTTAATTCCTGACAATTCCAATGCAATGACTTAATTTAAGTTTATTTTTATTAAGAGTGGGTTCACGTCAGCAGTCTAGGTAATGTATGTATAATAATATTATGTATCCTCCGACCGTGATCTCGCCTGACGCTCAGCTATGATACATTAGAAGATGGAGGACACTTGCCTAGAAGGTACCTTATTATTCACCCGCGACTAGAAATACTCGACCTAATAGCAATTTATGTTCATTGATTAATATAAGCATGTTGTGAGATCCATGGACACCCTAATCGGGCACTTCGTAAGCTGGCATCACGCCTCCATGGACCACGTGTGTCGTCGAACAGTAGAAAAGTTCCAAACACGACAATACATGTGGTTCTATTTTAGTTACATCATACGCTGAACTATTTAGAAATCAAGCAACCATATAAAACACACGAGCTTAATCACAATTAATAGTTACCTACCTAAATTGAAAAATATTAAAACAAATTGCCTAAGTACCCCTATTATATCTTTTCTTATAAGACTAGGACTCCATAATTACGTATAATTGGAAAACGAACGAAATACACAATCAAACAAAAAATGTCATGTGAAGTGTTTTTATTTCTATCAATCGTCGCACACTAGGGCAAGTCAGCTACGAAGCCGGGTCCCTATAAAATCAAAAGAACTCCATTACTCGGAACCGTTCGCTGGACAAACACAATGTGTCCATTAAGGCCTTGTTCACACGGTGTGAGGTATCTTAAAGGAATATCGAATATTACAATATGGATTCTATATCGAATATGAAAAGAGTATTCTTTGTTCCGTGAGGATGTACCTACGTATTATGTTCTGTAAATAATGCCACGTTATAAGGTATAAATACACATACATAGACTCACGCCTCTTTCCCCGAAGGGGTAGGCAGAGGCATATTAAACGCCCACTTTTCTCCAGTGTTTCGATCCCACGTAATAGGTGGCGAGCCTATTGGCGCTTATCGGGATATTTTGTTTGCCAGAGGTCCGTCCGTTGATCGGCAGGTGCACCACTTGCAGGTGAGGTTGGCTTGGGACCCTAAGTTCTTGGTGGGAACCCTATGCACCCTGGGAACCCTATGCACCCTTATAAGGTATCTTTACCGGTTAAATGGTTTGGGTGCACCTTCAGTCATGTAAAATACAAATGAATGGGCAGGTAACAGTTTAAACCTCTTCGCCATACGTGGTGTCAATTTGGTTATAAATCGATAAGCGGATTGAAGGCAAGGATCCTAGAGATTTGCCTCATAGGGCATGCAAAGATTTAAACTTGATATCGTCACCACAATCTCGATATTTATACGTTCTTAACTACATCATCATCACCAGTAACACATAGGTATGTATGCTGAGCCACTGCTGGACACGAGCCTCTTCCATTATGAAAAGGGTAAGGCCAGAATCCACCACGCTGGCCAAGTGCAGGTTGGCGGACATCACATGTCTTTCGAGAACATTATGGAGAACCTGCTAGCTACTGCCAAGTTTTTGTGAAATTCAGTCATTTCTTAACGCGCCTAAAATGTAACCTATATTATTTCAGTATTAAAAATATACAACAGCGACTCAGGATGTATTTCGGCGCTATCAGGCGCGTATTGCCTATAGCAACCAAAACGGACACTCATATTTATTATGTGCTCATATGGCTGGCAATGCAAAAGAAACTGTAGTTCTCATATCTCAGTAGGAAGTGCGAACTAAGCATGTTAATTATTGCAATTTTCATACATGTTTTTCGCAGTTGTGTCAAATTGTAGGTATACCAGAAAAGCCCAGTACCTACTTACCTACATTCACACAACTCTATATACTCCCTTGTCATCGCTCAAATGCTAAATAGATAATATCAAAACTATATAACCATAAATAACTACTGTTTCAGGCTGAATTTTAGATATACTTTAGTAGTTCTTTATTTTAAATTACAAGGAGTCTAAAAATCTCTTCAATGTAGTTAGCACATATAAATAAATTTACAGGCTAATCCACAACCAAAATAATAAGTATAATATTCATTAATTTTCTCTTATATTATCGGTTAGCTATTCATTCTCAGCTGTTTGTTTACTATTTATGATTACGAAAACGCATCGTCATAATATGATTCACGCATCATCTACTCGGCACTAAAGTGAACAAAATGCATGGAATAAAATCGATCACTTTGATGCGCTATCACATTGTCTAATAAAAGTCCACTGTTCTTACTGTTGTAACAGAATTCGAAATTACTTCGTGATAGATGAAGTTTTACTGCCCATAATTTATCTAGTCTGTCTCATGCAAGTTTAATCATATGGATGTATGCATAGATATCGTAATTAAGATGTACATATGTATGACAAGAAACAGTGCTATTCACTATACCCTATCTCTGAAGTCTAGTACTTCCAGCCCAGACACATTTTAACGCTCGAGTTATAAAAATCCGATAATTCGCCAAATATTATTGTGTTCTCCGATTTTCGGTAACACAATTCATTCTTGGAGTACAGTAATATTGTTTTCCGTTGTAGACCAATAAATATTACTATCGTGTCTCATCGAAGTCCTATTTTTCGTTCGCTGTGAAACTTATGAGTATTTCAATATCATGTGGCGTATAATATTTTATTGCTTGATTATTTTATTTGTTATCAACTTATCATATTATATAGGGTCTTAAAATGTGAATATGTATCATTTTATTTATTTTACGTTTACGGTACTTAGATATATGTATGTATATGTATAATATGCCTGTTCAATAACACGATAAACTATTTGTACGCAATTTGACAGTTTTTCGGACATGTAATATTGACAAGAAATTGCTGGATGGCACAATGTAAGTAATAGGAATCTTCCTTTTAAAACTAATTATCGCAACCAAAGTAACTTTATTTTCAAATTTAATTTATAGATGGTTATTGCACCTAATTATCAGGATATTATGCTACTCTAATATAGTATTCTACCATAAACTTACAATTTATACTAGCTAATCGACGTCAATAATAAAAGTGATGTTAAACCTATAGCGATCCCGTTTTATAAGTGTAGTTAGGATAACTGGGGTCACAATCTGTGAGATTTTTAGTACATATTCCCAAAGGATCTTACTATTCGTAATCACGGTGTAGGCATCTGTGCGAAGGCATTACGGGTTAGGCTTGTTTCACACAGAAGTTTTTTTTTTTATGGTAATAGGCGGCAAACGAGCAGACGGATCGCCTGATGGTAAGCAATTACCGCCGCCCATGGACACAAGCAACACCACAGGAGACACAAGTGCGTTGCCGCCCCTTGGGGTTGGGAAAAGGGATAGGATGAGGAGTGGGATGAGGTAGAAGGAATAGGGGATAGGGCCTCCGGTACTCTCAAGCCGGGTCTCCACTAGGCAACATTTGGCGCGCGACACGTGACGCTCAACATGTACGGCAACGCTGCACAACAGCGCGCGCCAGCTGGCGCGCAACACGACGCGCAACATGACGCGCGGCTTGTTGTTTGTTAAAGAGCATCGTTAGTTGAGCATAATTTGTTGTCGAGTGGAGACGTGACGCGCAACAAAGTCAGTAGTGTGGCGTAACGAACGAGTGCTCAAATTAATCGAGCTGTACCAAAACCATGAATGTTTATGGGATACCTACTGCTCACAGAGACTATAAAAATATATTAAAAATCTTTTCTTTTCGATGCATTTTTAGATAAAATTATAACCACTGGCGCTGAAATCAACACAAGTTCCTCTGGCGCCATGTTGTCGACGACTGACGTAAAGTAGTAGATGTGTAGACAGACAACGTTGTTCAACAAAAGTTCCGCGCTGACTTTCAACACGTTGGGCAACTTGCTGTGCAACATGTCGCGCGCCAAATGTTGCCTAGTGGAGACCCGGCTTCACTCACCGAACGAAACGTAACAGTTTAGGTACTGTTACTTTACGTCGATTTTCTGTGAGAGGGTAGTACTTCCCCGGTCGAGCCGGCCCATTCATGCTGAAATCAGCAAGGCTGTACTACCTATAAAATTTTCTGTTGCTTTCTACCTTGTCTCTTATATTTAGTACATACCATAAAAGTGGCACATATGAATATTCACTAATACTTGTTAAATGACATGTTGGTAAGTAAATGTATATAATATGCAGTTATTTAATTCGTTTTCCAATGTTGCCATACTGAAAAACCCACGTGACGCCATGCACTTATATGCGCAATTAATAAGAGTTTTACCGTTATCATCATTAGAATGTAACTGTCCCACTCATAGAAATATAAAACTATATCTATGGTCACACTGCTGACCATGACTAGTGTAACCAACGCCGAAACGATACCGCGATGTAGCCGCACTTTTATTTCAAAATAATTATGCGATTGTGGCTCCACAAAAATAGTACTTATGGGTACAAATCAAGAATGTCTCATCTAGTAGTTCTAGTCTCAAAAATATATTGACTGTTCTTCAATCAGTTTCAAACAATCAAATTAATCAGAAACTTCGCACCCCTCCTCTTTTGATTCTCTTTGTCTTTAAGTTCTGAGAACCAAGTTACACTGAAATAAAGTGAAAGGTCAAATTCCAATTATTCCAATGTTACGTCCAAATTGATTTTCTGGAATTTATTGATGCTCTTTACGATGATCATAAAATACCTTATAGCAGTCAGAAGGCTGAATCAAATTTTAATTTTAATTATAAAGACGTGTGGTGGCTAATGTGAATAACTGGAGTAATGAGGTTACATTCCGTTTTCGATTGACACTCCCGCATCCATACTAAACTTATATTATAAACTCAAATGTGTATTTGTGTGAAGTCTTTCCTTCGAAGTACTGAACGGATTTTGATGAAAATTTGCGTTATTATAGCACATACGTACCTAAATCAGAAAAACACATTGCAGTAGCCGACACCTAGACGACGCCGTGAGCGGAATTTATAATAAGGACAAAATTAATTTTGTTGAGAATTGGGTAAATTGATTCGATACGTTAAAGCCAGTATTTATTAGTGCCATGATAATGATGGTTCAATAAAATTTTCTAATTAGTCTACATACTACAAATAATAATTCGTTTTTAAATGTTGTCATTTTGTCCTATTCTAGCCTCAATGTTAACTTTTTAATCCAGTCAGGGGTGGATGCAGGGGAAAGCCCTCCCTTCCGTCGCCCCTCACCAAAGTATTACGTATCTACCTTGATAAACCCTTTGTTCACCAGTTTCAAGCCTCGCCCAAACCAAAATAAACCCCAAAACTAAATCCGCCGGATCCGCCACTGAACCCAATGATCCAGGAGGCCGGCGTTCGTGCCTTTGATGCTTTATCCGATCATTTACCACTCTTGACTGGTAAAACGAGTATTTGAACGAGCTTGAACTAGAAAATCATAGACGGTCATCTGACATTAGATCACATACTAAAAGCACCAGGACCAGACGATGTTTCCATTCCATTTAAAAAGCCTAAGCAATGCATCCTTAAAGGTAAACTCATAATACCGTATTGGGTTCCTCCCCAAAACACTCAAGCTACCTTCTTTTAGTTATGCTTACTGACTAAGATCTGCTTAAAAGATATTGTCGGTTGTTGGACGATAATATTACACTCAAAGCGTTTTTGCCGCATCCTTAGGGTGCGTTCTCGGGTGGACTATAACAGTTTTGTAGTCTTCGTATTTGCTGAATAATAATTCTGCTGTTGCTTGCTGTATGAAAAAAAAGACAATGGCAATTATAGTGCTTCATTTTAGACTGTGCACGTATGGCGTAGTGGTTTCTACTTAACTAGACAATATTTTGAACATTCATGATAAAAGCAAAATAATTGTCTCGTGTGGCAATCGATCTCACAACACTCGACGTCGTTCTAAATGGCAACCGCCGAAACCACTATCTAAATACGTAGGTACCTAAACATTTAGGTACGTATACGTGGGTAAGCTATGCCAAATGGTAGGATATATTATAATGATGATTACCTATGGAAAAGCTAGTATGACTAATTTTGCTTCAAAAACTAGGAATGTTTCGCTTCAAAAATAGTTGTCTATTAAAAGAAATTTGCGTGTGAAATGAACTCTCTTTCAGCTAATTTTTGAAGGTGAAAATAGCAAGAATCTGGTTCTTAAGTTTTTCTATACTTTTAAGGCAACTACGGAACCTCACGCAGTTCACTGTTTTTGCCGAACGATTTGCCAGAAACTATTCGCCTAGTCAGGTTGCACCCTAATGACATTGCTTTTACGAACATTTTTACCAAATCGCTTTATGGTGACGGTTTCCCGCTCCATTTGTTTCATGTGAGCACCGTATTCTCTTACATTAAGGTTTTGTTGTGCCCACACATTTAACTTTAATGTCGAAGACGATACAAATCCAAATATTTCCTTATTTTGGTCCCGATGTACTTGAGATAAGTTGAGCTTCGTTCAAAAAGTCGGATAGCTTGTACTGAATAAAGTAAGGAACATTTTGGACATCTCCCGCCCCAAGAATAATAATATTCTCCTCTAGAAATGACAAAATAAATTATTCTAAAAATCCACAAATGGTTTTAAAGATTTACGCGATTGAGACCCATCAAGAACCATTAAAAAGCTAGTCTGCAGGACACACTAAATAATTTATTTCTTGCACAGTCATAGCAAGCTTCCTTTCACTTAAAGCAACAAAGTATAATATAGAACCTAGGCAGTAGGTATTAGGCTCATCGATGCTTCCTAAAAGACCTACAGCGCTAACTCATAGCAAAACTTTAATTAGCCATAAACTTGATAATACTCTTGAGCGTTTTAAATGCCATAATAATTGATTATAATCATCTTACTTCTTCTATCCATAAAATTCGCTATTAAACATTAAATTTAGTGTCCAATAAATGGTGCTTGCAATATAAACGTTCGTTTTGCCATTTTATATCGACCACCCGTAATGAAACAATAAAATAGTACATCGTAACTCGTAAGGTTGTGGTTACAGACTCACAAAGCGTTTAAGTGAAACATATTTTATAAGTAAGTATATCGGGTTAACCCGGTATAGGTACTTAAGTAAGCTAGCTAGCTAGATAGCTTTGTGCATGATTGACATGGCATGTATTTCTATTTTTTTTTTCATTCACACAACACCATCTAGTACGAAACTAAGCAGAGCTTGTACTATGGGTACTAGACAATGAATAAACATACATATATACTTTTTTTTGTAAATATATACATATTATACATAGAAACACCCAGACAAACACAAACATCCATGTTCACGCACACAAATGTTTGACTTGAGCGGGAATCGAACCCGTGACCTTCGGCGTGGCAGTCGCTTACACTCCCGCTGCGCAAACCGCATTTGCCTTAGTCGCCTCGTACGACTCTCATGGAATGAATTCGTGTACGTAGTAGCAATTTGTACTTACTCTAAATACCTCTCCACTCACACAATAATTGTTTAAGTCTGGCCGTTGAGTCTGGCTCAATAAATAAGTTGAAAAATATGAGTTCCATAAAACAAAACAATTGTTTATTTGCCTTAAGTTTCTATAAATCGCTGGTTTAGTTCTATCGCTACACGCCCCGCCTGTCTAACTTATTAACCTAAACTAATAAACCAATGAATATAAACATAGTGACCTTCACCTTTATAAAGCAATTGAATGATGAGCTCCATTGCAGCTCTACATCCTATAAACCCCCTAGAAATAATCATCAATGAAATAATGAATTTCCTCATAATAAAAATATCTTCATTTCTAATAGGTTCCCATGTTGCGGGTGACTTTACAAACATTCAGTGCTATGTGTGCAAGTCGCGAAAGTCAAATCAAAGAAATGTCGGTGTCTGTTAAAATACTATAATCGGCCTTCTGTACATGTTGATTGGCAAGATATCAAGCTGATACCAACCACCAGAATGAATTCTTGCACGCCCTGAGCGGTGTGTAGCCACATGGTCATCATGCATCATCGATCAACCTGTATGTTCACAAACCTTCTCTAAACATATCTCAGAAGGACAGAAGTTGAAGAGAGAATAAGATTAAAGTTATGACGTAAAGATAGCAATCGACTCGTGGAGATACCAACAGACTGCCATGCGGAGGGTATCGGGTTCAAACAAGGGCGTCGCCAGCCGATTGCCTAAGGGGGGGCAAGGACGCCAGCCGATGGCCTAGGGGGGGTGCAATTTCATATAGAAAATGAGAAAAGTATGGAGAAAATAATAAATTGTAGGGTTTTTGAATGTCTAGCGGGGGACAGCTGCCCCCTTGGCGACGCCCATGGGTTCAAAAGCAAGGCGCGCACCACTGCAGGTTATGTGCGTATTCATTTGTTATTTGATGGTTGCACCGTTCCTCGGAGAGCGTGTTTAGCCGCTCCAGGGTTAAGATTTTGTGTGTTGTAGGATAAAGCTAGGACAATGATGATGAGAGAAGACATGATGTAGAAATAGCCACGCGGCTGTCCGAGTCAGAATAAATGCGGCTTGCAGCCACCCGCCATCAGCTCCAGTCAAAGGCCCTCACAAAATGTCGAGTGCCGCGGTCAAGCCAGTCACTAATAGAAAACTTTAACCGATAACTGGACATATATGCTTGTTTTGATAACATAAAAATGAAATCTCTCACCAGACAACTCAACCGTGAAACGTTACGGAACGGTTGTTAATAATTCACAAAAGTGAATAAAAATTAGATCGGAAATATTAAAATATGGCGCACTTAAGTGGAGTCGGAAAATATTCAAGCGATGTTCGATTAATTCTATGTTGAAATGCATAGTGAATTGTCAATTCGTTTCTCATCAGTCATTCAAATATTGGGACCAATTCCACAATTTCTTACTCAACTTTTCCCCGACGAGGAACCGATTCAAAATAACTTGGATGAACTGTATATTTACTTTTGCTAAAAGCTTGTCAATATGACTTATTAACACGCTTTTATTAGGTCGTCGTGTATGTAACTAACTATGTAATGGAATCTAAGGTAACTAATTTAACCATCTTCCAAGGGTCGTAGCGTAATGAAAATTGGCAGCTGTATGTAGTTCTGATGATAATTTAATAATATGGTACTGTCGAACTGATCTGATGATGGAGCCGGAAGATATGACCTGGAACTTCATGATGGAAAAACGTATCAAAGCTGTTTTGGATTTCTTATAAAAGTCTTGTAATGAACTTTGACTACAATTAGGTTTTAAGGTCTGATGATGAAGCCGGAAGATAGGCACTGGCATTCCATGATGGAATATCGTATTATAGTCGTGTTTGCACTTGTGAGAAAGGCCACGTAATGAACTTTGACTACAATTAGTTTTCAAGGTCTGATGATGAAGCCGGAAGATAGGCACTGGCATTCCATGATGGAATATCGTATCATAGTCGTGTTTGCATTTGTGAGAAAGGCCACGTAATGAACTTTGACTACAGTTAGGTTTCAAGGTCTGATGATGAAGCCGGATGATAGTCACTGGCATTCCATGATGGAATATCGTATCATAGTCGTGTTTGCACTTGTGAGAAAGGCCACGTAATGAACTTTGACTACAATTAGGTTTCAAGGTCTGATGATGAAGCCGGATGATAGGCACTGGCATTCCATGATGGAATATCGTATCATACTCGTGTTTGCACTTGTGAGAAAGGCCACGTAATGAACTTTGACTAGAATTAGGTTTCAAGGTTATAACAAACCAATTATATATTGTAGACCATACAGTGGTGTAGTTAGGATTCGTACTTTTGGGGCTGGTCATGCGTATGTGGCCCTGAGTGGAGTAAAATCACTTAGTGGTCTCCTAATTGAAGAGCTAGATTGTTATAAGTTGACAGATAAAACACCATGTAATACAGACACACAGGCGGAGATGGAGAGGATGCGGGCTCATTCACCTATTTAAAATAAATGTATAAATGTTAAAAATATTTCGTTATCAAAGACCAAAAAGTATAAAATAAATTAATAGTTTAAAAAACACTAGAAAAACACGCTTTTATAAATGCACGTAAAAACTAAAAATAAATTATGGATCGTTCAAGTTGTCTCTATTTCTTGGCTGAAGTGTAAACTACGTGCTTTTAATTATAATATTTGATTGTAAAAGCGTGGGGCGCTGGAACAGGAAAGACGTTATTGTTTAACTTGTTCAAAAATCAAGTGAACAGATGTTACGGGAAGTAGGTTCCACAGATTGGCGCTCTTGCTGGAGTTGCAGCACGAGTAGTAAGTGGCTCTACATTAAACAGTCTGTTCAAAGTACCAGTTTGTCGAACTCAGACAAAACATGCGCCATCAGCGAGAAAGACGACATTCACCAACATTTTTAAAGCCTATTCTTTCATTAAATTAAGTATATAAGGGTAATGTGGCAACAGTGGCAAAATATAGAGTTCTTGTTCGTGGACGAGATATCTTTGGTTCCCTTTTGTAACTCTTTGGCGGCATAAACGCTATGCTCTTGTGAGACCTCATGCAGCTTCTGCCAGGAAGGTAGTATTAGTATTTGTTAACAATAAAGTCTATCATGTTCCAGCGCCCCACGCTTTTACAATCAAATATTATAATTAAAAGTACGTAGTTTACACTTCAGCCAAGAAATAGAGACAACTTGAACGATCCATAATTTATTTTTAGTTTTTACGTGCATTTATAAAAGCGTGTTTTGCTAGTGTTTTTTAAACTATTAATTTATTTTATTCTGAAATTGGTGAAGCTTCAGAAAAGTATAGTTCGAAAATAAACAGTACTTTAGTTTCCCTTGACTTTATTTTTTAGTTTTTATCTTTAGAATGGACTTAGAATAAAATAACCAAAGAAAACGTGTACTAATTTAGCTTATATTTGATGATAGCCACATGATATAGTATCGTAACTCATACATTCGAAAATAATGTGTACCACATTCATAAAACTTCATAATAGCTTACAGATGACGTCCATATCTTACTCATATTTGTTTTCTTGCAAGTAGTTACCGTTAGCCCTTTCGGACAAAAGCCTCCAAATTTTTTTTTGCATTAAGCCAAAATTTGAGTGGCCAGCCATTCGTGAGCACATCCCTCCCTACGCCTACGAATCCCAACTCAATTCCTTTGAAGTACTATTCGTACATGTGTAGGCATTCATGCGATTTTTTGCTCTGGCCGTATCTTCCCCCAAGCAAGTTCGCACATAAGGCACGGGCCAAGAAACATTCGGGGTTTGTGCAAATGACCCCAAGGCACTTAACGTTACCTATCTACGCTACCTTCACGATTTGCATATTTTGTTTCGCCTGCTATACCGGTACATGAAGAAGTTCTGTGAATTTTCGTTCGGTGAGTGAAAGTGCCGGAGGCCCTATCCCCTAGTCCTTCTCCCTCATCCCACTCCTCATCCTATCCCTTTTCCCAATCCCAGGAGGCCGCAAAGGACTTGTGACTCCTGTGGTGTTGCTTGTGTCCATGGGCGGCGGTAATTGCTTACGATCAAGCGATACGTCGCGCGTCGGCTCGTTAGCCGCCTATTACTATAAAAAAAAATTAAGGCCTCAACGCTTTGGATAGAACCAAGGCCATTGAAATATTACAATTTGTATAATAAAAGCTCTCTTAAGAGTATTACACAAAGAATTTCTGTGTAGAAATGTGCGCTTGTGTGCAACTAAGCGAAATTAAAAGTATATCGCAAGAAATTAGTTCACCTCGTAAGAAAATATAAATGTTACTTTGACGAAGAGAAAAAGTTTCTTTTGGGAAATCAGAGGTAATGCTTGACATCCCCGAGGTAAACTTGGGGAGAATATGGTAAGTAAATGAATTTGGTCAAAGCCTGCCAATCTCTATACTCATTCTTTCTTTCCAAGTACTTACTTAAGTATAACACACCAGGATTTTGTGTAAAATTTTCCTTTTAAAGTAAAACACTTACGCCTGAATGTAACGGGTCTTCTAAAGCGCCATTGCCCATTTGTTTTAAGCTGAGTGAAAGCATAGTCTTTAAAATATGATTCAATTAAATAAATGCTTCTACAAGATCTGAGGAATGTAACCATTTTTAGAAAAAAGGTTCTCCGTTACATTTTATTCATACTTTTCAAAGGGCAAAGGTATCGCTTCTCAAAGTTTCTATGTAAACTTATAAATATTAAAAGTGGAGTATTAAAAGAATATTATTCTAAACATTATTCTTTGATGCTACTTCCATAAACATGTATGGGTTATAGATATTTATTAGATATTTGAGTTTGTAACACGAGATTAAATAAAACGGCAGATGATCCTATTTTTATCTACCAGGACCTTTTTTTATTAGAACTGAAACGATAATACGATTATCGTTTCCATATATTCCTTATAATGACTAATCGATATCAGCAGAATTAAGAGTACAAAGTGTGATTTCTCCATTTCAATCCATGGGTATCGTAAAGTCGAAGAAGGAACAAATACACGAATCAAAAATTATCTTTGCAAAGAGACGAAACATTCCTCATCAAACTTATACCCGTCTGGCCACGCTTGGTCCAGGGCGTAAGTCAAATCCTCATATTGGCTCACAATGTTAATGTGACATAAATTACAAGAGGCGTATATCTGGCAGTGGATTGCAATAGGCTGCATGATAAACACGTTTTAAAAAAATATCTTTCTCTTTGCGTATAAATTTGAGTGACATTTACATAAGGGTGCTTGTACACGGTGCATGTAGCTGGAGCAAGTAAAGGTGCGGGTTACACGCGTGAGTAATATGCACAAGCTACTTGTTCAAGTTACTCGCTTGTACTTGTACATGGTGCAAATAACTGGAGCAAGACAAGACACGGGCTACTTGCGCAAGCTGTATGTACAAGTTATTTGTTCGTGTTCAAGAGCTACATGTGCATGCTATTCGCGCGGTAGCGTGACTTATTGAATCGCGTCAAAATGTCTCGACGAACAAAAATTATTTTATAATCATGTGTAAAAAATGTAATTTTGCCGGAATTATTAAATTTGCTGAACATTTATTTGTACTTATTTTATGGGTTGTATTTAACTCTCCCTCAATATAATCTCTGATTTCTACACAAAAAATACCTTTGTTTCACCAAATATACTTATTGCATCACTAAATATACTCACTAAAATATATCATAACGAACACCTGTTTATCGACCGTTGCAAATCTCTAATATTAAAATTAATCCTTTTAGTTAAAGAAGTATTTCAAATTTTACTTTAACTCAACAACCAAATAACAAGTTATTTGGTAGTATAAAGATAAACTAAGTTCACGGAGCCCTGCTTCGCAGGCCTCCTATTTTTAAGTGCAGGGTCACAAGAAAACCTAACATAACCCATTAAGTTTCCCAAGCCGACGAGACCTTTCATATTAAATTATATTTTATGGAAAGATTGGCATATTTGGTGTGCAATGAGTATTTTAGTATTCGATTATTATTTTAGTGTGCAATAAGTATTTTAGTGAAAGAATAAAGTTTTAAGCGTAACGCACTCAGAGTGTTGTTTAAGATTTTTGATGCACTGTTAAAAATATCCCTTATTTTATGTTTTATTTCATTTTTACCAAAACCTCCAATGCCCATCTCTTTCTCGATTGCTTCTAAAGCGTTCTCTCTTAATAGTTTGTTTCTGTAGTTTTTCGATTCCATATTCCACAGACAATCGAGGGATTTGTACAAAAGTACGAAACGACAAGTCGTTCCACCTATCTAATTTACTCATTACTATTATTAAATATCAGAGAAACAATTAAACCGCTTCCTAGCGGTCTGCCACGTCGCGCTTGCGCACGTCTGAACCAACGTCAACCAAGTCTGTTCAAGTAACATGCGCGAGTGACCCGCGCGCGCCGCAGAGCACGCGAATTAGTTGCGCGGGTGGCTCGCTTTGATACATGCTCGAGTCGCTAGACCCGCACATCTTTTTAAACGATATGTTTACCGTGCATATAACCCGCGCACGTGCCTCAACATGCACAAGCTACATGCAGCGTGTACAAGCACCCTAAAGGCACAAAAAGTGCGAAATCATAGTTGTTGTTTAAACACAAAGGGTAACGTTTTAAGTATATTGACGTCATGTAGCCAGTAAACTGTAGACAAAATATATTTCAAACCAGCTTGCACTTTCGGAGCTAAGTATAGGAAGGTTTTTCAACCCAAAACGTTATTGAGCTTCACGTTCTTTTATTGATAATAAGGCCAAAAAGGTCTGCAAACTGATATTTAGGTCCTGGCTAGAAATTTAAAGAACACGTTACAAGAAACAATACACTTCAAGGCATGTTTCATAATAAAGGCAAAACTCGTCCCACTTAAAAACAATTTTCCAAAAATCCTCCTCATATCTGGGTCACAGCCTAAACATGCATAAACGTGGAGCATTACTTTACCCGCAGTCGAGGTAAGACCCCCATTACGCGTGCGACACCTGACGATCAAAGAGACAAGTCCCATGCCGTAGGGAAGACATCCAGGCGTGCGGTTTGTAAGTCCAATAATTAATTCATGCACTTAAAAACCACACGTGTACTACGACATTTACTAATTAGTTTTCATATTTTAAGCCCAAGCTAAGATTGTTTAGGGCTCTTGAACTGCCGAGTAACACCCACGCGTGGGCGAAGTAGGTACGCGTAACTTTTTCTTTTGCATGTGATTATAATCACACAACATTTTAGACAAATATAGAAGTTGAAAAGCTAGTGTGTCTATACATACATACAAACATAGACTCACGCCTGTTTCCCGGAGGGTTAGGCAGAGACTACGGAACGCCATTTGCAACGATCCTGACATATCTCTCTTGCTTCATTCACTCCCATAAAATTTCTCACGCATGCTTTTCGGTTAAGGGTACTTCTAACCTGTCCTTTTTTTAGGATGTCTCTAATCTGGTCAGAGAACGTCCATCTAGGTCTTCATCTTCCTCCTGTTCCATTCACACTTGACTTATATAACTTCTTGGTCAGTCTTTCGTCATCCATCATCTCCATGTGTCCAAACCATCTTAACATACCTTTCTCAATGGTTGTCACTACATCTTCTTTTACCCCACAACACTCACATATCACACAATTCTATAGTAACTTTATATTTTCCCTCAACTGACTGAAAGAAACTATTATATTCATTTTATTTACCTTTGATTGATATTTAAATATTTATTCATTAAGTATACAAGTCACGCCTAATACAAATTGAAGCAAAGATATATAAAAATTTAAGTTTAGTACTAAACACGATTCCTAAGTATTAGTACACGTCAAAATATATTAAAGCACTGCAGCATTATTGCATTAAAAGCGACGACCAAGTTCACACAGGTCTATGCATATTTACACCATAGTTATCGAAATTTCATAAAACAATTATTAGGTTATTAAGGCATTGCATTCGCCTTAATGAACTGATATGATTGCCTTAACTTCCACTAACAACAACAACGGACTAACAGACCGTTTTCAAAATCACCATCTAAAAATTTTGAGCTTTCAAGAGGAAATCGTAACAAATCTCATAGATTGATTATGATTATCTATAAAATCAATGAATACTCAATTCTGGGTCAAATAATGCTTAGCCTTGACCTTGAAATTTTCGAGGTCAGCTTTCACTTCCGAGGAAACAACAAACAAAAGGATACACTAGCATACATATCGTGTACACACAGTACACTCATACATATTAAACAGGTCTCGCTCACTACCAGCGACATGAATTCTTAAATTGTACTTTATTTTAATATGTTTTGGAGAGGTTTATTTAGAAAATTGAGTTTTACATCGTGTTTATTTCTGTTTACCTCCAGACATACACATAACTAGATACAATTATAGAATAAGAGATCGCATCAGAAATGTAACTGAAGGCCAACTTTCGTAGTTAAAAATGCAGTTTCTGTTTGGCCTCAGTGTCATAAACGGTATTCTCGTAAATTAACTGATACACAATTGATATTGCGACTAGATCGATAATTTATAAAAGTGTCAAACTATGGATAAGTAAGTACATATTTAAATCATTGCACACGCGTACTTTACATTGCGGCTTAAAAATGTGTCTACTTAAAATGAAAATAGTTTTCCGGTTATTACTTTTAGTTAAAATGACTTGGCACAATGTCGAAAACGAGTAGACTTCAGATTAGTGATCGGTCTTGTGACATCCTGTATATGTCAAATTTTTATTTTTATTTATTTTATTTATTTATAGACTCACGCCTGTATTCCCAAGGGGTTGGCAGAGGTGTAATATTACACACACATTTCGCCATGAACTTTTAGGTCCCACGTAATAGGGAGTGAGCCTGTGTTGCCGTACCGGACACATTACCAGACTCCGTGCTGTTACTGAGAATTTCCTAACGGAAAAACCCAATAACACTTTGCCCGACCCGGGAATCGAACCTGGGACCTCCGAGCAGTAAATAAAAAATATAAGTTTATATAATACTGTTAAATACAATAATCTTAATATATAAAATCCTTGCGTTACTGACTGACTGACAGACACGCTACAGCCGAAACGATTGGGCGCAGGAAGCTGAAATTTGGCATGTGTGTTCCTTGGGGCCGTAGGGGTGCACTAAGAAGGGATTTCCTGAAATTCCCACGGGATTGGCCAAATTGGGTAAATTAAAAAAAAATGCAGGCGTCCTCTAGTATACTAATAAAACATTATACCTACTAGTTGCAACAGTTTTCATCTCGAATAGAGACTTTTACACCTTTTTTTCATTTAGTGTTTTACGTATTTACTAACAATAAATCGCTTGCTGTGCTTATTGATTATAATCATCGAGCCACCATGTACTGCTTGCTGCCGGCTGAACTAGCTTCCTGCTATATGATTATTAAATTAAACATGAACTGGTTGCTTTTTAGCCAATGTTCAGTAATGCAAAATATATCAACAGCATTACAGTTCATAAACAATTCCATCTACTACTTCTAATATTTTGATGAACCAATTTGAACAAATTTGTATTACTTGTATTAATTAGTCAATGAGTAAGAAGTAATCTTATTATAGCTAGAGGTGTTCTCTATTGTCTCTTTAACTTATTATTATTATGAATAATATATAATAATGGAATTGTTACATATTATGTCAGGTTCAATAAAATGTACTCTAACACTACTTGGGTCACTTTATAAATTAAATGCTAATAGTTTAGCAAGTTGTCGTTTAAAAGAGCAAGAAAGTCTTTGTAAAAATAAGTTTTAATAAAAGTATTAGTGCCAACATTTTTTTTAGTGCGACTATATTCAGTATGACTATATATAATAAAAGATTAATTTACTTATCTGGTTGTTTTCTTTTCCTTTTTTTTTCACCAACAACTAATGTTCATTTATTTTATATAAAAAAATATAGTAAAACAATTATAACTACTTAAATAGGTAAGGTACTACTACTAAAACAATATTTTTTATAGGCTCACGCCTGTATCCCCGAAGGGGTAGGCAGAGGTGTATTATTACACATTACAACCACGTTTCGCCATTAATTTTTAGGTCCTACGTAATAAGGGGGAGCCTATTGCCGTTACCGGGCACATCACCAGACTCCGTGCTGCTACTGAGAATTCGGAAAAACCCAGTAACACTTTTGACCGACCCGGGAATCGAACCCGGAACCTCCGATCAGCAGTCGCATACGCTATCCACTGGACCACGGAGACAGTCTAAAGTAAAAGTAAATTAAAATACAAAACAAAAACAAAAGAAAATATAAATTCAAAGGGCGTCATGAAAGTCCTCCACATCACCGTCTATTGGGAACGTGCCCAGAAGACTGGCAGCATTGCCATGCTGTGCGGCAATGCTAATTTTTTGTGCTAAATACATCGACCAGTCTTTTTCTTTGTCAGATATAATCTTCGAATAATGCAATGCATAGACAATAAAATTGCACCCACTTTAGAACTTTACTCAGTCATAATATACGATAAAGATAGTATATCTTTCTTTGTAAATAATAAAAGCGGCGATTGCCCAGTGTCGTACGTAACGGACGATGTTCGATCCCCTGGTACCCCGGGCACACACCTCTGACTTTTCGAAGTTATGTGGGCATTATAAATTAATTATCGCTCGCTTTACTATTATGATAAGTCCGGTACATGGCAATAGGCTCGCCCCCTATTACATCGGGACTGAAACTTAACTGGCGAACCCCTTCAGGCATAAAAGGCGTGAAGTTATGTTATGTTTAAGTTGCAAATAATACGCTATCACCATACAAAATAATAACTTTAGATTGTTTATTTAATTCAGCATGTTTTAGCTTATGAACTAACAAAGATATTCTTTTTCCTGGATAACAAAAATTTTGAATGCATTACTTTGTCACTCAAGTGCTCAGAAAAATCGTTTTGAGTTGCGGTGCTATTGAAAACCTGCATTGTTTCTTCAAGAGAGGTAATTTAGGAATGTCATACTATATTATTTAGCGGGTCTTAGTCGCGATAATGGACTTATATTATCCTACGTTTCAACCGGCTTGCAACAGTCGTAGTCGCGGAGTCCAGTCCCTCCGCATAATATCATATGATGTGTAAAAAACGCGGAAGTTTAAAATCGATTAATTCAGGAATGAGTTCACGGTTCATACACGGTTGTTTCTAACTTCATATTGCGGCTAATTTGTCTTGAATATATTTCTTTGTAACTGCTGAAGGACTCGGCATGTAGTACATCCTGTTGATCCAAGGCATTCACAATTATGCTCTGTATCATTCACAATGTGGAACACACGCTTCTCCTCACTGTCTGTTGTGATGCCTATAGTGCCTCAGCTACAGCAGTGCGCAATAGTTTTCGTGTACTAGGCCGTTGGGTTACGGATCATTACATGAGTAGTCATTGTCCAAGGATTATAAATATATCCTGAAAAATAAGGAAAACAATTTGGTTACCTACCCCTTTAGGTTTCAGTAGTCAAGCAGCAAGTCGGCTTGCGAATAATCATACATTCTATCAAATGTGATAAGATTGTAAATTGACCCGAAGCTCAGATTGTGGATGCAACCGGGATAATGATAGGCTAGTAACTGTTATAGTTGGTTCGGCGTTACACCGAAACCGTAGGTTCTAGGCGACTTGGAGAAGGAATGGACTGTATATAAAGGATGGCGGGTTTTAGGTCGCCTAGGATTGGAATGGGGAAGAGGATGTGGAAAAGGATTGCGAGTGGGTATAGGATATTCTAAGGATGAGGGGCACTTACCTTGTACGTCAGTCCTCCTTCCTTGCAAATGGCAGCCTCCTGGTGTTTTCGAGATGAAGTTGCTTGATTCACTCCACTACACAAATCACTTTCAATCGCGAGCGGTTCTGTATAAGCGGTAATAATTATAGCGGAAGCGACGCGGTGCGGTACGGTATGGCGGACACGTATTTAGCTAATCGAAAGTTCTAGACTGTCTCTCGCGTCGACGATCGCGGCGACCAATCCGCGAAAGGCGTGCCCCTTCTAGGGAATGGGAGACAGGGACGGAAACATGGTATCGCTCGCACTAGACAAGCAAGCGTGGAACGATTGACGTTGATGTGATTAGTTTTAGATGGAAAGGTAGATGGCGCTACCATATCCCCCCGGCTCTAAAGGGTTGCCTTTAAAGAAATAGAATTGAACTTAGCTATGTTGGGTGTACTACCGCATAACCCATCAATAGGCTAAGACAGCGATATGATAATAAAATTAATCTAAATTAGCTTTAGCGAAAACTACAAACGCAATAATAGCGAAAACTACTAACTAAATACTTAAACTAAGAGGTAGATCCAACTTCAGGCTAGATCTCACTGAGTTGGAAGCGGACAGAGACGTACAACAGGGCGCACGTAGCTCCCCTTAGCGGTTTTCACGGTAACAACGCGGGTTGTACCGTCCTTGGAAGTATGCAATTTCCCTACGATGGCTAACGGCCATGAAAGCGGCGGAGCATTATCATGTATTATGACGACTAACGTACCCTCCTGTATAGGGGATGCAGGACTATTCCACTTGGATCTAGCCTGAAGCTGGTGTAGATATTCCGCACGCCAGCGCCGCCCGAACGACTGCACGAGTTTATGCAGCAGAGTATGTCTCTGGAGCAAGCTTGAAGAGTCTGCTTCAGGAGCCGGAAATGACGATAATGGCACTGTGTTCAGAAAATGTGCAGGGCTTAACGCGGATGGTTCTGCAGGGTCACTACTTAATGCCGTGAGCGGACGCGAGTTGATCAGTGCCTCGACTTGTGCAAGGACAGTTAAAAGCTCTTCGTAAGAGAGGATCTGTTGACCTATAACTTTGAAGAGATGCGTTTTAATTACTTTGACCATGCTTTCCCAACATCCACCAGAATGTGGTGATGCTGGTGGAATAAACTTCCAGTCAATTTGATCTATGGAAAGTTCTTCCTGAAGACGAGTACGATAACCCGCGACGTGATTGAAACAAGTAGCGGGAACAAGTTCCTAAGAGAATTAGCCGCGGTTACGAAGTTATCAATAAACAGCTGGAAATTCGCGACAGACGCGTTGCCGGACAGTTTGAGATTTAAAGCTTGGTCAAAGTAAGTAGACGCCAGGACGCGAATGTCTGTCAAGTAGTGACTGAAATATGACCTGATAATTCTCAGCACTGGGTGTGACACCTGCAAATAGGGACTGGGCCTTCGGTGACAGTTTACCTATTAAATAGTACAACCTGTCAGCATCTGTCAGAGAACCATTATCGTGCACTGTAGACTTAAAACTCGCATAGAATAACGGCCAGTTTCGTATATCGCCATCAAACGACATAATCTCGATTGGCGGTAATTTCGGCTTGCGGGCCGTGGCAACGGGCTCTGCTGAACATTTACCCTCCAATTGCGATTGTATACGCTTAATAATACAATAAAGATCTTCGAATGAGGTGTACGCCTGATAGTTCGGTTTTTCATCAGGATTGATAGAAAGTAATCTTGCCTTATAATTAGAGATCGGATAATCGGATGCATATTTACCTAAAGTTGAGGTGTTGGCTATTATGGAATGCACTTTTGAATCGAAAAATCCCGGGATTACGGAATCGACACATTTAGTTTTTTTATTATACAATCAAATCAGGTGTAGGTAAATTTACTTATTTTAACTTTTGTACCAAAAAACAGCTCTAAAAATAATAAAATCCTCTTAATTTTCTTCAATTTCAAAACATTTATCTCAAACGAATAATAAATAATTACATAGAAAAACCATTCAATCTCATAATAATTATTAACTTAGATACACACAAATACTAGTTTTAGATGGAAAGGTAGATGGCGCTACCAGTAGTTATGTTAAAATGTTTATACTTGAGTTGTAACGTGTGATGAAATACAAAGAACAGGTTTGCAAATACATCATTAATAATTTATTTAGCCAAATAACCGACCACTATGTTCTTAAAAAAAAATAGAATATCTTAAACGATATTACTATTATCGCAGTCTTAGAATATACTGACTGGTTGCTGACTCTGAGGTCAGATCGCAGTTGCGCTGTGGCATAGCTTATGTTCTGCCAGTTCTGGTTCGACCCGAAAGTGGACCTCTTATGACATTTTCGGAATGACACTAAAAATACCAAAACACAAATTATTATATAGACAATTGATGATGCGGCAGCATTTATTGAAGAAGAACTTACAATTTCCTGATAGAAAAGTCCAGTAACATGTTTCTATCATTAAATTTATCTAGGTTATATTAATTGCAAATTTACAGAGCTCCACCGAATTCGGCGACATTGTATGAAGTGCGCCTGAATCCCAGCGATTCCGTACGCGTATTGAGCCCTTCACAACGATGGATGAAGCAAATCATGCGCAGCGGTGGGGGCAGATAGCGATAATAGTACAATAGCAAACTCAAAACTATTATATTGTCCCAAAAAATGCAGGTAAAAGTGCTGAATCGCGCTAACAAAGTTTTTGGAAACATAACTATATATTCAAAGTATTCGATAGACAACATTGTCGTCCGTTTCTTCGCCGGACAGATCTCAGAGTCAGCCCCGGGAGCTGAGCTAAGTCCTGTGAATTCTGATGGTTTGGCTGTATAGGCTATGACCTTGACCTCCCAGTGAACCACCTCTTTAGATAACTGTCGGGTATTTGGCACTGAGTGTATCAGAAAGTTTCAAAATCAATGACGAAGGATTTTTGACGACCTTTTCGTGACGGCGAATTCAGTCATATACCTGTCTCTTTTCAAGTGTTCAGATCAATTTCTTATTGAAGTGGCAGTTCGGCTTATTACAACACATTGTCTTATTGGCATTCTGTTTCGACAAAGCCACCAATTTGCAAAAACCATTAATATAATAATCGATGCTGGGCTTTTGTGATCTTCTTCTTCAGAGGGTGTGTGTACTCTCACTTACAGGTGTTCGCGGCCTGTCCACTGAAACCAACTCGGTGTGCGTCGACGTCCCGACAAACATACTCTGCCACAATCCCGCCGTTTGCGTTTGTTGCAATTATATCATATCTTATTTTTTAAGCTTTCATGACTTGAATGCATTCTTATATTTACGTAACGGGTCTATAACGCGCAATTATTTGAAAATAATGGGGAAATCTAATCTTAATATATATAAATCTCCTGTCACGATGTTTGTTCGCGATGGATTCCTAAACTACTTAACCGATTTTAAATTAAATTGGCACACCGTGAGCAGTCTGGTCCAACTTGAGAGATAGGATAGCTTAGATCTTTAATTATAGTCGCAATTTTATTTTATTGCAAATTATTTGTCTATAATTAATTGACAGTCACAATTATCTGTTAACTCCAAAAGATTCCAACAGATGTCGATAATCTTATATTAATAATTTCGTCAAGGAGTACATTGAAACCTGACCTGAATAATAAAACATTAAAAAATAAAGATTTCGAGTCGACAACATATATCCGCAAAATTCGGATTGTCGAGTATTTTGTTAAATTCTAATGGTTCTGACAGACAAATCACAGTCGCCATACTGGCTCTATGATATTGGCCCAAGTTTGCTTTGTACTAAGTAGTTTGTATGTGTAAATACTTTTTACAGTTATATAGTATCCACCCAATAAAGGAGATTTGTGTTACCCCGAATATCTATCTATCTTAATATATATAAATCTCCTGTCACGATGTTTGTTCGCGATGGATTCCTAAACTACTTAACCGATTTTAAATTAAATAGGCACACCGTGAGCAGTCTGGTCCAACTTGAGTGATAGGATAGCTTAGATCTTTAATTATAGTCGCAATTTTATTTTATTGCAAATTATTTGTCTATAATTAATTGACAGTCACAATTATCAGTTAACTCCAAAAGATTCTAACAGATGTCGATAATCTTATATTAATAATTTCGTCAAGGAGTACATCGAAACCTGACCTGAATAATAAAACATGAAAAAATAAAGATTTCGTCGTCGACAACATATATCCGCAAAATTCGGATTGTCGAGTATTTTGTTAAATTCTAATGGTTCTGACAGACAAATCACAGTCGCCATATTGGCTCTATGATATTGGCCCAAGTTTGCTTTGTACTAAGTAGTTTGTATGTGTAAATACTTTTTACAGTTATATAGTATCCACCCAATAAAGGAGATTTGTGTTACCCCGAATATCTATCTATACTATAATATAATAAAGCGGAAGAGTTTGTTTGTTTGTTTGTTTGAACGTGCTAATCTCAGAACCTGCCGGTCGGATCTGAAAAATTATTTTTGTATACGATAGTCCAGTTATTCCGAAAGGCTATAGGCTATATAACATAACGCATCGACCCTTTGAGGCCGGGCAAAAGGCTAAAAAGGCTAAAAGATAATGTCGGCTAATCTCAGGAACTAGCAGTTGGATTTGAAAAATTTTTATGCTTATGATAGCTCAATTATTCCGAAGGCTATATAAAATTACGCCACACCTTTTAGGGGCTGGACAAAAATAATAAAATGGTCACACGAGAAGGGGGAGGGTTGGGTCAAAGGCAAAAAGAGGCTAAACGAATAGGATCTATATGGGTATCGTTTTCGAGATTTTCGGGACGCTGATTAATAATATGAAATTTATTTAGTGATCCAAGATGGCGGACGGGCAATCAAAGATGGCGGATGTAAAAATTTTAAAAATCCATATGTGTATCGCCTTCGATACTTTAAGGGGTGGGGAATCGAAATACAACATCTATTTCATGATCAAAGATGGTGGATGGGAAATCAAAGATGGCGGATGGGAAAATTAAAAAAAAGTCAATATTGGTATCGTCTGCGATGTTAAAAGGGATGGGGAATCCAAATACAACATCTGTTTCGTGATTCAAGATGGTGGATGGGAAATCAAAGATGGCGGATGGAAAAATTTAAAAAAACAATATGGGTATCGTCTCTGATGATTCAAGGCATGGTGAATCCAAATACAACATCTATTTCGTGATCAAAGATGGCGGATTGGAACTCAAAGATAGCGGACGGGATTTTTTTTTAAGTCGATATGGGTATCGTCTCCGATATTTTAAGGAATGGGGAATTCAATATTAGGTATATAAAAAATCTACGTTTGTTTGTTCATCATTTATAGACTCTGAAATGATAAGAGATTAAGCGCTAAGTCAATGGTAACTTTGGAAAAGGGGCTTGGAAAAAAAAAGGGAATTAAATAAAAACTTAAAAAGGCGATACGAAGTTCGCTGGGTCAGCTAGTACTAATATATAAAGCTGAAGAGTTTATTCGTTTGCTTGAACGCGCTAATCTCAGAAACTACTGGTCTGATTTGAAAAATTCTTTCAGTATTAGATAGCGGATTCATATAAGAATGCTATAGGCTATATAACATTACAGTATGAGCCACGGGAGCGGCGCAGTAGCCTAAAATAACGCCTGTGTAACCGCGGGCTCATCGAATAGGTACCTTATATTTGTCTCGAGGTTTCGGCATGGATTACGTATACCATCCATGGTCACAGGAAACGTATTATATTTTTGAGACTCATCTTTGAAAACCTCAGTTTGTCGCTTAGGCCGAAATTAAGGGGCTCGGCCCAGGGGGACTGTGAGACGGGAAGCGTCGGGACTACTCACTAAAACTACAATGGTGTTTCTCTATCCGATCCCATGGAACGGCGGGACCACGGGAACTGCGTTAGCATTACGTACTTCCGCGATGGTCACAGGAGCCGTGACCACGGCTGTTGTAACCCATGCCGATATAGACCCACTAGGTACATAAATATAAGCATGGCATAATACTACATGTGGTTATGTGCTTTTTCTTTTATTTTAGTTTTTGGCCGTAAATAAAAATGTTTGGCCTGTCCGTTTTTTATTGTTTACGATAGAAATGATGTAGATACATTTACAAATCTTGTAGGTAATCTTAAAAGTTCATTAACTAAAACCAGTAAATAAGCCAGTTAAATCGACCAATTGATTGAAACAAATAGACACTTTTTTTTTTTAAATATCTTAAATATTACTTTCATTCTTTTCTTAAAAAATCAGAACATTTTGTTTTATTTTTAATATTTATGGCATATATAATCAACAGACGCTCAATACGCTTGCTACGATACCTCATTTATCAAATACAAGGTAGCTATGTTAAAATCTATGTGTGCTATGTATATCTTGTAGTGCTTTTATATTAAGCTATGTCATAAAAAATATTGTGACATGATATTCTAAGTCTATACATATGAAACTAGCATGTTAGAAATCAAATCAGTAGGACAATTGTAGGTAACAGGCTTATTATGTAAGTATAGGCACCTAACTGAATAACACGAAATACTGAAATCTATAAAATATGGCACAGTCTAGCCAGCATCCAAAACTTTCCACACAATTATACCCTGTGCCTGTACATGAAATTGGCACTGCGAGATGTATGACTCAGCTAATTTACATCCCTAAGTAATAAATGATATCAGCCGTCAGTTTTCCGTATACCTGTGTCGAATGAGGCCTACTCTCGTAATAAACACCCCAAACTTATCCTCACTATATTTGCTCGACTCAAGCCTACACAGATATAGTTCTAATTAATATACCAATATCGTTATAAACGGCCATTTCAAAGTTTGAATACGTACCTTTTCTATATTTATGTGCTGTTTCTTTTTATTTTTGTACGTACAAGTTCACTTAAAAGCACATTAAATGATCTGAACACACAACATAATCTTTTAAATAATTGTTCAAATGAAACAATTCACATACTACAGTGATTAAAACTGTAGGGTACTTGATGATAAAAGAAATTATTTTTTATTGGCTACCCGGCATTATAAATTATTAATTGTATTCCTAATAATAAAATAGATGGCAACGGTAAGTCTCCCATCAAGGGCTGCATGGTAGAAGCCTTGAGCTTATAAAAAGGGATGCAGCGAAATATTACACTCCGAATAATTCTTCGGGCAGACAAAATCCAAAACTCGCGTTGCAAAATGGCCAACAGAAACAAAAGAGGGTGACGTGCCCGGTAAGGGAGGTTGGCGTTCTTGAGACGTTCTTCCCTCCAACGTGCAAGAGACCCGCATCGTCCAAAAAGGGATTCAATTTACATGCAGCTCCCGACAATTTTGATTTCCCTGACTTAAGGATAGCAATCTCCTTCTCAAACTGCGCCAATTGCACAGAACGAATCCAAAAGGTGAGGGACTCCTGTCGTTCCTGTGGTGAGAGAAACGGTGTCAGTCTTTTCTGTTGTGGGTGCCTAAAATTAAAAACAAAAAGCTTTATCCAAGCAGCAACACCTAACAACTTGTCAAGGGAGCTGTAGCGATTTAGGCGCATTCCACCTTCTCAAGAGCGAGTGTTCGTAAACCCGGCAAAGAGGAAGTATTCCAAACTGGCGTTCGAGGCCAACCAATTTCTGGTCGACTCAACCATTCCGGACCTCACATTGGCGAATGGCCCATCAAACTGGGCATCAGGCATCTGGCCGAGGCACCATCAGCGGGGTTGTCATCAATTTCAAACAAACTTGGATCTTGCCGATGATCCTCTGGTTAGCCTTCCAAAGGCGCTAGTGAGTTGGAAATCCATTTGTGCAACTCATAACCAGCGGAGGCCAAGATACCAATCAATTCGTCCCGCAAGAGGATCGCCTCGATCGCGGTGGAGGCGCCCGAACAAATGTCATCCAAGTAAATGTCGTCCTTCAGGATGGCAGAGGCTCGTGGGAAACGTAAGCCTTCGCGATCTGTGAGCTACCAAAGAGAACGTATTGCCGAATATGGGCTCGACCTTCATCATCATCATCATCAGCCTTTAAAAGTCCACTGCTGGACTAGGCCTCTCCTTTGAAAGGAGGAATTGGCCTACTATACCACGCTGGCCAAACGGGTTGGTATAGGGTTTGTTTCAAGTTTTCCTTCTTTTACAGTGCTGTTATCTGCATAATAGGTTCCCTCTGTCGGCTCTTACGACACCCATGGGATGATATGGGGTGGTGAAATTCCGTATTCTTAATCCATCACCACACGGACAGCTCGACCTTAGCCCGTACGTACAGGTATTGAGCTCGTAGACGACCATGGGAACCTGAGGATCCTCTCTCCAAAGGATAAATTTGAAACGACGATCATCTGGATGGATAATCGTTTGCCTAAACATCATTTTGATGTCGGCCACAAAGACAACCTGTTGTCGTCGAAAGCTGGTGATGACGTCACAAAGGTCCTTGACCAACATGGGACCAGAATGCAAGCATTGGTTCAAGGATACGCCTATAGAAGTCTGCGCAGAATCATCAAACACCGTTCGCAGCTTGCCAGTTGATGGCTTCAATACCGCATGATGCGGGAGAAAGTAATGCTCCACCGAACGCCAATCCAAATTTGACACGGACGTGTGTCCCAATTGTTCATATTCTCTCATGAACACAACATACTTCTGTCTGAGCTCCGGATCACGACCCATGCGACGCTCCATAGCCAACAATCTCTTTTCGGCTAAAGGTCGTGACTCACCAAGCGGAGGCCGAACAGACAGAAAGGGTAGCTTCGTAATAATCTGACCAGAACGGAGTCGACCAGTATTGTTCTGGAAGAACAACTCGTACTCTACTCCTCATGTTCTGGATTCGAACGAGCAGCTTGAGGGGGCTCCTCTACCTCCCAAAAACTCTGAACCACATCAGAGAGCGGAGCCTACCGCCGACAAATTATCAAGTTCGGGTGGAGGGGGTCCCTAGGTAAAGGTCCCAACAAAGCAAATAAAAAAATGAAAATGGAAATGTTTATTTGCACCTCCACACAAACTTATGACACACTTAACAAACAAATAAACTTAAACTACAGGTACTGGTACACTAGAAATATAAGTATATTATTACTAGTGGCGTTACGTGGAGGACAGATAAGGCGCTGCGTCAGTTATTGTTGCAGTATAGACTAGAACGTTGGTATTCTCGCAGGCCGAGTAAATAATCTATATATATACAGGGTGTAAAAAGACCCTTAACGAAAACCGAAAGCCCATGTTTTACCAATCACTACGAACATTTTTTACTTCAGCACCATACCTGGGAAATTACTGGTTCAGGAGATATTGAGGCTCAAAGTTAGTATGGAAATTTTCTAATTAGGTACAAATTCGATGCATTGACCCTGCCAATATGTTCTTTAGATGCGCTATGACCCCATGGATAAGTAGATATTTCGAGCATTGTACGCGCGCGCTTTTAATTGCGGTTTAAAAAATGTGAAAACTTAAAAAGAAATTCGTTTCCCAGGTATTATTTTTGGTTACTATGATTTGGCATAATGTCCACAACGAGTAGGCTTCGGCTTGGTGATGGGTCTTGTGACACCCTGTATATACAACATGTAACAAGTTTAAATGCACATCCTGAAAGTACTTTGTTCCGAATCGGCAACTGAATCCAGTTTCGTCACTTTTAATATTGTTTATTTTTAGTCTTAAAATAATTAAAATAACATAAATTGTAGTCACTCATTTAAAAAAAAATAGCTTTTCGAAAATAAAGCTTAAATCAAAGCAGAACGGCTTATTCTTAAATGCATTTGTTAAATGGTTCCACGTTGACTTACTCAAACGCACACATTAATACAACACAATAGACGGCAAAAGACAATAGCACACAATTGACCACCAAAATGTCTATCATCTATCTTTCACTAACGTAGGTAATAAACAACGGGAAAGAGCGAGACGTAATGTCTCGCTCGCGCTGGCGCATGACAAGCGCAGCTAGCTATGCGCTTAGACATGTTATGACAAGTACAACCGGGAATATCTATCTATCAGTGAGTGCTGTGAAAACCTTTTTAAAAGTTCACTTATTTACAAAATGTGTAATGGTGTATAATTTAACTAGAGGATGCCAGCAGCTACGCCTGCATTTTTTTTACTTTACCCGTTTTGGCCGATCCCGTGGGAATTTCGGAAAATCCCTTCTTAGTGCACCCCTACGTACTCCCCAAGGAACATACATGCCAAATTTCGGCTTCCTGTGCCCAATAGTTTCGGCTGTAGCGTGTCTGTCAGTCAGTCAGTAACGCAAGGATTTTATATATTAAGATAATTATCAACAAGACGGTGCCGGTGTGGAATATTCAACATCATCTTCATGTTGACTTGACACCCCTGGACTTTCTCATTGTGGAGAAATATTAAATCACTAGTTTCTTGTGACGAGAGAAAAAGTGCCGAGTAGTTAATTAATCAAGATACTAGCTGCTTTTGAAACAGTGAAAAGATGTGATTTGTGAGTTAAATGCTACGTGGACTAAAGAAATGTGATTTAAGCCTGTAAGTTATTTTATTATTCTATTATTGTAACTATTTAGATTCACAAGACAAGTTTAAACACGCCGTTCTTGTTTATTTGTCTCATTGATATTCTTTTACTTTATCGATCAATAATGCTAACTAGGTATGATTAAGTTAAGATAGTCACAATAGTCACTTACGATGTTAAGAAACAATAGATCGTGCATATTAATAACAAACAATAAATAATTCGACTGTCCACTCCATTGCCTAAAAGTGTGATGGAAGGAAATACTCATAAAATCTTTGGTAATTTCAACAATGGCCGACAAATTGTTCAAACATAGTTTTTGTAAACCCCACTCTATCAGAGTGTGTTTTACAGACTGAATTTCATACATTTTGTTATATCGTATCGTGTTTCGTTCCTATCAGATCGCTGTTGTTTGTTTACCATAGCAACCGTTTCGTTTGTGTGCGTGCGCAGATTTACAGTGACCACAACTTTCACTTTTAATTGAGTTGATACTTTCTTTAAAAAACATTATTTAGGCAAATAAAAAAATATTTCAATGCATGCATTATGATTGTAACAAGGTTTTCTAATTGGGGTGTCTGAGGATGTGCGTTATTTCCATTACACGTTGTACATATGACAAAGAAATTGGATAAAGAACAATAAAATATATAGCATTCTATATATTTTATTGTTCTTTAAATCCAAATATGGTCGGGATGGCAGTCAAACCATTTGGCACCAAGACCCGGTTCCCACGTATCAAAATTCCACCGAGGCCATCAGAGCCAATCAACAGATTGATTTGTCCCGGTGTGTCAAATTTGCCCTTCAACAGTAGATGCTACGTCACCTATTCCCTGAATACAATTTGGAAAAAAACCCATATTTAATTTCAAATCAAATCACTTTATTTGCAAATACAGGTACATATTATATAGGTGTTACAAAAAATATAGAGAGTCCACTACATTTTACCACATTATTGGTGTGCAAATTATTATGTCTTAAAATTATATTTCATGTCAATAATTATAAATCAATACAATATTACAATTTAATTATATTGCTAGGTTATACACATTTATAAATCTTAATCCATATCGCAAAACCATACATTGAATAAATGACCTATTTAAAAATTGTTGTCTGTTAAGAACTCTTTTATTGCTAGTAGCTAGTAGGCTTTTTCAACCAGAAAGTTAGGAAGATACGTTTTAAAACTGTCTTTTGTACTTTTCGGTAGTTTATTATATACTTTTACAGCCATACAAAATACACTACCGTGCATAAGTGCTGTTCGTGAGGGTATTATACACAGGCGTGATTTGTTACGAATTCTACTAGTTTCTTGGGAAAGGTGTAGATTAGTTTATTTATTTTTTATTTAAGGTGTAGATTAGTCTGAACAAATTTAGTGATTTCGTATATGTATATGGATGGAAATGTAAGTAGCTTCAGACGTTGAAAATGTGGTTTACATGAATCCGTTTTTTGCAAATGGCATATTGCTCGTATACACCTCTTTTGTGCTATCAGAACCTGTTCTTTACCAGTTGAGTTTCCCCAGAATATAACTCCGTACTATAAAACTGACTCAACGTACCCATGATATGCACATATTACGACTTCTTGATTTACTTTTTTACTAAGCATGTATAATGCATCTTAATATATATATTTCTTGTGTGCGTGTGTATGTCACTGAACTCCTCCTAAACGACTAGACCGATCTTGATGAAATTTTTTGTGTGTGTTCAAGGGGACTTGAGAATGGTTTAGATTCACAATTTAGTCCACTGGAAAATGTTTTTTTACTTAATTTTTAATTTGTAAGTAGTTGTGGATGTTGGAATGTTTCACATTGGAACCGAGGGTCTGCACTGCTATCGCAGTGTCAAATCTAATATTAATAATTTCGTCAAGGAGTAAATCGAAACCTTACCTGAATGATAAAATATTAAAAAATAAAGATTTCCAGTCGACAACATATATCCGCAAAATTCGGATTGTCGAGTATTTTGTTAAATTCTAATTGTTCTGACAGACAAATCACAGTCGCCATATTGGGCACTCTAGCGAAACGTCACAGATACCGGATAACATTTTGAGTACCTACTACTAAGTCTTAGTTCTAAGTAGTTTGTATGTGTAAATACTTTTTGCAGTTATATTTCTTAAACAGTTAAAACGACAATTATGGAAGTATCCACCCAATAAAGAAGATTTGTGTTACCCCGAATATAGATGATATACTATAACTAGAGGACCCCGTATTTACGGGAGCGAAGCCGCGGGCAAAAGCTAGTATTATTATGAAAATCGAAATATTTTATTAATAATATCAGTAATTTGTGTATTAAATGTCATATTATTGTCAATGTGTATTCCTAGAAATTTTGTCGAACGTGTTTTTTGAATTATTTGTCCAAGATACGATATATTAGGATAATTATTAATTTTTCTGGCTTTTTGTCTAAAATGCATGATATTAGTTTTAGTAAAATTAAGATTTAGATTATTATTCTTTAGCCAAGCAACTACGTCGTTTAATGTGTTATTTATTTGTGTTTCGAATGTATTAACATGTCCCACAAATTAAATTGTACTGTCATCTGCAAACAGTATGCTCTGATGATTTATAGCTCTTGGCATATCATTTACATAAATTAAGAATAGCAGAGGGCCTAATACTGTCCCTTGTAGTACACCATAAACAATTTTGCGAGTCATAGATGTATGTGTTATTTCAGATTTTGAACCTACGTCAATTTTAGTTATTTGTGGGACTTGCTGTCTATCAACGAGATATGATTTTATCAATTTATAATCATTGCCTCTAATCCCATATGTATATAGCTTTCTCATTAGGATGTCATGGTCCACAAATCGAAAGCTTTACTTAAGTCCATATATAAAGCATCCTTTTATCCATATTAGTTATAACTTTATGTACCATACTATATATTGCCAAATTAATATTTTGTTCAGTTGCGAAAATGTTGTGTGCAAAATACTCATATGGGAACTTGTGTATGACCTTTTCAAAAACTTTTGCAAATACTGGTATTATGGCTATCGGTTTGTAATTGCCCATAGAGTTCTTGTCTTCCTTTTTAAATATTAGCTTTACTATGGAAGTCTTTAATTTCGATGGAAACACTCCATCCTCTATTGAAAGGTTGATCAAAAACCTTAAAACCGGTGTTATAATTTGTGAGGTCTGTTTAACAATATTTGTCGCTATTCCATCAACACCGGTAGATACTGTTAGTATTTTTTAGGTTCATAATAATTTGAACTACGTCGGACGTGTCAATTGGCGATAAAAATATTGAGTTTGGATTATTACATGTCACTGTGTGCTTATAAGTATTTGATTTATTAGGCTTCACTAGATCTATGAAGTGGTTGTTAAATATTTCAGCCATAGTTTTGTGATCTCTAATTATTTGTTATTGTGCCTAATATGTTAAATTACTTCTACTGTATAGGTCAATTTATTTTCCTTAATTATTTTCCATGTGGCTTAAGATTTGTTATCAGCTGTATTTAAGTAATTATTGTTTTTGCTTTCTGTGTCAAGTGAATATTTTTTTATATCTTTTGGTATAGTTATTGTACTGTATTTTATGGGTTGGGTCTTTGGTAAATCTAGCCTGCCATAGTAATTATGTTTTACGTTTACTGCATAACCTAATGCCACGTGAGATCCATCTAGAGGTTTTGTGTAGTGTTTTTTTTAATTTTTATTACTGGAAAACATAATCCGTAAAGTAATTTATAGTATACCAAGAGTATGTTAAAAGCGATATCAGGGTCTTTAGCGTCGTAAATCTCAGAAAAAGTAAGACTTTCTAAGTGGTTTTTAAATTTTTCAATATTTTCATTAGAATAGTCGCGTCTTGTGATGTGCCAGTATGGTATACTACTAGTCATCTTAACACTCAAACTAAGCCTATTAACCAGCCGTACCAAATAAGTGGAAACAATGCAACCTTGAGAACCTGTGTCCAATATAGCGCGGACAACAACAGAGGCCCCTGTGGGTCCCCAGACCCTAACAGCAACCGTTGATAGAATAACGGTCTCAATGGGGGAGGTTGGAGTTATAGGGCAAGAATCAAATCAAAACTACCTATTTTTGCCTGGGCGGCGACCGATGGCCAGGACCAGACAAATCAAAATGTGGGTGCGGTCTGAAGTCCTCAAAGGTGCGGTGATTCGAGCCGCGTGCCATCTGTGGGGGTCATAATGCGCCCAAAACGAGGTGGGCGCGACTCAAGACGGGGACGCTCCGGCAAAGGAGGGGAATATCTGGGACAGCAGTCATGGTGCTGGTGATGCTGGGCAGTCGCACAATCTGGTTTGCGAGAAAGAGAAGGCGTGCGCACGCTACGGCTCTCCAAACGGGGTGAATGGCTATCCAATCGAGCGAGGCGAATCTCGGCTGTGCGACGGCGAGCCTCGGCTGCCTCTTTCGACACACCCGCCCGTGCGCGGCGTCGGCTGATTGGACAAGCGGCCTACCGCTCTGGCATTCATGCAGAGAATGTCCAAATGCTGTTCTCCACAATGAGGACAGGGGCGAGAGTTCGGGTAGTCTCACTGGCAGTGGGATCCTAAACACGAGAAACAAAGGCGGCGGGCATTCGCGATGCGCCTACGAGAAGCGACATCGTCCAATCTCGTCCTCCAAAAACTTCTCAAGGTCCGCAAAGGGGGCAAGATGTGTCGCACTATCCCCGCCAAACCTCTGCTCAAAACGCGACCGTAGGTCAGCAGGCAGCTTTTTTAGAAGTATGTCCACCAACAGGTAGGATCATTGGTCCACGGGCAGATTCAAACACTTGAGGGCGTTTATGGCCACCAACAGTGGGTTCAATAGCTGAATGCGCAAACCAGAGACGCGGGTGAGCGTGGGCAAACTCAAGATCTGCTCAGTGTGGGTGTCTGCGAGGCTACGCTTGTTATAGTATCTCCGGGTGATCAAGTCCCGGGCTGTCTGGTAGGCCTCATCAGACATCGGCAGATATTGGATGAGGACTTTGGCCTCCCCAACCAAAACTGACATAAGATATGCCAACTTTTGGGGCGGCCGAAGGTCAGCCCTGGCATCGACCAGGCTATCAAAGAGGTTGATAAACCCCAGGGAGCTTCCTAGGCACCCATCAAAGTGCTGGAGGTCCAGCGTGGGCAGCCAACTCAAAAGTCCCGGTGCTGGCCTAGGAAGCTCCTGCTTCAAAACGGGGTTACCATCCCTCTCTGCAATCAACTGCCTTGCACAATCGGAAACAGCATCATATGTCCAATATCTGGGCATAGTCTTCACTGACCTTGGTTCGCTGGTCCACTGTGAAGTCAACAACAGACACTTCGAGACAACAAGCGCTGAAGACACAAAACTGCTGTTCGATGCTTGCCAACGATCATTAATCTGCTCATATCTTTGTTTCAAGGTCTGCTGGTGATCAGACCGGTTTACCAAAGCGCTGGCTGAGGCAAACCAGCGCAAACGTGAAGAAATGGTACCTGCAGCTGAACGTAAGTCCTTGATAGCAGACATACTGAACTTCAAAGTGATCGGACAAGTACCAATTAAAACAAAAAATTTGTTAATTCTTTAGAACCAACAAACAGCTGAATACTAAAACTAAAAGCTATATACTATAGCCGTAGGTAAACACAATCATATACTACCTAACAAAATTAATAGTTTCAATATATTGCAACAAAACCAAAAGTTATAACAAGTTAAAGTTGAAACTTCAAATTAATTAATTATTTGCAACAAAGAAACCAACTGAGCTATATATTATAGCCTTAGGTAGACACTAGTATGTGTTACCTAACAATATTAATATTTTCAATATATTACAACAAAAACAAAGTTATAAAGTTGTAAGTTTATCAATATAACCAGTTTATCTATGTAAAGTCAAATGTGGTTATTATAATGCTTAAAACTCAGTGTTTACAATTAAATAAGTCAATTAATATATATAACTGTTATTAATTTAATCAAAACTAACTAATGAACACTAAAACTACGAATTCAAATGAAATTTCAACAAATTCAAGTTAACAAGTACTGATTGCAGGTTATGCATACATGACTGTTTCAACAAGTATATTTCAAATTAAGTAGGTCAACCAATACATATAACTATTATGTATTTAAGCAAAACTGACGAAACAAACACTACAAAAATATTAAGAAATGTGATGTAGCAATGCCTAGCTCAGATACAAGATTACAATATTGATTTGAGGTTAGGCATACTCAACTACGCTCTGCTACCAAAAAATATGTTCAGAGATAGACTGAGAATTGTTTGCAGACGGCAGTGGAAGCTAAATTACATTCATCCAGCTGTTCAGGACAAGCAAATGTCCGACATATGGCCAAGTTTATTGGCGCGCAAAAGAGAATTACCTGAGATCTTCTGGTGTCGGTCCTGCAACATAGTCTTGTGTATTATCTAGCTTAAATAATACACAAGACTAAATTGGAAAATAATAGCGAGTGATACTTCTACCTATTGCCGGCTTCATACGTGACGTGTTCAAGACCCGCTGCACAAGGTGCGGATTTACACAATTTTTGCAAATGCCAATGTCCAAGCGTTGCCGGGCAAATAGCGGCAATTGCAAGGCTATTACACAATTTAGTTCAATTATACAATTCACACGAAATGTAAAAGGTGTGCTCAATCAAGTTTTCCGGAAAAGAATGCGAATGATTTGTTCGTTCATAATGTGACCAGAGTAATAATTACCATACACAAAAAATGTTTCTAAACTGATATTCTCGTTTAATTATTATAGACAATATATATATTTGAAACATATACAATTAGCAAATATTTTGAAATAAAATGTTGTTCTACATTTTATATTTTATATTAATCGTCGTAAATTAGGTGAACTATGTCAGTGAAGTACACAAAAACATTTATCGCAGCACGTAAAATGTTACATTATTTCTGTTTTTTTCAGCCATTTTTGAGATTAAAATCATAAAAATGTACTTAATCATTTCTTTCTCAGATGGTTCCATCTTTTGGAGGATGGAATTTTGGATTTGAGGTTGGAGCCATCGATTCCTCCTACAGTGAGGTCGCCCATCGACACACTACTTCGACCAGTACCCTCCCGACGCGGCGGCGACGAACCGCCGCCCGATGACCTCTCCGGATGGGACAACAACTTCTAAACAACAACCTATACACACTGAATAAGATTTATTTTACAAAAATATGTCTAACGACAATTCTTGCTTTTCTTTGAGCGAAGAAGAGTACGAGGCAGTTTAAATTCGTGCATAATTATATATCTAATTTGTAGTTTACTTTCTAACTTTGTATTCTCCCACAAAAGTATAACACCGATTTGTATCTATATTTTACTTAATATTTCAAATGCTAAGGCATTGTGTCGTGCTAGAACATATTTGACTAGTAAAATGTCTTCTCATTATCGGCGTAATTGTTCCAATGACAGTTGAAAGTTTTAATGCCATTTAAAAATTAGTTGTTAGTTCTTGCCAGTTGCTTGGCAACTGATAGTCTGGTTCAGAGAGTTCAATTTTCGATGTTCGAAATTCAAAATGATTTTGTGTATCAATAATATAAGGACATCATAAATGAAGCTCTGAATTTTACTAGATATTGTAAATAGAATAAATTATACATCTATTTTTAAGCCTCAACTATTTACATATTACTAGAGGACGCCAGCAGATACGCCTGCATTTTTTTTTTTAATTTACCCGTTTTTGCCGATCCCGTGGGAATTTCGGGAAATCCCTTCTTAGTGCACCCCTACGGCACGGTAATATAATCTAACAGTATTGTAACTCGGCCGTCTTCGTGAGTTATATACCTACCAGACGCGCCGCATGCGAGCTGCGGCACGATAGCGGCTGCGGGTACTGTAGGTACAGTCCGCCCAGTCTAATGGGTACTCTGCTCGCGGCGCGTAGGTATAACTCGAGTTTCGTGCGTTTGTATGGAGTTATAATACTGTTAGATATTATTACCGTGCCTACGGTCCCCAAGGAACATACATGCCAAATTTCAGCTTCCTGCGCCCAACAGTTTCGGCTGTAGCGTGTCTGTTAGTCAGTCAGTAACGCAAGGATTTTATATACTAAGATTATTATTTCATTTTCAGTAAATCGTAACTACATTATTTCATTTTTATAATAGTGCAATATTAATAACTAATTTTGGTTATTTTACTTTGTACTTATTTTTATTTTATGTACGTATCTATAACATGATAACCTTATTGTTTTATATATGGCGCTCGTGACTTCGATTTACTTGAAAAGAAATATATTTAGTTATAATTTTCACTGAGATGTTTGTATCAAAACGTAATCAATTTGTTGAACAATACTCTCGGTACTCTTATAGATATTTCATTTATAAGTTATGCAATTCTTACTCGATCTTATAACTGTAAAATAAAAATACTGTAGTCCCATTATGTAAGAAAGGTTGAATCTATATTTATTTACGTTGATATACGTGTGCCAATCTAACTGGTCTCCTTTATGAGTCATGAAATATTTTTCTCTATAGTATTACAATTTATAGTTTATAACAGGGTGACCGGAATGCCAAAATATTGTGTTACTAGATTTATATTAACAATTGTTTTCTTCGCTTTTAACAATAGTATCTGTGACATAATATTCCTAGAAAATATCGTTCACGTCTGGTTTCGTAATAAAACATAATTTAAACCAATTATTATAATTTAATTTCTCCTTGATTTTGTATGTCTCACAAGTTCTAGTTTTTGCAAGATGTATAGAAATTAATCAAGCTGGGTCAATGGTATCAGTCCTGAAATAAAATATTGCAACATTATCATTTAACTGTGATAATTATAAAATATGTAGTGCTCAAATTGTACGTAGATACATACATGAAAAGCTTATTTCAGAGTAACGTAACAATAGTAGTATTTGAGAATGGTTTTAATGATTTTACGAACTATAATGATTAGTTTACGTTAAAATATTAATGAAAAAACATTATCACAAAATTTTATTTATAGGCATAACTTTTCGTATCGTTTTCTCTTAGAAATAATTAGATGAACAAACTGTTCGCTTCTCAAATAGTTACTTAATTTAGTGACATTACATTTATTTCGGAATATTATGTACATTTAATTATAAATTTTATTTATTAAGAAATTATTGTATAAATAATTATATTCGTCAGTCCACGAATGATAACTTTACAACGTTTAGTTTTGTCATGTACTAAACAGCTTTCGGCTTAATCGGTAGCCATCTCCTAACATGACATAATATAAGACTTATCATTTAATTCATTTATAATAGTCAATTTAATTATAAGTCTTCCATTTTAAATGTAGAAGTACTTTACCGTAATTATCACTGTAAATATCAATTTGGAAAATTAATAAAAGTTGTTTGTCATCTTGTATTGATAATAATAATTCGATGTTTGGGTGAGGCAATCGAAGCTATGGAATTAAAAATGTTTTCTAGAAAATATTTTATGAACACTTATTTTTGTGATCCCTAGGATAATACAATTAATTAAATATTTTGAGTTGAGAAATTGTAAAAATACACCATTTCAAATGAATAATTGTTTTTCTTTTTTTAATAATAGCGTAATTGATTTTTCTTTTCAGTAGATCTATAATATACACCCTTATTTTTTAATTAGTACAAAAACTATAAGGACAGATTAGCGAAGACATTATTATCATATACGTGACATAAGAATTTCATAATATCTATAAATAACAAAGTTATTATCATTTGTTTATTGTAGATAATCTCACTTAAATCAAAGACATATTTTACAATCCATTCACTAATTCATTGATAGTATTCCATCCTGCTCATTCGCATTTTCTCTGTTGCACTTATGTTGTAGGTAACCCTAGACAATAAAATAAATCAAAAGAATAAGTGATGTAGTTACTTACTTTATTTAATTTTCTAAATTCTAATTTCTCCTTCATACTTCATCCGGGCTTAGGACCGCCCAAATTTACCTTTTTACAAGTAATTAAATACGTAGGCATATATTAAGAAAGCAAACAAATATCATGGGTGCATAGAGTTCCAACCAAGAACTTAGGGTCCCAAGCCAACCTCACCTGCAAGTGGTGCACCTGCCGATCAACGGACGAAGCTCTGGCAAACAAAATATCCCGATAAGCGGCAATAGGCTCGCCACCTATTGCGTGGGATCAAAACACTGGCGAAAAGTGGGCGTTTAATATGCCTCTGCCTACCCCTTCGGGGAAGCAGGCGTGAGTCTATGTATGTATGTATGTAAACAAATATCAAAATAAAAGAAGGTATTCTTTACTAAAAGAAAAGAGAAATTTTGGCGTATTTATGAAGTAAGTATCATCTGCTATTTACAAATATTATTTTATCATCATCATGTCAGCCTAGAGACGTCCACTGATGGACATAGGCCTCCCTCAAGGTTCTCCACACAGACCTATTTTGAGCTGCCGACATCAAATTATTATTTACATATGTAGGTATTATTTACTAAACTTACAAGTATTTCCATTGTCCTTCAAAATGTCCACCACCATTGTCAATACACAGACGGGCACGTTTTATTAAATTGTTTTTTAACGAGAGAAGTACGCTTCTGTCTTTTCACTTCGTCAGAAGCGTCCAATATGCGCTGTTTTAATTGTTCGACACTATCCGGCTCACTTTTGTACACCCACAAAAAGAAGTACATGAGCGTGAGGTCAGGTGAGCATGGAGGCCAAGCTACAGACCCGCCTCGACCGATCCACTGGCTTCCAAACTCTTCCCTGTACAAACGCACAGCTGCACTCGCGGTTTCTCCACTGAAAAAGTACGCACGAAACATAGCTACATACTCCCGTGATGTGAACTGATAAGCCATCGCGTCAGGCAAACGTAAACAAACAATTAACTGTTGATAACGATTTAGCACTGTTTGTCGCATCGGGGCGCGGCGCGGGGGCAGAGGAGCAAGGGGTGGAGAGCTTCAACGCGAGTTTGCCCGAATTTATCAATAGAGCAGTGCGGCGTAGGTACGCAAGCCAATAGAAAATTAGTATTCATAGTACTACTACAATTTAGTTATGAATTTACCAATTATTGCGTATTTTTGTGGACATTTTTGAGACAGTTTTGTTACTTAGTGTTTTTATTTTTTACCTACACAAATATGATCAGTGAAAGATACTTAGAGCGCCGTTAATTTTTTGTACTAATAAAAAAATTGTGGTGTACATATATAACCTACCTTTTAAATAAATAACATAAGTAATATGTATATTAAATTCTGCCTCCGTGGTCCAGACGATAGCGTATGCGACTGCTGATCGGAGGTCCCGGGTTTGATTCCCGGGTCGGGCAAAAGTGTTACTGGGTTTTCCGAATTCTCAATAGCAGCACGGAGTCTGGTGATGTGCCCGGTAACGGCAATAGGCCTATTACGTGGGACCTCAACATTCAGGGCGAAATGTGGGTGTAATATTACACCACTGCCCACCCCTTCGGTGATACAGGCGTAAGATTATAAAAAAAAGTATTTTTAATTGGAGATTAGAGAATAAGATGATCAGGCATATTGCCAAACTCAACTACTCGTCATGAAATCTAGGACGTTAGGATCGTCTAAAAATATAAACGACCTAGATAGGCTAAGGAATAAGAGGGCGAGCACGAAGGGAGAAAAAAAGGGGATAGAGACCCCGGCACTGTACCGAGAATGAGATGATGTGAGGCAGCCAAGGTCGTATTAAATCGGATTATGATTAGGTAAGCTTAGTAAGTACCTACCTATAACTAGCATTTAGTTTAGACCGTGGTACTGTAATATATGTTTTTTGATGCGCGCGTTGATACTTTAAATGCCATTCAGCTGAAAAGCATAGCGTTCTTTATGTCCAGAGTTGACATGTGTAAAAATACCATAATTAGAAGTATATCGGAGCGCCTGCTGCAGATTGCTACGTACCGACGATGGATGGCTATTGCAACCTAATCTGTTATAGGTTACTTTTATACATTTTATACTTTTTTCACTGCTCTTTTCTATTGTGTATCGACCTTTTATATGGAGCTTAGAGCCTGAAATAAGTCTAATTATTATTATTATAATAATATCAGACTACCGCGACAAGAAAGTGTAAATGGCCAACGTTTTTTCTGAATTCACCTAGATTTTGCAGATTTCTTTTCTAATCGTAGAAATTATTCGTTTCCTTGGAGTGAATTCGATGTAGCTGTTTATTTTTTTAAATATTTAATGCTGTCACAACCAAACAAACATAAGTGCAAATAAAGAAGAAAAACATCAATAACAGGTACACAAGATGTACAGGGTTAAGTCGTGGCGACAGTAGGACCCCGTTCAGCATAATACCAGACATGCTGGCATTGATTTTCTACGGGGCCCTGCTAGTTACCCACGAAGGTGTTAAACAGTAGGTACACTGACCAAATATAATCTATACTATAATAAAACTGTAGAGGTGAAAAAGTCTGTACATTAAAGATATTTTGACGAAAATTAGCTAAAAAATCTAGGAAAATGCTAAAAAGCAATACTTGATAATTTTTAGAATTTATGTCTGTCTGTCTGTCCGACGTCTTTCCCTATGTTGCTAAAGATCTCGAAAATTGCGAAATTGATTTCAATAAAACTTACACTAATGTACAAAGGATACTCAGACCTTTAAAATAGTATATGTTACATCACAATTGGTTGAGTGGTTTTCGGTGTACGGCCTGACCTCTCCTTTGTACGTAGTCCCAAACAAAACAGGGATCATCCAAAACTGGTTATATATGTGGTGCTATCTATGATCATTATAAGTTTGTTAGTGAAAGTAAAGTTAGTCTAAATAGGTACTTTTCTTTTATTTCGTTTTCGTGGGATTGGTGTCTTAGTTGTTTCTTTGGAATAATGAATGTGGATGTGTTTCTTTGATTTCTTTCGTTCGTTCGGGTTCTGTACTTATACAGGTGTCTCATTATTCCCAAATTCCAACACTTCACGTACGTGGGAATCCGTGGGTGGGAGACTGAGGCCTGAATTCAGCCGGGACAAACTTGAAACAGCTGGAATCGACCCCCGAACATGTTGCTTTTCACATGGTCAGTTATATGTGGCATGTTCACGAGTAGATAAGCGGTAAAAATAATTTACATGTTCTATATGAAAGTGGTAAAACAGTTAGATAATGTTGTGTATAAAGAAAGTCTCTAATGATATCCCTACTATCCCTACTTAATATTATAAATTCGAAAGTGTGTATGTATATATGTATGTACGTATGTTCCGTTTTCACGCTAAAACGGCTGAACCGATTTTGTTGAAATTTAATATAGAGATATATTGGACCATGGAGACGAACATAGGCTACTACAAGTTGCAAAAATGAAACTGGCAGGTATTGTAGGGCGGGTAGAAGTTTGTACAGCACAAATTTACCTCTGGGAAGTAAGAACGCATGCGCTAATATTTGAGTGCTGCGCATGTGCTATCGCATATCTGTCAGTACTGTCACAACATACATAATGTCATATTGTGCATGGTAATTAAAATGTTCGTTTAAATAAACTAATAAATTATACTTATATTGCGCTTAAACGGATGAAACGATTTGCCCTACCTACTAATATTATAAATGCGTAAATGTTTATACATATACTAGAGGACGCCAGCAGCTACGCCTGCATTTTTTTAAAATTTACCCGTTTTGGCCGATCCCGTGGGAATTTCGGGAAATCCCTTCTTAGTGCACCCCTACGGTCCCCAAGGAACATACATGCCAAATTTCAGCTTCCTGCGCCCAATAGTTTCGGCCGTAGCGTGTCTGTCAGTCAGTCAGTAACGCAAGGATTTTATATATTAAGATATGGACATGTATTAGAACATGGCTTTGACATTTGAAGGTGATGTTATTATGTACCTTTCGATAGATAATGTCATGTATACTGACCGAGTTATTTTGTGCCCTATAGAGTATCTGAAATCTTTAGAATAATCAGGAGTGCCTTCACACAACTTGCGACTGAAAGTAGATTTGTGTTACTCCGAATTTAACGCACGCGAAGCGGCGGGCAAAAGCTAGTGAAACATAAATATATATATTATAAACTTAAAATGCCTACGCATCAAAACAATAACATGGCGCATTAGCAGCGGGAGGCATGAGGCGAAGTCATACAAACACACCTGAACATCCAGAGTATCGGTATAAAACTAGAATTATAAGCACTTGTGCCTACTAAAGTTTTGTGGCTGTATCCCGAGAAATGAAGTTCAAGCAGTTTGGTCCTTTTTGAGATAAATTAAAATCATATTTTTTCATCATCAGCCCTTAACAGTCCACTCCTGGACTAGGCCTCTCCTTTGAAAGGAGGAATTGGCCTACTATACCACGCTGGTCAAACGGGTTGCTATAGGGTTTGTATCAAGTTTTCCTTCTCTTACAGCGCTGTTCTCTGAATAATATGCTCCCTCTGTCGGCTCTTACGAAACCCATGGGATCATATGGGTTGGTGACATTCCGTATTCTTAATCCGTCACCACACGGACAAATTGAAATAATAACAAAGGTAAAATTGGAGGATATCCAGTGCGAGAAAGCAGTTCTATTGTGGTGTTGAATGATTTGTACTTTTATTCATTTTAAGAAAATATGACGAAGAGAACATATAAATTATTTGTGCCTTTAACATGCCGCTAGTAGGTTCGAAAGGACACTGATAAGTCATGTAATGAATGTCATATTTTGGACATTCGCGAAAGTGAATGCGAATGCGAATATCTGCTGCCAACATTCGCGAATGCGAATTTTCAGTTTTGATCAAAATTGGCGCCATTTGTCTATAGTTTAATGATGGTGGCGGTCCCGTTTGAACGAAGTGCGTTCCGTTTGGTTTTTGTACCGAGAATAGCCGAGTTGATGCGAACGCTTGACTGAAGTGTCATTGTTGCCAGATGGGGATATTTAGCGCCATTGGGACTCTCTCTAGCTGGGCGGCGACAATATATTATCCGTTGGCTACAAGTAAGGCTATCTCGGGGCTACACGCGCGCTCCACCCAGGAGATTCGAGAAAAATATTCAGGCAACCCTGATTCCGCTCGCGCCGACTGGGTCGTTTCGGATTTTTCAAGAAACGAAATGAGACGGTTTGTAAAGGACGCAATACAGTTTCTAAAGAACCGTTTTGCTCCTACATACAAGCTAAATGTCCAAAAATTACATAGGTGCGATTTCCTATCAATTTATATACCTATATAAATTATTCACACATTTCACACATCCAAAATTGGAGGGCGAATATTGATCGTGAGTAATCGTAAATTTTCTACTAAAATAATTTAAAATATTGAAGATTTTCAAACTAAATAAACGGGCACATGAACTAAAACCAGTTCTTTTTTTAAGTACCACTCATAATCATGTATCAAAAATCGACTTTATCGTAATACACAATTTCATTTCTCAGCATTGTTGGCAAATTGTATGCAAAGGTACTGATTGAAAGAGTTATGAAAGTAACCGGCAGGAAAATATGGAATGTACAAGCGGGATTCCGAAAGGGTATGGGATGTACGGATCAGATTTTTTTCCTTACGAAGCATAGCCAAAAAGTTTTTGGCAAAAGGTCAAAAGGTCCATTGCGCATTCGTGGATTTGGAAAAGGCTTACGATAAAGTGATGAGGAATGAAATGTGGTCGGTGCTGTGAATGAAATCCCTTTACTCGTATGAGGATTCTAGAGCTTGTGTGAGGATAAATGGGGTATACACTGACTGGTTTACCATCGAGAAAGGTGTTAGACAAGGATGTGGAGCGTCGCCGTGGCTGTTTAACCTCTTCATGGACAGTTGTTTGCAAAATTTAAAACATAGTGACTGCGGACTAAGGATGAATGTGTTACTCGTCAAATGCCTCCTTTATGCTGATGATCAGAGGTAATACTTGCGTCTTCAGCGGAGAAGTTGCAGGAGATGGTAACAATCATGCATGGTGCATTAGAGAGAAAAGGAATGACAGTGAATGTAAGTAAAACGAAAGTAATGTTTTTTTTAAAGGAGGAATGCGTTACGGCTTGTAATATTTTGATCGATGGACAGCGAGTGGAACAAGTAAATGAGTTTGTTTACTTAGGTACGTTGTTTACGAGAGATGGTAAGAATGAAGAAGATATTGACAGAAGAGTTAATGCAGGTAATAGAGTGAATGGAGCTCTGAAGGCGTTTATGAACGTGTCCAAAAAGGCACGATTGGCTGTGCATAGAGGGGTGTTAGTGCCTACCCTTAAGTAGGTAGTGAAAGTTTGGTATGGCAGAAGAGAATTGAAAGTAGGATAAATGCTGTAGAAATGAGAGCACTGAGAAGTATGTGTGGTGATCTTTGACTGACAGAGTAAAGAATTGTGTGATAAGAGAGTGTTGTGGGGTAAAAGAAGCAGGAAGGCATGTTAAGATGGTTTGGGCACATGGAGAGAATGGATGACGAAACACTGACAAAGAAGATATATAAGTCAAGTGTGAATGGGACAGGACGAAGGTGAAGACCTAGGCGGACGTTCTCTGACCAGATTGGAGACATCCTAAAAAAGGACAGGTCAGAAGTATCCTAAACAGAAGAGCATGCATGAGAAACTTGATGGGAGTGAATGAAGCAAGACAGGTATCTCAGGATCGTTGCAAATGGCGTTCTGTAGTCTCTGCCTGCCCCTCCGGGAAACAGGCGTGAATCTATGTATGTATGTATGTATGTGCAATTAAATTGTTAAGCTTCATTGCCCAAAGTTAAATAAATAAATGATACCAAATGATAAAGAGAAGACTGATAATGTGATTACAAGGTTCAGTTACTTTTTCTTACATTAAAAAACACAAGAAATTAATGGATTTTGTGTTAATAACCAACTAAATATTACCCTCAAAAAATAATTATTTTATATTCGCAAAACATTCGCAGTAATTTTGCGAATGCGAATGCGAATATCCAAAAATATTCGAATATTCGCGAATGCGAATGCGAATATTCGTTACATCACTAACACTGATATATTATTGCGAGTGAAATTTAGGTATGTACCCATCATTATCCTGCAGTAAGACAATATTGTGAAAAACAAATAATTATGTAGCATGTATAGGCGCTTATTTTTTTCTGTCGAACGTCTTCCCGACCAACGTCGTCGTTGAGGAAGTCACCGCCCTGTTAGAGACCCCGCACACCGGCGATATTACGAACTACTACTCTTTCAAAGACTTTAAATTAAATTTTACTGGTGAGTTTTTCAGTTAAAATGTAAGTAGTGTTTCTGCTGCAAAATATTTTAATGTATTAAATCATTATATAGGCAGCGATAGCCTAGTGGAGATACCAACAGACTGCCATGCAGAGGGTATCGGGTTCGAATCCACGGCACACACCACTGACTTTTCGGAGTTATGTGCGTATTGAATTGTTAATTATCGCTTGTCCCGTGCCTCGGAGAGCACATTAAGCCCTCGGTTCCGGCTGACATGAAGATCTTTGACAGTCGTTATAGGGCGTCAGTACCTCTAAAATAAACTGACACTAGTCTAAGCCATAGAATATCGCTATCCCTTCGGGTTACGGTGATCAGGCAGGCAGTCGCTCCGTGGAAAAGCTAATATTCAGCCAAATCCAGTTAGACTAGAAAGCGGACCCCGGGTTGAAACTGGGATAACGCTTGGAGGATGATGATTCAATCATTATATCACGTAAATAAAAAATAATCGAAATAAAAAATAATCGAAATAAAAAATAATATTCACTTTTTGGTTCTAATTTGTTACTTTTTGGAAAGCTTGTTAAGTAGCAATTTTATTGATCTAAACAAAAAAATCGGTTTATATATCTCAAGATTTTAGAAATCGATTTCAAAATGCCGCCTCTATTAGGTACGGATTGAACTTGGTCTAGCGACCCCTCTGTCTGCGGTTAGAAGCCATTGATCGGTTTTGTGCAACTATCCTCAAACCTAAAGCAATTGTCAAATTATTGCCATGAGTCTGTAATTGCTGTCGTCAAGAGTATATAGAGGAAAACGAACACTGTATTCAGTTACTAAAATTGTTTCGTTCGTCATTGGTTCCTTTGTCACGTTTTTCCAAATCAACGTTTTCACAAAGAAGACATGTTCAGTTATTAATTTGCTACATAATGTAGTTAGCTATCGACGTACCGTAGTGTGATATTTAGGATGGAATTGCAAAAGCTTAAGGATTTTGTTTAAATACTTGTGCACATTATAATGCCTCATTACTTTTAATGACCCCTTTTATGATCTGTTTGTTTCAAGAATGCGTTCGCGACATCGCGGTTGCTAGAATATTCGAGTGTAGCAAACTAGCGACACGTTCTCCCACAAACATATAGTTAAGTGTTAGTTCAGATATTATAATGTTGTCGTCTCCCCGCAACCATTGCACAAGTGGTTAGTTGGTAGTAATACCTATACAACAATACTGTAATCACATCTTAACCCTAAACAGCATTTCATATGACCTTCCAACACATATCTTCAAATCCTGTATTAGTGACATCAAGACGTCATTCCCTTCAGTGGCAAATGACAAACTTCAACCACTCTCAACAGCAGTGTTTGGCAGAGACCAAATATAATTTAGTTACGATTAGACTAGGGTATGCCGACCAGTCAATTGCTATCTCAAAATCGCCGATTAATTATTGAGTTCGATAGCTACTGAACCGCCTTAACGCTAAACTGCATCAAATAATTTTATAGGTACGAATAGGTACAGAATTCGAGATTGCATTTGGCATTTCGCAGTTGGCTCCTGACGTCGTTATAGGGCGTCAGTACCTCTAAAATAAACTGACACTAGTTAGTCTAAGCCATAGAATATCGCTATCTCTTCGGGTTACGGAGGTTAGGCAGGCAGTCGCTCCGTGGAAAAGCTAATATTCAGCCAAATCCGGTTAGACTACAAAGCGGACCCCGGGTTGAAACTGGGATAACGCTTGGAGGATGATGATTCAATCATTATATCACGTAAATAAAAAATAATCGAAATAAAAAATACTATTCACTATTTGGCTCTAATTTGTTACTTTTTAGAAAGCTTGTTAACTAGCAATTTTATTGATCTAAACAAAAAAATCGGTTTAAATATCTCAAGATTTTAGAAATCGATTTCAAAATGCCGGCTCTATTACGGATAAAACTTTGTCTAGCGACCCCTTTGTCTGCGGTTAGAAGCCATTGATCGGTTCTGTGGAACTATCCTCAAACCTGAAACAATTGTCAAATTATTGCCATGAGTCTGTAATTGTTGTCGTCAATAGTATATAGAGGAAAACGAACACTGTATTCAGTTACTAAAATTGTTTCGTTCGTCATTGGTTCCTTTGTCACGTTTTTCCAAATCAACGTTTTCAGAAAGAAGACATGTTCAGTTATTAATTTGCTACATAATGTAGTTATCTACCTACGTACCGTAGTGTGATATTTAGGACGGAAGTACAAAAGCTTAAGAATTCTGTTTAAATACTTGTGCACATTATAATACCTCATTACTTTTAATGACCCCTTTTATGATCTGTTTGTTTCAAGAATGCGTTCGCGACATCGCGGTTGCTAGAATATTGCCTTATATCTATGGTTTAATTTCAGCTGTTGATTAGAATATTACTTAAAAGCATATCGAACTAGATACTTAGATAATGCTTTTCGTCTTCGAGTGCAGCACACTAGCGACACGTTCTCCCACAAACATATAGTTAAGTGTTAGTTCAGATATTATAATGTAGTCGTCTCCCCGCAACCATTGCACAAGTGTTTAGCTGGTAGTAATACCTATACAATAATACTGTAATCACATCTTAACCCTAAACAGCATTTCATATGGCCTTCCAACACATGTCTTCAAACCCTGTATGACGTCTTGATGTCACTCAAGACGTCATTCCCTTCAGTGGAAAATGACAAACTTCAACCACTCTCAACAGCAGTATTTGGCAGAGACCAAATATAATTTAGTTACGATTAGACTAGGGTATGCCGACCAGTCAATTGCTATCTCAAAATCGCCGATTAATTATTGAGTTCGATAGCTACTGAACCGCCTTAACGCTAAACTGCATCAAATAATTTTATAGGTACGAATAGGTACAGAATTCGAGATTGCATTTGGCATTTCGCAGTTGGCTCCTGTATTTCTGTTAGGGTATGGTGCAAGTTTCTGTAAACAAGTAGATGTCATCAATGCAAACCTGTTTGATATTGGAACCTTTTAAAACCTTTTAAAAAGGAATATGCTCGCTTCTTAAAAGAAGCGAGCATATTCCTTTTTAAAAGGTCGGCAAAGCACTTGTGATCCCTCGGACATTGCACGTATCTATAGATGGCGTTGATCACTAATGATTAGGATCCGCTTGATCATTTGTCTCCTTATACATAAAGAAGGTATATTTTGACTGTTCGGATGGGGTAGTGGTTTAAGCGGTTGGCTTGACGTTACGCACTGCACCAATAGGTAGTTGTAGCTTGGACCACACGGGAGGAACCTATTTGCGATAGAGAACGATTTTTTTGCACTTAGCACTTTGGAAGTTATTTTTGCCCGGCTGTAAAGTCTTGTTATACAGTACTTATTCCAATTGCATCATTTTTTTCTGTGTTTAGATTTTTATTAAATGCATGCATGGCGTCGCATGGATGTGCCTTTGCGTAGAGTTAACTTTTTGTATGACTGGTGGCTGTGGGTAACATAAATATAAACTGCTGGCATGTTGAATGCTGCAATAATGCTGATAGTTTTGTGAAGTCAAGTAAATGCATCAAAGCGGCTGACTGTCACTAGAAAAACCTATGCGAGACAATTTAACCTGAAATTCATGTAACAGATGGGTACTACTCTTTTGTGTCGCTATGTTAGTAGATGGTTGTGCTGACTCGATCAGCTTGATTATTCTATACTAAAATGGGCTATGTCGCCCTTTCCGCCCTATAATAGATTAAAACATAGTCAATACAGAAATACTTTAAAACAAAGTTTCTACCCTAAAGTTAAAATTTACGAAAAATATTTAGTAAAAAATGCTAACGTTATAAAGTAACCTTCATCATCATCATCAGCCTTTACGAGTCCACGCTGGACTAGGCCTCTCCTTTGAAAGGAGGAATTGGCCTACTATACCACGCTGGCCAAACGTGTTTGTATAGGGTTTGTATCAAGTTTTCCTTCTCTTACAGTGCTGTTCTCTGCATTACATGCTCCCTCTGTTGGCTCTTACGACACCCATGGGATGATATGGGGTGGTGACATTCCGTATTCTTAATCCGTCACCACATGGAAATAACCTTATAATAATAATAAAATGAAAGGTAAAAAAGTGTAGAATGTACGCATCTAAATTGAGAAAATAACTACTTTTTCTCTAAATAATCTTAAAATCTTTTACTTTACACCACACGCCAACTGCATCCCGATCCGGAATTCCGCTGCGAGGGCCCGCTATCTCCAAGTTGTCCTTTCCTATCCTGTCCGCAACTGCGCGCAATAAAGTTGCGGCGGCACACTTTTGAACCGGACGAGGCTTTTCATAAATACCGTACATACTTCGACTACATGTATTATATTTAGAACTATGTTGCTCTTTATTATATAGTGCAGTCGTGCTTTTACTTGATGCATAAGGTCAGATTTGTGCTGCTTATTAAATATCTTAGATATATAGAATTATGAAAGGCTTCGAAATGCTAATACTAATTTGAAGTGCAAGGAGTAATACTTCGCCCCAAATGCCTCTCGAAATGCACGCCATTGATTCCGCTATCTGCTATGTATAATTTTCACTTATTTTATGTTAAAGCCACTTATTTATTAATAACAATACGTAATGTTTAATTGCTAATTGCCCAACACAATGGCAGCCAGGAACCGTGTAGTGAGGAAGCACGGCATTTTCGCGCGTTGATCACTTCAATCCTGTGACTAATAGGATAATTTGTTTCGCAATGCAGGGGCCCGACCCTCCGGTATTGGTATGAATGATTAGGTGTATTGAAAAAAGGGATTGCGGACCAAATAGAACGTATGTATAGGTTTACGTGACGTTATTGATTTATGAACACGAAGGTTTACTGTAACGTTTTTTTTCTTGGAGAAATTTATTAATTAGCGTATTTTACTGGTTTAAGGTTAGGGAAACTTAAGAATCAGATCAGTTTAAATTAAGTTAGGTCTTTTCTATTAATAAGATATTAAGATCATGCTAAATGTTGTACATATTAAAAATATAGTCAAAAATGATTATTGAGTGGTAGAAACACACTGGTTACAGGATGAATGGGGCTGCTCAAACAGGATACTATCATATTTGCGAAATTTGGCAAGAAAAGACACCGAAGATCCAAGTCCTTCTTCTTTTCCTTTATCCTTGGTTGTATGCTCTAATGAGAGAGAGAATGATAAATATAACTGAGTCTCCTTCTTTCTTAGTTCTAGAATAAGCAACACGTAATGGCTGGTTGGTGCCTTAGCATCTGAGGACTAAGGCACGTCGCATATTATGATGTGATAAGTATTGACCATTGCAGCATAAAGCGCAGGCCACACCGCCAACTGACGGACGTAGCGGGCGAAGCGGACGACATCGTTTCACCTCTTTTCATACTTGGGTTCACACCGCCAACTAACACCCAAGTATGAAAAGAGGTGAAATGATGTCGTCCGCTTCGCCCGCTCCGTCCGTCAGTTGGCGGTGTGGCCTGCGCTTAACTCATCAAGCTCAATACGAGATCTAAAAAATACAATATTCGAAAAGGTAAAATAAAAAAAATATTCGATGTCGGCAGCAATCAACTAAAATGGCAATATTTTCACAAATATTTTTTCGTAGAATACGAATTTGCGTAATGTGTTCATTGAGATGAAAATAATAATAAAAATCTACCGGGAATACCTCAGCACAACTCAACCAAGTTGATTTTTGTGCAAATTCAGAACACCGTCCAATTTATTATTCAATCCTTTTTGATAATTTCTATCTTAGAAGAATCTTTAAGGTAGTCTGGTAAGCTTTACTTTAACTTGAAAATTCTTGAAGCATTTTGTAACTTTAAAATTACAAGGTGTTACAAATTTGCTTTGGTAAAATTGGAACTAACTGAATAAATAACATATTTTTCAATAAGTTTATTCAATGCTAGTCCATTAAGTTTCTGGAGACATTACCACTTCTTACAATTTGTATCTATCTAATAGTTGTGTAACGAATCACATAATTAAATATTTTAGAGGAAAAAATATATTTTATCCTTAAATTTGAAGCTTACATAAACAAGACGTACGCAGCTAGGTAATAAAATGTTGTGGTCCAGACACGGTCTAAGCTTAAGTACCAAGTATTTCAACCACAACTATTGATGGTACATAAATCATGTACCTGTAGATTAAACAGTTAACCAATATTGTCTTACGTACCTACTTTGTTATAAACAAGATTCCAAGAGCCTCTATTATTTCTGCAAATGGAGCAAGGCTTTACAACAAAGCCAAACATCATTTAATTTCGAAAAGTCCAATTGAACTATTGATCAATTTGCAAAATTTTCGTTATACCATTCTGATTCCTGGTTTGTTTTCTTGAATTTTGTCCATTAACTTAATTTTATTGTTATCTTTTATGGCTTAGCAGATAGGTTTAAAATGTATAACGATAATACGTGTTTAAAACGACTGAATGTCAGTTAAAACTTTTAAAATATTTTTGCGATAAGATCGCCCGTGTATCACTGGTATTTGCGAATTTATTTTAGTAATTGTAATCCTGTATTGCTGGTGTACAATAAAGTATTTTCTATCTATTAATCTATGTTTGTAAGTACATCTAAATACAAGTAAAAAAGAAGTGATATAGGTTTTCATTTAATCTAAAATTATATTCTCGTTGCATGAATTCACGTAACTCGCAGGTACTCGCGTATTATGGAGGACGTGCTTATATACGGAGTTTTTATAACGCAGTTTTGTTATTGCTTTTCTTATATTGTTTTCATTTACTACATTTTCTTATGACACACATAAGCCAATTTTGGTATGTTATTGCAACATGAATTTCATAAAATGATACTTGAGGTATTTTAGGTAAAATAGCAATCTATACTAATAATATAAATGTTACAGTGTTGGTTCTCTGTTTTTCATGTAACGCTGCGATGTTACGGTATGATTTTTGTGTTGAGATAGTCAGCAGGTTGGAGAATGGCATAGTTTACTGCGATAACCGAGGTATGGAGTCCATTGGTCTGTAGCCATTTATGGATGAAGAAACCTGATTCTACATCCATAAATGGCATGCTTATCTTATATATGCCAATTATGATATACATGACCTGTCATGCTTATCATAAAAAAGGCAAAATTTTAACTTGTAGGTTGACGCAAAGGTGAGTCTTTTCGGCGCGCAAAATGTATTTGACATGACATGACAGAATAATAAAGACTTGCACAATAAAATACCTAGTGAAACTGTCTAATAGTTCTAAAACCCAATATACACACATCAACCTGTAGTACTTCCGCTTTGCATCAAATAAATACTAATGATTCCCCGCTAAAATCAAACGAACCTTCTCCAACACCTCATAATATATTAAAAAATAAGCTTGTCATTTTTAGTGATGAATTAGGTAAAGGATTAGGCCAATTGTTGTCAGACAGCTGTAAGGGCTACTCAGTTATAAATTATTGTATGCCGGAACTATCATATCTTGAAATTATGAATAAAATCTCTTATCTTGATTACAACCAGGATATTACAGTATTGATATTAATTGGAAATAGAGGTTGTGTAAACAAGAAAGCTATCAGACAAGTATACAGCACTCTCTCAACCTTAAATGTTAAACATATACTAATGTTCACATTCCCCTACTCACACAGTTTGCCACAAGAGGAAAATAACTATAGACATAAAATAAATACTTTGTTACATTCTTTGCAATATTATAATGATAAATTTCATTTGATTGACACTAACTGTCTTGTTAGTAAACAATTTTATTTGACAAAAGGTAACTACTACCTTTCTAGTTTTTATACCAGACAAATAGCTATGTCGCTATCTTATTATTTAGATACATTAGCCAAGAATCTGGCTAGTAAACATACTACATTGATAACTATTTCTAGTAGTAATTTAAACTAAACCAAGAGACAATGGAGACAACCTCTTGCAAGGAATTTAATGTAGTTGATAATGTAAATAGACTTAGTATTCAAACATTGAACCCTACCAAAGGAAATAGTAATAATAAAACACTTCTTAATATTGTGCATCAAAATATCCAGGGCTTAATAAGTAAAGAATTAGAGGTGGAGTTATTTACGAATAGTAATAATATTGATATTTTATGTTTAACAGAACATTGGTTGCAGAATCACCAGCTCATATTTAATTTTAATAAACACCTGTTAGCAAGCTCATTCTGTAGAGTCAATATGATACATGGAGGCTCCTTAATATTAATAAACAAGTAAATTATTTAAAGAAAAAAGGATATTGTGAACCTCTCTGTTGAACGGGTTATAGAACTTTCTTGCATTGAGTTTGAGCAATATATTGTAATCAGTGTATACAGACCCCCCTGTGCTCAATATGATAATTTTGAAAGAATTTAAGAGGAGGTTTTATTTAAGAGCTCCCACTCTAATAAAACAATTGTAGTCTGTGGAGACTTTAACATCAATATATTGGAAAAGTCATGTTGTACCAATAAATTAATAACAATATTTAAATCATTTAATTTGTACCATATTTTCACGGAACCAACTAGAATAACTAGCTCATCTGCCACTTGTATTGATAATATTTTTTGTAACCAAAAACCAATGCAAAAGAAAGTTATTAATGCGTTAAGCTCTGACCACTGTGGACAGTTAGTCAGCTTTCCTAGAAAAAATAAACCTAATAAAATAAATATTAACTTTGTTCCAATCACTACAAGCCGTCTTGAATATTTTAAAAGTAGTTTAGAGTCTAAATTACCAAAGTTGCCATTTCACAACAACCCTAACCAGCTATATAATTCACTGCATAACTTAATTAATACTGAATTTAGTAAAACATTTACTCCTAAAACAGCATCAGTCAGTGACCGCTTCACATTTAGTGAATGGGCTACACCAGGAATTTACAAGAGTAGAATTAAATTATTTCAATTATATAATGACCGAAACTAAAATAGCAGTGAAGTGTTCAAAGAATATGTCAAAAATTATTAAAAAAAATTCAAACAAACTTGTTCAATTGCAAAATCTAATTTCATAAAAAATAAAATTAAAATGTCCAACAATAAAATTAAAACAACTTGGAACATTATCAATAGTGAAACTGGCAGAGTCACAGTACGTAGTCGAGACTTCCATTTAAAAATAAATGATGGAGATATTAAAGCTGATCTAGAGGTAGCAAAAGAGTCTGAAAATTTCTTTACTAATATACCTCTCATAACAACTAAAACTCTTAAGTCATCTCCCACTGATGCCGAAAATATTATTAAACAATGTGTACCTGAGTGTGGCGCACCTTTTGATTTCACTTTTGTCAAAGATAGAGACATTATGAGCGCTTTTAAAACATTAGATCTTAAAAATACCATGGATCTATGGGGTCTTTCTGTCAAGACAATTTCGTCAGTAATCAGTACTATTACACCCCACTTGGCAAGGGTGTTCAATTGTTGCGTTGCTCACGGTTAATTTCCTGATTTGATGAAGCATAGTAAAGTGATACCTCTATTCAAATCTGGTAGTACTTTAGATCCAACAAATTTTCGGCCTATTTCAGTGCTACCTACCATGAGTAAAATATTCGAAAAGTTAATTTTAAAGCAGTTGTTGGCACACTTTAATAAATACGATATGTTGCATAACAAGCAATTTGGTTTTACTAAAGGTAGCTCTACTATCGACGCAGCAGTAGAATTATTGAAAACCATATTTGGAGCTTGGGAGGATTCACAAGATGCTTTAGGCATTTTTTGCGACTTGTCTAAAGCTTTTGACTGTGTTAATCATAACATTCTTATCAGGAAATTACATCATTATGGAATCAGAGGAAAGCCCCTTGAGCTCCTTAGTTCTTATTTAAGGGACAGAATTCAGAAAGTAGACATCAATGGTAAGAGATCACCCGGATCTGCATTATGCATGGGCGTCCCGCAAGGTTCAATTCTGGGCCCATTTCTCTTCCTTATTTACATTAATGACTTACCCTACTTCATAGGAGATAATCATGATGTAGTTTTATTTGCAGATGATACATCCTTAATATTTAAAATGAAAAGGCATTTATTAAATTTTAATCATATTAATACTGCACTTGCAAAGGTTGTACGCTGGTTCAACGCAAATAATCTTCTTCTTAACGAGAAAAAAACGAAATGTCTAAAGTTTTCAACACCTAATGTTGGACACGTTAGAACCAACGTCCAACTGAATGGCGCAGAATTGGACCTTGTTGAGTCAACTGTGTTTTTAGGTATTACTATAGATTCTAAATTGCAATGGAGCCCACACATTGAAAAGCTGTCGGGCAGGCTTAGTTCAGCGGCTTATGCTGTTAAAAAGATTAGGCATTTCACTGATGTAGATACGGCTAGGATAGTTTATTTTAGTTACTTCCATAGCATTATGTCATACGGAATTCTTCTCTGGGGAACAGCTGCGGACATTAGTACCATCTTTGTCTTACAAAAGAGAGCCATTCGTGCTATTTACAATCTCGGTCCTAGAGTGTCCCTCAGAGAAAAATTCAAAGAAATGAATGTTCTGACCGTAGCATCTCAGTATATTTTTGAGAACTTAAAGTATGTTTATAAAAATATTACATATTTTCAAAAGAAATGTGACAATCATTCTGTAAACACCAGGAACAAACACAATCTTGTCTTGCATGTAACTCGTCTTCACAGAATCAGCCATTCGTTTATGGGGCAATGTATACGTTTCTACAATAAACTTCCCATCGATATAAGAAATCTACCTTACAACAGGTTCAAAAGCATTGTAAAAGCTAAATTATGTAAACATGGATATTTCACAATTTTAGATTATATGAATGATAAAAACGCATGGGATTGATCAGCTCAATGTACAAACTGTACATATTATGAACTTATATTATTTATAGATTAATTAATTTGACTCTGGACATTATACATCCAGTTACATTATTATACAGTTCGTTATTTTTTTCCCATCATAATACTTATATTATTTATAGATTAATTAATTTGACTCTGGACATTATACATCCAGTATATATTATTATATAGTTGTATTTTTTGGCATTATTATTATTTGACATTTAATTACTTTTATTATTTTATATGACTATGTTAATTTTGTTATCATGCTGAATTTGATTTGAACATGACATTCAAATTTAATCTTATTTACAGTATTTTGCTTTTAACCCAGCTGTATTTATGCTTTTGCTTCATAATGCCATTATTATGGATATTTTACTTTATTATGTTATAAGTAAATATTATTAAATTCGTTCAGATTATGGTATTGACAGTAGAATTATTATTATTGTTATATTATAAGATCGTGTTGACGTTCCTAAAGATAAGTTAAGATTGTCAATATGTGAGCACCATGTAGTCGCTTTCTTTTCTTTTCAATTTTTTATTATTATTGTCATGCAGTTCTGGGTCGTCATGCTCACTTAAAAGTCTTGCTTATGGTGGCGTTGTGGGTCGGGTGATTTGGTTCCCTAAAAAATGGTTGAGCTAAGCTATGGCTGAGTCACAGGTCATACTCGTGAACGGGTGCCATCTGCCGGGACTGGTCGGCTCTGAACTGCTGTCGAAATTCTGTCAAAGGATAACTATATTGGAGTTTATAGTCGTCTCACATTGAACTCACATATTTACTGGACTTTAAAAGAGACTATGACCTCTGAGTTTGTTTCGGATGTTTCTTCTCAGGGCAGTCAGTTAGGAAACACCGGCCTCATCTAGTTTATTTTTTTTTAAAGTATGACTTTGTATAAGTGTTTGTAATGAACCTATGAACAAATAAATGATTTGACTTTGACTTTGACAAGGAAGAATCCAAAAATGGCAAACAGAACTGTGGGACGATATATCGAATGGAAATTACGATGATGAAATATTCAGGATTGTACTCATAATTGGGTATTACAAAATAGGTAAACACATTCGCAAAATCTGTACTGAGCTAAGGCAATTAAATTGAGAACAACACGGACATGCCAGGATAAGCTATTGTCAAAATATTTGTATTCTACTCAGAGTAAAATAGATAAACACGTCTATATTTCAAGAGTTAAAACAAACTTCTAAAGGATTAATTTGGTGTGTCTTACAAACAACTTCAGAAATAATACCTGTGCCCTCCAGTAAACATGTTTCTGTTCTTTTCATAAAGAAGATTGAAATGGCTTGGTCAACTTTTCTGTGGGTAGTAATTAAGGCCAACCTACGTAATTGGGGAAACAAGGGCTTTGTTTACGAAGTCAAGCGTCCGCCGAATCACAGTTTTCTTCCCGAAAATGTTATATAATATAATAGGCACTGACTTTCTGCTATTGCTTTACCTTTTCCTTAAATACAACAATAAAGACACGTGTCTTTATCAACGGTGTTTTTTTATGTTGGGTCATCGAGTACCTGTGTACCTATCTACGTCAAATGTTTGGGATACATTCAAGAATCTGTTGACTACTGGAACTAAGGCACTACATAAATTTTATTGTACCCTAAAGTAAGTTTGATTGATTAAACTATTACCTTAATAAAATTAAATAGTTTTCTTGCAAATTCGAATACAATGCATTATTACTATTTTTTATTTATGAAGTAATCATATAATTACTTTTAAATATTATGAACAGCTTTGCAGGAGTGATTTTAAAGTAAAATATTGATAAGCTTCAGCTTTTCAGAGCGTTACAAGTCATACTGCGGATGGATGAAAGTACGAACGGACATTCATATGGATTCCTTTAAATTAATGACGAAACTTCCAGTGGCCAATTATCGAATAGGTACGGATGTTATATAAAACTCTACAACAAAAATTATGTCTATTAGACAAATATTTCCGGATTACACTTTGATGTACACGTAACAAGGTTTTTACAGCTGTATAAACATTTAATCAGACAAAAGCATCTACAGAATGTGAAGTCAATGGTCAGGGATTATTTGCCAGTCCATTGGTAACTTCGATAATAATATAATCATTCTACTCTTAGGTACACCTTATAAAAACTAGAATTGCATGTGCAACCGGGAAGTGGCTGTGTAAATAATGACCAATTTGCAGCCAGCAATAATCGTGCAATTATTTTGTAATCATTGCAATCGCAATTTCTACGAATACAGTCAGATATGTAACACTGCCTTTGAAGATCAATTTTTACTCGTATTCCGTCACGATAATAAACAATAATCAAGTCAAGCGACATTTTATTACAAGGGTAACTCTAATTTATTACGATATTTCAAGTCTAGGTCTGTTTCAAGTAGGTATGTCACATACTGAAGTTTATTACAAGGAAAACATACGTACATAAAATTGTTGACCTAGTTTAACTGTAGAGTAGAAGGAATAACATTTGTTTATCTGCCGGTATGGCTGTTTTATCTTTGTGGAGTCTTTTAATTGAGTTGCGTTAGAAAACCTATGAGTACTAGAGCCTTGCTGGGTTACCCCTGCAGAATTTATGAAGAGGCTCGTCTGAGGCAGTAATTCCTACACCCAAAATACTGATGTAACGTAGCGTAATTCATACTATTACGCTTCTTTGTGAAATTCGTGATGACAGTTTTGAAAGAGAGCACCACACCGCTTATTCCTCTTCTCGTGTAGAATAATGGGGACTAGAGCATCTGCATCCTTATTAAAGAACAGCATGCAACTCCTTGAATGTTTCTCTTGCAACACCATCATCAACTAAGTGTGGTTTTGCACTTCCCACTATCTTGAGCGTCCTCGAAACCTAATCGATTGAACTGCAATTTATCCCTTTGACGCTAAGCCGGGCAGACGAATCGCCTGATGGTAAGCAATTACCGCCGCCCATGGACACAAGCAACACCATAGGAGTCACAAATACGTTGCCGCCCCGTGGGGTTGGGAAAAGGGATAGGATGAGGAGTGCGATGAGGGAGAAGGAATAGGAGATGGGGCTAACCACCAGAACAATTCCCGAACGGAGGCAGCGTAGTTAGATATTTTAACCCACATATCACGCTGGGAGTCAGATGTACCGGTTAGGTGACATTATTTCAGTTTATCTGCTATGCTACCGACACGTAGACTGCTGCGGAAGCGAGAGTTCTGAAGGGTCCTACGCATGATTCTGCAAATCCATCTTATTCAGGTATTCATTTCTGTGACGCAGACTGTGCTCATATTGCTCAAGCATTGTTACCTGGATATTTAATATAGCACAAGCAATGGTTTCTGAACACAACCACTTAATAAAAAGGTCTACCGCCTTTCCTCGAAATCACTATAAATCCACTGCCTCCTCTGCCAGCCTGCAATAAAAACAGACAAAATAAAACGTTTACACATTGATTCCTTCAAAATACTCAAAAAGAAATAAAGACGATTTCTTTCAAATAAACTAACCTAACTAAAACTTATGAAATATGTATTACTTACATAGGTTTAAAATTAACGTTATTTCTACAGAATGGATAAGTTTTATTGAACCTTAAATATTTTCACTGCCCACAATATTTTCAGTTTTCATTTACATTTAGTACATTGCCTTGAAAAGTTTGTAGACTGTATCCTAACAATATCAATATAATACGCAATTAAATTCATAGTATATCGTAGTTTTCATAGTTCATAGTTCTATACAACTTTCCAACTTTAAATAAATAAAATCCGTAATCAGATTAATGAAATTGGTTCTCAATGTTTGTAGAGAGTCAGAGAACTGTAGAGAGAGCTATTTTCGGAGTTCCCCGGTGAGGTAAACAATGACTCCTCATTTCTTTATGATAACCAAAGTCATCGACATAACTCTTTGAACAGTCGAGCTCAAGCGGCAGTGGACAGGGCACCTAGTTCGGAAAATCGATGGGCGTTGGAGCAGAAAGGTAGAGTGGCGGCTACGCAACTAAAATTGTAGCAGAAGTCAATCTTGCACGGTGCAGGTGTGGCCAATGTTCAGCAGCGGCCGTCTTTTTGCTGAGATTATGATGATATACTTTTTCTGAAATTGTTTGATTCATCATCGTGACCTTGCGTTACTGACTGACTGACAGACAAGCTACAGCCAATACTACTAAACGAAAGAAGCTGTAATTTGGCATGCATATTTTTAAGGACCCTAGGGGTGCACTAAGAAAGGATTTGGTAAGATTCTCACGGGATCGGGGAGCAAATGAGAAATTTAAAAAAAAGTGCGAGCGTAGCTGCCGGCATCCTCTAGTCTAGTGTAAGTAAAAACATGCAAATATTTGCAAATAGCTGGTAATTAAAACATTCGCCAATAAAACAGCTCGTATGCGATCTTTTTTCAAGCCACAAAGACCCTTCACACTAAAACCGGTTCAACAACCCAAGACTATCACGTTCCAAGCTCGAACAGTTAAACGCGAGCGAGGGTTAACCCCTTCGCGCCGTGAGCAAACCCACACGCCCCGTAATTTAATTTTCATAGAGTATTTCTCAACTCTCACGTCGGGCGGACGGTGACAGGTTATTTACATTTCACACAGCTCTTGCGTTGAGTATTCAAATTAATTATTTGATGAATAGATAAGATTACTCAACGTTTCTGAATTTATGATACTACATAAAAATAGCAGATAAGTGTGTGTGTCACAGTGGAGACACTAACAGACTGCCACGCAGAGGATCTTTGGTTCAAAGCCACAGCAAGCACCGCCTGAATTGTTAATAATCGGAACAGTTTTTTTATAGAATATCATCGGAGTAAAACACGGGTAAGTTGTTTGAAAATTCGATGGTTTCAAAATTATGACACCACGAGCAAAATCTAATTTGAATATAGGTACATGTAGATCCTATGTCCTTCTAGTTTCAATCTTTTTATTTACGTTGGCGAATATCCATTGAACGGTTTTAAATACAGTTTTAAAGAAAATGTTATTTTCTTTAAAAATATCTCAAGCTGCTCAGGTTTACATAATTGTTTAAAAATGTTTTGTAAAATGTAGTTGTGTTAAAAATGAAAATACATTACCATTAGACATTAAAGACTACTTATATAATGACTACATGTTCATACCACAAAGAATGTCCTGGGTTTAAAATCGAACCCATGACAACCGACTTAGCAGCAAGGGTACTAACGACTAGACCAACAGTAAAAAATATGATATATTTAGCACATACGCACTTGCGCTTTAAGAAATTTCTACGAATGAAGCTTTAAAAGCTAACATTTCACCCGTACGAAATAATTAATTCAAGGAATTCTATTTCTACTCGTTGTTTCGTTTCGGCAGTTTGTATTAATTTAATATTGTATCTTTTGTTTATTTTATTTATAGAAATATGTATGTCGCAGACAAATTGTTTAATACCACATTTAATGCGTCGTCTAATAAGCTACCGTCAGTATAATAAGCCGCGGCAAATCGTTAAAATCATACGGTAAACTTAACCGTCCAATTATTTTATTTTCTTTTATTTTGAATGCAGCATCATAAAAAAATCTACGTTCATATGTCAAAGGGTCGCAATCATAATAATTCATCAAGTCGCTAATTTGCCTTCGGCATATTAAAAAACGGTGTTTTGAACCATTTGTAAAAAGCCCAATCATACATATTGCCTACGACATGTAATGTATATAGCGATAAAGATATACGGATTACTTAATCTATCATCAATATCTGTATACATATATATCTTTCGATACTCACTGACATGCAACACACAGCCGAAACGAGTGGGCGTAAAAAACTGAAATTTGGCATACTATGTTCTTGGGGAGTGGGTTTTTTGTAAATTCCCCCTAAGGGAATAAAAAGGGAGCCGCGAATTCTTTTTTGCTGTCTAAACACGCTAGTAACTCAATACAAGTAGACAAAAGACTGACGCATCCTATCTCGCATCGTTGTCCCCTAGCTCGATATTACTGCCACGCACAAGGAGATAGTGATCGACAGTGGGATGTACCAATGTAAGAAGCGAGAGAGATTTGATTGCTACGTCCTAGACCGTAATTAAACAAAAGGACCTACGGCACTCTAGTCCTTTATTTTTAAGAAAAAGGCTTGGTTGTCTTTCTTCGAATTTAATATATTTTTCTTAAATTCCTTTAGAGCAAATAAAAGAACTAGTAAAATCTAGTATACAAAGCTTCAGTATGTATTTTCGTTTATAACATATTTTCGTTTGTGTTAGTTTAATACGCGATCCTGCCTTTTCGCCGAATATTGTTAGGCCGATTATCACTTGCCAACCAACGTTTCGCTATTTTTCACTTTGACGACTAACGATTGTCAAATTTTTGTATGGCAACGTTTCATTTGGTAGAATTATTGTTATGCTAATTATTTTAATGACAAAAAACATTTGGGGCATTTATCTTTTGTCAAATTATTAGGCCAGACAACTTTTAGATGAATGATGTATTTTTAAGTGATGTTTCGGGAAGTTCAGGTGAAATGGAAAGAAATCGGTTAGGGTAGGTTAGTATGCTGATAAACAATGCACGTCAACTGAAACAATGGCTGGTTAGGTTAGGTTAGAACTGCGACCACAACGCACGAGCCGAACGAGCGAAGCGAGCGTGCCGCGCCAGCGGCCGGCGAAGTGCCAAAACCAAATTGCTTTTATTTCACTACACAGGGCATTTAAATATGCTACATCGGTTAGGTTCGAACTGCGACAATAAAAGGAAGACCAAACGTAAAGTTGGCAACTGTGAGGTTGGGAAATAAAACAAAATTATATCACAAGTTGGCAAATGATTATTCTGCGAAATAATATTCTGCGAAACGTTAGTTGGCAAGTGATAATCGGCTGAACAATTTTCGGCGAAAAGGCAGAGATCCGTTTAATACAGATATAAATGTGGTATTTTCCTTATATATAAATATTCCATCAGTCGCCTCGTATAGCACCCAGGAGATGCGTTTAAGGTAGTTTATTGTGATGGAGACCACATCTTACTTGTGCAATTTATGCCTCTCTACTTGTATTTATATCCCACGACTATTGCAGGATGCCAGAGAGTTTGCACTGGCTACATTTTGAAAATAAGTAAATAATTTGCATTCGGTTCTTGTGCATTATTTAAATAAATTTAAATAAATAATATCCAAAGTAGGAATAAACATTCAAATTGTCTTATAAAATATTTGTCTCATTTCTTGTTTTTTAAGGGTCTTTTGCTATAACCGAAATGTTAGTCTGATTTATTTCAAATATCAAAACCATATTATAATATAGGTAATAATTGAGCCACTAAAGAAAGAGTTCGCCGTTTAACAACTTACAATGAATACGCACGTAACTTCCAAAATGCGAGGCTCCCTGACTATCTATATCCCATAAAACAATACTTGTCAAAAATACCATGTCTCGCGACCGTAAAAAGTTGTAAGATCCTTGTAATATCAAGTCGGTTAATTAAAAATCTTTAATGTTTTAAATACAGCTAGCTATACGCATTTTCAATTAAAGTTGCCAAAGACGTGATCACGTAATAAATAAAACTAGTCACCACATGTTATTATCTTCACAATCGCTCATCGAATAAACAAATCACGTTACAATATCTGGTCAGTTCATTTAGTCTGGGTCCAACCACGATTCTCCAGCATGCACCCTACATTTCTCCATTCAATTTCTGATAAACTAACTGATGTGTAATTTTCCGACGTATCGAAGCCTCATCGAAGGCTGTCACGCCGTCTTCAGCTGATCCATTACTTAGGCGTATCGCACAGTGAAACGTAATCAATGTTTTCTGGGGTTCGTGTGAAATTAAAAGAGTAAAAAGAAAAACTTTGATAAGCACAATGTTTATTCTGGACTAGTGGAGTGTGATATATTATTTTACTTCATTTTATTGTCATGTGGAAGTTCCTAACATTTTCATCGGGTCATTATTAATACCGTCATATAATACGCCGTTACCGGTATTAATAATGATATGGTAATTTAAGAGGATAATTTGACTGAAACTTCAGGGTGAAATGCTAAAATCTAAGTGTAAAGGATAGCATGTATAAACTTGATAAATGTTGTACGCATAGTTATCAAATGTCCATACAGCCTTTTTCAGTCCACTGTTAGACAAAGGCCTCTGTTAATTTGACTTTTTTGACTGCACGGTTGGCGTAGTGGTTTAAGCAGTCATCTTGCCGCTTGACACTGCGCCGAGTGTTGTGGGTTCGATCCCCACACCAGACAACACTTTATGTGATTCATAAATTGTTGTTTCGGGTCTGGGTGTTCATTGTGTCGGTTAGTTGTATGTTTGTAAAGTCTCCCGCGACACAGGATTTAGTCCTAGTGCGGGAGTTGTCTTTAAAAAAAAAAGCCTTGCCATTGCATTGTGAGTCAATAGGATGATTTGGTGTACTATAGACTGGCCAGACGGGTTGGTATAGGGTTCGATGTCGAGTTCTCCGTCTCTTGCTTCGTGTATTTGGTTGAGTCACCTCTTACGACAGTCACGAAATAAAACAGATACTGACACTTTTTATCTCAAATCTTTCACCACATCGCGAGCTAAAATGTTATGAAAACGTAAACATAACTTGAAGTTTTGAATGTAAGAAGAGAATTCAGCGAAAATTATCAATATTTTGACGGTTCAGTTAGTGGGAATACATGTCATAATTATTTCACGTCAGAACGATCGCATCGCATGTTAGTTTGCCAGTGTAACAACAATTGGTTGTATTAACACTTGACGATATTTAACGTTTTTAACACGCTTTTATTAGGTCGACATGTATGTAACTAACTATGTAATGGAATCTAAGGTAACTAAATTAACCATCTTCCAAAGATCGTGGCGTACTGAAAATCGGCAGCTGTATGTAGTTCTGATGACAGTATAAGGATATGGTACTGTCAAACTGATCTGATGATGGAGTCGGAAGATATGAACTGGAACTTCATGATGGAAAATCGTATTACATAGCTGTTTTGGATTTTATAGAAAAGTCTTGTAATGAACTTTGACCACGTTTAGGTTTCAAGGTCTGATGATGAAGCCGGAAGATAGGCACTGGTATTCGATGATGGAATATCGTATCATAGTAGTGTTTGCACTTGTGAGAACGGCCACGTAATGACTTTTGAACACGATCAGGTTTCAAGGTTATAACAAACCAATTATGCATATATTGTAGACCACGCAGTGGTGTACTTAGGGTCCCGTACTTTTGCGGCTGGACAGGCGTATGTGGCCCTAAGTTGAGTTAAATCACTTAGAGGTCTCCAGATTGAAGAGCTAGATTGTTCTAAGCTGACAGATAAAACACCATGCAATACAGACGCACAGGCGGAGATGGATAGGATGCGGGCTCATTCGCCTACTTAAAATAAATGTATAAATGTTAAACATAATTATTTCATTATCAAAGACCAAAAAGTATAAAATAAATTAATAGTTTAAAAACACTAGCAAAACACGCTTTTATAAATGCACCTAAAAACAAATTATGAATCGTTCAAGTTGTCTCTATTTCTGGGCTGAAGTGTAAACTATGTGCTTTTAATTATAACAGTTGATTTTAAAAGCGTAGGGCGCTGGAACAGGAAATACTTTATTGTTAACAAATACTAATACTACCGTCCTGGCGGAAGCTGCATGAGGTCGCACAAGAGCACAACATTTATGTCGCCAAAGAGTTACCTAAGGGAACCAAAGATAACTCGACCACGAACAAGAACGCTACATTTTACCACTATCTTTTACGACGGATTACCCTTATGTACTTAATTTCTTGAAAGAAGAGGCGTTAACATTGTTGGTGAATGTCGTTTCCCTCGCTGCTGGCGCATTTTTTGTCTGAGTTCGACAAACTGGTACTTTGAACAGACTGTTTAATGTAGAGCCACCTACTAGTCGTGCTGCAACTCCAGTTAGAGCGGCAATCTGTGTAATCCCGTAACATCTGTTCGCTTGATTTTTGAACAAGGTAAACAAGAACGTCTTTCCAGTTCCAGCGCCCCGCGCTTTTACAATCAAATATTATAATTAAAAGCACATAGTTTATACTTCAGCCCATAAATAGAGACAACTTGAACGATCCGTAATGTAGTTTTTTTGTTTTTACGTGCATTTATAAAAGCGTGTTTTTCTAGAGTTTTTAAACTACCTATTTATTTCGTTGTTACGTTACGTCACGAGAAACTGCCTTAGAAGTAATATAAGATGATAAATAGTTCGTTAATCGTTTTAAGAACTCTTGAATACATAAATATCAATAAAAATCATATAAGCAATCATTAATCAAGTTATTATATGACAAATGAATCATAATGAATAATGTTACCATATTATATTATGGTGATGTTATTTTCATTTACGTAAATACAAAGTTTTATACATTCTTGAAATTCTTAATAACAGATTCTGTTCAGAGAAAAGGTAACACTGGACTCCAAGGCGTAAGTCTTCGATTTGTCGGGATAACGAGAAGACAACTGTGACGACAAGGATACTATTAAAATCGATATCTGAGAAAGTTCACAATGTCATTATCTCGTTAATTTCCATAAAATCTTGTATTAATAGGTATCTTAGAAATATAAACTGTAGTTTTATTATAGGTACTTCTGGACATTGCGAGAGTTGGATTTACAATGGCATCACCAATATAAACTTATGTGATACTTACGTGTTAACAATTTTGAAGTTATCGAAATGAAAGAGGTGTTCACCGAACTGAAATAAGCACTTTAAAAAATTTCGAATTGCCATTTTATTGGTCATATCATCTTATTATGGAGCTTGTTTTAATGTATAATATATTTATAATACTCCTGCGGTATTTGGAATATTATAAAAATTAGACATCTTTCACCGAATTAACTGTTCTGGTCTACTAAGAGCAAGATTAAACTGCTTATTTTATCTGCCCATGCATAACGAAAATGCTACCCCTTAAATCGAGCGCGCCTTAAATGTGCGGTAAGCCTTAGACGGGTAGAGTTTCTTCCATGAAGCCTTATGTAGACCCCTATTCTTGCCAAGTACAAGTCTGCCCAAATTTATAGGAACTAGTAAGTCTAGTTATAGGATAAGTCTACGTCTAATTACTTTGCTTGATACGATGCTCGCGGAAGCCTAAGCTGCTTGTTCTGTTATGTACAATATATGTAGGTATGTATAAGACTGCTGTTTTTATTTTCGGCCTTAGAGCTATTTTTACTTAACTAACATCGTACATATTAAACGTAAAATAACGAATCTATGGCGTTTCATTAGTTGCACCCAGAATAACTTGTTGAACATCGAAACAATTATCTAGAGATAAATTAATAAAAGTAAAGATAATATATTCAAACGATTGCTGACGACCATTGTTGAAAGAAAGATTAATCAAACATATCTGAGTTGGTCTGTAGTTTTAATATAAAAAATCTCGTCCTGTGGCGAAATTTTGCGGGGAAAGAATAGCTGGCATTACCGCCGCTCGTGTAGACGACATTTAGTCAATACTGAGTATATTACAGTCTGAAAATATCCTCATGTCTAGTCAGATCGATAAACCAAGACGTTAACGCATAAATTACAAGAAAATCTATAACTTCATGTAAGCTAGTTATACTTATCTTTTCTTCTTCTTTACAAATATGACAAATACCTATTTAGTTAACAATACTAGCTGCCCGTTTTCGCTACATTGAATATAATGTATTCATAGTTGAATCAAATAGATTGCAATTCGCGACAGGTTGCCGATATAGTTTTAGTAAACATTTATTTTGGTCCTCATGCGGGCAGCAATACAGCAAAATTGGCATAACTATTTCTTATTTTTTGTTTTTAAACTGGTATCTTCTACATTACCTGGTTCAGGATAAATTCTGTGTTGCTTAAACACAGACTTTATCCTGAACCAGGTCCATAAGTCCCCGACGTCACAAACATTTATTCAATGGACACATCATGTACTACACCTATGGTACCTACTACCTTATTCGTATATAATTACACTGAAACTTTCGCATGTTTAGTGTAATAAATAATCGAATAAGAAAGAAAAAATAATTGTATAACTTACATAATATGAATTTTATATGAATTATCTGTGCCTTCGATTCGTGTATACCTATAACATTTTTTTATTTATATTACCAAGCCAGGCTGGGTTGTCGTTGAACTAGCCTAAACTAAGAACATGAAAATGTAGCAATAAATAATGTACAGAATGTATTATATTATGCCGCACAGGTTGAAAGTTGACAGGTCATAAACTTTTACCCAATTCAATTATTCGTGCCGTGGTTTGACTCCTAATAACTTATGTTATATGGCGTGTCGTGTAACTTCTGACGGCTCTCTATTCGATGTAGAATTTTGGTAGCAAAACCATTAGGTATGTTTTATATCGATGTGTACTACAAAACGATTGGTCGTGTGGTGACAGATTAATAATACCAAGTTTCAATAACCCTTTAATTTCATTGCTTGGCTGTCGTAAGAGGCGATTAAGGAAAATACCGAAGCAAATAGAGAAGAGACGGCAAAATCAATATATTAATCGACCTATGTCAACTCGTCTGGCCAGCGTATAGAGCATACATATAGGCCTACAGAGCGGCCGGCATGGCCGCCCGGTTATACCGGCGTACCGCGCGCGTTGCAACTTGCAAGGTCATTTCGGTCTCGACATTCACGAGGTAGTGTTATGTGGTGTCGTTCTACAACACTGTCACACCAGGAATGATGCTCGGCGGCTTTGTACAAGTTTCTGCAACAGATGCCGATGGCACAAACGCCCAGCAAAAACCGGCGGCACGTGTCGCGCGGCAAAAGCCGGCAGTCCGTGCCGCCGGCACTGTCTGTAAGAGCCTTTACAATACTTTGACGCAAAGTAGCAGAGTTCTATGTCCAGCAGAGGACTACAAAAGATTGTATGACGATGAAAAAACGTTTGCCTGTTTGACCACAACGATTGTGTTCCACTTTAAAAAATTCGTTACGAAGGACCGCGGGTTCATTTTTGAGTCGCTTGTCTATTATATTTTCTTTTAATACATTTTCAGTAGTATTGCGGTAGCCGACAACTAACTCATTACAGGACTATTTGATTATTTATTTGACTGTTAGCGAGACTGTAGAAGTTTCATTGTTATGATGCCTTTAGGCATTTACTGTGCTTCAAAGTGGTAGAGCACTTAGATGTATAATCGCACAATTTCACTGTATGTGACCCAGGCTCTACAATTATTCATGAACGTCTACAATAGCTATAATCTTGGAAAAGGGTAAAATTATTATCAATGTTGAGATTAAGGACTCTATCAGAGTATTTCAACTAACCTCATAGTAACTTGGGGATTGGAGCAAAGTCTTGTCGATCGGCAACTGCTCATATGCTTACGCTAAGCTACAATTATAATTAGCTATAAAATTATACATGCTCTCCACTAAACATGAATGCTAGATTGTTTATTTAGATACATTACAGGAATTTAAACTTTCGTGGTCATTTAAACTTATTTTAAACTAGAGGACGCCAGCAGCTACGCCTGCATTTTTTTTAATTTACCCGTTTTGGCTGATCCCGTGGGAATTTCGGGAAATCCCTTCTTAGTGCACCTCTACGGTCCCCAAGGAACATACATTCCAAATTTCACTTCCTGCGCCCAATAGTTTCGGCTGTAGCGTGTCTGTCAGTCAGTCAGTAACGCAAGGATTTTATATATTAAGATTGTCTTTCGGGATATAGGTATACCACGTACCTTTGTATGTACTGAGTAGTAAATACATCCGTGACCCGATATATAAATATCGGTTACTCCAAACAAAGGTACGTGGTATATATCCCGGAAGACAATTTAAAATTATATTTAGATACATTTTATGGTATCGCACTTAACCGTCAATTGCAATGTGGTTATTGTTCTTTGAACAATGATGAACAAAATTAATCTTCTTTCGACATTATAACGACGTCACGGATTTTCTTTACATTGAAAATGTTAATAATGCTACTTGCAAACATTAAACGGGTTATTAAACTTTTATAATAACAACGTCGCATCCATTACGAGCTTTTGACACGAAAGGCAACTTTGAACCAGAAATTCGAATATGGAATTAATTAAAAATAAAAAGAAAACAAACAACTCATTGACATTTTAAAAATAAATGTCAATTGGTCCCAAGTGATGTGTCATATAATATTTAAAATTCGAAAAGACAATTTCAACGGTTCACATAAATGAATATGCACTTGTAAATGAATCGGATGACCCTTTTCATCTAGGGTGATGGAGTGAAAACTAACTGTACAGGTATATATTATGTTGTGACGAAAGCATTTTCCACAGTTGGACGCCGAGTCCGAACAATTTTCACAGCCGGCTTAGCTACGGCAAGCATTGCTACGCCAGTTCCGATCGCACACGCGGACAGACCGCGCGCGTCGCTCGTGAAATTGGAAATTCGAATTACGTGCGGATTGAATGTAAACAAAACGGAACATGATTTGAAATCTTAAAAAGCGTTCCAGAATTGAATGAGTGATTCAGTTGATATGTATTATTTTATGAAGTGTCTGTGGTTGTATAAATAAACGTTTATGGTTTATAGTGTGGTTTCAAATGTGGGATTTTGAATGGTGAAGATCGTTTACGCTTATTGACTGCAATTTTCCAGGTAATTTTTATATTAATAAGAATTATTTGTTTTTAAATTTCTATTACTTTTGTTGTAAATTACGCTAAGTTAATATGAAAACTTTTGACATTGCTACAATAAATTTAGAAAGAATGTAGAGCCACTAGTGAATAAAATATTGTTGTGTTGCAAGGTTATGTCTGATTTAAAAATTGTATTATTAACAGTTAGGCACAAAAGAATTACTCAATGTGTAAATAATCCACGAAACTGGGCAATTATATCGGTACTAAATTGCGTTGGGCCAGGGTATACAAAAATGAGGGTTGAACAAATAGCAGGTCAGAAAACATCATAAAAAATTAAAACGATACCTTCTTCGAAGCCGGCATTAAAAATTTTATGCGATTGGCACATTGAAATAGGCATTATGAAATTGTAAGTGTATGACTTAATTAAATGAGGTTAAGAAATATGTAGGCTCACCGTTTTTTAATGAACTATTACGCTTCTTCGTTAGTGTGTTATATTTACGTTTCCTTAAGAGTTACACATTACCTATAATTACAAATTAATTTTACCAAGTATAGTGTAGTATCTGTTTATAGACTCAAAGACTGTTGGCAGAATATTAAGTAGTATTAATTCAGAGAGTCATTATTTCATTTATTAGCTACATAATAACAAACAAAAGGGAAAAACTAGAGCGTGAAGACCGCTCATACATCACTAACTATCTACGTAACATTAATAGAGACGTATTATCTATCTCAAATGTGTCATGCATCACAACAAATCAAATTTTCCCTAATTCACATCTATTCAGGCACACATACAATCATTCATTCACGCACACTGGTATATTTACGCAAACACATACACAACATTCAAAATTCGAACGTAGTCTCAACGTGCGTTTCGTTTTGTGTGTGCGTGACAATACATTCGTATTTTCGCGTTCCTATACAATACATTCGTATTTTCGCACTCATATACATGCGTGCATGCATACGTGGTACGTATTGAAGTGCGTATACGTATGTTTGCAGCGGAAATTGCTCGACGAGTCCACGGGCGGAAGCGAGTGACTCGTGTCCCGAGATGAGGCGCTCGGGTACCTCCCCAAATACGGTTGATGAAAGTCGCCAACAAGTACGAAATGCTGAGCGTGGTTTCAGCTCAGTATTTGTGCTGAAAAATCTGGTATCTACCTAAAAAGAATTAAAATGTGACTAACGCCGGTTTCAATATTTGAACTTTCCATGTATGAGGAAATTTCAGATAGGTGCATATTTGACATTGATTTGAGTTATGGGACAGGATCGTTGCAAATGGCGTTCCGTAGTATTTGCCTACCCCTTCGGGCAACAGGCGTGAGTTTATGTATGTATATATATATTTGACATAAGCTCAAACATGTATTGCAAATCACCCGGTCAACCGGTCGTTAGGTATATAAGAACGATATGGCTATAATTATCTTGCATGGAAATAATCGTGATAGGCGAAATTATTGTTTTATGGCCAAGTTTTTCTGTTATTTATCTCTGTCAAAAGAGATCGTCGTAGGCGTATTTAATGGAGTTTATTGAAATGTATAAAAAAATATTGACCTGGGTAGTCGGAAATAAAAATGTGAAAACGTTCTTATCTAACAGTATCCCATCACTAGTAGAGTACCTGGATATTCATACTTTTCGCGTGAAAAACATTAATGTCTGCGTAAAATTATAACGAAATCGTTCAGGACAATAAATAAAATGGATGGCTTTATGGCACGATGTCGATAAGCGATATTACTTTATTTATATTTACGTGCGAATTCGTATTGTATGAATGGCAATAATGTTATTTTCCGTGTAAAATTTAGCACTTTGTGTCTTTGAGGCAATCAATCGTTTTTATACTTTCAATATAAAACAGAATAAAATCTATACTTTGTCGTGAAAACAACACAGTAATTGCTTCCATATAGACGTAGTTACAAGTATTTTAATGCTGCTAAACGCATCGAACACTCTAGATCGATCGATTAGATCTCTATCTGTGATTAATATCTGTTGTAGAAAATATGTATCAGAAATCATTAATTCTGTTTCATAGTAATAAGCTATATTTTTGCCATTGTTATTACATTGATCGAGAGACAACCAATAGCTCTCTATAGTTGTTATAAGATGCTGTAATCTAGAGGAAGTACAGTATCCAAGACGCTAACAAAATAATGAAAAACAAAGTTATCATGTAGTGTATACACTACAATCCAATCGAATCCAATCCAACCGGTCACAGTGACTGCAAACAATAGACTGGTTGTATTGTGTCTGTTGGCAACACGACATTCAGTGTGTTAAGAATAAAGCATTTCCCGGCTTCCGAAAATTGTGGCGTTTTCTACGGTACTTCCGTTTGATTATAATATCTACATAGGTACATATTCCTCCAATTATATATGATAATTGTATATGTATGTTGTTATTTGACAATAAAAATACGAATTATACATACGTTCCCAGGGACAAAAAAATAATCTAACCAGGTCATGCAAACATAACATAACATAACATTCCAACACATTCATACAACACTATCTAGTCCCAAACTAAGCAGAAGCTTGAACTATGGGTACTAGATAATGGATAGACATACATATATACTTTCTCTTTTTTTATTAATACATACAAATTATACCTAGAAACACCCATACCAAGACAAACAAAAAATGTTCATGCACACAAATGTTTGACTTAAGCGGGAATCGAACCCGCGACCTTTGGCGTAGTAGTCGCTTGCACTACCGCCGCGCCAACCGGTCGTCATACGCCAACAGTAATCGGACTTGTGCCACGGAATCAATATGATAGGGATAATCTATGTCATTGTGTCGAATGTTGTGAGTTTAGTTGTCACATGTCTGAACGACAAATATCACTAGGACTGGTATTTTTATTACCCGATTACTACATATTTGTAAAGTACCCCGCTATATAAGACTTATTTTTTCTAATGCGGGAATTGTATCTCAAATGAAATACTTAAAATAAGAGTGCTACGTAATAACTGGAGTAGCAAAGCTTAATTATAAGCTTACTTCGGTCGCTACCTTGCAATATTGTCAGACATTATATTGGTACCAAAAATCCTATCAGAAAAACTCAATAACGAATTTGAGATGAACTTCCACTAGGAGGATATTTATATCTCAAGATCAACTAAGTATACTTTCTAACGGCGTAGAATAAAGCTTCATACTTAATTCTTGCTACTCTTGACACAAGCCTTGTAAAATGAGATTTGTATGACACTTTTTATTCACAATCCTTAATAATAAAGGATGTAGACTATTATAGCGTACGCTCAGTCATGTAACACCGTTTAGACACGGCCAAACATCAACATAACCTAGCTAAAACTAAACATATTCTTAGACCATACTAAGTACTACACACACACAGGGACAGTTGATTGCTTTACCACACCGCACACGTACACAAGAGTAAATTAGCTGGCGGTATGTTTACGACTAATAAATAAATAATCGTACGTTATAAGGAGAGCTCCATTAATATTCACAAGTGTATCTGTTTACGGTCAGTGACGTCATACTCTTATTGCTGGTGAGATAAGATCGGATTGATAATGGGTAGAAGTGTAACTGCTCTGCATTAATGCATGCTGCTTTTTTATTCTGATCATGCGGTTGGGAATCTCATTCATTCGTTCGTTGCACTTGTGTATTTATAAAATTTACTGTATACTTGTATAATAAATGTGCCAGTATTTTTACATTTGAATATACGTATGTGCAACGTACCAATACAAAGGCAGAATCAATTTTATGTACAGTTAGGTCAGTAAACGTAACAGCCATAATTTTTTACAACCTGAAATGAAGAAAATTTAAAATTGAGTGAAATGCGTAAAGCAGTGTAATTTTCTGCAACAGATGCATTCGTTAAGCTTACAAATGTGTAGGTAGATGGTTGCAATTGCGATATCTATGATACGTACCTACCTACCACCTCTCGTCGTAAAGTACACACAATACGCGAAGCGTATGACGAAGTTTCGCTCATGGTATAATGTATACTATTTTATTTAATTTTCATACTGCTTTTTGTAAAATAAATAAAAAAATATAATTAAATTCATGAACTTATGACTGATTATTAGAAAGGGGAGAAGAAGCTGAAGCTATGGAGTTTCGCTTACGATCCTCCATACTATCTAATTATTTAATCATGCTCTGTAGATTTTTCGTTCACTATGTATAGGTAGCGGATCAATAAAAGTTTGAAAATATTATACTAAAATAATTAAAATTAATTTCGCCATTCTCTATCTAATAAAACTGGGCAAGTACAAGTCAGTCTCGTACAGGACTGGTCCGATACCATCGTAGAAGACATAACAACTATTTACTTCATAATGTATTACTATTGGTAATACAGCAACAAAATCCACCACCTGCGAAAATGTCTACCCTCTTCCTATTACAGTTGAAGAGATACAGTCCATTGACTGACAGACGGACAGACGGCTATTTCTTAGTAATAGGGCCTTGTGGTTCACCCTTTGTGTACGGAACCCTAAAAGGGATGTCATTCTTCCGCTTCAAAAGTCAACCTCCGATTTGACAACCAATAATACGCCAAATCAATCATATCAAGAAAAATGTGTGTAATATTCAGGAGTTTATTCTTATTTCATTCAATAGCTCTACGAAACAATCCATTATTCTATTGCTACGGCTAACAATGTCTACTTTATTATAGTGGAATATTTACACTTTTCTACAATACAGTAGTATCATTATATGGCATAAAAATATGCACGTTTTATCTGTGACTGTATCTCCTGAAGAACCAGACAGCGATGTATTATGTGAACCGGATTGCGCACGCTCTATGTTACAGTTAATGAGTATGCTGACGTTTAAAGAACGTAGTTTTAGATACACAAATTACTGCTATTGACTGGCTACCGTTGATCTTTACTATATCTGATATACTGCAATTGACTGAAGTAAGTCAATTGCAGTAAATTTAATTACGTTGAACTCTTGATAATATCATGGATCGTACCTTATATATTACTATGTTTCTTGCAAGTGTTATAGGGGTGCAAGGTAGAGAGATAGATCAATTCTTTAACGTACTCCAGTATACATCTGCCTCTTTGGGCAAGCTAGGGGTATGTGTGACTCTCCTCTACAGGTTCTCAGAGGCTTCCTACTAAAACCACCCCGGTATCCCAGTATCCGTTAACGTCCCGTAGTGGCATACCTACTTTGCTGCAACCTCGTTGGATATGCTTGTGACTAATCCCACGCCCAAAAATATAATACAACAGTTTTTATCTTTAACTATTCAATTCAATACCTATTACTTTTTATTAGTTCTTTGAAGCAGGTCTATCCAATACATAATTCGTCCTCATAAATCGCGTATTATAAAAACTGTGAGCCATACTGAAATGTTAATAGAATACGCATCATCACTGAGTCATAGTAGTTATAATGATAAATTAATACACGAAAAGCGGCAGCGTCTTATTTCTTTAACCCAAAACCCAATGAATAATTTTACTTTATGTAACGCTTAAGAGAGCTCATAAATTTATGTGATCAAGATATTTCCGCGTACAGAGTAAACAGTATTTTATTGCATCTGTAGTGTAGTATCCTGAACAGTCACCCCCCCCCCCCCCCCGTTTAAAACGTAACGAAGTCAAATGTAATGGGTTCGACTCCTTCATGGAATTATACTTTGTTTGATTCACAATTTTTTGTTACGCGTCTAAATGCAGGTCAAATGTTTGATCAAAGATTGAGTGACATGCAATAAAACTTTGGTTATAAGGCCTTGTTTAAATTTTCACTTTGTTATATATAAAATTTCAAGTAAATATTGAAGCAACCAATTAAAGTTCTTGTTATTCGTTGTACCTACATTATTTTTCGCTAAAGCAACACCATAGGTTTAAAGACGGGTTATAGCCGTCAGACAAAATATCTCAGGCACACCGGTGGCCAAGTCATCAAGTATTTGGATGGCATGCAAATATCGTTGTTTAATGATATATGTAGGTATGTATATTATCCAAACATACACAACATTCCTTTGAATCATCCGATCTCAGTAACAAAAAATACCAATACATTGCTAGTTGATTATTAATTTTGTTGGAATGCATATTATATTATATAATGATATGTGGGCGCTCTCATTAGTCAGTGTTCGCACTTAGCATGAATTGGTTGCTATGATAATACTATTTTGAAGGTCGATATATGACCCACGCATTCGATGACTTCATGGTTTGCCCATAAGGAACGGATGTATTTAGATGCGTTGGAACAACACTGTAAGTAAGTACTAAGTAGGTATATTGTTTTATATATTCTTTTGCAACAGAAATTGTGTTTATGGCACAAACCGCATCAAAGTTACTAGTTATATATTTGATAAACCGGTATAATACACACACATTCATTTGATCTCCAAGCAGAGAATATTACGACTACAAGACGACTGATAAACATGCTGAAATATTCTTAAATCCATAAATATTTTGGACAAATAACTACTACTTACCTTTTGGTAAGTTTACAAGATTAAAATTCTAGCCAATATTCACGCCATATTCAAAGTACGTGTCAAACAACGCTTTCGCGATAACGTGATATCTACTTAAATACTTAAATATAATTACTAAATGTTATAAATTGCTCAATATGGCTTCCAAATAAAATTGGTAGTACTATAAATTTGATCTAATTGGGAGAAAAAAATAAGGAACTCGATAGAATAGCACAGATTTCACAATACCCCTTTCAAACAATACAGCTTGTAAGTGGAACCTTCGCGTTCGATATAAATTCTACCTTCACATAAGCTAACGAATTTTCTGCGCGAATGCGCTGCGTACCGTAACTGAAGATTAGTTCAGATAAGTAGATTCCTATTTGATCAATGGTCTGACTGTCACGTGCCATGCAACACAATTTACATATTAGGTTTAGTTTAGTGTTCTACGTACGTGTAAAGATATGTTGCGTGAGAAATTCGAAGTAATGTTCACGATTGATTATGGACAACTCAATACGATCATCAAAACCCAAACTAGACAGAGCCTGAATCATGGTAAGTCCATTACTGATAGACATACATAATATATATGTAAATATAGTATAATAATTTATAAATTCTAGCCCAACAGTTTTCTGCACTGACGCAGAGCAAAAGCGTGTTCATCTCGACGATTTCCCAAAGATTTGACCTAGGTGGGTAAAGTTAGGTTCACTAACTACTAGACCTAATATGGAACACACTATATACTTATTGAATCATAACTTGACTGTTCATAAATAGATATTTCCAACTCAACCAATTAATATAGTCAAAAGGCTAATTAAAACAGCTCATTTCAGCGTGTGTTTTTAAAACCAATCGCGTACTTCAATTAGAACCGACCGACGAACCAGATAAAGAGAGAGAAAGCTATGAAAACATAAGAAATGTGGGAGGAAATCACGTCTTTATAAATCTTGGGAAGGGTGAAAGGTGATTTCCGACGTCTGATGACAAACAGATTAATAAAATATTAAGCAAATCGGTTAAATAGAAAGGGAGGCTCGTTAGAGATTTTTGGAATAACTACATGAATAATTGTAATTCAAATAAATCAATCGATCAAATTGTAATTCAATCTGTTTAAGGTAGTTGAAATTTAATTGCGTGCTGATTATTATATACCTTTTTTTAAATCAAAAGCTATGCCTGAAATTGATGAGGAAAAGAAGCTTAATGGTTACTTTTTGTTATAAACTAAGAAATAACATTGGCAATTTAACATCTTAGCATTACAGTAAGGCAGCACTGTAGGTAAAGAAAAAATTTTAACCAAGGATAAATATTCCAACCTTCACTTTTTCATGTCATGATCTTTTTATGTCATGTCTACATATGTATATTATTTATTGAATAACTTATTTCCTAATTCACTATGACCCGAAATTCAATTTGTCTACCAACAAAATATCTAATTCACGGAACAGCTCAACTGAATATATATAAGCAATAATAGTTGAAGAACGCAAAATAATCCGGGTTTTATGAACACTTTAGGTATCAAATAAGAAATCCATAAGAATTTTTCTATATGGAAATATCGGGGACTAAGACGGGTAAACAATATTTTTAGTGGTAGGTACAGTTCCTCGAATCGGGCTAGTTAAAATTACTTATTAAAGTGTAAAAAATACGCCTCTTATCTGCTGTTTTAATGATGTAATATTTATGTTAGGTTTAAGTGAAAAAACTTGGCTATAACTTGTTATACTGAAGACGGTTTTGATCGTAGACTTAATTAATATTCTTAAGGGTTAAAATAAACTTTTTGGGTCTTTACAAATATTCGAATAGCAAACACAGAGAACAACCTGAATCATATATGTTTTTTGTCTGTTGATCTAACAAGGGCCTACATAACCCGGTGACTTTCTTAGTAATAGATAACTTTCACATCGGTACTGAATATGTAATATTATTCAGTAGGCACAGCAATTACAATATTTTTAAGACAATCACGCCCCGGTAATAAATTACGTTGTCTAAGAGACTCTCTAACTAAAACAATTAGATGTACTTGATAAATGTTGTTTTTTGTTTGTAGACAAGGACTGGGCAAACATTTAGCACTCCCACTTTATGCCAAGAGACCAATAAATATTGAAGATGGAGACAAGGGTACCACCTTTTTAAAACAGCCATCAATTCAATTCACCTATAGGTATCACAATACAATAAACCTTGCCTTGATAATTCTCGTATAAAAGAATGGCGATGATAATGGTATTATATGAGAACTGACCATGTTTATAAACTGCTTCACTGGGTACGTGTCTTCTCATAATAAGAGTTAGGTCACAGGCTTCGTGTACTGGCTTACTCTGGAGAACATTATTATGGAAATCTCTCTTGTGCTTATCTGGGAAAACCTCGTGAATGTTTTCATTGAATCAAAGCTGTCGATAGCTGTACTGCGGTTTTCAATCCAAGATTTAATTATAGCTTTAGTGAGTAGTAAGATAAATAAAATACAGGCTACTTTCTGCACTATTACATTATGTGAAGAATCTCTAGCTCACCCTTGATGGTATTTGTACTAAATTATGCTACGTACATTGTATTTAGGTACGTTTACTTCAGGTATTGAACTGAAAACCACATTATAATGCAACGTATGACCTTGTAAATGTCCTACAGTTGCTCATTACATACTCTCATCTTGCTACATCTTCATGTATTAATATTTCAATCGGTAACATTATTATAATCTCTACGTCAATATGTAGATGAGGCGAAGTGATGCTTAGAATTATTATTAACTTACTTATACAGAAAACTGTTTTGCAAAGTTATTCTTTTGAACAATTACAAGACTATTGAGGCGAATTGTTCCTGGAACAACAAATATTGCTTTTTTAGTCAATGAGCTAATAGTTTCTTATGTACGTTGTGCTAAGATTTGTATTCATGTATTCCAGTTGTAAGATCGCGGCTATATTGGGAATCTGTTGATTAGGTACGGTTTATACCTACGTATAATGTAACAACATTGACGACCCGGTGGCGTAGTGGAAGTGTAAACAACTGTTAAAAGTGCGCGGCTTTGATTCCCGTTCAAGTCAATGATTTTGATCTAGGTGTGAGTGTTTTTATGTTTAAGAAAAAGCCCGCACCTACACGCACACCATTTCCAATTTAACAACGTCTTTCCTATCTCGTGGGGATTTAGGGAATTCCCTTTTTAGTGTACCCCTACGGTCCGCAAGGAACATACATGCCATTTCAGCTTCTTGCACTCAATAGTTTTGACTGTGCGTTATCTGTCAGGATCAGTAATGCAAGAATTTTATATATACCTATACGGATACGGACGATAAAAGTATACATGCATGTTTATCCATTGTCTAGTACACGTAGTACAAGCTCTGCTTAGTTTGTAGTAGACAGTGTTGCGTGTAATATGTGGTAGAATATTATTATACAAGTATAAGTTCAACTTACAAACGAGACATTTCTCTTCTACGTATTTTTGTAACATAGTACTTTACTAAGTCTGAAAATGTGACTATAGAATTATATTATCTACTCGTGTACGCCAGAAGATTGATGATTGAAATTAGGTACTTTTCTTAAAATCAAATAAGTTGCGACGCGATACGATGTCACGTAGCATTACTGTTATTAAATAGACCTAAGAGTAATACATACCTAACTTATATGCTATTATAATATACTGTGTGTATATTATACACATTAGGTACACTTACCTGGTAGATTAGACGACCTAAAAGGGATATATGAGAGGTAATTTTAAGCTTTTATGTTTCTACATAAAAACTATCACAGTATCTCATGGGCCTTTTGTAGTTTACGTAGACGAAGACGAGGATGAAGAATAGTTGACAATAAAGGTACGTTTTTACGTCTTTCATTTGCGTTTGACAGACCTACATATTTATAGTTCTGTAATATTTTCTAGACATACCTACTATGAAGCTTAAGCAATCAATCGGTAGCTTCACAAAGTTTATTGCTGTGGTTCGTAAACGTCAATAGATTGGCACACCACAGAACAGGTAAAGCAGAACTGTTTAATGAACTTTTTTTTTTTTTTTTTCTTTTTTTTACGAGGTGGAAAATCCCTTCGGATCTCCGTCTCTTGGGGAAATGAGACGGAGTATGTGGTGTTGCCACTAAAAACCACCTCGACTGCCAACCAAAGACGCCCAACGAGAGGAAGACTGGGTACAGAAGCTGTCCAGTCTTCCTCCCATGGCGCCAGGTTCAACGGAACCCGTTCTCAGGGAAGGCTACACGCCCTCACCTGCCCGTACTTCTTCCCGGAGCAACGAATCTTAATCGCCGACCAGAGCTCCCCATGCTCTGGCGGCCCGCGGCCCCGTTGGCGGATCTCGGCGAAATCGTCCTTGTCTTCGGGCGGGAGCAGCCCTCTCCCGATCCCGCTCAGCAGCCTCTTTTTGGAGCATTACGAACTCTCAAAAGGAGGCCACTGCGTCCCAGCCCTCCTCACTCGCCAGTATGGCAGCAATAACTGCTGGCGGCGACAGATCTCGTCCGATCTGGTCGACCAGAACTTGACGTTCCGTTGCCCATGCCGGGCAATCCTCCAGCGTATGCTGGGCGGAATCCTGGTCACCTGTACAGTGGTGGCATTGTGCCGTCCGTTCGCGTCCGATTCGATTCAGATACTCACCGAAGCACCCGTGCCCGGTGAGTATCTGAGTGAATCGGTAGGTGACGTGGCCGTGTTTGCGTCCAACCCACGCCTCAAGGCTTGGCAAAATGGCACCGACAGCGCGTTGGCGCGCATTCTGCGGTAATTCCAGCCGGGCGCGCCATTGCTGCAAAGCCTGCCGGTGAGCATTGCGCCGCATTTCGAGCACGTCCTGGACGTCCCCATTCGCTTCCCGACGATCTGCGCGAGTTTGGCTATAGACCCTCGCGTCCATGTCCGCCAGGATGTCAAAGGGTGGAAAACGTGCCAGGACTGTCGCCGCCTCTGATGAAATTGTGCGGTATCCTCGTACGATCCGAATGGCCGCTACCCGCTGCACACTATTGAGCTTAGCCCTGCAGCGGGAGGACGCCGCTAGGCGTGTGGCCCATATAGGCGCTCCGTAGAGGGCCATGGATCGTACGACTGCACAATAAAGGCGGCGAACTTCTTCCCTGGGACCCCCGAGGTTCGGCAGCAGCCTTTGAAGGGCCCCCGCTGCCCTACGAACTCGGGGGATCAACCGCTCAAAATGCTCCTCAAAGCTCCAGCGACTGTCCAGGGTAAGGCCGAGGTACTTTATGTACCGACCTACCTGAACCTCCACACCAGCCACTCTTACAAATGAGCTGGGTGGAACCACACTCTGACGTTTTCTGTGGAACCACAGCGTCTCGGTCTTATGAGGCGCTACCTGTAGCCCTAGCCCGTTTATCTGTCGGACGACACAAGCCACTCCCAGTTCCGCGAGCCGAATTACCTCAGGGAAGCCATGCCCTCTTGCTAATACCAGAGTGTCGTCCGCATAGCAGACGACACTCACGCCGGGGGGTAGACTGGTCCTCAGAACCGCATCGTATGCGAGGTTCCATAGCAGGGGTCCTAACACTGACCCCTGGGGAACCCCACACGTGACCTCCCTCCGGTGTTCAAAGCCGTCCCGACCCATATACGTAATGGACCTGTCGCGCAGATACGTCCCAACGATTTTATGTAGATATGGAGGCACATTATGATGTAACAGTGCCTCCTTAATGGCTTGCCACGGAAGGGAGTTGAAGGCGTTGACTATGTCAAGACTAACAGCCAAAGCCACTCCCTTCCGACGAACAATCTCCTCCGACAGGGACCGAACGCGTTCTATCGCGTCCAGCGTCGAACGCCCCTGCCGGAAACCGAATTGGCTATCCGATAAGTCAGAACCCACACGTGACAGATGCTCGGTGATACGGTCGGCGATAACTCTCTCGAAGAGTTTCGCCACCTCATCCAACAGGCAAATAGGTCGGAACGCCGAAGGAGAGTCAGCAGTTCTGCCAGGTTTATTGATGAGGACCAGCTTGGCTTCTTTCCAGCCGGTGGGGAATACGCTATACCGGAGGCAGCTGGTGAACAGTCGCCTCAACCTGTCCCCCAAGGCCTCCACAGTGTACACCCACGCCCGGCCTGGGATCCCGTCGGGACCCGGAGCGGTGTTTCGGCCCGCCAGTCGACGCACAGCTCGGTCTAGCTCAGCCGCCGCCACCTCGAAGTCGTCGGACCACCTCACGGTCGCCGGCGATATCGGTAGGTCTGTGAGATTATCCTCGATTCTGGGAAAGAGGGTTTCTACCACTCTTGCCACGAGTTGCGGGTCCAGAGTCTGTGTCAGTGGCGGGACCCATGGTCTGAGCTTGCCCAGTACAAATTTGTACGGACGCCCCCATGGGTCCATGTCCAGCCCCTCTATAAGTTCTTTCCAGGATCGAGCCTTGGCATCCGCGATCGCAAAACTGAGCGCCTTTGCAGCGACTCCATACTCCCGCCTCATATCGACAACCTCTTCGGCTGTGAATCGCCGTCTTCGTCGGGCTTTCTGATATCGGCGACGGGCCCTGACGCACTCTGTGCGTAATTGCTCTATTTCGGGCGACCACCATTATACCGAGCCCCTTTTCCCTCCTGGCTGGACCCGTGGCATCGATGCGTCACACGCGTCTGTCATGACGCGACGGAACCAGGCTGCCTGTGCATCGGGATCAGACGAGACCTCTTCCTCTTGCCAGTCCGCGGCGGTGGCTGCGGCGACGAGCATGTCTTTATCCATTCGCTTGAGGGACCAACGACGTGGAAGGCTACCATTGCGGCGGTTCTGGTTATCGCCAGGGCGGCGGATGGCCACATCAAACATGATGTGGCGGTGGTCCGACAGAGTGATCACCTCCGTTGCCACTTTCCATCCTGTCACCAGGTTGATGGCGTCTGGAGTGGCCCATGTCAGGTCGACGATCGACTCCCCCTGCCACCGTACACAGGTACTGATGGAACCCCGATTTAAAATGCCGAGGTCCAGTCCCGCTGCCCACTCGATGAGCGTACCTCCTCTTACATCGTCTAGGCGATCGCCCCACTCAGTAGAACGGGCATTAAAATCGCCTAGAACGAGTACCGGACGGGACAAGTAGCCGCACACGCAACTTCGGAGACCATCTAGATACAGGCCGCAATTAGGGGATATGTAGCAGCCCACTATAACCAGTGGACCCCAATCTACTGCCACAAACCCTAGCCCCCTCTGAAGGAGAGTGCAATGGGGGTCATTTTCCCCTCCTGCCCAGTAAACGGCAGCGGTGCCATCCTCCGATCCAAACCATCGGGGATGGTCCGGGATGAAGTATGGCTCTGCTACCACCGCTAAGGCAACCGACCACTCCGCGAGTGTCTGCATCAGCAGATCTTGTGCTGCGCGGCAGTGATTTAGGTTGCCCTGTAAAATTCTGTGGGGGGGCGCGAATTTTAGGCCTCCATTACCTCCTCTGCCGGTTGTGTAGCCGGCTGAGACGTTCCTACAGCCAGCGGTGAGTCTGAGCTGCCCGCGGCTGGGGCTGAAGTAATTATTCGCCCTCTTTTTTTGTGTTTAGGTGGGGAGCATTTCTTACTCCCCAGCCGATGGTCCGCGGGCAGACCAAGACCCGAGCAGACAGGACACCTCGGCGCGGAAGCGGTGCATGCACGCGCCACGTGACCTGTGCTACCGCACACGTAACACCGTGCGCCGTGATCTGTCTCATTGGGGCACGTTGCCCTTACGTGTCCCATTTCAAGGCACCGGTAACACTGTAACGGTCGAGCTGCCAGCACCTCTACCCTAGCCGAAGCCCATCCCACTTGAACCCGCTTGGCGATTGCTAGTTTGCGAACCACCGCAAGTGGGCAGCGAACCCAGGCCGTACCTAGCCGCGATCGGGAGACACGAAGGGCTCCAACCTTTACCTCGGATGCAAGACATCCCCCTACCGCAGCCACAGCTTCGGCCACCTCGGCTGGGATGATGGACTCATCTAAGTCCATAACCCGTATTTCGCCTGTTTTGCACGGACGTGCTATGACCGCGCCCGTGCCAGAGAGGACTTGCCGCAAGCGTTCCGCGAGCGCGTCCGCCATAGCGGCATTTCCTTCTCCAGGAACCTGTAAAATCAGAGCCCCGGTGATAGCCCTCTTGACGCGTACACCACCCGCAATGCCAAGATCGGCTAGCCTAATATTTCCCTTGGCAGTTTCCATTACCTTAGCCATTGAAATCTCCGAGCCAGGGGGTAAGGAAATCGTGATGGCTGCAGTCGAGGGAGGCCGCGGTACAGCCTTTTCTTTAGGCGGTGGATGGGCAGCCGTTGTTCTGGCATCCCTGGTCTTCGTCTTTCTGCCAACGACCGTGGCCCAGACCTCCGTAGCTGACGGGACAGACTGTGGTTGTGTTGGAGCAGGGCAATTGGGCACCGTCGCTGGCGGCTCCTTCACCGCTCGTCGTCCTTTCTTTCGCTTGCGTGCCCTTTTCCTGGCTGGCATAACTATATCGGTCACTCCACTTGAGACCGCGCTTTGAGAAGGCTGAAGGCCCCCGTCGGAAAAAACCCTTGCCAGGGCCTCTACTCGGACCTCAGCCAGTACGCGGTCCACCTGGGATATATACTGGTCCCAGGTAGACGTGGGGCTCGACCCGGGTCGCGTCTTTGGCCTTTCACCTTTTAGGGGTGAAGCAGCCGCGCTGGTCCCTTCTGCAGGCTTAAACGGGAGCCTTTCATGGCTTTCACGGCGGAGCTCCTCCAGTTCCCTGGTCAAAGCAGCCACTTGCTTTCCTAAGGAGGCTAGCTGGGATCGGAGCTCGCGATTCTCCTTCTCTAACCTCCCAGTCAAGGACGTCGGGGCTGTCGGGTCGATTCTTCCGTGGAGCTCCGACACCCCGACCTTGACCACCGCAACTGCCTCTCTCAGAGATACCTTCTTCTGGCCTCTGAAACCTTTATTTCTTTCTAAAACCTTTTCCACCACCGACAATGCTTCCAAAACTTTGGAGCCTACATCGGCGGTCGGCTGGTCCCGCAGTTCGACCGCAACTTCTGCCGCGCGAGACTGTTCACTGCCCGAGGGGATTTTTATGCCAAGCGCGTCCTCGCGCTCTGTCTCCGTTCCTGTTTCCGTTCCGCTTCTCCCAATATTGGTGCTTTTAGGAACCCGTTTGGACCGCGGCAACTTATTGGGCAGATTTACATCGGCCGGGCCGTTTGGCTTTCTCTTGTGTCCCCTTCCCTCCTTAGGGGTCTGGGACGACAGCGAGGAGACAGACATGAATGAACTGTCACTGTCCTCCGATACCCTTCGCTGTCGCCTTCTTTCTCCGTTTGGAGTAGTCTGCCTACTCCTATCTGTGTCCCTTTCGCCCGACTGGACACGGAACGATGCCGAACTAGGCGTTTTGGGGCGCACAAAACTGGGCGTGTGCAGGCCCGCATCTATAGAACCCGAAGTCGGGTATTGGCGCGGTTTGCCCCCCCCAGAATACGAGGGGCTGGACACTACGGCTGACGCCGGAGTGCCGAGGGATTCTCCGCCTGCTAAGCGGGCGGTACCCTCCTGGGGTAATATCTTCTTTTGATCCGTTGCCATTTTTAGTTTTGCTCCTTAAGGGGGAGCTCCCCTGGTAGCGCCCTAGCGACTAGGTTCCCCCCAGCCACGCACCTCCTCACCGGGCGCCAGAGCTTGAGGTTCGGGTTATTTTTAAAGAGGTTTTCTTCCTCGCAGTCTGTCTCCTCCCCACGTCCAGGAGAAAGACTCCCGATCCTGTCTGTTCAGGGTTGCGGGTCGGGCCGAACGGTTGCCTTTTTAAGGCCGTAGCCGCCATCGGCATCGTAACCAACGGCAGTCCCGTCGCCCCTCGGAGCCAGCCCAGCTCATCCACAGAACCTCTGACTATGCTGAGGGATATGTGGAGAGGAGGCTTCCGTCCTGGGGTGTGGCCATAGGCCACCCAGACAGTACCTTAGCCATGTTAGCCGCGCCAGTAATATACACAGTCGCGTATCCACCTCCCGCGTATGTCGGATGTTAGACATGGACGCCATGGTGTTTAATGAACCTAATGACATATTCCGGAGCAAAATAGCGGCTCGACCGTGGATGTGCATGGTCATTTGTTCTGAGCACATCAGCCAAATCAATGTAGAAATAAAAGGAATAATAATGAAATCACTCTGTCACCAGCACAAGCAGATTTAATTTTTTCTTGCAACTCTTATGGTTTCGCCACTACAGTTCAACGCTGAGATTGTGCTATAGGGATTTATTAGTCACTAGCTACTTTTTACAGATACGTACTTACGTATCTGTAAAAAGTAGCTAGTGACTAAAAATAGACTCTGAAAATGTGAAGAATTAGGTAATATTAAATTTAAAAAATATTTATCGCTCGCGTAATAATGTGCCCAGTAGATGGCAATAGGTTCGCCCCTATTACCTACAATGGAACCGAAAAATAAATGGCGAAGTGTGGGCGTGTAATACACCTCTCCCTATCCCTTCGGCGATAAAGGCGTGAAGTTATGTTATGTAATATGAAAGCGTAATATTATTATTTGTATTCCAATCTGTGTAAGTAATAAGTATACGTACTTCGTAATAGTAGCAGGTATAATATTAAAGATACCGAATAACGCTCATGATTCTAAGGTAAACCCTTCTCTCGAGAGCCAGAAATTAATTTCACAGCCTATTCATACCGGATATCAAACGTCAGCTTTCCAAATACGAGTATGTAAGGATAAAATCTTGATACTGATACATATGAATAACTATAGTACGGATTTATACGTAGATATTTTCAAGTACCTAAATCGACATCTATACACACTCATAAATAAAATTGTAGTGCCTGTCTATGATTTCTAATAATCATGTTTTTTTAAACTTACATGATACAAAGACAGTATTAGCTTTTTTTAAATGTTTATCTATCAGTCTTTCTCTCCATCGTTTGTCCGGTGTAGTCTGTAAAATAGCTACACCGATTTTAATGAAACTTTCGCTGGAAGATAGATATTTTTGTAGGGCCACATAGGCTATTATTTGATCCGATAGGTGGCGCTATTGTCAAGGTACCGAAAATAACACGGAGGAAACCACTAGGAAAAGGTCTAATAGTAATTAAATATTTATCGCGTACCAAACTTAGTATTTCGTCTTTTCTTCATTCCATCTTCATATTTATTCTCTTTATGATACTACATATAAAGAATTCTTGCGTAGTTATCTAACTTTCCGACTTGTGTTAGTTTTATCTACGGCCAAAGTCCGTTTTCCTAATAATTCTTTTAGATTACTTCGTTGGGTCTTAGGTATCTACTTTCATTTGTCATGATAGATATTACGCAATGTGCGATATAATCTTATATTATTGTTAGTACTAAGATGATATTGCGAAAATAATATATATATATTGCCTAATATATATTTGCTATATGCGGTTTAAAAGGGCAACAGGGAATAAGAGTGTCAGAAAATCATCATTCGAATAATTATACACATAGTTTGCGAAACTAAGTGGCCATGTGCTTCAGGGAAAATAATATATCCGTAAAAACGGTAAGGGTGGTTTCAGATTAGCGTCGCGTACGCGCGTATAAGCTCGTTTTTAGAAGCGCATGTAGGCGCGTATAGGCGCGCCCTTTAGCACACGCGCAACTCGTACGAGCGTTGACGTGCTTCTAAGCTCGTATAAGCGTGGGCCGTCAGAATCCATGTTGACACTGACAAGATGTCACTACCGTTTCAAGCGAACATGCCAAAATATGCCCGTTTACGCGATTCCAGTTTTTTGAAGCGCGTAATGTAGCGCGTGATAGATATGGTACTGTATTTATGCTCTGGGCTTAAATTACTGATATCCAAGTATTTATACATAATATGTAAGAGGATAGTGGCAGTTAAATGACACTGACATGACGTTTGACAGTTAAACTGTCAAACGTGTAAATAAGGTTTAAGCTAGCTATATAAGTCGACAAGCTCGGCTAGTTCGTCCTATTCTCCTTCGACGACTGCTCAGGTACTATACGGTTCTGACTATTAAACTGCCAGTGTGTTTCAATATTCTGTGTTGCTTGTTCTTTTGTTTCATCATCTAGGAAACAATGTAAGATAGTGTAATCATTATCTTATTGATATGGTGGGTAGTTTGATCGCTCGTGAGATATTAAAGATTGTAATATAGGATATAATAATATACCTACTGTGGGTCAAGTATCAATGAGATTCATTATTATCTGTGGTAAACATTTAGTAAATTGTGTTGATGGTAAATAATGCTTATTACGTTATGTTGTAAGACAGACCTTTCTTGTAATATAAAACTAACCACAACATTGATATTTGATATAATATGGCTGTACCACTATTTGTGAATTATTACTTATTGAAAAGAATGGCAGAGAGTTTTATTGCCCATTCTTTCTCTTGGTTCTATGTCTTTGCTTTGCGAACTGGGCTCTAAATGTAAATGTAGAATCACGACGTAATCTAAAGATATATCCTTGTGCCAAACTGAATAAATGAAAGTATGATTTGATAGTTGTCTCTTTTATTTATGAAAACTGTCTCTACACTATAGGGAGCTTTCCTGAATCTAACACGCGCGTGCGCGCACGTATACGCGCAGAAAAATACGCTTATCTGAAACCGCCCTAACCCACGTCTATAACCGAAGTCAATCAAACTGATTGCAATACCTAACTGCTTGTTACATCCGATACAAGTGAGTTAACAAGTTTCAGTTACGTGGGAGCCTTAATTAAAACTGTGATAAAAACCGTATCAAAGTCACTACGAGCAAAACGTGAACGTATTCCATCTGGTTCCTCCATCAAATTCTTTTTGTTATAATTACATAAGCGGTGCTACCATTGTAATTATAACAAAAAGGAGCTTCTAAATTACAAACTTCGGTTCCCAGTGGCCTTCGCAATATGCGAACTAGGGTTTCATTTAATAATGCCTATATTGTACACGGGGGAGTTTTATCATTCAATTTAATTTGTAGCCACTTCTACACCTTTATACGTATGTTCGGTTTTAGTTTCGTAAAAAGCTCAAAAAATGTGACGGTGTAATTTATAGGCACATAAAAGTATTCTCTATACTTATTATAAAACGAAGTCCCCTTTTTGTCCTGCATGAACACGATAACCTTAAAACTACCGACCCGAAGTTTGCACAGTTTTCATCAACTCCTGAGGAAAGTTTAGGTATACCTAATACAGGCAGGTGAAGCCGCAGACAGTACATAATACTTATAGATTAGTTCGTTAAAATAATAAACAAATGGTATAAAAGCTAGAAATCAACAGTCGCGCCTCTTATGTCCAACAGATAGGGATATTTGATTGCTACCTGCCCTTTAAATGACAAGCACAGCTACGCTTAACAGGTACACCTGGTAAGAGTGGTATTCCACAAAACGTATGTTTTTATCTAGCAAGTAATTGAACCTAAACCCTCATGATCAGATGAAGAAAATATTGTATATTTTCTCAGTGTAAAATTGTTTAATTATATTTTTGTTAATATTTCTATACAACATTTTATATTCCTTATCAAAAATCAGTTACACGTTTAAATAACAAGATACAAATATAGTCAGGAAAGTCTAGTATGTAGAACGCAAAACATTGGCAAAACTTAGTCCTATACACAAACCTGTATTCATTTATTCGTAAAAACTGCGTAATTTATTTTTATACAAGCGAATAAAAGGAAAGCTCTTAAGACGTCGTCGAAAAGTTAAAAATTACAATATTCCTCGAAGGAGTAAAATAACAGGCGTAATAGGCATAAATAGCATAAAAGAAATAGGCCCCGAAAATTATGTTTCTTCTAAAAATATTTCAACGAAAAATTCTCTTGAGGAAAGACGAATATGCTGATGTGAAATTATTAATTCGCAAAAGTACTTTTGTAAGGTTTCAACGAACATGAAACCAAATACGGACGGACTGCTTTCCTCACTTGATTTAAGGAATGTTTTTACCTTAGAATGTGGGGTGGAAAGTAGACATTACTTTTACTGTAAACAAATTTAAGCCAGGCCGTAGCAAATTCAGATATCATTCAAGATATTCATGCGTACACATATCAGTCATCAATCTTTTCCAATATTTTATTGTAATACGTCTTTTACCTCTAGCTGCTACATGTGTGTACAGTATTCAGTCTCGTGAATACGGAACACAGAGAATGTCCTTTAAACATAGGTATAACTTAAAAGAGATATCCAAATCAGGTCAAACATAGCAGTAAGACGTTTGTCACGTTCCAAATGTTTTGTCACGTCGTATATTCATGGCACATGGAATAAACAAACAAGCTTTCAGTGTCGCTCGATACGATTCCCGCTACCCCACGCTGTTTGATCACATTTACTCAAACATTCGCAATCCTAACTGTAATCACAGCTGCTAACTTGTATCTACATATTCTATGGATTTGGTATTATGTTTTGTAGGTTTATTCTACTAAGGCAATTTCTCGTTGTTAAGCTATTTGTTTTTCTTGTATGAAAATGTCTTCATAAATCATTTATTAGGCATACCTATAATAATGTAATGCTATTGTGAAATGCGTAATATTTTCGCCTAAAATTACATTCGAGTTGAAAGATGTCTAAACATTCATATGTTCTAAACGTATTAGTCCTTTTCAAAGGCTAACTCAATAACATCCTTCACTTTATAAGTATTTATATTACACATGGAAGCTCCCTCCATACAAAATATAATTGCGGCAGTATTGGCTTCAAACACGGCGTTACTGCGTATATGCTCCCTTTATGGTTCATTTATTGTTATTTCGGGCACAAGGTAGTAAATTTCCCGCAAGGTAGCGTCCTCGCGATAGAATAAAATCGTTTTTCAAAAGGTACGAAGTTACACATGTGATATTTATTGTACTACTAGCTCACGCCTGTGTGTCCCGTGTCGCTGTGCCAAAGGGAAGGGTCCTAAATATAGTATATATCTATACCTAGCGCCTTAATACGACTGAAATGATTAATGATATATATAATAATAAATTTGAAGTCCAAGTGAAAATTGTTTAGTCACTTATGCAACAATGTGTCGCTTATGAACGTCAATATTGGAGTTAATTAGTTAATGATTCTATACATATCTACATTTACTGCCACGCTCGCAATGCAACAGGTAAAACCACGAGAAAGGAAGAAGAATTGGAATCAAGTTCTTTCTTATAGATGATTTCATCGGAGACAGACTAGTGCTTGGAATAATTTATTATGCCGCGGGGGAAATTATAAACATAAAACAAGAATACAAAGACACTTTTTTCTTATTACAACATTTGTAATTACATAAAATTATTGTTTCATGTGAAAACCTACGAATCAAACTCCCAAAGCATTGTCTTTATATGCTTCTGAAGTATTTGCTTTTAGCAAACTGTTTTATAAAAATAATATCTAAAGTTAAATATTAACTTTTCTACTTTTTAATGCCTAATTAATGTTTGTTGCTAAATATACATTTCTCCTAAATATATTCATGGCACATAGAATAAACAAACAAACTTTCAGTGTCGCTCGATACGATTCCCGCTACCCCACGCTGTTCAATCACATTAACTCAAACATTCGCAATCATAACTGTAATCACAGCTGCTAACTTGTATCTACATAATCTATAGATTTGATATTATCTTTTGTAGGTTTATTCTACTAAGGCAATTTCTCGTTGTTAAGCTATTTGTTTTTCTTGTATGAAAATGTCTTCATAAATCATTTATTAGGCATACCTATAATTATGTAATGCTATTGTGAAATGCGTAATATTTTCGCCTAAAATTACATTCGAGTTGAAAGATGTCTAAACATTCATATGTTCTAAACGTATTAGTTCTTTTCAAAGCCTAACTCAATAACATCCTTCGCTGTATAAGTATTTATATTAGACATGTAAGCTACCTCCATACAAAATATAATTGCGGCAGTATTGGCTTCAAACACGGCGTTACTGCGTATATGCTCCCTTTTATGGTTCATTTATTGTTATTTCGGGCACAAGCTAGTAATTTTCTCGCAAGGTAGCGTCCTCTCGATAGAATAAAATCGTTTTTCAAATGATACGAAGATACACGGAGCTGTCATGTGATATTTATGGTTGTGCTACTACTAGCTAACGCCTCAGTGTCCCGTGTCGCTGTGCCAAAGGGAAGCGTCCTGAATATAATATATGTATATCTAAACCTGGCGACTAATACGGGTGTATATTTGGAGTCAAGTTTAAAATCTTTTTTTCACTTAGGCCACAATGCGAACACGCTTATGAACGTCAAAATTGAAGTTAGTTAGTTAGTGATTCTACATTTAATGCCACGTTCGCAATGCAATAAGTAGAATCAACAGAAAGAAAGAAAAATTCGAATCCGTCTTATAGATGATTTCATTGGAAATAGACTAGTGCTCGGAATAATTTATTGTGTCGCGCTCGCGGGGGAAATTATAAACATAAAACAAGGATACAAAGACACACATTTCTTATTAGAACATTTGTAATTACACAAAATTATTGTTTCGTGATATTATAATATAATTGGAGAAATAAATGCTCACAGACTCCGATGGCTCGGTCACGTCGAGAGAATGGGAGAGGAACGTGCGGTTAAGTATGTATGTGGGTCGACCAACAGGACGTCGTCCTGTCGGTCGCCCCAGATACCGCTAGAAAGACGTCGTGGAGCAGGATCTTAAGGCGCTTCAAGCTGATGATTGGCGAGAAGTGGCCAAAGATCGGGTAAAGTGGCGTTCTCTCGTATTGGAGACCAAGGCACACTTCGGGTCGAGGAGCCATCGGAGTAAGTAAGTATTGTTTCGTGTGAAAACCTACGAATCAAACTCCCAAAACATTGTCTTTACAAGCTTCTGAAGTATTCGCTTTTGCAAAATGTTTTATAAAAAAAATGTCTAAAGTTAAATATTTACTTTTCTACTTTGTAATGCCTAATTAATGTTTGTTGCTAAATATACATTTCACCTAAATATATGAATGTACTTTCTCTCTCGGTAATTATTTACTAGCTTGAACTCAGTGCTTGTTACTTACGTAATGCGATCAATAATTAAATAAAACTCCTAAACTTCCATTGTTTGTCTGTCGTCATCAATTTGAAAAACACTCTTGGAAAGCAACTTGTTGAATAAATTATTTAATTTGAATACTTTACTTTCCTCCATCGCTTCGAGTTCAAATGTATTAATTTTAAGGGTAAGGTAAGGTAAGGGGAGATAGGGCTAAGAAACGTAATTTATTTTTATTGAGATTGTATTGTGTAGCATTAAACTTTTTTTGACTAAGCGTTATAGAAGCTTTTACCACCAATGCTACTTTATTATATTATTACACTTAACCCACGACTCCGCCCACGATTTGAAACACCTAAACTCATGTCAGAAATAACACTAAATGCCTATTGTTGAAAATCGTACAACAATCCGTTTCGTAGTTTTTAAGCTTATCGCGTTCATGCAGATGGTCAGAAGCGGCCGAGGGATTTCGTTTTATAATAAGTAAAGATATTCATTAAATAATTAACTAGCACATTACTGTATCACCCGTATAGTAAGTTATAGTAACAGTGAATATTTAAAATACTGAGATTTGATACTCGTAAAATCCTGTAGAAAGTTAAACTATCTAGGAATCCGCATCATTCAGAAGTCTATTAGATGATTCGGAAGAAGTCAATTGATAGAACAACACACAGTGACTAAGACAAGTAGGTATTAAAAGTCCTAAAGAGACCTACGACCTCGTCCGCGTGGTGGCGGATTAAGAATACGGAATATCACCACCCCATATCATCCCATGGGTGTCGTAAGAGCCAACAGAGCGAGCATGTTATGCCGAGAACAACACTGTAAGGGAAGGAAAACTTGATACAAACCCTATACCAACCCGTTTGGCCAGCGTGGTATAGTAGGCCAATTCCTCCTTTCCAAGGAGAGGCCTTGACCAGCAGTGGACTTCCAAGACTCTATAATAAATTATAAAGCCACGTCTAAACATTTTTGTCCTCTTTATTCACGAGACTAACGTTTCCCGTACACGATCACGCATACAGGATGCGTTTTAGTGCGTGCGAAAATATGGGCGGCCGAGTTAATAGTTTTCGTCGGCAAGTTATAGCCAACACACCGCGATGGCGGCAACTATATTTTAAGCACCGTACTGCATAATAGTAATATATTATGCACCGCAGTGCATTAATAATATCTAGGATAGTCTAAAAACGTCTTTCGCAATAAAAGTGTTTATTATTTCGCTCGCCTGCACTGTAGATCATAATTATGTATAGTATTTTGTGATTTTCTTTATACCCCGACGTTTGACAAACTTTTATTACTGTTCGACTCAGCATCTGTCACTTCTAATATTTGTAGAATTTTCTCTCATCGCATCTTCTATGCGTTAGTTAACGCGATTAGTTAGTTAAGACGGTCACAAAATAAGCATTCACATTATCTAATTTTCTTTTTATAGACCTTAAGTCAAAATAATATTTTAGGATTACTATTACTCGCCTAGTTGCAATATAGGTAACTCAAATATGGACCCGTCACATTCGAATAGTTGTCACCCTATTTTCAATTGCCTATCTTTATTAATACTAAAGGTACATAGTAGACTATCAAATAGATCTTGAGTTCACCCTTAGGTAAGTATATAAATTGAATCAAGACTAAAGGACAGGCAACAATTATTTTTTTATGTCGATTTAGAATTCTTTATAAAAATAATCTCTTTTATATGCTCAGTCCAATTATATTTTAAGTAACCCATATTTTCTTATGAACCTGTCGACATGCCAAATAAATGAAATAATTTTTCAGACCTATTGATTGCCCAATTTTATAATAAATCACATACCTAATTTTCCACCAAATGTTCGATATTTCATCAACATTTTCGTACGTGCAAATAAAGCTTGTCCAATTTGTCGACCGATCCTAAGGGATTGATGTCCGTAATGGGTGTGCGATTCCAGTAGGTAGGTACATGGTATTCTGCGCAACCATCAATATATGGAGGTACACTAATTCACTTCAAATGGCTGCAACCATTATAAACCTATCTCACATTGGGCGTGCGCGTTCCTCTAGCGTTCGCCCGGCTTGTGCTAATCTGATACCGCCCGTAGTCTAAAAAGAACACCGGCCGCACGCCAAACCAACGCCGGGCGGACGACGAACGCACGCTCGAGGAACGCAAGAGAAGTAAATCTCGAAATAAAACTTTATACGAATACGACTGGCTAGTGTGGTATAATAGTAGGCCAAAACCTCCACCACGGAAGGTTTAAGACCAGCAGTGGACTGGAAAAGGTACGCTGTTGATGCGTAAAGAAAAATACCATGAAAATGAGAAAATAACACCTCGAAAGATTATGTGCTACTGAATACCCATTCAAAACAAAAATATATAAGTTCAGTTTAAAAATGTAAGTTTGCGTAATAATTATTTAAAGACTGTCCATCAACTAGCATTCTGACTGCTGTGGAGACAAACTTACGGAATATAAAATGTATAACATGTACATAATATACTTTACAAGTCTGTTTAATTTTGAACCTATAATAAAACTTTGATCGATATCGATAGCAGATTTGCTCAATCACTATAAAATTAAAAAGTTACGAATTGGATGCGGGCGGCTCAAGACCGGTCTGTGTGGGGAACCTTGGGGGAGGCCTATGTCCAGCAGTGGACGTCGTTTGGCTGATATGATGACGAATTTTGTGTTCAAATAGGCTTTAGCCCTAACTGACAAACATAGTGCCATCATCTTCTGGCAACTCTAATTTGTCATATGAGTGAAGAGTGTAGAGATATTCAATTTGTTCTTAAAAATATCGTTCCTTCCATGCTTTAGTTATTCTTCTGTGGTGTGGGTGTAATAGAATGACGGAAAATGGTAAACTCGTGCAGCTGCGTACTTCTCCTGATAGTAGATATAAATGGTAAAAATAGATGAAAAAAAAGCAAGTTTATTTTGTTTATTAAAAGTATTATAAGTACAAAATAGTTTAGGTGCCTGCCTTGTTATCTACATAGACAGTAGAACAGAAAAAATTACATCTCGTAATCTTAATACTAATTCTAACTGCGGGAATCATGACAATACTGAACTAAAATCAAGCCATCTGTCATATTTAAGTAGTTTAAGTGCTCGCTTAACGCGTTTACAATGTCACCTATGATGTACGTATTTCATAGCTATTAAGAACACTGAACCATATACCCAGTATTTGATATAAATTTTACTCGATATATAAGACGACTATCAATAAAATTTCTATTCTTTCTAGCATTGACCCGAATCGGTTGTAAACTATGTTATTGTTATCGGTCTACAAAAGTCATATTTAATTTAAACGATCACTACTGGGTGGTCCGCACGGTTCAAGAAGAGTGTATTGTACTGGGAAAACGCTAGGATGACGTTGACAATGATAGAACTGGGACGAAACCACGTGTCACGGGGAGCTCAAAACATCCATATAACACATGCAAAGAGCACCCAAGCTCTGCCCAACTATTTGAGGATCTCACAAAATTTTGACACATATCACTATGCTCCGTGGTCCAGTGGATAGCGTATGCGACTGCTGATCGGAGGTCCCGGGTTCGATTCCCGGGTCGGGCAAAAGTGTTACTGGATTTTTTCGAATACTCAGTAGCAGCCCGGAGTCTGGTGATGTGCCCGGTAACGGCAATAGGCTCGCCCCCTATTACGCGGGACCTATAAAATTCATGGCGAAACATGGGTGTAATATTTACAACTCTGCCTACCCCGTGGGGAATACAGGCGTGAGACTATAAAAAAATTATAATAATAAATATCAGTATTAATTTCACAACACTTGGTACAGTGCTAAAGAAGATTATTCAACAAACCACTAAGTACGTAATCAGTGCATCAGTTACTCATATAAAAGATCTTTACAAATAGGTTTGTCTGAGAAGTACCTAAGAGCCTTGTAAGCAAAAGAGCACTTACTCTTTCAAAGATAACTCGAACAATTATACTAATGGTTTAAGTAGAAACTCTCTCATTCATTCTAAGCTGGAATACTCCTAATGCCTTAATAGTAGTAGTTCTCGTAGTAGTTACTTAGCAAATTTAACTTAGTATTCAGGCTGCCGCGCCTCTAAACTCGGGTTAGTAGAGCCTGCTGTACGTTACACGTAATAACATAAGGAGTTCATTTATAAAGACGGCATTTGTAGACACAATAAATCTTATAAGTGGCTGGCAGCGGCTAGACACGAAGAGCCGAAAATCGGGCTCAGTGGCGTGCCATTGGAGAGGCCTATATTCTGCTGAATATACACTAGCAGGCTGATGATGAAATAAATCGGAACAAGATATCTGTCTTGTCCTAAAGACTTGACTTTTTATTGCAGCAATGATTATTATTAGTGTCTTAGCGTTATCCCAGTTGCTTCCGAGATTTTTCGTCAGAGTCCGCGACTGATATTACCATATTTTACATAATATTAGCGCTGTTATTATTGCACCATTGATACTTATCTGCATTTTATACAATTAGGAGATATTAATTTCTAATGTTACAAAGTATTGTATATGCAAATTCTACACTCAGGTTTGGTTAAATAAAATAGCTATTAGAAGAATCTGTAAGAAACATTTACCAGTCCCATAGTAGACCATTAACATTTCAAGTCTACCAAAAACTTTATGTTACCACATAACATGAAGTTCCCGTGGGAATTAAGTTTCGCAGACTTCATAAAATCTATACGATTCATTTATTACTATTCTTTTTTTCAAATAAAACTCTAAAATATGCAGTGATAATGCAAATTCGGTCACTAGTTTCACGACTAAACTTTTGTGTAGAATTTATCACTCCATCAAATGACATGCACAGTCATGTCCGCCGCTACTGCGCTATCTCAGGCGTTGTTCGAAATAACACCACGAACTCAACTAAATAACTTGCCAACTAAAATTGCCTAGTCGGATCGTCGACTTAATGAAGCTAGCTAAAATCAATTTCACTCGGCAATGCTGTTAAGGCCAGGTACGGACTTGGCGATATTAAGGCAGAGCGTCGCCGCTATACCTGTTCATAAGTAGTTATGTTTTACTACCATCGGACTCGGTTGGTCTAAATGACTTGATTTTTAGGGTTCCGTACCTAAAAGGTAAAAATCGGAACCCTATTACTAAGCCTCCGCTGTCTGTCTGTCTGTCTGTCTGTCTGTCTGTCTGTCTGTCTGTCACCAGGCTGTATCTAATAAACCGTGATAGCTAGAAAGCTGAAATTTTCACAAATTATGTATTTCGGTTGCCGCTATAACAACAAATACTAAAAATAAAAAAAATGAAAATATTAAGGGGGGTCCCATACAATAAACGTGTTTTTTTTTCGTATTTTTGCTCAAAATTACTAACGGTAACAGGTAGACGCTTAAAATTTTCACGGAATATGTAGTTGTATATTACCTTTAATAAATAAATAATTAAATTAAAAAAAGTAAATAATAAAGGGGGGCTCCCATACAACAAACGTAATTTTTAAGCAATTTGTTACTCTATCTTAATAAACAAGTAGAAACTTAAAAAATATTTAAGTATATATACAACAAACGTGATTTTCTTTTATAGATGATGGTACGGAACCCTTCGTGCGCGAGTCCGACTCGCACTTGCCCAATTTTTATTTATTGAAAGTAGGTACTTACTGCAATGCCTGGTGACAACACTCTTTAGAACTGAGTTGATTTTGTTTTATTTTCTACAATCGTATAACTTAACAATTGTGTCATGTGCTTAATTCTAATTTATTAGGACTAATATCTTTCAAAAATTTATAATTTTAACCTCAAATTGTCATAGCAAAATGTGTAAGCGTACCAATTTTTTACAAAACCGACGTCGGAGGACGTATTAGCTTAAGAAATTGGGTCGTATTTTTTAGCCTGTCTTAAGTAATAAGAAACAAACTGTTTATCAACAAAGTTAAGACGAATGTTTCAGGAACTTGACAAAAAGTAACTTCTGACTCAGCTGTTATGCCTCATAATTTGTGATTACTTTTCTTTTATACTACTTTGGATTTAATTTTCTTATTTGTCGCAGATATATAAGCGATGTTGACATGAGTAGGAGTACAATAAACATTAAGAAGTTTCGGGATAAAGATAGAAGTCCCTAAATAAAATAGTTACATAACGTTTTTCATCATTATCACACACTGTTTGTCGGTTGGCCACAGGCTCACAAGGCAAAGTAAGAATATAATTATCACATCTTTAGAATTATTATGCTCTAGTTAAATACTAGGAAGATACACTATTTTAAAAGGAGTCTTCGGAACAATTTGAACTATACGAGTATAGTCAAGGTACAGCAATAATTAATAAACAAGGTACAACATTATTACACTTAAAACGTTATCTACTAACTCGCTACAATTTCAACAATCAGCTTTTTGTAGTGCGTGCGTTCGATATACATAAAAGAAAGAAGAATGTAATAAACTATACTTATTGAAGTGCTACTTACCCATCGCATGGATGGTTTAGTAGTCTAAGCATCTTATATTGGGCCCTGTTCTCACACAGAACAGATCCACAGCCTTTACGAGTATGTAGGTGTGTTGATTAAATGTTTGAAAAGTCCCTCCATGCAGGATTTATAAAAAGTGCACATGATGTTTTTTTAAACGATCTTCGGGTTCGATCCTCAGCTACCCCGGGCACGCACCTCTGACTTTTCGAAGGTATGTGTGTATTAAAAATTACAATTATTGCTCGCTTAACAATGTGCCCGGTGGATGGCAATAGGCTCGCCTCCTATTACATTGGGACCGAAATATAACTGGCGAAGTGTGGGTGTGTCAAACACCTCTGCCTACTACCTTCGGGAATAAAAGGCTTGAAGTTATGTTATGTTATGTCTTTTACAAATCAAAGAAAACCACTAACGTATTAGTAGAAAAAACATACATACATCTCATCACGACACGACAATTGTAAAACCATTAGAGGCGTCCACGGCTAAGCTAGATATTAGCCTCCTCCAAGGCTTTCCATACTATAACACGGTTGCAACGATCCTAAACAATATAAAGATTTGAAATAATTAATTGCATTACATTGCATACATGGTTTGGGCACGTGGAGCGAATGAGTGAAGAAAGAATGACGCACCAAATATATGAGGCTAACGTGTATGGGCAAGCCGGTCGCGGCCGACCTCGTAGGACATTCGTCGACCAAATTGGTGACGTTCTGAAAAACGGGAAGGTCCTAAGCACCCGGAACCGGCGAGCATGTATGAACAGAGTAATGAATGTAGAGGAAGCGCGTGAGGTTTGTAAGGATAGATGCAAGTGGCGTTCCGTTGTCTCTGCCTACCCCGACGGGAAAAAGGCGTGAGTTTATGTATGTATGTACATAGCTAAGCCAAGATAGCGTGAAGTAAGTGTTATTCAAGTTCAATAATTCTGAGACAGCAGGAGACAGGTAATATTGCATTCTACGACATTGACACCCATATCATATAATTCTACAAGCATCTGAATCACAGCACTCGGTATGCGAATGGTTGCGCGTGCCAACACAGTAATTACCTCGTTATCTCTACTACGTATCTATGAACGAAGTACTACGGCCTTTTACTATACCTACATGAGGAATAAAAATGTAATTTGCTTACATTTTATAAATTATGCAGCAGTGCTTGATGCTGAAGTACAGAACAGTTGGTATAGTGGTTTAAAGCCGCAGCCTCGTCGCTTAATACTGCGCCGAGTGCTGTGAGTTCGATCGATCTTTGTTGATCCTTAAATTACTGTTCGAACGGCCGTGGCACTCGATATACTCCAAGTGCGGGAGTGGTTTTAAAAAAAGAAAGAGAGACAAAACCTAAATGTTGACTAACGTTATGATAATAAACCTAATGCCACAAGCTCTTCTACATATATTAAGTTCAAGCATTATCCCACTTTCATCCAAGACTTTTCGTATTGAAGCCCGGGGTCCATTTTCTAGAATTACCAGATTTTACAGAATATCAGCTTTTCTACAGAGCGACTGTCTCCACAACTTATAGGCATAGCGATATTTCATGCAGTTTAGATAGGTGTCAGTATACTGAAGCTCCTCAAAACTACTGAAAATTATTACTTTTTACTGTTCCTACGGGATATATACCACGTACCTTTGTTTTGAGTAACCGATATTTCGGCACTGTTGCAAGCGCCATGTTCAGTACTCATCCGTGAACATGGCGCTTGCAACAGTGCCGAAATGTGACAACGAAAGTTTAAATTCCTATAAATTTACTGAAAAAGATATTCATGACAACTGGGACCGACAGCTTAATGTGCTCTGCGAGGCACAGGACAATCGATAATTACCAATTTAGGAGGCTACCAAATTTGCCGTCACTAGTAAGCCCAAACAAAATTTAAATGTATGTCTTTCTCCTAGCGTTATCTCAGTTTCAACCCGGGGTCCGCTTACTAATCTAACCGGATTTGACTAAATATTAAATCTAAATGTATGTAAACATAATAAAATAATTTCAATCAGTATAATAAACATCCTTGAAATTAAAATTAAATTTTTGTCCTAATCCTGTATTAGTACGTGTGATCATAAAGGAGACGTTTAGAATTTTTAGAATTATATCTTCATCTTTCAGTTTATGTACTTACGAAAGCGTGATGTCTCTTTCTTCTGCATATAATGCACAGGATGTAAGAACAAAAGTTATGAGTGTCTTTGTCGCAAAAGCCGTATAGCGATAGACGACTTTTGTAGCAAATGAATACTAATTAACGAATCGCATATACGAAAAGCAGTTTCATTGTTCCGTTAAAGAGTAAAAAGTATAATTTCCCTGAATAGATAGGTGACAGCGCTTGACAGGCTGAAACAATCCCATTTGACGTAAAATAATGAATGAGGTATCTTCAGAGAGGGTGGACGTTTAGACTAGAGATAACATGCTCGCCATATTTCCTTATACCGAAAGTGCAACATGTAATGTCAGTTGGTCTTAGTTGGTTAATCATAACGTCAAATTACGCGTCTCATTTAAAGAGGCATAGAGTCCTTACAGACTCATATCTTTGACTGCATTCTCTAAATAGCCGTGCTGTCAAATCCCATTATTAAGGAGTGATGGGATTTGACAGTGAAAGGAGATATCGATGTTTTTTGAATGAGGGATAAATACGGAAACAAACTATCGGACATGAATGTAAAGCCTGGCGTCGACTACATTCGAACCGCGTCGAATCGCGCCTAGTCGCATTTTATCCGTGTGCGTTCATTACAGACGAATCGAATCGAAGTCAGCAGTCGGCGACTGGCTGCTGTAGGTTGTGCTTGTGTTGTCAATGATGGATAGCTCGGACGAAGATATGTTCATGTTTCAAATTCGTTCATTGTTCCCGCTATTTCTTCCCATATATTTTGTCTACGCTGCTCGTCATGATAATGAGTGTCTTCATGATCATATTTTTTTTTAGACTCACGCCTGTATCCCCAAAGGGGTAGGCAGAGGTATAACATTACACCCACATTTCGCCATGAATTTTCAGGTACCGGATACATTACCAGACTCCGTGCTGCTACTGAGAATTTTCTAACGGAAAAACCCAATAACAATTTGGCCAACCCGGGAATCGAACCCGAGACCTCCCAATCCCACGCCCACATTTATGCCGCGAGACTAATGAGGCAGTCATGATCATTAAGTTCAGTATATTTCTAAACTAGCGAAATTAACAGCTCTTCATTCATTTCGATAACTTTTTATGTAGGTATTTACGCCATGTTTTACCCGTCTACACTCATCCGCTGACCCGCGTCCCACGTCCACTAAGGCGAGCCGAGTCGAGTCGAAACGCGTCGCCGCAGAAATTCGCCTGACGAGCGATGCGCGCGGTAGATTCGATTCGGCGCGCTGCGGCTCGTCGCTAATGAACGCAGGTTTATAGAAATATATAGGAGGCGACTTTCTGAGTTTCGATTCGGCTCGGCTCGGCGAGCCTAGTGGACGCTAGCCTTAAAACTGAATCGTACCCGCAAGCTTCGGCGAGGCAGTCGGTTGCACTCACGCCAACTGGGTTGTCAAAGTAGTTCACTGCTGTACTAATATTTACATAAAGGCGAATCATTTGTGCTGGCGGATCACAAATCGGATTACCTACAACTCTAAAAAAAACGAGCAGTGTCCAACGTAAGCGATAGCAAGCAACGTGATATGATGCGACGCACACAAATTGCCAAAGCCTGCTGCATTAGCCAATCTGATAAATCATCACTGTTACGAACAACACTCGGTTTCCTAACTCTATGTTTTGTCTACTGTTTGCCTACCACGAGGCTGCTATAAGAGCGTGCTGCTAAACCTATCGACAGCTCTTTCTATCATACTCCATGTGCCATTAGAAAGAAGATATCAATTATGGCAACCGCTGTTGTTATTTAGTGTTACTTCTATGACTTAAGGTTATATTTCTTTGGGTATCTTTTATCTTCTAAACTATAGAAGCCTTACAGAATCACCTTATTTGTCCGTTTACGGTTTTTCGGGGAGTATCAGTACTAACGAGATGAAATTTGACGAGGTTTTGGATTCTGGTTGCCTACAAAACTGTAAAATACATTTTAGAACCCCTATTTTCGCAAAAATTATGATAAACGTTAGAGCTGCCCATTACTTTGTGCGTTGTTTTATGATATTGGGCTTTTCATTACAATGCAGGATTATATTCTCAAATATTTAGCATCACTCCTCAATTATAACCCCATGTCCATTTCCCAGTCCCCGCCAACTAAACCTTAGTATTTGGATTAGTCCAAACTATCTAAAATAGTGGCTGAATAATAAATAATGAGTTTTAAGGAACATTAAGAATATCACCCTCTTTTCGCCAGTGTTTTGATCCCACGTAATAGGTGGCGAGCCTATTGCCGCTTATTGGGACATTTTGTTTGCCAGAGCCTCGTCCGTTGATCGGCAGGTGCACCACTTGCAGGTGAGGTTGGCTTGGGACCCTAAGTTCTTGGTGGGAAACTCAATATGCCTCTGCCTACCCCTTCGGGGAAACAGGCGTGAGTCTATGTATGTATGTTAAGAATATCACAACTAATTTGCGACTTTACTGCCCGACTTTACTTAACTTAATTAATCGGCTTTATGCATTTTTGTGTTAGGTACAATAGAACTTGTATTGTTAAATTATATTACTCGTATACTTAAACAAAAATTTTATGCATCGTGAATAAACCCGAACGTTCATAATAAACAAATTAAGTCGAATATTTCACCTGTCGTAAAAACGCAACAAATAATGCAACAAATTGTATTTTTCATGTTATAACTTTTTCGCTTTTTAATACAATACAGCGTGTATTTTCCTTTGACAATATCGCGTTCGAGTGTATCACATATTGAAAGCGATCGATTGTTAGCGGCGCCTTTGTACAATAATAGCAATTTAGAACACATATTACTTCATGTGGACGCTCAAACGTAGCGAGTGAACGGTTAACGGTTTCACAGTGTGATATCGAATACTAAATACAAACTAGAAACATGAATTCTTAAACGAATTCTGGTGAAGGTAAACAAACAATTTGTACGAGCATGTGTCCGAAATTGCTATATGCATGTGTCACTGTCCGCTCGCCACAAGAGCGACGCTGCGTCGACAAAACGGAATGTATTTGTGTGTGTCTTTACTACATTTGTGTATAAATAACATGTCCCTCATATCCACGTATATTAAGACGGCTTACAGTTACTTACTCTCGTAGTTATTGGGTTCGTTGACATTTTCGATGCGTGCGTAGGTGATGACTTTTTAACTAAATAATTTGTTGTCAATTCATGATATGCATGCTTTTTATAGTTAGATAGAATAGTGTATCAGAGAAGCATTCGTATATTTTGAATGACCATCGGTCCTTTTACGTACCTACAGAAAGAATAACAGTTCCTTGTATAGAATACCCCGGTTTTAGCGACAATAATGAATATTACCTACGCATAGGCACATGCATAGACTTACTACGATATAAACAAACCGTTAAACCTATCAAGATTTGCTGGATGAGATTGCTTCTCATTGCTTAAAATATATTATTCTTATTCTATAGAAATACATTGCTTGTATTCATGGTATTTTTAAATCACAAAAGGTAATCCTAACTGTATACACAGTTAGTTGAACTTCGATTGTAGATAGGTCCCTATATTATCGTCTTCGTAAATATCACCTCTCTACTTTAATCGTCCTCAGATTTGCGACTTCCTAATGATAAGGTAGACGGGCTGTTGGTGCATTTGCTAACAATGAAAATAGAACTACAAAAAAAACCTTAAACTTATTCGTTGTTGTGTTTCCGCTTTTGAAGTTCTGACTGACGTCTTGTGCTTAAAGTATTTAGCTTTGACTTGAAGAGCTTTCAAGCTGTCCGTTCTCTACAGGTTTCTTTTGATTACAACCGCAACTGGTAAAGTGGACGGGTTTGCCATTGTAGCTTGAAATCCTTAGTTTCATTACCTTACTGCTGTTATTGCTTGCCGGTTCTACTAACTTTGAGACGGTAATCATCATCATCAGCCCTTTATACTGTCCCACTGCTGGGCACAGGCCTCTTCTCACTATGAGAAGGGTTAGGCCATAGTCCATCACGCTGGCCTAATGCGGGTTGGCAGACTTCACATGTCTTTCGAGAACAATATGGAGAACTCTCAAACATGCAGGTTTCCTCACGATGTTTTCCTTCACCGTTTGGCAAGCGATAATTAACAATTTAATACGCACTTAACTCCGAAAAGTCATTGGTGCGTGCCGTGGATTCGAACCCGAGACCCTCTGCGTAGCAGTCTGTCGGTCTCTCCACTTAGCTATCGCTGCCTTTTACGGTAATAAGAACATAATTATGTAAGTATTTTAATGTGATAAATCTTACCTATATTGTTATTTATTGTAAATATTTCATAGTTAACAAAACTATTCGCACCAGTTTAAAGGCCTTCTTAAATGTTATTTAAATTGGCAAGTTCAGAAACGACGTAACATAATTTAAATTAAACGCAGATAGATTACTGCATAAAATATCACATCGTCTAGGCCTAGGGCCTAATCTTTTTAGAATACTAACTTATTAGGTACTAGTCTGACTTTTGTTATTTAACTGCCACCTGACTGCCTCAACCCAAAAGTGATAAAGATATTCCATGGTTACGACCTGTGTCAGCTTATTCAGGGGTAATTGACCCTGTAACTACTGTCGAATAAAACTACGTAAACAAACACAATATTTTGGTTCAAAATTAATAATAGTCAACTCTCATGAGAATATTCAAAATATTAACTTTTCATCCAACACTTGCTTATAATAATTTAAACGATGATGACATTATATTATGCGGGTATATCGTCTTTATTCCCTTTGGTTTTACTAAAGATAAAAATGTGGTTAGTGTTGCAGTTACTATCTGCATTAGAAGCCACGGTACGAAATGACCTTTTCCACTTAACTAATCATAGCATAATACATAATTAGGTATACCATTATGTCTCACATTAAACAGTAGCTGCTGAATAGATATGATAATTATGAGTAGGTATGCCCTTTGCCGGTAAGTGGGGAGACGAGATAATTTATTAACTAAAAAGTGTTTAATTTTCTATTACAAGTTTACTCACCTTTAGAGAATATACTAATTCTGTAGTACGGGTTGTATAAAATAGTAATTCGCTAGTCACGGTCCGTTCGTCAGTCGCGCATGGCATGCATGCGTAACACTAGTAGGTACAATTTTTTTGTACAATTTGTGATCATTAATTTTATTTATTTTTGCTATGTGAATACTGAAATAAATATTTAATGTATTTATTATTATGTATGTTATATCATTAGTAAGTATTGATTACAAAATAACTGTAAGCTGAATGATGAAATTATTGGCTTAGTAACTTTTAATATTTATACTTATATTCAAATTTGATATCCACACGGGACTTGATCTACAGTTGTTTTGCATTTGGGGTTCTTTGTGACCGTAGTTTTATAAATCAACCAATTTGCTTTTTAACTAGAATATTAAAATCGATTTTTCTATCGCATGGAAAATTAAAATTATTTATTACAACATTTTCGATAGTCAAATAACATATAAATATGATAATCAAAATTGTTCCAATCAATTCAAATTTTCTTATAATTATGTATAACTATCGTATGGAACTAAAATAGTGCATACAATTTATAAGTAATGACAGTTGTAGATTAATGTGCAAACTAGTATAGGATTTCTCACCTTATAACGGGCCAACATGATGGCGCTAATAAAAATTGACATTAGCGGTGTTTACAATGACAAAACGTATCGAACATCTATCAAACTATTGCCAGTTTTTAAACTTGACGGACAGACAAATACGTAAAACATGTATGTGATAATTATGTGAGCTCTTTTTGGCTCAAATATATGCAGCTGTCTATTTTAATAGATAAGTATTGATGTACTTTTTACTGTTTCTACGGGATATATACCACGTACCTTTGTTTTGAGTAACCGATATTTCGGCACTGTTGCAAGCGCCATGTTCACGGATATACTGAAGTATTGCGGGTGGATGAATGTTATAAACAAGTGAACCGGTCTACCCGCTTCCTTACTCGTTTATTGCGCGCACAACCACTACCACCGTTTTCACTTTCACAATGTACTCGATCGCGACACACTGTACTCACTACGTCGGCTCGTGATTTAAGTTTTTGTGGTTCACGGGTTTTGCATAGACGTACCACTGGATGCCAGGTATTCGACAGTTGAAACCCATCTTCTCTATTGAAGTTTTTATACTTTTTAATTTCAATAGCTTCTTTAACCATTCTAGGTATATAGTGGCGTTCTGTCGACAGCACCTGAGGGTTATGTAACTCAATCCAATGGTTCGTACCCGAGTCTATTTATTAGGATAGGATCCTAATAAATAGACTCGGGTACGAACCATTGGATTAGGATAGGATCCTAATAAATAGACTCGGGTACGAACCATTGGATTGAGTTACATAACCCTCAGGTGCTGTCGACAGAACGCCACTATATACCTAGAATGGTTAAAGAAGCTATTGAAATTAAAAAGTATAAAAACTTCAATAGAGAAGATGGGTTTCAACTGTCGAATACCTGGCATCCAGTGGTACGTCTATGCAAAACCCGTGAACCACAAAAACTTAAATCACGAGCCGACGTAGTGAGTACAGTGTGTCGCGATCGAGTACATTGTGAAAGTGAAAACGGTGGTAGTGGTTGTGCGCGCAATAAACGAGTAAGGAAGCGGGTAGACCGGTTCACTTGTTTATAACATTCATCCACCCGCAATACTTCAGTATATCCGTGAACATGGCGCTTGCAACAGTGCCGAAATATCGGTTACTCAAAACAAAGGTACGTGGTATATATCCCGTAGAAACAGTAAAAAGTAATTATAGTGACCACGATAGTTTAAGTATTGATGTAACAGTCATAACCTTATCGTCATTACGCGCTGAAGTGCAGTTAGTTAGACTGCAGAGAAGTCTACAATTTTCTAGTAATTATAGTAGACAATATGTAAGTTAGTTTTGGTTTCATACTCAACTGACCTTAGTCATTTTTGGGCAACATACATAAAAGATGAAACCATACTGTATGCACCTCAGAATAATCAATATACATACACGTTATTGACGACCTGACAAATAACGCACTACTGAAACTACTGGTCACAAGAAGATAATATTTAGCATGTATGTAAGGAAAAAGGCGGCGGAGTTTGTTTTCTGTCCTAGCATACAAGCGGGCGCAACAGCGGGCTATGGGCTAGTAATAACTAATAAGTCGTCATGTGTTTAATAAGCTTTTGACAGAATACGTAGCTACCACGACAGGTTGTTTACTGCACTTGTAACACCATCTGCATCGAGTTGCGTAATATCGTAACATAAGGAAAATTGTTTACAATGTATATGCACAAAGACACATGTTGCTTCAGCTGATGTTAGAAGAACAAATTTTATAAGCAAGTATGTTCGCTGCCATTCCAAAATATTGCAAAGGATTTTTAAACCTTGTACAACTTATCTTAAAATTTTGTACAACAGCTTATCTAAAGAATCGTTGGTGAGGATTTGTACACATTATAAAATGATGTCCCCTTTATGAACGCAGTAAACTTAAAAACGGTGATTTTTTAAACAGTTTAAACATTATATAGGTGTATAATACACGCAGGCGTAGCCGCGAGTGTAGTCAAGTAATTCATATATTAAAGTTAATATCGCACAAAGCTAATAATACTGATTTTAAATATAAGTTATAACACCAACTTTCATGACAACTCATAAGTATGGAGAAGAGGCACCGGTCACTGAAACGGTTCCCGGACACTGAAATGTAGCTGATTAAAATTCAGGTTGTTAAGCCACTAAGTAAGTGGTCTCTCAAGTTACAAAGATGGATAATAATTTATTCACGATATTTTAATTTATATACAGTTTCATCATCGTCCTAGCTTTATCCTAGTTGTTATATAATAGGATTTTGCCTTGGTCCACCTTCTAAGAAGTATAATTTGGATACGGCAAAACATTTGTTTATCCATGACTTCTCATCTTCGAAGATACATCCATTACGATAGTCCAGGATCTTCATTATAGTCAAAACATAATCTTAATATATAAAATCCTTGCGTTACTTACTGACTGACAGACACGCTACAGCCGAAACTATTAGGCGCAGGAAGCTGAAATTTGGCATGTATGTTGCTTGGGGACCGTAAGGGTGCACTAAGAAGGGATTTCCCGAAATTCCCACGGGATCGGCCAAACGGATAATTAAAAAAAAAAACAGGCGTATCTGCTGGCGTCCTCTAGTACAAGTTATATAATGTGGAAAATTCTATGCCGTCATCGCCTTATCAGAATTTGGCCCTATTTATTTTAGTGAGGCAATTTTACGGTCATATTTATACCACAATGTCAATCTTATTTACCCATGATTCATTTTGTCGCTTAGAATTTAAGATATCTTAATTCTAATTCATTAAATCTGCTTTGGTTTTCTTGTCACAAGATAGGGCGTAATTAACAATTTAGAATTGCAGCACTTTGTCACGGAGTTGAAATAAATCGTTTAAAATCGTTTGTAACGCGATGACAAACTCAAGTATCTGTAGCGTCGTTCAATTTGATAAAGTATCTTCACAACGTATTCGATATTGTTTTGCTCATTTGTTTACCAACATCTCAAATACCAATAGATTTCAAATGTGAGTAAAATCTCTTTCTATCTTTGTGTTTACGTATACAAAGGAATGTATGCAAAGATAACAATAGAAATTACATTCATATATCTAAGTGTAGTGGAATTTCATATTCCTACTGTAAGCAGACACGATTTTGTTGATAAACAAGGACTGAATTTGGTTCAAAGTTTAGATTTCACGTAAGGTATGTACTTAAAGTATGAATATACGCTAAAGTTACTGATCGGTTTATGATTAAACGTTACAGTAATAGAGTATACCAATGCCGCGGGAAGTAACTAGAACTAAATAAAGAGCTATCTTTCTTCTTAAAAGTATTTTTTTAATTTGGTTAATTAAGAGTTATATTTAAGACGTATTAATATGCCTCACAGTTCTACATTGTATGTTTCAAATAATTTTACGTCGGAATAAGTTGAATTGATTTTTTGTTATTTCTTAATTCTTTTAGCAAGTTTATCACTTCATTCAGCGTAGAGTGATGATGTAATAAAACAATAGAAGTTAGATCTTAATTGTTGTATACAGCGCATTCACTTTCGACGTTATTCACGAATGCGGAACGTTGCGCTACCGTGAAGATATGTGAATACATAGGTGTACAGTGAGGGAACGTGATTTAGGCTAATATTGAGATTAAAATTATTTCTGACATACAAAATTATGGATTTCTTATTTATATGTTTTGAAAAATCATTTTTTAATCGTTTTCATATGCTAGAGATGTTTTTTCTGTAAAGAATTTTAATCGACTGTGATACGTACCTACAGCTTCAGTTAATTATCTAAGAGTCCTTTTAGATTATTAACTACAGCTTACATTATTTGTATTATTACATTTTCCTTATCTAAACAGACAAACCTATTCGCTCTTGATGTAGTAATCTTATCTATGGTTGATCACTAATCGTTATAAACCTCGCTTATCTCTTGCTCTCTTCGGGCCGCATCTCAATATTTTTTGAGGCACTAACAAAGCAATATTTAAAATAAATTCTATAACATGTCCCTTCATTATTATAGTCCTTCACATTTCAAAGGTATTGTGTTATCTATACTAATATAATAAAGCGGAAGAGTTTGTTTGTTTGTTTGAACGCGCTAATCTCAGGAACTACCGGCCGGACCTGAAAAAATATTTTTATATACGATAGCCCAGTTATTCCGGAAGGCTATAGGCTATATAAAATAACGCCACAACTTTTAGGGGCCAGACAAAAATAGTAAAATGGTCAAACGAGATGGGAGAGGGTTGGGTCAAAGGCAAAAAAGGCTAAACGAATAGGATACAATCTATATGGGTATCGTTATCGAGATTTTCGGGATGCTGATTAATAATATGGAATTTATTTAGTGATCCAAGATGGCGGGCGGGAAATTAAAGATGGTGGATGAGAAAATTTTAAAAATCAATATTGGTATCGTCTGCGATGTTAACAGGCATGGAGAATCCGAATACAACATCTGTTTCGTGATTCAAAATGGTGGATGGGAAATCAAAGATGGCAGATGGGAACAGTTTAAAAAATCAATATGGGTATCGTCTCTGATCATTTAAGGGATGGAGAATCCAAATACAACATCTATTTCGTGATCAAAGATGGCGGATAGGAAATCAAAGATGGCGGACGGGATTTTTTTTAAAGTCGATATGGGTATCGTCTTCGATATTTTAAGGAATGGGGAATTCAAAATCACCATCTATTTCATGATCAAAGATGGCGGATGGGAAATTAAAAAAAAATCAATATGTGTATCCTCTCCGATGTTTAAAGGGATGGGGAATCCAAATACAACATCTATTTCGTGATTCAAGATGGCGGATGGGAAATCAAAGATGGCTGATGGGATTTCTTTTTTAAATCAATATGGGTATCGTCCCTGATGATTTAAGGGATGGTGAATCCAAATACAACATCTATTTCGTGATCAAATATGGCGGATAGGAAATCAATGATGGTGGACGGGATTTCTTTTTAAAGTCGATATGGGTATCGTCTCCGATATTTTAAGGAATGGGGAATTCAATATTATATAAAAATCTATGTTTGATTGTTCATCATTTATAGACTCTAAAATGATAAGAGATTAAGCGCTAAGTCAATGGTAACTTTGGAAAAGGGGCTTGGAAAAAAGGGAATTAAATAAAAACGCTTAAAAAGGCGATACGGAGTTCGCTGGGTCAGCTAGTTTATTATATTCATTCACGTGCGTCGTCAAATTAAAAAAAGTAACTATGCATTATGCAAATTCTTATAAATTTTCTTAAAACCCTACAAAGAACATAAAGTTAAACTTTGAACAAGATAGCTTATCAAATATGTTTCTTGTGTAATTCTTTCAGTTTTAAAGAAGTTGAACATTTCTGCAGAAGCAACGCTCGCATAGTTAATTTTATTCAACTTTGTAAGAAATATATTCTTTACGCCTTTAAATATGCAAGTAGAATTTTGCAATAGGTACTTTGCAGTGCAATACCTTATTATGTTAAAGTTCGTTATTTCAATATTAGTTGCCATTATTATTATTTTTATAGACTCACGCCTGTCCGTGTGGTGACGGATTAAGAATACGGATTGTCACCACCCCATATCATCCCATGGGTGTCGTAAGAGCCGACAGAGGGAGCATATTTTGCATAGAACAGCACTGTAAGAGAAGGAAAACTTGATACAAACCCTATACCAACCCGTTTGGCCAGCGTGGTATAGTAGGCCAATTCCTCCTTTCAAAGGAGAGACCTAGTCCAGCAGTGGACTGTTAAAGGCTGATGATGATGAGACTCACGCCTGTATCCCCGAAGGGGTAGGGAGAGGTGTAATGTTACACCCACATCTCGCCATGAATTTTTAAGTCCCACGTAATAGGGGGCGAGCCTATTGCCGTTACCGGTCACATCACCAGACTACGAGCTGCTACTGAGAATTCGGAAAAACCCAGTAACACTTTTGCCCGACCCGGGAATCGAACCCAGGACCTCCGATCAGTAGTCGCATATGCTATCCACTGGACCACGGAGGCAGTCATTACAAAATATGCCGAATATATTTAAGGCACCTTTGCAGCGTTTACGCCCGTAGAAGCTGTTTTGCATTATTTATAGCATAAATCTATATTTTCTACTCTATTCGGTACTGTGTTTTACAATATCATTTTAAAGTGTAAAGTACGCTTCGTTTATTAGTTTATTATTTTAATGTATTTTTTCTAATAAATCTTTTTTTACAAGCAACATACAAATACCTATAGCATTGACGTTACGGTGGTAGGGCGCTGCCTCGCCTACTTTGATAATGCATAATTAAATCGCTCATTAGTTCATTACTTTAAAATGTGAAGTCTAAACTTGTAAAAATATTTGTTCTAGCTGTGTTACAAAAATATATGCGAGACGACAGTTAAACTTACATAGGTACTATATGTACAATGTACAATAAATTGGCAAATTGCCCGAGGAGAAGCGGGGACCTAACCACCAGTTGCTAAAATTAGCACATTCTCAAGATCAATGAGACTACTTTCTAATACTTAAGTACATTTTGTACACAATATTTCCGCAAGCAAACAGAAATAAGCCTCAAGAGAACATTTTTATTATAACTGTTTGTTTACAAAGGTTTACAAAAGAAGACGTAGATATTACATTACATCGGATCGTAACTAAAACACTTTGAAGTAAAAACAACTATTACATGAAGACAAAAATACGCAAATAAAACTTTTATTGGACATAAACTGGCGTATAACTATAAATATATTTGCGGTTCTGTTATAGGAGCAACTTCACACACTGTGATATTAAGCATTCTGTTTGTAAATGGCAATCGTTATTTTATATTCACTACCACATATCTATTTTTGGATTGTTTTTGATCTAAATCGCTCAAACAATCTTAAAATAAACACAATGTTCAAAACACAGTTCGCTAGTTAAAAAGCTATCTTAGCATAGCATTCGATCAAGAACGAATCATCTCGACTGGGAAAGTAAGCCTTACACGAGTTATAAAACCAACGACTTCGTTCTGTCGTTCCGTCTGTTCGATGGCCTAAAAAAAGCTTCTCTTAAATTATCTAAATCTCATCAATTTAACAAATATGGCATTAATACCGTGTATCTATTTTGTATAATCTTATATAGTGTGCTAAGTTGGCACTGTTCATGAGAGCACGACAAAATTATACATTCTCAATTAAATCCACTAGCACAAGCTCGGTTACCTACCTGCCAACAAAATACATATCCCACTAAACTTCGAATAATGACGTCGATTTCACCTAGATTCACTACGATCGATTGCGGAAGTTAGCTGAACTGTATTCAGTAAGAACCATCCAAGCAGATATAGATTCTCAAACTTGACGACGTTTCCTCTCTAACAGTTTGAGTTTAGTTGCATTTAGTTCGTCACTTTCAGATGGAATTGGTGATTAAAGGACATCAGTAACAGTTTTGCTACTTATATACTGACTGAATAATTGATTAGTTGTAGCAGAAGCTAATAAAATATTAATGGATAATAAAAAACATTATCATAGCATAGACGCAGACATTCGTATAGGATCGTTCCTTTTTACTGCTTTGCGTGTTACTAGTAAAAGTCAAGGAAAACGTCTAGCGTCAGTTTAAATGAGCTATCTACTTGGTGAAGAGTTCTTTGGAGTGCAACGCAAAGGTCTTGTCTCTCACGGTACGCACCGCTTACTTTTTAAAGTTCTGTAAGATGTAAGCTGTACCAGTGAACGAAAACACGTGGAAACTCATGTTCTTTCTAAATAATACGTTTTCTTAAATCTTTCTGTGAGTGAGTTTAATTATAAAATAACATACATACATAAGTACATACATATGCTCACGCCTTTTTCCCTTAGGGTTGGCAGAGACAACAGAACGCCACTTGCTTCTATCCTTGCAAGCCTCACGCGCTTCCTCTACATTAGGGGTGGTCTGTAACAGGTGAAAGTCGAAACCTGTTCCACCTGTTCCTGTTCCACTCAAATAATAGGTCCAATAAACTGTTCCAAAATAACAGACTGTTCCAATGGAATAACTTCAAAGTAAAGATGCAGTTTCGGAAGTGAAAACCATCCTTCAATAAAAACATCTGTGAGCCACATAATGAACATTAAAGCAAGTGGTGAGCCACTTTCGCATACACACACAAAAAATAAAATTTAAATCGTATTAGAAAATCTCAGTTTCTCTACCTCATTTTTTTATATTTAAAGTTTATTATTGAGATTTATTATAATTGTATTAGAAAATCTCAGTTTCTCTACCTCATTTTTTTATATTTAAAGTTTATTATTGAGATTTATTATAATTGTATTAGAAAATCTCAGTTTCTCTACCTCATTTTTTTATATTTAAAGTTTATTATTGAAATTTATTATTGTATAAATGTGAAATCTCAGTAATTAATTTTAATGTAATTTAAGCAACTTTTGCTTACAACGACATAGTCGTGCTGTATGGATGTAAGTATCCGGACGCACTATTGCATAGAAAGCAAGTGGAACCTGTGGAACAGTAACACGCACAAGACTCGTACTATCTCTATCTTTGTCCAACAACATAAGCCAAAATAGGAACCAGGGCCGTGAAAGCTCCATACATGGGTAAATTTCATATAGATGAGCGCCATCTACCGAAGATTGCAAGAAAAAATTACATATATACCTAGAAATATCTGTAGCGATAACTGAACGGTAATTTCGCCGATAGCGTTAAGATCTGCGTGGCGCAGTGGAAGAGTGCTAAGTTCATAAGACTCGTAACTCAAATGTCCGTGGATCGAATCCATGCTATTTTAGAATTGCTTTTTGTGATTTTTATATTTTTTTACATTTGAATTGCATATTTTTCAATATAATAGTTGTCATTTACTTATTTATTAACACCGAAATTAAACATTTATTTTATTTTGAAAAATGAATCCACTACTAACGCCATCTATACGATCGGAATAAAAATAAAATTGTTTGTACCCTTCCTTCCACTCGACACCACCAAAACGACACCATCGGTGGTGTCGTATGGAATCACTAGTCCATACAACACCACCGACTAATAGTGAGGTTACCTACATACAAAGTTGTTGATATGAAAACTCCAATGAAGTTCAAGCAGTTTCATTAATGAGGTATGTCATTTGATAAAGTTTATATTTATCTGTCACTCAAATGGTCATCTTGACATTGTTCATTGCAATTTGCATATTATTGTCTTTCCGTCCGAATATTTAAATTTTTCACAATGGACATGGATACTAATACTGACGATTACGACTATTGTCTGATATTTATTTATTTACTAGCTGCTGCCCGCGACGTCGTCTGCGTGAACGCTATACAGCACCTAACTATTAAATAAATACCTACGATTATACCTTTAAAAAAAATACGCGGCGGCGATAGCCCAGTGGTGTATGTAACGGACTGCCGAGACGATGGTCTTGGGTTCGATCCCCAGCTACCCCGGGCACACACCTATGACTTTTCGAAGTTATGTGTGTATTAAAAAATATTAATTAATTCTCGCTCGCTTAACAATGTGCCCGGTAGACGGCAATATGCTCGCCCCCTATTACGTTGGGACCGAAACATATCTGGCGAAGTGTGGGTGTGTAATACACCTCTGCCTACCCCTTCGGGGATAAAAGGCGTGAAGATATGAGAAGATATACCTTTTAAAATAACATTCATTTACCCGTTTCTTCTTTATATTTCTTCCTGCAGAATGTGTAGTAACAGAGGGAGACTGTCTTTTGTAAAATTGACCTTCAAAAAGTGCTGATTTTCAGCCTGCTTTGAATAAATGACTTTATGGCGATTCTGCTGAATTAAGTCATAAGTTGTGACTGAAGCAGATGGAGAAAATAAGGAATACATAACAGGGTAATATACATACTTATAGGACTTCTCGATATACAACATTAGTGGTTTGGCTCTCCGCAGCCAAAATGTAAAGAGAGTCAGGACTGGTGACGCAGGAGCAAGCGACATACAGGACACCCGCTGCCCTCAATGTCTGCCTCTGCGACTTATTGATGGTCATCGCGAAGCAAACACTCACGGCGAACTGTATGCGCTTGAATTATGAGGTATGGGGGGAATGCGTGGTATAAATACTGCCTCGCTGACGCCACAACCCGTAAGAATTTCCTAAATGGTGTGTCTGTGGAGCGAGATGACTTTCAGGCGGGTCACGTTACACAACTTCGGAGGAGATAGGTTCCGAAGAAGCATAATCGGGACACCGACCTTCAGCTTGATGACTTACTGACTGGGAGTTCAGAAATTCCACGGGATAATGTGTGGCGTTTTCTTGCTCGACGACAGTGTTTATAGAGGTGTAGACCACTTCATTCCTCTCAATTTCCGAGAGAATGCATTCGTTAATTGCTATAGCCTGATCATTTTTGGGCGTCAAAGTAGGCCACTCACACACTCACGAATTCTGCTATTCGGTATACAGCTGTATAATTCTAAGCTGGATACAACTCTACTGAGAGACTCTGGAAGCACCATCTGTCCACCTCTCTCCTCTGGTAGAGTGTCATCGCCAAGACTTAGAAAGACATCTTAGAATTGTTGAGCACGTGCATTGACGCCAAGCTGAGATATCATATTAATGGTCAAGCGCAGCATACGAACTCGTGACCACAACAAAGATAATTTCAACGAAGCACTCACCTTGTCCGTGTGGTGACGGATTAAGAATACGGAATGTCACCACCCCATATTATCCCATGGGTGTCGTAAGAGCCGACAGAGGGAGCAAGAACAGCACTGTAAGAAAAGGAAAACTTGATACAAACCCTATACCAACCCGTTTGGCCAGCGTGGTATAGTAGGCCAATTCCTCCTTTCAAAGGAGAGGCCTAGTCCAGCAGTGGACTGTTAAAGGATGATGATGATGATGACTCACCTCGTCAGCCCTCCATCCCCGCGTCCCTACGGGTAGCGATTGTCGGGAATCGTCACTGAACAGAACTGTGACCACCCATTAAATGTTCGTTCCTGCGGATGTCCTGCAGGGTTCTGTCCATGGCCTGAACTGCCTTCCTATTGGCCATCGTACGCTCATCCCATACGATCAGAGAGCAATCCTTGAGCACGTGTCCCTTATCATATCTCTGTTACGTGACACACCACAAACGGGTGTTACGGCGCTCTCTAAATCGATGGGAAATTTAAACATGTTATGTGCTGTCTTGCCACCCGGAAGCAGTGTGGCAGCGATTGCCGGCGACGCTACAGCAATGACAATTTTGCCTCTGAAAATTTGACCTCTGCAAGTATGCCAGTAGTAACAAATGTTTTTCCTGTTCCACCAGGAGCATCCAAGAAAAACATTTTAGCCTCGCTTTGCCCAACGCTTTCAAGGACGGTGTCGTAAAATTCGTAAGGTGGTCGTTTCAAATTGTCTCAGCGTTATACTCCCAATTTTCACGGTCTTGATGCGGTGATGATTGGGAAGCTGGTAACAAGTATTTGACCAGTGGATTGCCGCCGATAGAAATGACCACATCTTGAAGTGAACTGAGACAGGTGTTCAGCACGTGGTTATCAGTTACTTCGACTTCGTCTCTAGTAGCACGCCTCAAAGCTCGTAGAAAGTCTTCAGACAGATGATGGCGATACTTCTCCCAGAGAGCTACCGCGTTCGCGGCTCCACAAATTGACAAAACACCAAGATGACGTCAAACAGATGACGCATGCGGCTGGGACTGTCACTGACGCTCGCCTCCGCGAGGTTGTCATCCCAGTATTGGTCACCGTCGAGAAAGTGACGTACTACGCAGGCTGTGCGGTAAGTGGGATACTCCAAGCCATCAAATGTCCTCAGAAAGGCGAAAGTCGTTGGGCCTCGGACCGTGTGAAGTAACAACCGCAGAAAATAGCATTCGACATTATTACACAAATAATATAAAAGTACGGTATAAACTCTACAAAATGCGGTGTCCTTGAAACTTCCCGGAAAACCTTATAAACTATACAAAATGCGGTGTCCTTGAAACTTCCCGGAAAACCTTCCACAGCACCTGCTCGTCAACGTCGGTTAAATACACCCTTTTGCTTGTCGTACCTCTAATATGAAGGCATCTCGTCATACGTAAGGGACCTCCCAAACTGATCGATTTTACAGAGCCTGAAAAATGCCAAGAGAGTTGTTTGACGCGGCTTTTCCAAGTGCTCAGCAACGCTGTCGGGATCAAAATATATGCGCTGGCCGTTCTCTAGGTGGTCGTGTAAATGCATTACGGTAGGATGCTTCTCATGTATAGAGAACACCAGTATCCGCCAAGCCGCTTCAGACGTAACAATAAATAAATGGCTGTGTGTGAGTAAAAATAATCTAGCTAGTTCCACATCTCACTAATGTTTATGTACAGTTAATCCAAACAAAGGTACGTGCTATATGTATATACCGGAAGACAATTTAAAGCAAGTTTACATGCGACATGAAAATATATTAATTAAGTAGCAATAATTACACCAATGTGACCAAAATGTTTATTTTGTACTAACTCTATTACTATTTATTCTGACAGAAATGATGTAAGCAATCAAGTGTGGCGATGGTGTAGTTAATTAATTCAATAACTTCAACTAATAGTCTTGCTCATCTCTGAAACGAATTAAAAATACAATTTTTAAGAAGAAAATGTACAACTCCATCTATGACTTTTGAAAACAACTATAAACGTCGCCAACACGTTCAAATTTAAATTATTTATATCCAAAAAGGGCTTACACATGTAATTCGACTTGATGTTTTTGAACTCTCTTAGATGGCGCTGCATTAAAATTGTCTTGATTCTAATTAAATATTCAATTAATTATGTTTAGCAGCCTAAGTTACTTATACTGCGTGATTTTTATAGTGTGAAGCTAGCTTATAGCATAGTTAACATAATAACAACATTCAAATATGCATTGTTACGTTACACGTTGTTACAGAATGCGTTGAAGAAATAAAGGTTCTCTGCTCGTTCCCTGTAGGTCATAGCGTGATAATATGTAGCCTATGTGGTGACCCGACTTTTTAATAATATTTGTGCTAAATTTGAAGTAAATCCATGCAGTACTTTTTTACTTTATCCCGGATATAAGGACAAACAGATAAACAGATAAACAGACAAACAGACAAACAGACAAACAGACAAACAGACAAACAGACAAAAATTCTAAAAACTATATTTTTGACCTCGGTATCGATAGTAGATCACACCCCAATTATTCTTTTAAAAAAATATTCAATGTACAGTTTTGACTTTCCTACCATTTTATTATATGTATAGATTTTAATGAACTGGGAGCTGTTAGTCAAAAACACGCGTTTCTGGACATCACTAGGGTGGTGTCGTATGGACTAGAGATTCCATACGACACCACGGATGGTGTCGTTTTGGTGGTGTCGCGTGGAAGGAAGGGTTTGTACGCCATCTAAAGTAGAGGATGCATATTGAACTTTTCCTTAGAGAGAGTTGCGCATCTATACCAGTATATCTGTATAATCTATGATAGGAACGCAGATATCAAACTAGTACTACTAGTAGGTATTGTACATAGTCTGTTGTTGGAACTGGAACAGGCGAAATAGTTTTATGAGAACAGGTTTACACTGTTTCGTTCGGAAACCTGTTACATATACCTATTCCGATATATACGACTCACTCCTACTCTACATTCATTACTCTTTTCATACATGCTCGCTGGTTACGGTTGTTTCGGACTTCTCCGTTTTCCAAGACGTCCCCAATTTGGTCGACGAACGTCTTACGAGGTCTGCCACAACCGGCTTGCCCACACACCTCTGCCATATATATTTGATTCGTCAATCTTTCTTCAGTCATTCGCTCCACGTGTGTAAAATTACAGTAAAGTTTGTGTATATGTGCCTTTTGCCAAATTTAATGATTTTAGACCAACTTTTTGTACAGTGATGTATTTTTGTTCTGTCTATTATTTACAGCAATTAGGTGTTAAGTATGATGACGTTAAAGCTTATATTTCCTAATGGCATGAGACATGTATAATTTTTACTGTCATTATTTTGATACATTATGTACACAGAGATTTATAACAACTCTACAAATCCAACTACACATTCATTATGTCAAAGGCAAATTAAATACTATTCAAGTGCTTTGGTTCCAAAATCTTTCCAATTTCAGAAGTCTAAGTAAGTTGAACTCGATTTGGTTAGCAAATTCATATCATCGGTAGGTCTACTTAGACTGGATATTTTCACACAAAGGAAACTAAGCGAAGTAGTACACAACAATAGACGCAAATAATCATCATCGCCCTAGCGTTATCCCGGTTGTATCCAAGACTTACACGTCCTGAAGCCCGAGGTCCGCTTACTGGTCTAACCAGAAATGACAGAATATCAACTTTTCCACAGAGCGACTGCCGTCTGACCTCCGCAACCCAAAGGGATAGCGATATTCCATGGTTTAGACCAGTACCAGTTTATTTGAGGGTACTGACTCCCCGTAATGACTGTCAAAGATGTTCATGACAGCCGGGACCGACGGTTTAACGTGCTCTCCGAGGCACCGGCCAAGCGATAATGAACAATTTAATACACACTTAACTTCGAAAAGTTATTGGTGCGCGCCGTGGATTCGAACCCGATACCCTCTGCATGGCAGTCCGTTGGTATCTCCACTAGGCTATCGCTGCCTCCCTATATACGCAAATAATATTTGATCATTTATATTTTCAGGAATAGAAGTCTAGGGCTAGGTAGCCTATCTACGGAAGAACATAGTTCGGTATATAGGTACCCAATATTTCGCTAGCTAAAAATATGAAGACGGGTCCGCTTCCTTCGGGATCGAATGCTTACCTATTTATTTATATGGAAATAATAAAGGTGAAAGTAATTATTAATAAAGTATTTTTCTAGGCTTCGCTTTCATTTTATTTTTGTTATCGTTTAGGGATACGACGGGTAGGCTTTGCGTGCGATAAATAGGGATGCTATGTTATATACTAAATCAAAGCTAAAATATATTCTTTGTTGTGGAAAATAATAATTGCACGGATTTACGCATGTGTAGCACCGAATAAGTAAGCAGATATTATACTACACACACGGTGAGCCCGCTACAGAGATTTGGGCCTGTTATACTCCCTGACAAAATCTGACCTTTCTGGTCAGATTTTGTCAGGGACCCAATCTAACGCCGACAAACGACCCGACACAAACAGAAACGCGTAAGCAACGCAGACTTTACTTTAAATGAGTTTCAACAACCGTAACACACATTCGAGTCAATAATGCTGATGCTTACATACTGCGTGACAACCTGGGGTGGAGCACACAAATCAACAATCATTAAAGTGGAGCGAGCCCAAAGTTCTTAAGGTCTCCTACTTTCTCCCTTATCGTTTTCCCACCGTTGACCTATACAAAATGGCTAAGGTTCTTACTGTAAGGCAGCTGTTCATTTTGCACACAATCATCAAACAACACGCACAACTCACATACAGACCTACCTCACACACTAGTAAAAGACGGCACGATCCTGTCGATTGCTCTCTTTAGCGCTTTTCCACACAATTTTCAAACAGATTTTTCTGTTTTTTGGGAGGCTATTTGTATAATAAGATTAACAAAAAGCTTAATATATACCCTCTAACAAAACATCACTGCCACAAGAAGATCACTGAGTGGCTCTTGTCGTTGGATTACGATACAACCGAAAGTTTGTTTATTGTACAAAAATAGGCAGACCATGACACATATAGGAGTCAAACACACACACACACACACACACACACACACACACACACACACACACACACACACACACACTCAGGCTTACACAATTTCTTTTTTTTTATTATATTTTATTTTATTATTACATTGCTTTTTTTATTTCTTGTGATTTATTGTTATTTTTTTTATTTTCAATTTAATACAATATAAGTGATTAATATTTTAATGGGGATTGTAAAGTCTGATCTCTTGTGAGAAAATTCAGTTGCTCAAATTGTGTACATTATCTTAAGGGGTGGAGACCTGGTGACCTGAAATACAGACTTGCGTCTAGTTTAGGCACCAGTCTCCCACAATATAATGTAAATAAAAGCTTACCCATTTTGTGAAGATTTAATTGTATATATTTTTTATTTATATTGTGGAGAGAAATAAATTATATTATTATTATTAATAAACAAACTTCATTAAGCTCAGCATTTCACATCCATGTATTGCGAATCGGTATCAGCTCACCATCCATTAACAAGAGCATCAAACATACTCACGACGCGACAGGCAATAGTGCCAAAGCAATACGATTACGTTCCTACTACAAGATAGAACTGCTTACATATGAATATATAGTGTGTATATACTTCGTAGTCGACGTAGGCTATTCGTGTCGTGTTACGGCGATATTGCTATTATTTCATCGGGTGAAGATCAGCCGTGTCTGCCGTGACTCGACGTAGCGAAAGGTTTATGCCACTTTGAAACTACGCTGAATATTCGGAAAGTTTGAATTGCTTTGTCTTCTAAAAAAGCCAAATAAAAATATATGGCATAAGGGAAGGTATATAATGTTATAGAACTTTCTGAAAATAGGTAGTTAATAAACGAATTTATGCTGTTTGTATATGTTGCAGGTACAGTCAGCATCAAAAGTTGATGACCACATTTAGATTTTCAATATCGCTGTACACCATAATACACCTAAATTGCTCAACATGACAAGCGCCTGAAATGAATGATTATCTTAAAAGGGCATAAGTAGGTGACCATGATTTTTCAAAAGTAGCTAAACAAAGTTATGGTAAAAAAAACATAACACCACGTCACCAGTCATTCGGCCAGTACGGCCAGTGACGTCCGAGAACTAAATAATGGAGGTCGTTACATTTGCTAAACTAATGTGATTAATTATATTATTATTACAGTATTATGAAGTAAATAATTTTATATAATACAATAGTCTAGCTAATACAATATTTTATAGATGATAAATAATTGCAACCGCAATGGTCTACATTCGATACAAAGTGATAATTAAGTAGGAATATTATTTTACATTCAAGCAAAAGTAAACAGTTTTACAAAGAATTTAATTAAAACAGAATTTGTGTGAATTTTGAAAATGAGTCTTATATGTAGGTATATAGGGGGTCTACCAAGAGTTTGTTTTTCAAACAAACCACGAGATGTACGCGATCGTCACAGAAGTTTCCTGCATGTGAAATAAATTTTACAAGTATTTTTATCTAAACATGTCAAAATAATAGTAGTTTCATTCATCAATTAATGTTAAAACTTAATTTAACATTTTTTTATCGTCAATTTATTGATAATACGTATTCTACTTGACAGCAAAACACTATGACGTCACTGTATCATATTTCATACAAAACTCTTGACAAAGGTCGTTTTTGACATTTAATTAAAAGTGCTTGATTTGACTAGTTGGAAACAACCCTATTTCCACAGATTTTCTAAAAGCGCCCTTATCGGATAGTAGCGATCGGTAGAGGTCGCATTAAGGAAATGGATGAAAATTGTTCCCGTCAAAAGGCAGCGATAGCCGAGTGGAGAGACCAACAGACTGCCATGCAGAGGGTTTCGGGTTCGAATCCACGGCGCGCACCAATGACTTTTCGGAGTTATGTGCGTATTGAATTGTTAATTATCGCTTGTCCCGTGCCTCGGAGAGCACGTTAAGCCCGTCCGTCGTCCGTCCCGGTTGTCATGAAGATCTTTGACAGCCGTTACAGGGCGTCAGTACCTTCTAAATAAACTGACACTGGTCTAAACCATGTAATATCGCTATCCCTTCGGGTTGCGGAGGTCAGACAGGCAGTCGCTCTGTGGAAAAGCCAATATTCAGCCAAATCCGGTTAGACTAGTAAGCGGACCCCAGATTGAAACTGGGATAACGTTAAGAGAATGATGATGAAAATTGTTCCCGTCGACTAGCCTATCATCACCGTGTAAATTTCGTACTAGACCCTCGGATTGGGTTCTAATTCAATAATCGTAACTATAAAAATCATAAACTAAGTCGACGGCATGAATTTGAACGGAATCTGCGTGATTTTTGAAAATAAGTCTTATTGCTTTACGAATAAGGTTACAATTCAATCGAACTAAAAAATCTATAATTATGTCGATGGTATAAATTCAAACTGAGGATTCTAAATGTTTTCGGATATTATAACGATCAGCCATTTTTGACAAAATGGTGTTCAGTGACCTTTGACAAGTAGTGTTCAGTTAGTTTTGAACTTTAATGATGTTCATTCATTACTGGCGCCCTTCTTGTTGAGTGATTTATGGATGATATTGTGTTCATTGATTTTGAAAATCTGAATGTGGTCAGCGACTTTTGATGCTGACTGTACCTATGTAATTAGTATCACTCTGTTATTAATACGGCTATTAGCGGCTTAATTTGTTGTTCTAATTTTGACATTGATTGGTATCAAAGAATATTGATGTCTCATAAGTTTAATAAGCTACTGAGCTAATTAAGCTTATTAGACATCAATATCCTGAAGGAGTACATATTTGCTCCTATTTTTAGGTGCCGGGTTGTAAGAAACGTTAAAATTACTAATAAGTTAATTGGCGAAAGAATGTTTGCATAATAGTATGTGATCCCACAACAAGATTTCTACGTTAATGCGTTTTCTAATTAAAATAATATTTGTTAGTTTCTGGTAATTAAAGACATAAAAATCTGCAATGCCTGTGAAAAAATTGGCTGCAAGTAAAAAGCCGTCTAATCTAAAATATTTACCAAAAATTTAAAAGTAAAGTCGTAAAAACAGGTCAATCATGATTACCAGTCACAAATCACAAGCGAACAGCGCGAAATATTCTTGTTAACCGCTAATCATAACTGTCAGTGTAATTACATTGCATATTCACAAAACTTAAATAGTAACGCAAATATCACATTTCAATACAACTCGGCAAATATATTGGTTCTAGAAGTTTGTAAGTGTTAATTGAACAAAAAACATGAAATGAGGAAAATGCCAAACTTCAACAAACAGTGAAATACGTCTACTATCATCGCACGTGTAAGCATTACCTTAATATTAGACATAGGCAGTCAATAAAGCATTAGTTTTACTGTTCCGGTATACAATCGCAGTATTTAGCACAATAAACAATAATTGTATAATCGGCAATCATCGGGCGAGAAAAAGAACAGCATAGGTATGTATGAAAAAGATACCTCGCTATAATTGATCAGCCCTAATTACATTATAGAGTAGGGAATTACCTCCGACCTAAATAAGACCACAGCTATATATCACAGTCTATTCTATTACAGTATACAGTAGGCATCAGTATACTATACAAGAACTAGTTCAAGTTTCTAACACAAGGCAGTAGATATAGGTAATAGTAAAAGCAAAGACCAAATAAATCATAATTTTAGAAGAATCTACGAGTGCTTACACTAATCCTTTCAAATTCTATTATCATTTAATGAAAGGAGCAAGACGGAACAAACCTAAATTGAAAGATCCCCTGTCTCCGTACCTGTAGCTATAAAATTGACAATATATAATTTTCCATCAACGCTACTTCAATTTCTAAAGACGACGCTGGACTGCGGGCTCTAACAAAATAAAATAATTTGTTTTATCTCGCGGCCAATCTATGTATTTACCCTAAAGTTAGCAATAAGGAAAAGTACTTTATCATGAGTTGATTCTTACAGCTTGTACATCATTTTCATTAGGATTCGAAGAGAAATATAGAATTACAAATAATAGTTTCTGTAATTTTAGCCTAAACAAAATTTTTTTTTGTTTTCTTTTTTATTTATTTATAGACTCACGCCTGTATCCCCGAAGGGGTAGGCAGAGGTGTAATATTACACCCACATTTCGCCATGATTTTTTAGGTTACACGTAATAGGGGGCGAGCCTATTGCCGTTACTCCGCACATCTCCAGACTCCGTGCTCCTACTGAGAATTTGGAAAAACCCAGAAACACTTTTGCCCGACCCGAGAATCGAACCCTAGACCTCCGATCAGCAGTCGCATACGCTATCCACTGGACCACGGAGGCAATCTACAAATAATTATTAAATATGTAAGTTACAACATAAGTACACAAAGTACCTACTTATGATGTAACTTATAACACTACTAGTTAGGTACATTATTTTACGGATGACGATATGACAGACAGACCGAATACGGTCCATTCGGGCTCAACTCGGGCTAGACCCTCTAGAAGCGTAAATAGAGTTCCATTACTGAAAGTTTCAGTTAACAACAAACTACACGCTAGTTAGTAGGTATGCCGCGAAAGTAAACACAGTAGTACATCTGAAAAACGTGATATCTGCAAATGTCAACACGTGACCTAACTACGAATGATGGATTAATTTCAACTGGCTACTATATTATGTTAATTAATGTTGCTACCTCATAATTCTCATAAATATTCAGCGATACACTATTCCTACGAAACGCCTATTTCTGTTTAAAGTAAAGGTTTAGGGTGTACTGAGACTTTTTTAACAGACAAGAATACCGTCTTTGTTTAATGGAATAATTATAAGTTTCTAAGTGTTTGCTTTCTTTGTTTCAGGTACAATACTATTACGGTTTCAATCTGGGATTTCTGAAAGAAATTTCATTTTAGGGAAGTAACTACATCCTACGGAAGATAGCAGCTATAAACCTGGAATGCCTGCACATAAAAGGGGTTCGTAAAGATGCTATATATAGATGGATGAAAGAAGAAATACGAAAGGAGTGTTTCGTGCGAGAATGAATGGAACTGTCGGTAGGGGACGCCCTAGGTGGACGTACGCCGACCAAATAGGTGACGTACTGAAAAAGGCCCAAATTAAAAGTGCCCATAACCGACGCGCATGCATGATGAGGTTAATGAATGTCGAGGAAGCGAAAGAGGTATGTTTTAACCGAAGCATGTGACGTTCCATAGTCTCTGCCTACCCCAATGGGAGACAGGCGTGACGATATAGATAGATAGTGTTATTTTAGTATTTTGTTATAAACTGGTTTCTCTTTAAAAGTAATTAAATTTTACGATTTGACGAATGATGGTCAACGCAAAATGTAGTTAGTGTATTAACAGACTATTCGGCTGAGCCCGTATGAAATAAGTATTCCTTGTCTTTTGACGTCAATCTATACGTAAAATTCCATGATGATTAGTTGAATAGTTTTGACGTTGAAGCCGCACAAACAATCTAAAATATTTATTTTGATTGTTGGATGGTAATCGCTTAGTATCAGCTGGTCTCGCTATTCACAAAGTATAATGCAGTGTAGAAGAGAAATAAACTAATGATCTGGGCAGAAGAACACAACTTATCTAGTTGATGCCGCTCAAGTTATAAACTTGTCAGCCTCCGCTAACTTTCTTATCTACTGATTGTCCTCTTCGCAAGTTTTGAAGTGGCAAAATGAGCAAAAGTGGATTAATAATGTAAAATGATTTATTGTATATACTTAATAAATACTAACATGTTATCATGTTTCGAAAGGTACGTTATATCGATTGAGATTACTTAGGTCATTTTTACTTACCTAACGCTGCTATACCTTTCACAATTGACGTTTGCAAATGGATTTCTTATAATGCTCAGAATGAGTCAATCAATATTTTTCTTACAAAGAAGTAAAAGCCTGTTTATTAAGATGTTTGTATTTAACGTTACGAAAGGGTGATAGTACCAATAACTCCTTATTATTTCTGTTAATATTGTACGAAAATAATTTTTGATAGTTGTATTCTGTCATAACAAGTCATGTACAGTCGATGAACTTCCCGCTAGACCACCATAAGGGTGAGAATCGCTCAGCAACACATCGTCGCTTCCAGTGCTACTTTACACGCACATTGACACTCGTATACAAAACATGTTTCTAGTGTGCTTCGACTATATGAGCGAGCCAAGGGATTTTTTTTTCAAACTGGTCCACCGCCGACATGTTTGATTGTACCTTTTTAGAAAACCTGACAACTAAAGAACATTTTTATGTTTATTTATTTTTTGTCTCTAATTAGAAATCACTAAAATGAGTATAGCTCTTATGGTGTATTTTCACATAAACGTGCCATAGAAGTAGGTTTATCGCTTTCTTATCTCCCGAAAAAGAAGCTTAGCTGACCGTAATCTGTCTTACAGTGATGTATATCAGTGAATTCAGTACAAATCAGATACAGGACACAAAGGGCCCCGTAAAAGGTCACGACGGGCAGGTAGTTTTTGAGTCATTCAGATACAGTACATCACTGTCAGAATCGATTGTTCAACGTGAATAGGAAAGTCTAGTACGTTCTGGTTGTTTACGCGATGGAATAAATAATGAGGGATGAACGTGGTGTTTACTTTGGTTGCGATCATTTTATTTTATTTTGAATGAGTTCTATTTATCCAAATTCTTATATCGGCTTAATATAGAATAGCAGGATGATATGAGTATTTCGTAACAGGTGATTAATAGCTTTAGTAAACAAGTAAACCGTCTTTCACGGCCTCACGGCCTATATATACCTACGTAACATATTCGACACTATTTTTATATTTTAAAGACAGCTTCCGCCTTATATATTCTGTTCTGTTTTGGGGACGATTTTACAGATATTAAACCTACAGCCACAGGCAAAGGCACGAAATACCAAAGTGTGAAATCGAACGTATAACACTCGGCGCAGTGTTCAGCAAATGTTACCACCATACGCGCAGTGAGTTATTAACGACCTTCATTTTCAATTAGAGCAGAGGATCTGCTGATCCCTTAAAGATTATAACTTCTGATTAGGACATCTTGCGATTGCCGTTTATGTTGTTAATAACTTGAGCTCACGTGACCTCTGACTTTTGATTGATGACCTTGACAGAACTCTAGCGGTTCCTCACCACCGCTTATCGTAATAAAACAAAATAATGCATATACTTGTGGTACGTACCAACATGATACAATATTTACCCTGTGGTCATCAAAATGATAACAGAAAATGCTGGTATGTAATACATTCATGCATTTGAACGAAAGTTTCGGAGCGGATCTATCAGCAAAATGTGTCGTTAGATTTAGTTATGCAGACTGCACGGCTGGCGTAGTGGTTTAAGCGGCCGCTCTCTAGTTAAAGCACAGATTACTAAATAAGTTATAGTATATCATCTATGGCGGCCGCCTCGCCACCTGACACTGTGCCGAGTGTTGTGGGTTCGATTACCACACGAGACAACACTTTGTGTGATCCACAAATTGTTGTTTCGGCTCTGGGTGTTCGTTGTGTCCGTTAAGCCTTGTATTCATTAGGCAACATTTGTTGATAAACACTGTTTATAAACAGTTTATAAGCTGTGTTGCATCATTTCTGGATACAGTTTATAAACATTTCATAAACAAATGTGATGAAACATTGTTTCTGAAACATGTTGCTGTGTTCCCCAATCAAACGGAGAACAAGCCGAAACATTTTGTTTATAAGCAAAAGTCAACAGGTGTGGACGTGTGTTGCGCGAGTTTATTAACATGGAAGTAGTGTAGTCCAACAACCAAGTTTCGATGCTCATAGAGCTTTATCAACAGCATCATGTACTTTGAGACTCTTCAAATAGAGATTATAAAGATAATAAAAAAAAATACCTACCTGCTTGGGCCGATATTGCTGCAGAATTGAATATGTCGCAAAAAGAAGTGGAAACGAAGATGCATACTCTACGCTCACAATTTTCCCGTGAAAGGAAAAAGCTTAGGTCATCAAAAAGACTATACCAAATCAAAAAGACTTTTACTTGTGTACCATCAAATTCACGAAGGTCATGAAGTATATAGGTACGTAATTTTTTATTTAAGAGATAATGCCGAATCTACCACCTTTTCTTATTTATTTTTTTAGTAGCAGTCTTATGAATTATTATGTAAGCACAAGCAGCACCGAGCATCACTACCTCCTCGGGCGACATCATAACAACAACTGATAAGTGTGGACGGCCATGTTTCAGAAACAGTGTTTACGGTAAACTTGATGATAAACACGTCATAAACAGTTTATCAACAAATGTTGCCTAATGAATACAAGGCTTAAGTTGTATGTTTGTAAAGTCCCCCGCGACACAGGATTTAGTCCTAATGCGGGAGTTGTCTTTTTCAAAATAAGAAAAAAAATATTTATATACAATGTTGCGGAATTCTCATATCAAAAAAAATATAAAATCGATATTGATTTGTATCCATCTTCTTCAACTAGAATAAAGTAAATATCAAAAGTTTAAATATTGAATTAAACAAAATATTGTAAACTAGAGGTGCCTTGTACTTTGACGACATTTCAAAATCTAGGTATTATGTACAAAATATACAGTATACCTACACATTACTATAACACATATCTTGAAATCAAAATGTGTTGCTAGTTATATTATAGTAATAAAGTTAGGCAGAGGTTACACCCACATTTCGCCATGAATTTTTTTGTCCCACATAATAGGGGGCGAACCTATTGCCGTTACCGGGCACATTACCAGACTCCGTGCTGCTACTGAGAATTCGGAAAAACCCAGTTACACTTTTAGCCCGACCCGGGAATCGAACCCGGGACCTCCGATCAGCACTCGCATACGCTATCTACTGGACCACGGAGGCAGTCTATGTTGCTAGTTATTAATTCAGAATGTGCCTAGCGGTGGGCGTCCAAGCGACTCGGAGTGACCAACATTCTGATCAAATAGGTACAAATTAGATTTGTTAATTAAGAAGTGGATCCTTTTGATTCAGACGAAAACGTCAAACGTAATAAACGTGAGTCATCATTAGAAAACTTATTAATATACATAAAGGGAAGCCATTACGTAAAAGATACTGATTCCTTTTAGAGATAAGATTTATATTCCAAAATAAGGATTAGTACTATATTAGCGCTGGTTTCCTTATTGAGCTTCCTCGTCGGATTACTGATAACGAAGCTATTTTGACTCGTAAATAAAAGTATATTTATTTAGGCCCATCCGTCCAGTAATTATTCGTCTGGATACTAATGTTATTTTGGATGGTTCAGAAATAACGTGATTGATACCTTCTACGGAATCATATAGGGCTGGCGGGGCCGAATAAAGTCGAACAAAGTTAAGTATTATAAGGGCTTAAAGAGATGTCCTGCTATCCAGCCAAATCAAGCACCTAGCGTCCGATATAACTAGTTTTTGTTGTGCTTTTGCCGTTGTATGTACTTATGCAAACGCTATAATTTTCAATAATATATATACGGTGGGTACGGTTGTTCTGCAACACATTAGCAGCATTCAGCACAAGAGCAAAAAAATCTTCAGTAGTTAATATTTAGTCTTTAATTTTCAAACATCCAGCTAAGGTTCTCTGGCTCTTTCTCTCTCAATCTGGGCATTTTATTGCTACTGCTAAATGTCCAGATAGCCTTATCTATCAACCCTAGCTTCGTATCAGTATAAATATGTCCGCCAATGGTCGTTTCACCTTATATATTCTTTTCTTGGCTATAAGGAAATTATCTTTATGTTTCATCAATATAAACGTTGCTTTATTCGATATCTTATGCTTTTAAAATAGCCTAGGCGCCTTAAATTATTTAACGGGTTTTTAGATAAATGTCGAAAATATAGTTTAATGTATAAACAAATTAAAGCACTTACGAATTAATATCAAAATATATATCAGAATAATATCGTAAGCAGAATTAATTAAGCGTTTCAAGCATAGCCGTTTGCAATGGTCGAATTATCGCAGATCTCTAGGTTGATACAGTTATTGGGCTATTATATTATCTTTAATGAATGTCCTAGAACATTTACCTAGTTTAAGATGATCAGTACTAGTACCTAGCATTATAAGCTCTCGCTCTATGATCGATGTACTATATTAGGTACCAGCTTTCTCTGGCAGCTTTGCCACTTGTTTGATATATCGATAAATGATTCACCAAAATCTTCATGAATGTCTTTGTTTACCGGTAAAACCACATGAAAATCTGTTCAGTCATTTTTAAATTTATCTCTAACAGACAGACAGATTGACGCCGCATCTGTCTGTAATGTATGCCTATACATATGATAAGCGAGTGTGAAAATAATACGCTACATGGTTAGGTATCCTCTTTATACAAAATAATCGATTGGTTTTACAAAGTTTCCGTGTTTAACTTTATCGCTACAGTTATTTCATAGGTCTATTAAATAATGTGTATTAAGAAATTGTGCACGTACTAAGTTCGTGACAAGTCCTCCACCGTTGAGTTATTGTTCATAATGAAATGTTGCCCACTAATTAATTTCGACCGGACGCGAAATTGACCTAAGTCAACAATTGAATCGTTTCATTCAACCCTAAGTACAGAAACTGTCAAACAAACCTCGACTTTTTGTCATTGGGGTTAAAGATTAGAATTGTTTGATGTGGTTTTAATTTACCATGCTTAATATTATTACTGTATAGTAATAGTAACATAAGTAAGTATACAAGGGAGTACAACAAGGTCGGCACGTCCGGTGTTTGTATTGCCAGACGAGAAATTAATGGTGCGAGATTTTATTACTTAGAGGGAAATTTTAGCAAACGTGCTGTAAAATAACAGTCGGTAGAAACTTTAAGACGTTACGTTATTTGGATATTAGGGTGTAATGATTAATTAACTTAACACTTAACGATTTTATTATCTTTTGTTTTTAACAGACTTTTGCTACAAATTAATTTCGAACATACTTTCCACTAAAAGAACGACAAATTTGTCCTATTTGTGTATCCATTATATTAATTAATAATATAATTATATTTTAATGTCACTTGTATACAGTTTTGTGTTTGTTTTTTCGGATTACGAAAAAAAAAAAAAGTAAAAGTTTATGCAGGTAAGAAAACTTCATTAATTTGTTCATATTTCGATATACAAATGCCTTGTTTAAAATTAAAACTATTAGTGCTACATTCTCAAACTACACTTTTTGTAAAACTTTCATTTTTACATAGACTATCAACAGTTTAACACTGTAATTATAACACACACGATCGACTCAATGTCAATTCCGTCTAAGATTACGAACACGCTACCAAACATAGGTTCGGTAGCGTGTTCGTATACAAATAAGTAGGTAGGTAGAAGATATAGCCACGGACCGCAAAACCAGAGATATATTAAACAATATACACCAGACAGTACAATAGACATCTATTAACTACCTTGATTGCGGATTGGTACAAAACACACGTTCGAGAGATACAGATATTTCGTAATAGGTTAACAACAACACCAAAGCCAACCTACTTGTCATAGCTTTTGTGTGCTAGTGTTGTTACATTTCCACTTTTAGCTTTATGCAACACGCTTAGTGAAAACTTCAACTCTATCTATCACAAATTCATATAAAATCCGCAGACAGAGGGACATACTGTCTATAAATAAGTAAATTTTTTTGGGATACGTTGGGTACGAGACTCTAATAATTTCAAGCAAACAGATCAGACCCGTTGATTATCGCGAATAATGAACAGAAAGGTGAGCAAAGCAGTTTGTAATCAGCATTGACAATCAGCAAATCTCTCCTAGTAAAGGGTTTGCAATCACGTCTGTGTCATCTAGTTTTGTGCCGAAACGTCACTGATGCAGACAATGACAGCAATCAGTTCTTGGGTACTTTACATTTCATTTCTGCTTCTATGAGAACAGGTAGCTAATCTAGTAGAGGAAGAACTGAAATGTAGACACTAAATTACGTAATTATCATTTCCCTTAAAATCAAATCTTGAACAAACTCTTATACACTGCTTTTTAATTCAGTTGTCGTATGCTCAGTGAACGCAAATAATGTACTATACACCTAGTATTGAGTACATTGCATCATCAACAGTTACTTATACGCCCGTCAACAGGCCTTCACAAATCAGAACAGAGCTAAAGAAACGGACATTATCAATTATTTTTGTAGACAACACGTACTTTATACCCCACTCCATTCCTCATTAAGCAGTCCGTATTTCTTTATATTCCTCAGCACGCAAACACCGCGATTAAATGTGAATAATTATGACATAACAACGTAATTACGAATAATTATAATGAATACGGCACCTTAGCTGAGTAAAAGAATTTTAACGATATTCATAAAATTGTATGAGACGACCATTATTAACGGGTTCAATTACCACACTTGACGCTCATTATTTCCGCTAAGTAAAATGCATAATATAAGGCTGTATACGAGGCAGATTAATTACGCCAAACTCTACAACGATGTATATGACGATGGATATTGTATTAAGAAAAGTATTTCGAACTGTATTCATAATAATTAGACAGCGTAATGATTTTAAATATAGTTCGGAATACTAAAATAAAACCTACGCTAACAGATAAAAAACGTAATCCGTGGAAATGGTTTGAAATTCGCATTGAGAAGTAAATAAAAGATTATGGGTGCTTAGAAAACATATAGAATTGCATGTCATGTTTTTGCACCAAACGCTTCCAGATAGCTATCTTCAGTACACAAATAAATATATAAAACCCATGTTTGGAAAGCTCCAAAGCTCTTCACGCCACTTTTCTATGAAATTTATGGTCTGTCTTACCGTAGCAAACATTTAGATAATCACAGCCTGTCAAGGATTTATAACATAACTTATACGTCGTTTACACAAAGTAAAAATATCAAAGTGGAGATTGGTATGGGGTAAAAGAAGATGTAGTGACATGCATCGAGAAAGGCATGTTAAGATGGTTTGGGCACATGGAGAGGATGGATGACGAAAGACGGACAAAGAAAATATATAAGGCAAGTGTGAATGCGACAGGACGAAGGGGAAGACCTAGGCGGACGTTCTCTGACCAGATTGGAGACATCCTAAAAGCAGGACAGGTCAGAAGTACCCTAAACAGAAGAGCATGCATGAGAAACTTGATGGGAGTGAATGAAGCAAGAGAGGTATGTCAGGATCGTTGCAAATGGCGTTCCGTAGTCTCTGCCTACCCCTCCGGGAAACAGGCGTGAGTCTATGTATGTATGTAAAAATATCAAATAATTCTAAAATAATAATGTACAAAGCTTTATTATTTCAGAACAACAATTTGAAAATTCGTCTTACCTAATAAATAGTGAGTTATAAACGATCCGTCTAATAAGAACGCGCCCTAAGTGCTTGAATAAATTTTCATTTCACAACGAGCGCTTCCCTCACATTTTGTTAGTGTCTCGTTTAATAAATTTACGGTTAGTGAATAAGAGGTAATTGGCAGCTTATTGATGTCAGTTCAATTCGTTTTGCTATTATTAAAATATATTTAATGAGACAGTAATATTTTGTTATGATGTTTATTTCATAAATCGGTAATTCGGATAGGAAAGTTTTTATTGCAAAAGCGCGTGCAGAATGTGACTTTAATAAAACTTATCGTGATTAGTTCTCGAGCTATTATTGGCAGTTTGAAATGTGTATTATGGTAGGGACTGCCATAATATGCGTAAAGCAATAGAGAAACTAAACTTTCTTGTCAGCAATAAAACCAATAAGGTTTCATACGTGACATACGGTTCCCATTTCCCCTAAAATTAGTTTCCCGTAACCTCATAAAACATTTTTTATGTATTTGCATCACGCTTTCCGTAGCTTGCACTAGCGGTCTTTCCAAATTTTAGAATCCTTTTTTTACGGAATAAAGATTTTTACTAGCAGCCATAAAAGCAAAAGGAAATGTGTATTTTTATGCATTTGCATGAAACTGGGATATAAAAAATTTGCGTAAGTTGAAACGTGAAAGGCGTTCGCAGTTTTCGTACCCCATACAACTCGAAACCGTGCTAATATACTCGCAACAAAAGTTTCAGAAATTTTAATCCGCAATTTCGGTAAAAGCCCCACAATGCACGCAGCTTTTGGTTTCCATGGAACACTTGTGTCAAGTATTTTCGTGTTTTGTGCTACTGCAAAGTTTTTGGAAACACAAAATAATTAGAGACTTCTTCTAACGCTAGGTATGTCAAGAGGTTTTAAACAGCGAAATATTATGCAATTGTTTACTGTTTAGGAATCATACAAAAGTTACCTCATTCATTTAATACCCTATACGATCAAACACTGTCACGCCTGCCGTGTCCCGTGTCACAGCTTGTGACAAGCGTAGGTATCACGGCTACACCTATTACGTAAGTACTATCTATTCTGTGCCTATACATAAAAGTCAACCCGAAGAGCATGCTTATTATGACAAGCCAAACAATCTGTAACATGGCTGACTTTAACACCAAGATAAGGTACAAGAACTCGCTTTACACAAATACCGGTTTGGTATTCAACGTGAACAATTAGTTAGAAACTTGAGCTATGTTCGGTGAACATGTTAAGACCTATGCCTTGACCTCTTGACATAAGGTCGCCGCAAGTATTCCAAGCGCAGCGATTATACGGAAGCTACATGTAGGCACATAATTATTGTACATTGTACAAATCGTGGATACCGGCGGCGTCTTATTTTAGAAATAGATTGTATAGACTAGAACCTACCACACCACATACGTTTAAAAACATTGTATTTACTCGCAGCGTATTGTAGTTATGAAATAACTAGATGAGCCCGCGGTTACACCCGCCTTATTTAAGGCTATTGCTCGGCTCCTGTGGCTCATAGGGTGATGTTATATAGCCTATAGCCTACCTCGATAAATGGGCTAACTAACGCTGAAAGAATGTTTGAAATCGGTCCAGCAGTTCCTGAAATTAGCGCGTTCAAACAAACAAACAAACTCTTCAGCTTTATAAAAATATATTAGTAAGTATAAGATAAGATATGCTAATACCATTTTAAAAGCAAACACCGCGTGCACATAATTATTTCGTTAATTTAACAAAAGAAAATGATATTATGATAATGGATATATAAAATCTAATGCAAAATAACTATTACGTTTGTAACGGTTGTAAAATAATGGAATCCCGAGTTAATCTAAATATTATAATTTATGTGAATAGCTGCTCGCTATGTTGTTGTAAAATGAAAAATTGTTTCACTACTTATCAAGCTTACTGAGCATCAGACATAATATACATAAGAGTTCAGTTTCGCCATTTATTTTCCAAACTAATCCGTCAAACAAAACAAAATAACACGTATAATTCGCTAATAAAACAAAAGCTCACACTGTACCATTGTTTATATCTCAGCAAAATTCAAAGCACACAAATTCTCGCCTCGGGACGTCTTATTACGTCCTCTGCAAACGTCACCCCAGCATCAGAAGTACTAAAGTTTAGCTAAAATCAACCTGCCGCCGTACTCACGGCTCGGTATCCGTCCCATACGCCCATGGGAAATCTCTGGAAGGGGTTATTTTCATACGTAGTTTGGTAAACTTGTAGTGATTCGAATGTAGGTTATTCTACGTCGCATTTACTCAAATAAAATCATCAAACAACGTCCAATGTACGCGTTTTCCATTTTCCTCAAACGTTGTTGTGGTCAGTGGATAAGAAAATGGAAAATTACAGTGTCGAGGAATTGTTTCTGGACAGACATTATAATGTGTCTGGTGGGTAAAATTCCATATGAATTTAATAAATAAAATGCACATTGTAAGAGGTTTTGTACAACATGATAGTTGTGTTAGAAGTTACTGATCAAATACTTAGAAAATATTCTTTCATGAATTAGTTTTCTAATATTATCTACCAGATGAATAAAAAGCAATAGAAGGAACCTTCCGAAATCCTGTAACGAACACTTAACATTCTATGACTCCATAGGATTTAGCACATTTCCTTTATTCTTACCATTATAATGAACAAAATTGCTCAATACAACAAACAGATATCTAAGTTTATCGACCTATCTGAAAGATAGTTTCATTATACACTTGACACATACAAAATACATTTAACTATTACTTACTCCTGTAGTAGATTGACACTATTATATTGCTTCAGATATTCATCACTTGTGGATATGTTCGAGGCAGGTTTATAACCATGTCAGTAACGCTCTTTGAAAGGTTGAATACGCGTTGTGAACTACGAGCATTCAGCACGCCTTAAACTTCCAAGACGTATAAATACGTTGAACTAAATAGGAACTAGGATGCTGAAATGGTTATGAAATACAATGTTGTGGCTGTCTGTACTCCACATTAGCTAAAATTTACAACAACCAATACACTCCCATCATTTCATACCCAGTACTAACTACGTAATAATATTATTGTTGGTCAAACATCCGTCGCTAGATATAAACATGTACTCTAGTACTCGATCTAGTCGTCAGCAACATTGATTGCCGGAGACTTTCTGGAGATTTTTGGGCTTAAGTTACCTCACGATGACGACCGCTCATAGTGACATTGAATGGCTGCTAATAAAGACGTCCAAACATCGACTCTGGCATCTCTAGAGAGTCACCGTCGATCAGTCGTCAGATCGTCGTCAAAAAGCTGCCCTGTGAACAGTATTCTAGACCATAAATTCAATCAAAATGTCACACGATGACTACCGCGTAAATCTTCGTGAAACGTGAACCGGCAACATACAACTTGTAACAAAGTACTCGTTTATGACAATAAAATCATGATATTATGCAATGATCCTAAATATTTGCTTTGCTAGGTGTATTTATATTATTGGTTAAATGAATTACTTATTAGCAAGGAGCCGATTGTGATACGTCAAAGTTATCAACTGAAATGGTCGTCTAGTTATTAATTGAAAAGCCCTAAGCATTTGTTACAATATCAATCGTACATCGTAGCATCGAACATGACGGAGACAAGTATTATGAAACCGTTGAGGTAGTCCGTTATACGAGAAAAGCTAAACCAGCTTTTCTCTCTCTGCACTGAATAAGGGATTTCAATGCTACTATCAGCATTTAATTAACCTGCCAAAAATACTCTTACAGCAAATAAAATAGGCAACCATACTTGTTAACCCTTTTAAGCGAAATACGAAATACAGAAAAAAAGGGAAAATCGTTCACGTAATAACATTAAGATACATGTACAACAATACTGGGACCAATTTCTGTAGCTGACACAATACGTTAAAGGGGTCCAAAACAAATCAGGGTCCAAACAAGTTGATTAATATAATTTATATGGGTACATTTTAAATTTATTAAAACAAAGGTCAACAGGAAAGCTTTTATGTGGTAAATTAAATGTAACGTTACGGTAACCATCTGGCATAATTACGTGATGCAAATTTTGAATAGGGAATTTAATCATTGTTTTATTCGAAATTCATGGAGGTAAATGAGTGTTTTGGACCTTTGTTCTGGACTTGCTACCATTTTAACTGACGTCTAGGATATGAATTTTGGTATAACATCATCGCTGGATTATTGATCATTAGGCACTTGGCTCAGCGTATGAGTATTAAATAAACATGTTTTACTCTCTTTTATACTCATAAGGACTTTACATGATTAATTAAAAAGTTCTTGCATACTAAACGATGGTATTACGAGAATTTCGTAAATCCACACTACCATATTATATTTAAATGAAAAGTCTAATTAAAACAAACAGAACACTATGAATGCAACTATGCATTTTAAATAGTTGCATCGAACTTTAAATACTGTTTTGGGTAGCAACATGATACGTGACGAGAAATAATTATATTGTTTCATTGTTTAATTTTTTTTTTTGTTTTTGTTTTTCAGCTAACCAGTTTACAAACGTTGGGGCACTGAGAGCGTTGTACGAGGCACTGGTTAAGAGCCATTTAGAACATAATTCTGCAATATGGTCACCGCACGAAGCAAAATATTTTTTAATGTTAAGTATGGGGTGTATCCAGGATATCCACTTATGTACCCGACACTGTTTGGGTTAGGCATGGCAGGATACCACAAACTGAACTGGAGGTAAGAAGAGAGGTAGCTCTTACTATCTATCTATTTAAAATAATACGTGACAGAGTGCACAACCCAGGCGTATTGCGTACAATCGGGCTGCGTGTTCCGGATGGGTACGCGGAGCGGCGACGACTACCGCCGCTATTGTCGGGGGCGCGAGCGCGCACCAACCTGCTGCAACGCGCACCGCTCACGAGGGCAATGCGGACGCTCAGTGCACTGTGTGACGTAGTAGATTTTCTTTCGTGCTCACTGAGTGAACTCACACGGGCCGCTTTTTGTCACCTTTCTAACATAAGTTTTTAGTTATAGGTATATTATAGTTACTGTATATTGTTTAATTTTTTATGTTGCTATACTATTGCAATGGGTTATCCTGTAATGATAGTTGTATGTAAGGATGTAATAAATAAATAAATGTTGCTTTAATTTACAAGATTGTTAGTACTACACTTTCTATATTGTAAATGTTATATAGAAAATCACTGATCTATTGTTAATATTAACGTTTGTCAGGCTGGATTTTTAATGGGTTGGTGGTTCATAGAAATAATTTCATAAAAAATCTTAATCGTAGTTTATTTGATGACTTCCCCTTCGTGGGAACTTCACCTTGTCGTGGTGGGGGGGGCTCAGTAACCGTGGCTTGGACCCCCGCGGTGAAGCTAAGAGAGTTCCCGGGAGTGGACGCTCCGCTTGGGCTTGGATGGGCCTATCTTTCGCAGTCGGACGCGGTCGCGGGAGGAGAGGCGTGTCGGTGTTGCGTTGTCGCGCGCCATATCTCCCGCGACCAAATGGGGGCGAACCATTGTTGCGTCGCGGTGGGGCCACAGAGGAAGAGGAGATGCGGTGTTGCCAGGTTGCCGGCCTCCCTATCCTCTACGGCCGCTTTGTGTTTTGGCGGCGGAGCCCAACACCTTCATCCGTCGCCTAGGGGGTTTTGTTCGGGGCCCGCCTGACCATCTGGCGGGCCAATACCCGTCGGGGGATAGTGACGAATGCTTCAGCGATACTCGACCCTCCGACACACGAGTACATGAGGAACACGGTTTGGTTTTTAGTCAGTAAGAGTCTAACAGTCCCCTTCTCCCTTCCCCCAGGGCGGAGGGACTCTATGAGGATTTTCCAACCCGATAACAAAAAAAAACACCATACGCGTTGTGGAAATTATAGATAGATAGATAGATAGATTATACTTTATTGAACACCAAAACAAACAAAGTATTTACAGAAGTATATAACTTAAAACTAGTGTGCAATTGGCGGCCTTATCGCTAATAGAGCGATCTCTTCCAGGCAACCGCGGATGGACAGAAATGATGTAGGTTAACAGTCATGTATATTGATGGTGTAGCGTCAGTAATCTAAAATAATTATAAATAAATAAGTACCTAAATATATACATATTGTAATATACACTTACATAAATACATACTATATTATACTATACATACTACAATATATATATTATACCATACATACTATATTATACTACTATAACATACATAAGTATAGGTAATATATGATACAATACATATTATAAATAAAATATGATTATATAATTATAAGAAAGCAGTGAACAGAACACTTGTAGAATGACAGCTATACAATATAATTATGATAAATTAACAATGCTTATAATTATTGGCGTTAGATTGACAGGTAGTGTCTTTTTAACATACACTTAAATATGTTAAGTGATTTGGCTTTACGGATTTCTAGTGGCAATCCATTCCACAGGCGTGCAGCTTGAACTGTAAAGGATTTTCCATAGTAATTGCTAGAATGGATTGGCATCGCCAGGGTCAAATTCTCAGACGACCTCAAGGACCTTATATGTGTGTCATGAAGGAACTTAAAACGTTCTTTGAGATAAAAGGGGGTACTGGGATTAAATAAAACTTTATAAAGTAATGTAAGAATGTGAGTATTCCTGCGAAGACGAATTGGGAGCCACTTGAGTCTGTTGCGAAATTCTGAGACATGATCATATTTGCGTAATCCAAATATAAATCGTATACAGAAGTTTTGAAGGCGCTCAAGTTTGTCTAGCTGCTCCTCCGTGGGGTCAAGATAGCTGACATCAGCGTAGTCGAGAATAGGCAACAGCAGCGATTGTGCAAGCGCAATTTTTGTAGCAGTCGGAAGAAAGTTGCGTAGTCTACGCAGAGATCCGGCTGATGCAAATAGTCTGCGACTCACCTCCTGTATTTGTGGTACCCAGGATAGATTCTCATCAAGGTAGATCCCCAGATTTTTAACTTTCTTAGTATAAAGGAGATCTTTTCCGTCGAAAGTAATTAGTGGTAGATCGGACCAGTTAATTTTTGAAGTCATTCTTGGGCTACCAATAATAATTAACTGAGTTTTATCAGGATTCACCATCAGTCCATATTTCTTGGTCCACTCGCAGATCTGAGCCAAATCTGTGCTAATGGTTCTACATGCATCTGGTAACTCATCTAAGGAGGCTTGCGTGTAAATCTGTAAATCATCTGCGTAAAGGTGGTAGGATGAAAGTAGTTGGTTAGAGATAGAATTAATGAATATCGTGAAGAGTAACGGAGATAGCACGCCACCCTGTGGTACCCCGGCATTCGTGTTAGACCATGTGGAATAAGAGTCTTCAATGCGTATACGTTGCCGGCGACCAAACAGGTAACTATGAAACCAGTCAATTGCCGTTGGAGATATGTTAAGAGAGCGGAGAATGCTGAGTATGATGTGAAAATCCACGGTGTTAAAGGCATTGCTGAAATCGAGCAAGGACATAACCGTTAGATTTCCACAATCCATACCTTTCCGAATGTCATCAGTGATGTGTACCAATGCAGAGACGGTACTGTGGCTGGGACAGAAACCAGATTGGTATGGATTAAGGAGCGAATTTTTATGGAGAAAGGAACTGAGTTGAGTGTGGATTAGGCGTTCAAGGACTTTTGACAGAAAAGGTAGTAAGGATATAGGACGGTAATCTGAAAAGGAACAAGGCTTAGGTTTTTTAGGTAGGAGAATTATAAGTGCATCTTTCCACGCTGACGGAAAGATGCCACGGATAATGGACTGGTTTAAAATGTTGCATAGGATTGGAAGGATTATATCTAGGATGGGAAGGATCATTTTCCTGCTGATACAGTCATCACCGACTGCATTGGACGCAATTGCCATAATACTCTTCTTAACATCACAATCGGTGAATTGCGAGAAGACAAAAGGAGAATAATCTGGGGTTGGTAAGGATGAAAGATATTGTAATGTGTTATTTTTAACATTTCCATCAAATTTGGGCGAAGAAGAGAAATGAGCATTAAGAGAATCTAGATTTATATTGTTTGGGATAGATTGGTGCCTAGTCTTACCAACTCCTAAAGTGTTGAGAAATTTCCAGACCTTTGCTGGATCACCGTTTTCAACGGATTTATGTATATGTTGGCGTTGTGCTTTCCTACACACCTTGTTGCAGTGATTTCTTATAGCCACATAATTTTCCATGTTGGAAGGAGTTGGCCTGTGCTTTACTTTTGTCTTCGCTGCAGCTTTTTTTGTCATAATCTTCTTGATGTCCTCAGTAAGCCAAGGTGCGGGCAAATGTTTTATTTTTATAGCGCGAATAGGGGCATGAACGTCATATAGCTTAAAGAGATTGGTTGTCAGAATGTGCACCTTAGTGTCCACGCACTCGGTGGACAGCAGTGGTTCCCAGTCTATTTTGGCAGCATCCTCACGCAGTTCGTCAAGCACCATGCCACCAAAATTGCGCTGCAAAACTATTGTCGGCTTCGCTTTAGGTGGGCGTATTTTGTATGAGAGATAGATAAGGTCATGGTAGGAAAATGCATCGGCAGAGCATTGACCATGCCTGTAAACGAAATTAGGAGAAGAAACTAAGATGAGGTCTAGTAGAGAAGGAACAGAATTAGGAAAGTGATGTGTCGCATTAAGGTTTAATATAGTCATATTACAGGATTCTGTAACACGACGAAAAGACGTAGTTCGAGAATCACGTTTAAGGAGACAGGTATTAAAATCTCCCATAATAATGGAATGATCATAAGATGGAGTAAGATTTTCCAGGATTTGCTCGAAGGAAGACTTATTATATTTAACTAGAGAATGCCCGCAGCTATGCCACACATTTTATTTGAATTGAAACGTTTACCCGATTCCGTAGGAATTTCGGGCAATCCCTTCTTACTGCACACTGTCCCCAAGGAACATATTTACATGACAATTTTCAACTTCTTAAACCCAATAGTTTTGCCAGTGCGTTGTCTGTCAGACAGACAGTACCGAAAAAAAATATATATTTCGTTTAAGGGTATATTACTTTTCTTGAAAGTTAGACGGAGCCCAGTCAAAAGAGACGGATGGGCCAGTGTCAGTGTTCCCATTTTGGTGGACAGAGAAAACAGTCGACCCTTCGTAGTGGAAACATGCTGTAATATTATTTCACAGCAAGTAAAATTATTAACAAACCTCAAGATGTGGTAAAAAATATATTTCTTCAAAACACACCTTCAATACTAAGGAAGGACACAAAATCTTCCATGTCGGTATACATTAAACGTACGACAGACAGAGATGGATGGGTAGACAGGGAGACGTGGGTAATTATACGAATTATTGCTTAACGCTGCAAGGAAACAGGTTACGATATGAATCACCAGTACTGCTTTATTACAACTAGAAACTCAACCGTTCGTAATATGTGAGGTATTATGTTTAGCAAGTTTATTACAGTTTTGAGAGTATATTGACTACATTATATTAGCATACTCTGACAAACAGTTGTGGTCTGAGTCTATGAATGGCTTTAATATATTCTTTTACAAATGTCGGAGAATATATCAAATCCATTTATCTGCGCGCTACCGTGCTTCGCAGGACATGAATCTTTAGGCCATGTTGGAGGTCTTCAGGCGGTCCAAAAACACCGACACCGTTAGCCACATCCTGTAAATTCTCAGCTATTTCTGTAAAACCCATAATCTCATTGTAACCTAAGTGAAGAAAAGTAAATGATTTTGACTTTGACTCTGTAGCGCTGGTCGTAATGCCTAAATTCTCAATTTCCGTTGAGCAAAATGGCGCTTACTACGTTACCTTAGAAAATGTCAATTTATGACTGATAGTCATGCCCGGGAGTCGACTACGTCATTTATTACGTAGGATATCAAAATATAGCAGACCTACAGATTGTACTAATAATACGTAACATCGCCGCAATTTGAAGGACTCTCAACTATTACAAATTCTATTTTCTGACAATAGAATTTCAACTATGAGAACTACAGTTATTATCAGAGCCTATCAAACGAAATACGCCTGAACAAATACATACAGAATGAGGCTACAAGCGGTCCCTTTGAACAAGGTTTCTAAAAAAGTTCATTGATAACATATTAACAGCTCTGGGTTAGACGTGAAGTATGTGAAAGAAAGTCGTTGACCCCTCTTGAGTCAGATGTCAGCGCGTCGCCGCTGAAGCACTGCACCCTTTCGACACTGCGGCACCGAAGAGTGATGTGCTAGAGCTGTTATCGATAGCTCTCGATATGTGTCGATAAACATATTTAACTAATAACAATGTTCAATGTTTTAAGCTGAATAGTATATTAAAATAACGTCAACTTGGAAAAATTATACGACGTTTTGATAAAGTAGAAGTATTGCCACAGAATAGGCAAGCGGCGTTTAAAGTGAGCATCGTTACGTCTCTTATTGACTAAAAATATAAGTACCTATATAAAACATAATAAAATTAAGTCTGTTCTGTTAATAATGCTACGACTCTGACCTGGATCCATTTGTGAATGTAGTGAATGTAGTTATTGATAAAATGCCAAATTTAAACTCCGATGGATGACAAAGAGTGTCCCAAACTCAACTTGCAAGATTTGAACTACATCAGTGAAAGCAAGGTAAATACAAGCTCCTAAAATATAAGTCTAATGCCGCTAATAAGTACAAAACATAAAACATGTTCTTTGTAGAAGAGTGAGTTTGAATGCCGCAAAATGTATTATGTAAGGGTTTTAAAGTGAACCAATTATTTGAAATCAAGTTGTAAAATGTACGAATGTTCTTATCGCGCTACATGTAGCTTTGGCACTGATGGATGATCTAAGCGCGATTTTAATTGATTGTTTACGTATGTTTACGTAAGTACATATTGGTTACCGTAATTCACAAACTTTTATGTAACTTCAAACGTGTAAATAACAAACGGACATTAGCGACAGGTCATAAAAAATCTGGCAACACATGTAGTGATGTCTTAGTGTTCGTCCATAATCATTTTATCAGTGTATGTAGATATATGTAGAGTTCTTGAACGTCCGTTAATCTATGTATAACATCGTTATAGATTATTCAGTTTTAATTGATAGAAATTACATCACAACTTTTCCTGCACAAGTTTTCATCGCAACTTTTTGTGTTTAATGTACGAACAATTTATCGATACATTTATACCTCCCTCACTAAGGCGCCTTGTTTCATCTCTTGCTATAAATGACCAGATAGTAGTTGAATGGCTGCTTTGTAAGGCATATTGCCTACTTTATGTATTACACAGATACAGTAAAACCACTTTACGATGACGCATAAACATTCCTTAACGCGATCTTAGAGAAAATATGCGTTAGGTACTTGCCAAGCATAATATATTAACTAATATCAAGACGAAAGCTTTCTGTGAAGTCTGCCTTTACAATGTTTCTTGAACCAATGTAATTTTGTTGAATAAAAGTAATATTATATACACCTCGTGGCTGAAACTCCTGGATTCTTGTTTTGTGTAATAAAAATGGTAAAGTACGTAAAAAAATACGTTTGAAAGCGTACTACGCATCTAATAAACTAAAAAAGTACTTTATGAAAATTCGACTTTACACATGAAAGTAAATATGCTCAACAGAGAGATTATTTCACCATATTTCGAACTATAAAACTTGTTTAAATGCCTTGGGTTAAGCTTTTACCATTAACTATTGACAAGTCTACTGTTTGTAAACCGTAATTCGGGCTTATTCCAAAACATAAAAATACGGATATGTGACCATCATAGTTTTATACGTAACAATATCTATCGTGCTCTTTTCAGACATAAGCAAAATCTCGGGTCATTTTATAACATTCTTATGAATGTCGTAGATTCTAATATGTACCGCTTATATAAGACAACAACTTACTATTTCCTACTGCCGCCACAAAGTAATTTTCTAGGTTAGTATATTTTAGTAACATGATATTTCACGATACAGATATTGAATACCGATGAAGATACCGCTCAGAATAAAAATGAGTCTTATGTTACCTAGTGCCGAGTTTCCTCTTGAAAAATAATGGACATTTTATAAATCACTTAGATTGGTTTAATATTTGAACTGTTTTACCGTGTACCTCAAGATTTTTAAAATTCTTTAGTGCTGATGTAATCATGTTCTGCCACGTGCACCTTTGTTCTGTAAACATTCGTTTTCGGTCATCTTGAAGGTTGAGAAAATCTAAATACCTATCACAAACATCAATTAGCAAAGCCAGAAACTATTAATTTGGGAAGCTTGTTCGTTGCAGTCTGTATTATAGATGGGTAGGAGAAAAATCCAGTTGATCCCCGTCTCCCCGATTATGAGGATGATATTAATAACTAGTAGTAAACTTGAAAAATAATAATTTATGAATGAATAGGCTTTGCTCTTTGTATAAGCTTCATAGAACTGATATGCAAAAACCAGAAATCGCCGAACGCACCAAACGCACGTCTATACGCACGTCTATCAAAACGTAAATACTGTAACCAAAAACGTTCGAAGGTTCTCAGAAGATTTCAAATTGATCTGGTGACCTCGTCTGCGTTCCAGATTTGCATAATCCTATCTCTTTGGATAACTTTTCTAAATAATTTATTTACTGCCACCGAGTTACCGCTTGAGCTCATTTTAAGGGAGATGATATCTTGACCGAGATGGAAAAAGTTTTTTTATTGTTTAATCCATGTTGAATCCTTTTCGCATCGCAAGTTCGGTGATTTTAGATTTTCACTTCGACTTGCTTAAATACGATTATTATCTTATGAAAAAATATTTTGTTATATTTCGACGACTTTATGTCGAAATCCGTCTATGATAAATTAATGATCTTATTACCTTATATTCTCTTGACCTCCTAAAACGGAAGGTAATAGGATTGTTTATAGTCCCTTAGTACTAGGTTAAAATAATCGAATTATTCTCCTAGTACCAAATTAATTAATATGCGTGAGATAAACAAGTTTATTGACATTGTCTATTATAACAAAACATTTAAATTAAAATTAATACTTAGAAATTGCTTATTATCCACTACGACTTTTTTGTACACAGCGCTAGACGACACTGTAGGTACAAGTACCAACCAACATGTAATGAATCTATGGCAGATTGCCAGATTTGTCTAACTTTATGTTTACCATCCTAAGAATATGAACGTAAAGTTTTGCAGTCTGCCCATCCTCAGTAAATAGAATATCATCATGGTCATCAGCCCTATACAAAATGTTAAGATACATTTACAAAATATTTTAATATTACAATATAGCATGAATACCATGTGTTAGGTACTTGCAATGGTAGCTCGTGGCGACCAGCTGAGCGGCGGCGGCGGTCAAAATACCGGGTTGATATGTGAAATGTATAATTACGAAAAAATATTTTATGCTTTTGTGAGTTATTTTTTTATATTTAGTTAAAGGTAGTAGTTTATTCACCCCTAAAAATATTTTACAAATGCATATCATCTACATTTAAGTTATTTACACCGAATTTGTACCAACATTTGCACAATAAATTTATCAATTAATTATCTATCTATCTATCATCATCATATACATCGTCTGTGTGGTGACGGATTAAGAATACGGAATATCACCACCCCATCCATGGGTGTCGTAAGAGCCGACAGAGGGAGCATATTATGCAGAGAACAGCACTGTTAGAGAAGGAAAACTTGATACACACACCCTATACCAACCCGTTTGGCCAGCGTGGTATAGTAGGCCAATTCCTCCTTTCAAAGGACAGGCCTAGTCCAGCAGTGGACTGTTAAAGGCTAATGATGATGATGATATCAACACACTGTATACTGTCCCACTGCCTGGCACGGGCCTCTTCTCACTATGAGAAGGGTAAGGCCATGGTCCACCTCGCTGGCCAAGTGCGGGTTAGCAGACTTCACATGTCTTTCGAAAATGTTATAGAGAACTCTTAGACATGCAGGTTTCCTAGCGATGTTTTCCGTCGGCGATAATCAAGCTATAATTAAACTTATTCAACAATTTTAATTCGCACTTAACTTGGACGTGCACTCGAAACCGAGATCCTCAAAAAATCTTCGTGAAGCAAATTTAAAATTTTGCTTTGTAGAACAGAATGTGCATGTAATTACGAGCAATGACTGAAGGACATTATTAGGACATATTTCGTATGTTAACAATGTAGACAAATTAAAGTTTATTGTTTCCAATTTTACATTATTAATTGTTACGTACGTAAATAGGTACGTAAAACGCCCACCCCCAGCTATCAAATTGCACGTAGCATTCCGGTAATCAACTAGATACATTATACAAATACATATATAGGGTAGAACATCTGCGATGGAAATCTTATTTAAACTGCCAGACGCTGAAATTAATCTAGAACCAAATTTATTTGAAATTATTTACAAGAAAATGTAGCTTACTCATATTATACCAATCGCGACAACGCACGAACATCGAATTTTGAAATCCAAATCAAGATTTACCCAATACGGAAATACAAGAGTTTCTTGCCAAGAATTTTGTGGAATAAAACATATTCTGAAAAGTAAATTAATACGCTGGTTGCAACATTTTGCGACGCAGAAAGCAAAGTTACTTTTTACGTAGAATTTACGTATTGTTCTTTCAGTTTTCATGTCGTTAACAAGACTGGGATTCTTATCTTTGTTTTGCTTTATAATTACGTTGTGGAAGGCAAATAATATCGGTACAATGTATACTAAATGTAAGACCCACTAAATAGTGTCCGTTCAATAGTTTTTGACTATCACTCAAATGAGTGATAGTCAAAAACTATTGAACGAAGCCTCTTACAGAAGCTAGTATTTAATTGAATGCTTAGATCAAGTACGACTATCTATATAGCCTTTTAGGCGCCCGGTGCGAACATTTGTAATTGGACGTGACTATGCAATTATGCATATTGCTTGTGGTCCTAGTCTGCTCATTGTCTTATTATAAACTTTATTATGCACAATTTTAAATTGGTATACTCAACATTTTTTACACACCATATGTACGTACATATATGACGAATTCATATTTTATTTTAATAGGAATACATCTGCCCTACTGAAAATACCATTAAGAGAAACATAACAATAACCGTATGATATGCAACAAACCCTCTACTATAACGTGCTCACCAGCTTATGAATATATCTTACATATGTATAATATTCATCACATAAATGATGCCACCAGAACACATTCACATTACAGCAACACATTTATACTTACATACTTGCCATTACAAGTTAAAATTCATTAGCAATCAGCAGTAACGTAGCAAACCATTCCCAAGCGAGCCATTGACCACGAAGGATCATATTAATAACTCCTCGGACATCGTTCTATACATAACTTACTAACACCAGTCACGTCATTGGATAATGTAAGCAAGCAAACCTCTTGATTGAATCGGGATTACATAAATCCCCCGAGTTTCGTCAGCAACTCCCTTGATATCGAGTGAGGCTAGTTTTCACCTTGCAATCTTAATATTTTAGATGTAATATATTCGTTTTACGAAATAAGGAAACAAGATTGGATGTGAATGTGTAGGTACTTAATGTGGACTCAAAAATGGTTGAGGTTCGTGAATGATTAAGATTGCTTTAAGAAAAAAAACGAAATGTAAAATCGTCTGCACGTACTTATTAGGTACGTAGTTGGTCTACGTGGTCACCACAATATACGATACGCCAATTATTATTCTTGCTTCGAATCTGATGATGTTATTGTAAAATCCTTGCCATTTAAGAATTTATCTTAAATAGTGAATGAATGATTAAAAATATATATTTTATATAAAAATTGGGCAAGTGCGTGTCGGACTCGCGCACGAAGGGTTCCATACCATCATCTATACAAGAAAATCCTGTTTGTTGTATGTATACTTAAATACTTTATAAGTTTCTACCTGTTTATTAAGATCGAGTAACAAATTGCTTAAAAATTGCGTTTGTTGTATGGGAGCCTTTATTATTTACTTTTTTAAATTTAATTATGTATTTTGAAAGGTAATATACAACTACATATTCTGTGAAAATTTAAAGCGTCTACCTGTTACAGTTAGTAATTTTGAGCAAAAAAGACGAAAAAAAACACGTTTTTTGTATGGGACCTTAATATTTTCATTTTTTTTATTTTTAGTATTTGTTGTTATAGCGGCAACCAAAATACATAATTTGTGAAATTTTAGCTTTCTAGCTGTCATGGTTCATGAGATACAGCCTGGTGACAGACAGACGGACAGACAGCGGAGGCTTAGTAATAGGGTTCCGTTTTTTACCTTTTAGATACGGAACCCTAAAAATTATTGTCGATGAAAACAAGGTATTCAGGTTTTCCTTATCAAGTACTTGATAAGGCCCGTAATAATGCACTCAACTCGAACTCAACTTTAACAACTGAGGTAATTCAAAGAGTCAACTTTCTACACTTCCGCTACAAGTGCTTATTAATCATTCAGACTTTTTCAATAAAATTGTTCGAGCTTAGTGAGAAATCGATTCGCAATGTTCAGCTTTAGTAAAGGTTCTATACAATAAAATCTATACCGAACGGTAGTTATTGAATATTGAAGCAATCTAAAAGTGTAAGAAATATTGAATAGGTAGATGAATAACAAAATTAAACACCACACATCATTCTTTAAATGTAATAAAATGGCCTCACTAATAGTAAATAGTAAAACTACCATTAAATTAGTTAGGTGATTTTTTTTATGGTAATAGGCGGCAAACGAGCAGACGGATTGCCTGATGGTAAGCAATTACCGCCGCCCATGGACACAAGCAACATCACAGGAGTCACAAGTGCGTTGCCGCCCCTTTGGGTTGGGACAAGGGATAGGATGAGGAGAGGGATGAGGGAGAAGGAATAGGGGATAGGGCCTCCGGCACTCTCACTCACCGAACGAAACGCAACAGTTTAGGTACTGTTACTTTACGACGATTTTCTGTGAGAGGGTAGTACTTCCCAGATCGAGCCGGCCCATTCATGCTGAAATCAGCAAGGTATTGGATTGTAATAGCCATAATTATAACCAAAAAAATATCGTCATCATCAGCCCTTTATACATTTAAAATATATCGTCCCACCGGGCACGGCCCTCTTCTTACTATTTGAAGGGTAAAATGTATATTCGTGCGGTGTGATCATTAAAGCATCAGTATATTTAACGTATTCTATTTTGTTACAGGTAAATATCCATAGTAACAAGACACCCACCCCTCGAATGATACACGAGTAAGTATAAATACAGATACAATTTCAGCTATCGGTTTCACAAAAACCATCACTTTACAGAACCATTGTATAAAATTCAAAGGTAACTGGTGCGCTGTGTTGAAATACAGAAGATATTTTAAGATTCCTTGTACATTCAAGGACCGTTGAAGATTAAAAGAACCTTTCTTGAACTCAAAAACAAAAGAGCAACAATTGCTTCAAATGGAATTTTATTATTTAATATTATTAAAGTACTTTATTAGGTAGCAACAAGAATTAAACAGCTTGTTGACATCCAATGAATAAGGAAAAAAATACTCAATGAAACTTTTCTCTACTCTTATTTGCCGTAAACTAATGACGCTGCCTTGTCGATTATGGCCATTTTCAATGTTCGATCCATTCATGGATTTTGAGATTCAAGATTCGTGTTTGACGTATTTTGTATGGAGCTTATGTCAAAAACGAATCTAAAATCTACAGATCTATCTATAGTTCGAATATTGAATTTCGTAGTTAATGATGATTAGCCAAGACTCGAATTGATTTCTCGATGTTTGCAGAAGACCAGTTGGGCCTATTGAGACCAATGAGAGCCCTTCAAATTCCGGAGTGATTGGTTGTTAGTTTGTCATCAAGCGGACCCTTGGTGCCTTCGCACTAGGCGTACAGAACTTCATGAAAGTACCTACAGCTGAATATAATTGTGGTCTCAACACGACGAGTGGTTTTGTTCTTGAAGACGAGCTAGTTCCGAGTGCGGATCGATGTCTGTAGTTCTCAAGTTGGAAAGCTTTGTTGAACTATAATTGTATTAGTGTACAACTTGACTAACAACAAACATGTTTTGTAATTTTACATGAAATATACACGCTAGATGTAAACTTACTTTATTAGTAGTACCTATGCTTTCGTTGATATCATACACTCACTACAAAAACGAATTCTCCATATTTCGTTTCTAAATCTAATCTCTGTAGCTTACTCTTTGTGGTTCAGTCGTATATCTGTACTTCAGTTCAAAAATACCAATCTCCTGAACTTGTTATATATTTTAAGTAATGGGAAACTGTACAAACATTCAAATTAAGGACACAAAGACGATTTAGGCTTGGAGCGACCCTTTGTTGATTGCCAAAAGTTTTGTCCCGTGTGGGGCAAAACCCACAAGGCCTTAACGACTACTTTATTCTAAAGTTTCAGACCAAAATAAACCCGACTAATATGCTAAGATATAGTGGTTTGATTGCGGTCATGTAACGTTCTTTCCGGAGAGGCCAGGCCGTGTTTTAGTTAGTTTAAACTGGATCATCTGTGAGCACAATTCTAAATGACTAGAGGATGCCCGCGGTTAAACCCGCGTTATTTAAGACTACTGCTCCGCTCCCGTTGCTCATAGCGCAATGTTATATAGCCTATAGCCTTCCTCGATAAATGGGCTATCTAACACTGAAAGAAATTTTTCAAATTGGACCAGTAGTTCCTGAGATTAGCACGTTCAACCAAACAAACAAGCTCTTCAGCTTTATATATTAGTATAAGATTTATACAATCCTGGTCTCTGTTCTTTAACACTTATCAAATTTTGATAAAAATTATTTACTTAAAAAGTAGATTATGCGAAGCATTAAAAATCTATTTAATTCAGTTTGTACACAGCTGTGCAACATTAGCTACCTACTTATATTATTCAATCAACAACTTAATATCTTAGAGATTATAAAACTTTGAAACCTTTTTATGCATAATCTTTTGCTTCGTTTTTTTCAGGTACATATTTTAATAAGCTTTGAAAAGGTTTAAAAGATGTTTGTATACATTACGCCCCTAAATCAATAAAACCCTCTTCAGTCGTTACTGGAATCTAAAGTTTAGCAACAAGTAAGTCGGGGACGCAAATAGAATATCAATGGCGGGTCTTGGCATAACCTAATTTATGTAAACACTAGATCTTTACGTAATAACCTACTGAAGGCATGTTACGATTCCAACGTAATCCTAAACTTCTTTTGGTTTATTTACGTACATTTTTAGCAAGGAGATGTTTATATAAACCAAGAAAGCTTTATATAAGTACTTGTTTAGATAAAGAAGAACATTTATAGACAAAAGTAAAGGTCATATCATATCAAGATGTCCTTCTGAGAATAGAAAGTTATAGAGCAGGGTTCACTAGCAGAATCCAAAAATGAAAGCATAAAATTCCTAAAGGAGCCAAAAATTATATTAAGTCAGCTCCGCATTTCTCAGTGAAACCTACAAGCTTTATTTCAAATATGCCAAGTGCAGCGGGTTTGATTCCCACGCAAAACAAATATTAATTTATGGCTGCCATAAATTGGACTACCAAGCCTTGTATTTACGTGTTATTTGTGGGTTTGTAAATACTTTATTTCAGACACTGTCTTTGAATAATCATATGTATATCTAATCTGTATACAAGTATGTATGAGCAATTTTTTTTAATAGCGCAATTTTTACCTTTATATAGCAGGGGTCAAAATATTACATTCCTATTTTCGTCTCTCAAGCCGAATACAAGCAATAACTAGTCATTTTGTAATTTTTGTTTATCATTCAATACATCTATACAGCGTGTAAAAATACTCTTAACGAAAACTGAAATCCCATACTGTACCAATCAATACGATCATTTTTTACTTCAGCACCATAACTGAGAAATGACTGGTTCAGGAGATATTGAGGCTCAAAGTCACTATACAATTTTTCTAATCAGGTACAAAATCAATGCAGTTGCTCCGCCAATTTCTTTTATGGACGTCCTATGCTCCCAGGTATAAGTTGATATTTCTAGCATTGCACGCGCGCACTTTTAATCACGGTTTAAAAAATGTGTGAACTTATAAAAAAGCTTCGTTTCTCAGGTTTTATTTATGCTAAGTATGACTTGGCATAATTTCCCAAACGAGTTGACTTCGGCTTGGTAATGGGTCTTGTGACATTCTGTATAAATAAAAATGAATCGCCGAAATGTTTGTACGCGCATAACTTCCAAACGACTGCACCAAATTGGATTAATCTTTGTTTTTTGGATTTTTATTGTCAGGAGAAGGTTTTTTTATATTAATGAATAATATTTTAAAAAAACAATTAAAAACATATCTATATATATCGGTACGAAGTTCGCCGGGACAGCTAGTGTTTGAAAGAAGATATTCAGCCTACCTTATTTTATTTCAATTATAATTAAAAACATATCTACATACATGCATATACCCACGCCTGTAGGGGTAGGCCGAGACAACAGAACGCCAGTTGCTTCTATCCTCACAAATCTCACACGCTTCCTCTACAGCCATAACTCTTTTCATACGTGCTCGCCGATTTTCGGTGCATCAGACCTGTTCGCATATAAACATTGCTTATTAATATTAAATCTTTATTATTTTTTACTTTTTAGTTTTTTGAATGCTGTTTTTTTAACGTAGTTATTTTTTAATACTTTTTAGTGTATTGTTGTATTGCAAATATTTATGGGTAGACCTACAAAAGGTGCCGTACGCCTTAAATAATATAGATCTCAAAAAACGGGAACGGATAAAAGTAGTCGTCTCCGTAAAAATGCTCTTAGAAACACAATTTCACATCTATGTATAATATGTATGTATTTACAAAAAAAAAGTATATATGTATGTTTATCCATTGCCTAGTACCCATAGTACAAGCTCTGCTTAGTTTGGGACTTGACGGTGTTGTGTGAGTGTGGTAGAATATTATTATTATTATTTATTATTATTAAAGATCGTGAAAACGTTTGTTGGACATGAGAGCATATATGAAGTCACGTTTACGTCTAGAAACTCTTGAACAGTATAATTCTAGACTCGGTAATATCGCCAATTTATTACTCACTTCGAAGTTTAGGAAATTATTCTGTTAGATTTTTAAGTTGGATTAAATTCGAAATTGGTCTAGCAACTTCGTCGGGCTTATCCCAGACACCTCCGCTTGCTAAATTAGGTAACGCTGGCTGATACAATATAACTGAAAGTCGGTGAAAAAGCTTTCACTTTTTGACTTCGAACATCTTTGGTAGATATTTTGACCTTTGTCGTTTTCGGATTTGAAATTAGTTTGTTTTGTCTGTTTGCGATTAAAAGACGATTAGAATATTTTGGAAAAGTTACATAACTACCACAGAATACTCACAATTAATAAACTTTATTTTTAAGTGTATATAAGGAAGGGGAAAATTGTCAAGGATAGCCTAGTGGTGGGACCAGACTGCTACGCGAGAACAAACCCGCATGTCTACGAGTTATATCTAAGTACTTAATGATATCGAAAAACAATTGAAGTCTGCGAATACGCAATTAGCCAGCGCTTTTTTAAAGTAAAGAGAGAACCATGCCCATCAGTGGGACTGGTTTATTTATGAGGGAGGAGGAATAGGCAATGAGGTTTCCGCCACTCTCACTCACCGAACGAAACGCAACAGCATAGGTATTTTACGTCGATTATCTGTGAGAAGGTATTACTTTCCCGGTCGAGCCGACCCATTCATACCCAAATCAGCAAGGCTCTACTACCTAAACATATTTAGGTATATTCATAGTTAACAAAAGCGAACGTTTTATAATTGAATTCAAATTCCCATGTTAACCAAAAATATATCAAGCAAGGAAACCCTAATACAGAAAGTAGGTAATCAATGTTAACAAAAATTGTTTGTTAGATTAACAAACATTTATTTATCAAACCACACCATTGTTTACACTTCCCCTCTGTAAACAAAGTTATTTAATCAAATATTAATTACTAAATTAAATTAAAAAGTCCAAATTGAAGATTTGCCAAAGGGCGATGGAGCGTAGCATTCTTGGTGTAAAAATAACAGACCATGTTCGAAACACTTTGCTACGCTCCAAAACACGCATAGCTGACGTCGGATTTAAATCTGCTAGACTGAAGTGGGACTGGGCCGGACACGTTTGTCGTATGCACCCAGAAAGGTGGGCCTATCTAGCTACCACTTGGGTGCCTCATGACAGTCGGCGACGACGTGGAAGACCTAAACGAAGATGGCGGGATGACCTGGATGCATTTGACAGCGACTGGACGAGCTTACCACAAGACAGGGATGCATGGCGGTCCAAGGGAGAGGCCTTTGAGAGAATTTTTTTTTTCAGCCTGTCTGTGTGTCCCACTGGACACACAGACAGGCTGAAAAAAAATATTAAATTGCGTGCGTAATGTTTACGACATGAATGTGAATTCACAGTAACACAATTTAGCTTCCGTCTAAGTACGGAACCGTTTCATGGTAGGAAAACAATCTGTACCGTACTTAACTATAATTAAGATATGTTTGTGTGTTTCCACGTCTGTATATGGATGTATTTCTGTTATTGTGTACTTTACAAAGTGGTGAGCCATGATTTTCGCCCCGAGCACTGCTGATTTTTAGCCTGGGCAACAATGTTTTTTTAAAGTCTACGTGATGCATATGACATGGTAAAACATGGTAACCGAATAGTCAAACATAACCGCCTTATAACGTTATTGTAAAAGATAAGAATCTGCTGTTTTTTCTAAGCACATCAGTATATCTATGTTTTACACTCAAAGAGTTGGTCACGCTAGATTTATTCCAAAAATACTGATTACTCTATTCAAAATATTTCTTTATAAAAGCACAATGAATACAAACAAATAGATGTATCCTTATAAATGTACATTGTACTCAGACCTACTTATAATTAAAGTAGCTAAAGCAAAGAATATTACTTGAACGAGGATTTGTATTAACATCACCATTAGTAATTCTACAAAAATACTATTTTCCCTGGGAAAAGGGAAAATGAACAAAAACAATGATCATAAATCCTAAGAACGCATATCAAATGTAACACAAAAATATTATTATACTATGACTTCACCTTGCCAAGGAAACTTTATAATATATATGAACACCTTCTTATTAAAGTTATGGTAGGCTCATCATAATATATTATGTAGGCTCATCATAGTAGGTACATGTTCGCGAGTATACCGCGTTGGTCTAGGTTTCTTTAACAATAATCATAGTATCAGTATTATCCTCAGCAATTCAGTTGCGTCCAGAACTTTATATCAATTCCAAATTCGGAGTCCCTCTTATTTGGTGATGGGTTGGCAAATCTTAGGAACGGTTGCCGCTCCATCACTCAAAGTTTGTTCATCTTAAAATTAAGATTTGAGCCTGGTGAAACGAGTATTTGTGACTACAGAAAGAAGATCGGCCTGCGCACTTAAAACCATCGCGGTGTCGTTGATTGCTCTTACGGAGTTACGAGAACCTACAACATGTTATATGAAATACACGACCCTATATTTCAGATTCCTATAATTTTTCCTTATTGTAAAACCAATTCAAGGAGACTGGGGTTTTCGGTCGGCAAGGACTTTCATGAGTCACGCGGTAGTCGCTTAATTTTGGAGAAAACCCTACATCTTACCACGTGATTCATGCAATCCCCATAATTATCATCACATCACACAACCACACAATCATAAACTCATAGGTACACACACATGTATATAAACCCTATTAATACGCAACTGTGATCTTACTCATCAGTTCCTTACTGTCACTCATTTTGTTACGGACGTCGTAGCTTTGTAATACAATTAAGTAATGATCATAAATAATGTAAATAAATATGAATATATAAGTAGACTTAAGTAGATATAAGGATGATTCAATAAAAACGATTTGAGAGTAGGGAAATGTTTATTGTTATTCGATTAAGGCTATTGTTTTATTATCCCATAGTAAATAAGAAATCAAAACATGACGATGTAAAGTGGACGCGAGCACGATCGAACAGGTTTGAACATGTCGAAACCTGTCCGAACGCCACCACAACTAAAACTCAGACGAAGCGCTGTGATTGGTCGAACCGAATGCGTTGCGCTCACATCCACTCACTACTTGCACCCTGTAAAATAGAACATAAGCAGGACGGTTTGTTGCACCGAAGTAGTTCAGTTCAGTCAGCAGTAGTTCTCTCAAGAAATCCGAAGCAACAAGCCGATCCTGATCAAGATTGAATTAAATCAACTCACCATCAAGCCAGGCGTTTCATTCCTTTGGAAGATAAAAACTACAGTCCACCTTGACAGTTTGGTCCTACGCTCGCCGGATACAGTCGGATCATCGTTCGCCTGACGAGTTGAAGATAAAGAAAATACGCAAGTACAGTGTTCCTGAAAATGAAGACTAGGAGTATTGCGGCCAAAGAGAGTGAGGCAGAATCGGGATACGACAGCCGACGTCGCCGAACATTCGAAGAGCCGCCGAGATCACCTTCAACCATTGCGTCCGCGTTGCCGCGCGTCCAACATGAAGTGCCCGCAAGTGGAATCGACAGTGCCACGCCCATCGCCGCTGTGACCGCACCGCCCGCCACCGCCGCGACGGGAGGAGTTGTGCCATCGTCTGGTGCGTCCGCCGCGCTTACCGCACCCGCTCCACGCCACGTACCGGCGAGTCGAGCAACCGCGATCGCGAGTGTAACAATGCGTGAAGAACAACTCGTCACTCCAAGCACGTCGTTCCAGCCAAGAATTCAGGACTCTGTCAGAACAATGACGGCAAATAGGTCAATGAGAGACACCGCAAGTACGATAAGATCAAGGGGATCTTATAGCAGTGATGTGGCAAGAGTAAAACTATCGGAATATGAGGCACAAAAAAGAATTGCTGCAATTAGGAACGAGCAATTGGAAATTGAAAAGGCCCTAGTAAACAAACGGTTCGAGTATGAAGTGTCGGCGATTGAAGCAGAGGCAGAGGCTCGTGAAGAGGGCTCCAGACATAGGAGTGAAGACAGGGTGGATGAGTGGCTGCAAAGTATTGACCAAGCCCACCCACCAGTCACCGAAGAGAGAACTCAGCCGAAGCACCCCCGCCCAACGAACCGCCGCAGAGCCGAACGCATGTGTCGACGCTACAACGCCTGCCATGCCACGCAGGAGACGACGTTCGATCTCACGTTCACCCACAAGAGGGGAACGCAGAGTAGGAAGAGGAATTGAACAACTGGCCGACACGCTGGACAAAATGATGCGTGTACGCCCGCCGCCACGACAAGTGACTGAGCTACCTGTGTTCACCGGAGCAGCTACGGAATGGCTGCCATTCAAGGCAGCTTATGAAGATTCATCGAGTGTCTACAAATTCACCGCGATGGAAAACTTAGCGAGACTGAGGAACTGCGTCAGAGGTCCAGCAAGGGAAGCAGTCTCCGCGCTCCTGTACTCTGCGTCTGACCCACGGACAATTATGAAGACGCTAGAACAATACTATGGAAGGCCGGAGATATTAATGGACCATGTGACGGAGGACATAAAGAAGTTGCCTCGGCTCACTAGTGTGGCAAGTGAACTAAACTCGTTCGCAGTCAAGCTACAGAACATAGTGTGTGTGCTATCCAATATGGACATCCGCGGATATTTGTGGAACCCGATGCTAGTGCGAGAAGTTGTAGACAAATTAAGCCCGCACGTGAAATCAAGGTGGTGCGACTACGCTTCTGAGGCAGTGGAAACGTCACGTGAGCCTGAAATTACGATATTATCTCGGTTCCTGATGCGGGAGGCTGACCGTGCAATGAAGTACGCCTTCACAAACCCGACGCCCACGCCCGCACCAAAGAGAGAACAGAAAAATGTGGTGCAAGCAAGCACAAAAAGGAAAGCGGGCAGAGAAGTTATTTACGCCACGACAGAAAAAGAAGATGAAAAGAAACACGTATGTCTGTGTTATGCTGGGGACCATGAAGTGCCTAAGTGCGCCAAGTTTTCAATGATGAGTGTCGACAACAGGTGGGAATGGGCACGAACGGAGAAAGTGTGCTTTAAATGTCTGAATAATCGCCACCGACGAGAGCACTGCCGAGCTAAGCGATGTGGCAAAGAAAATTGTACCCGCCCGCATCACGCGCTGCTCCACAAAGAGATGTTGCAACAAGACACCAAAGAAAAAGCGACGGATGCCAAACCGACAGCGGAGTCCGTGATGACTGTCTCAGCAAGCAGCGACGCGCCGCATCGCGTACTCTTAAAGATGTGCCCCGTCGTTTTGAAAGGACCAGGCGGTCAAGTGACCACGTTCGCGCTAATGGACGAAGGATCGACGATCTCACTCATCGACGAGGATTTAACACGCCGTATCCAAGTGAAAGGGCCAATCTCTTCACTCAAAATACAAGGAGTGACCTCACAGCCACACGAAGAACACAGTCAAGAGGTCAAACTACAAATTCGTGGTCAGAACGGCGACTATCAAGAATTACGCGCACGAACGATGAAGGATCTACGACTTCATGGTCAGACAGTGGATAAATCAATGTTTATCAAATATCCACACCTCCGAGACATGCAAAAGGACGCATTCTTTGACGAAGCCACACCGAAAGTATTGATAGGTGCGGACAATTGGCACCTGATCGTGACGCGAAAACTACGCATGGGCAAGAAGAATGAGCCTGCGGCCTCGTATTCCCAACTGGGATGGGTAATTCATGGGACGGCGCCACGCTCAGCGTTGACTCAAAAGGAGGGTCAACTAGTGCTTCATATCTACGACGTGTCTGCGAACAAACAGACAGAAGATGTACGGCGCGTAGAAGAAATAGTGAAAGCACACTTCAGGATTGATGCCCTTGGAGTCTCCCTGGCAAAGAAAGTCAGACCAGAAGACCAAAAGGCAATCGACGTGGTCCAACGAATAATGAGGAAGGTTGGTGAACACTTCGAAGTGGGTCTGCCATGGAGAGATGAAGACGCTCCGATGCCCAATAATTATCACTGTGCCGTGAAGAGATTACTTGATACTTGATGGCACGGGCTGTTTCCGCAACTCCACGTCTTGGCGTGTATTTTGCGTGCAGGTGGGAATGGTGTCTTCATTCGAGCCACCCCAGCTCTTCGAGGAAGGCCAGCAGACTCTTGATGTGGCCCACTGCCTCCCTCAGGGTGCTGTATCTCGTCAGGTACTGCTGCCTGTACTGTGCGACCTCAGGGCAGTCGAGGAGCAGGTGGGCTGCCGTCTCGTCTGCTGCCATACAGGCCCTGCACAGCGGGCTGTCGGTGATACCTATAGTAAATAGGTGTTTATTAAAGAATCCGTGTCCTGTGTAGGCGGCCGTGACTGTCCGCAGTTGTTGTTTGGACAGCCGGAGGATTTGTTTGGCTATCTTACCGTCTACTGCGGGAAGAGCCTCCTTGGCCTGCCTACATGTTTCAATACCAATCCAGGACTGGTTGTGTTGGGTCCTGGTCCTATTCCTTACCAGGTTGCGATAAAAACCAGAAGGGAGGGGAATAATGGGCTCGGGTCCCACCACCTCTAAAGTGGCCCCTCTTCTGGCAAGTACGTCGGCTGCGTCATTCCCTCTTGAGCCACTGTGACCCTTGATCCATTGCAGTGTTAATTTGTTTTGTTTACCTACCTCTGTTAGTTTCTGGTGGCATTCAAGCGTGAGTGCCGAGGTGATAGTATGGCTTTTGAGGGCTGAGAGGACAGCCTTACTATCTGAGAGGATCCTAATGGATCGTTCCCTTACCTCACGTGCCATGATTGCTGTGGCAGCTAGGATTATGCCAAAACATTCGGCCTGGTAGACCGTGTTGTAGGCTCCCAGCGGTGCTGCGATGTTGATGTTAAGGTCCTCGGAGAATACTCCTGAACCCGTACCTGTTTCCGTCTTAGACCCATCTGTGAAGATCGTGAGCTCGTTGTGGCCAACCGCTCCCTCGTGTAGATCCTCGTACAGTTGGATTTTGTATTTCTTATCGAAAACAAATTGTTTCGGTATTCGGTCGCCAATGGCTTGTGTGAGAGGAACTTCTTTAAAGAGTGTGTTTAAGTTGCTAGTGTGCGGTGTGTTAGTGTCTTTCCAGAGCTTCAGAGCTCTTAGCCGGATCGCCGACATCGTTGCTTCCTGTTGTATGAACAGGTGCAATGCAGGCAAGTCCAGCAACACTTCGAGTGCCGCTGTAGGTGTAGTTTTCATGCAGCCCGTGGCCGCTAGGCATGCAAGTCTTGGAAGCTTTTGAAGCTTGTTGGCGGCCGTTGTTAGGTTGGTCCGAGGCCACCACACTACTGCGCCGTAGCTTATCATCGGACGTATTATTGTCTTATAGAGCCATAAGACAATTTTGGGGGATAGGCCCCATCGTTTACCTATCATCTTCTTGCACTGCCAGAAGACGATGCTGGCTTTATTGAGCTTATTTTCCATGTAGCTGTTCCATGTCAATTTGCTGTCAAGAGTGACTCCCAGGTACTTTACCTCGGTGGACAGCTTGAGCTCTGTGTTGAATAGCCTGGGCAGTCGGTAAGTACCCAGCGCGCGTTTGTGAGTGAACATAACTAGTTCGGTCTTGTTCGGGTTTACTGATAATTCGTACTCATTACACCACCACTCTACTATGCGTAGAGCCCGTTGAGTAAGGTCGTACACTGTACTAGTTACCTTACCTGAGGTGAGAATGGTCAGATCATCTGCATATCCTATTGTGTAAAAATATCTCGCGTTGAGTTTGTCTATGAGTTCATTGATGACTAAGTTCCACAATAGCGGGGAGAGTACACCGCCCTGCGGGCAACCTTTAGTTATCAAGGCTGTCTGGGAGTCGCCGTGCAGGCGCACTACTCTTTTGCTGAGCATGTTTTGGATCCACTGTATGAGCATCTGATCCACACCATGTCTGGCTAAGGCGTTGCTTATACTGGAGAAGTTTGTCTTGTCAAAGGCTCCTTCTATGGCAATGAAGGTGCCCAGACAGATGCTTTTTTGTTGTATAGCAGCTTCTATCTGGTTCACGACCTGATGTAAGGCCGATTCCGTCGATTTCCCTGAGCTGTATGCATGTTGATTGGCATGTAGGGGTAGGTGTTTAAGTGCCCCACTTCTTAATTCCCTCTCGCATAGCCTTTCCAAGGCTTTAAGCATGAAGGAGGTTTGGCTTATTGGTCTGAAGGACTTTGCATTTGTGTAGTCTGTTTTGCCTGGTTTTGGTATGAAAATTAGTTTGACTTCCCTCCAATTCTTCGGTACATACCTAAGGGCCAGGCTAGCCCTCATGATTGCCAGAAGTCTTTTGCGGACTGGTTCACCCCCCCATTGTAATAACCCAGGGAAGATGCCGTCCAGTCCGGCTGCTTTGAAGGGATGGAAGCTATCGATGGCCCATCGGAGTTTGTCTTCTGTGACCACGGTGTTTGCGTGTCTCCACTCGTGTTTGGTCGCCACTGTTGGTGTATCGTGCCACGTTATTACCGGGGTGAGGACGCAGCCTGGGAAGTGTGTTTCTAGTAGGACGCGTCTTGTCTCCTCCTCCGATGTGGTGTATGTGTTATCCGGTTTACGGAGAGTACCTGGTGCAACCATCGGTTGCTGAGCCAGTAGTTTCCTTACCCGGTTTGCTTGTTGGCAAGATTCAATGCTCCCACAGAATTTTCGCCATCCCATGGTGCGTCTGAATCTGAGGCATTTCTTGTAGCTTGATTTGGCCGCTTTATAAGCGTCCCGATCTGCGTCCGCGCTTGTGTTCATTGCCCTGTTAAGGGCCCTTCTTACCTTCTTGCGCTTGCGTTCAAGCTCAGCGCCCCACCAGGGTTGTTTACCTGGGGTTGAGGGTAGAGTGGTTTCTGGGCATGCTGCGTGGTAGCTGTCTAGCATCGACTGCGTCAGTGTACATACCTGCTCGTCGATCTGTTCATTGTCACCCAGTACCGTCGGCGTAGCAGTAAGGGTAAGTTTCTCTTTAAGTAATTGGACATACTTTGCTTTATCAGTGTTGTGTGGTTTCCTGCGTGGCTGTGTAGGTTGTATAACGACTTCCATAGAGAAGCTGATCCATCTGTGGTCTGAGCACGATGCCTCTTTCGAGACGTGCCATCCCTTGATGCGTTCAGCCGCTCCTTCTGTTGCGAGAGTTAAGTCGATAATTGTCTGACTACGTCTTGTGACGAAGGTGGGCTCCGTACCTGTGTTTAATAGGGTAAGATTAGTGGTGAATAGGTATTCAACCAGTGATTTACCTCTGTTGTTATTGCAGTTCATGCCCCACATTTGGTGGTGGGCATTGGAGTCCGTTCCTATTACGACCTCCGTTTTGGTTCTCTCGCACTGGTTAACCAGACGCGTGAGGTCGAACGGTGGCGGGTCTTCGGCCTCGGGCATGTAGACCAATGCGAAAACAACCGCTATACTCCTTGGCTGCTGTGTTATTTCAATTTGTATCGCTGTGATGTCTCTGGAACAGAACTCCGTTAGAACTTGGGCTCTGATGTTTTTAGTTGTCAGTATGCAGGTTCTTGGATGTGTGTGGTCAGTTGAAGAATAAATCTTACCTCCCAGGCTGGAGAGGCCTCTGATGAGGCCACCCCTTATCCAAGGTTCCTGGATGAGCACGATGGCTGATTGTTGGACCTCCATCCATTTGCGCAGTTGCGCAGTGGCCGTTTGGCTGTGATGGAGGTTGATTTGGAGGCAACTGACGTCACTAGGCAGAGGGTTCATCTTTGGATGATGTCCCCACCTCCCCGACCGTCAGCTGCGTTAGGCCGGCCAGGATGTCGCTAGCCTCCACCCCGTCGTCCCGCCGCACCGGGCTCAGGAGCAGGCTCTCATCTTCCGAGTTACCCTCGGCTGACGGGCCAGCCCCCGAGCCAGACGCGGCCGGCTCTGACGGGCCCGGTTCTGCGTCGCACCCTGGCTTGGTGTTTGAGTCCTGCTTGACTCGTGTGGAGTTGTCGTCCGGAGGATGGTCGACAAACTTACCTGAGGGGTCCCGGAACCTGACGTAGACGGCACCTACCCCCAACGCGAGGCGGCGCTCGTTCTTCATCAGGATCGGGACCTGTTCTACTGGGACGCCCACTACTAGGAACCACCCACCTGACTGCCTTTCAGAGTGCAGCATCGACCATTTGTCAACCTCCAACCAGGGGTTCTGAAACTCCAGAGCGCGACCCACGTCACGCACGTCGTCTAAGACCCCCTGTTCGTCGGGTACGACAATGCCGCACCGCACTCTCTTCGGGGTCTCTTCCTGGCCCCTGACCTCCAGTTCGAAGCCCGGTGGTGGGACCAGGAGAGAGACTGCCTCCGTCAGCCAGGTACGCGTTGCCTCGTCGGCGCACCAAAGTTTGAGGACCCCGTCCGCGTGCACGGGTTTCCCGGTGAACGCTGGAGCGGGGCGTTTGGGGGTTTTGGTCGACCAGGCATCACTCAGGATCTTTTTTTGGAGCTCCCGGAGTACCTGGTCCACCAACTCCTTCGGCAAGTTCCCTGTGCGTTTGCATGTTACTGCAACACCCAGGGACGTGCGTAGGACTTACCTTGTATCCTGGAGGAGTCGAGGCGGGGCTTCTTGTGCTCCCCTCGAGGCGAGCTGGTCTCGTTGAGAGCACGTTTGGCCTCACCTCTTTCCTTGTTTTCGGCAGTTTTACCTGCCGCGTTTCCCGGTGGTGCTGGGGCTGGATGCCGTCCAGGGTGGCCAGCCCGCTAGTGAAGAGACTAAAGATGATAGAAAAAAAGATGGACGCCTCTTCGGATTTCGCTGCACAGTATCGCGCTCAAGTAAGAAACCTCCTCGATAAAGGTTATGCCCAAGAGTGCGATGGACAAGAGGAACGAAACAAGAAGATATGGTACCTGCCACACTTCCCGGTCGTGAACCCTAACAAGCTGGGAAAGATGCGGCTGGTTTTTGACGCGGCGCACCGATACAGCGGAGTGTGCCTCAATAATCACTTACTAGAGGGACCTGACCTCCTGAAATCGCTACCAGGAATCCTCTTCAGATTCAGAGAACGTCAGGTAGCCGTGACAGCAGATATTCAAGAGATGTTCCTCCAAGTAAAAATAAGACCACAAGACCAAGCAGCTCAAATGTTTCTTTGGCGAGACGAAGAGCGTGATAAGCCGCCGAAAAAGTACAAGATGATATCCATGATCTTCGGGGCATCGTGCTCGCCGTTCATCGCGCACTCAGTGAGAGATGCCAACGCGAGACGATACGCACAAGCATACCCCAACGCTGTGCAAGCAATAACATCGAGCCACTACATGGATGACTACGTCGATAGCTTCACCACAGAGCAAGAAGCTATAAGAACAGCACAAGAGGTCATGAAGATACATGAGAATGCACACTTCAACCTCCGTGGATGGTGCTCTAACAGGCCTAATGTGGTGGACAACGTGGCTACAGAAAAACGAGTGCTCAAAGCCGAAGTGAAGCTTGGTCAGAGACAGGAAAACTCCGATAAGACACTCGGTTTGCTTTGGCATACGGATCAAGATGAGCTAGGCTTCAACACAGGGCTTAGCCGTCGAGCACCTGAAGTGAGGATGAGAGACAGAGCGCCGACGAAAAGAGAAGCCCTCGGAGCAGTGATGGCCATCTACGATCCCCTCGGTCTCATCAGCCATTTTACTATCACGGGTAAAATCATACTTCAAAACCTGTGGAGACACGGAGTGGGATGGGATGAGGTGATTCCCGAAGAAGACGCACAACATTTCGAAGAATGGCTCCGAGGTTTGAGCATGGCCACGAAACTGCGAGTCCCAAGATGCTACGGCAAAAGCTCTGAAGACGACATAGAGCTCCATGTCTTCTGTGATGCGAGTGAACAAGCATACGCGGCGACCGCCTACTGGAGGATCCTGAAACCAGATGGAAGAGTGACTGTGAGCCTGGTTGCGGCAAAAGCAAGGGTCGCACCATTAAAACCAGTAACCGTCCATCGACTCGAACTCCAAGCGGCAGTGATCGGCGCACGATTGGCGGAAACAATCGTGAGAGAGCATAGAGACAAGCCCAAGAACGTGACGTATTGGACGGACTCACAAACCGTTCTGCGTTGGATAGAAAAAGATGCCATCAAGTACACACCCTTCGTGGCACACCGCTTGGGCGAAATAGCGGAGCTGACCGACGCCAATCAATGGAGATGGGTGCCCACGGAACAAAACGTGGCAGATGATGCAACGCGCCCTAATTATGAACTACAAATGAAACCAGAAGACAGATGGTTCACCGGGCCTGAATTTCTATATGATGAAAAAAAAACTCTGGCCGAAAGAGAAAGCCAAGAAAGAAGACCAAGAGGAAGAAGTGACTTATGTAGTCACAGAAAAGAAACACGCTTCTCATCTGCCCGACATAAGCAGATTCTCCTCATATGAGAAGCTGATACGAACTACAGCGGTACTCTTTCTCTTCAAGGAAAAGTACAAAAATCGAGCTAGCCAGATGACCGTCGACCTGATAGAAAAGGCTGAGAAGACCTGGGTGAAACAAGCGCAGCTCGACGACTACGCAGAAGAAATAAGACTGTTGGAAAAAGGAAGACCAGTGCCAAAGTCCAGTAGCCTGTATAAACTGGACCCTTACTTGGAAGACCAGATTCTCAAAGTGAGAGGGAGGATCGGGCACGCTGCGGTTCCAGACACGAAGAAGAAGCCGGTCATATTACACGGCAAGCACCCGTTTACCAGACTGCTAATAGAAGACGCCCATCGAAGGGCCGGCCATGCAAACAACGAACGCGTGGTCAACGACTTAAGGCAAAAGTACTGGGTGGTCAATCTGCGCCCTACAGTAAGAGCCATAGCGCAGCGATGCCAACTTTGCCGCATCAGAAGAGCGACACCAGTAAAACCAGTCACGGGGGACCTACCGATGGAACGACTAACAGAGACGCAGCGACCCTTTATTCAGTGCGGAGTCGACTATTTTGGGCCAATGACAGTGGTCATAGGAAGAAGACACGAGAAGCGCTGGGGAGCACTGTTCACTTGCCTGGTGACCAGGGCAGTTCACCTGGAACTGGTGGCGAGTCTGTCGACCGACTTGGCTATAATGGCCATAAGAAGAATAGCAGCACGACGAGGTTGGCCCCGAGTAATGTACTCCGACAATGGCACCAATTTTCGAGGAGCAGACACAGAAGCAGAACTGCGCACGGCCTATGAAGAATGGGCCAAAGAATTCGTCCACTTCGGACTTTCACACCGAATGAAGTGGAAGTTCATACCACCAGGGGCGCCGCATATGGGGGGAGCGTGGGAACAATTAGTACGCTCTGTCAAAACGGCGTTGGCGGCGACACTGCATCAGCGGGCGCTAAAAGAAGAAGTGCTGCTGACCCTGATGGTAGAGGCCGAACACTCTATAAACTCTCGGCCTCTCACCCACGTTTCCGTCGATCCCAAGGATGCGGAGGCGTTGACTCCGAACCACTTCCTCATCGGGACCTCCTCAGGCCTTCCCTATACCGGGCCTTGCGAGGAGGTCAGCCGAAAACAGTGGAGAGCTGCCCAGGCGCTCGCCGACCATTTCTGGCGACGCTGGGTAAATGAATACCTGCCGACGCTGGTGCCCAGGGGGGCATCCGACGACCAACGACGACCTCTGCGCGTTGGCGACCTGGTTGTCGTCATCGACTCCACACTGCCACGAGGGACGTGGCCCCGAGGCGTCGTGGAGACTACGTACGTCGGTCCAGACGGCAAGGTGCGATCAGCCGACGTCAGGACTACAGCGGGCATCCTACGGCGTCCCACGACGAAGCTCGCCGTCCTCTGCGTGGAAGATAAGGCTACGGTAGCCCTGCGCCGGGGGGAGGATGTTACGGACGTCGTAGCTTTGTAATACAATTAAGTAATGATCATAAATAATGTAAATAAATATGAATATATAAGTAGACTTAAATAGATATAAGGATGATTCAATAAAAACGATTTGAGAGTAGGGAAATGTTTATTGTTATTCGATTATGGCTGTTTTATTATCCCATAGTAAATAAGAAATCAAAGCATGACGATGTAAAGTGGACGCGAGCACGATCGAACAGGTTTGAACATGTCGAAACCTGTCCGAACGCCACCACAAGTAAAACTCAGACGAAGCGCTGTGATTGGTCGAACCGAATGCATTGCGCTCACATCCACTCGCTACTTGCACCCTGTAAAATAGAACATAAGCAGGACGGTTTGTTGCCCCGAAGTAGTTCAGTTCAGTCAGCAGTAGTTCTCTCAAGAAATCCGAAGCAACAAGCCGATCCTGATCAAGATTGAATTAAATCAACTCACCATCAAGCCAGGCGTTTCATTCCTTTGGAAGATAAAAACTACAGTCCACCTTGACACATTTACATATTTTTCATCAACAAAGTACTTATACATATTATGTTTGAAGAAAACACTATTCTTCGTAAGACAGTTTTAACTGACGTGTGGGACAGAGATAATTAAACTTATCTACTATAGGTATTCTATTCCACCAATAGAATTGTATCTAAAACATAACAAACAGCGTCAAAATGCATATTCAATATCTCATTTATTATATTTGGTACTTAATCCTCAATGTATGTTTTATTTTGAATGCACTTCTGAAATGCTATTTCATATAAAGTTACATTACAAGAGTCAACAGAGATCTAATTTACATTTCTGTGTAATTTGGAAAGAACAAAATTGCATATTTTTGAAGCGGGTGTTAATTTATTCCACGCTATATTTGTTTGCTTTTAATCAAATATTATTTGAAGCGGAATGTTTAAGTAGCTCGTAATGTAATTCTGCATTTATAACTAGAGTGTAAATGTTGGTTTAACATTGTTTGATTAACTAAATATTTCGGTAATGTCATCCGCAGATTTGTTAAATAAGCGCAAATGTTGAATAAATGTGAAGGTTAACCAAAAAGGAAAATACATATGGATGTATAAAATTAGAGTAATATAGTTAATCACTGATATTTATTTGTTTTTATTTTACTCATAATATAGGTACAGCTTAACTTGCAGCTGGCTGCTGTAAGGCATGAATTAAATAAAAATATAAAAAGGCTTTTCAACATGTAACATTTAGGGATATTATCTAGGAGACGTTTTCCACGCGGCATGTAGCAAATAAACCGCCAGTGCCGAACAATGGTAAACTATGTGGATATGCATCATCATAAATTTTAATGTTAGACACGCACTGATAACATAAAATCAGCAAATCTACTAAATAGCACATAAGAAAATCACATTCACAATGATCTAGCTATGGTGGGTATTCACAAGGATCTAGATATAGTGATGGCGGCGGCATCCTGTTGTTAGAAAATGGGGAATTATAAAACGAGTGAATAAAAAAGAACTAAGTGACTGATGTTGAGATACTGTTTTAATAACTTGAGCGGCATGAATTTGAGTTAGCGAAAAATTAACTAAACTAACGACGAATTTTGATTAATAATAAAATCTAGAACAACTAATCATTTAAACTATCTAATTAAATTTCTGAAATGGATCAATCACGACCCGCCTGGTTGTGATTAACCCATTTCAGAAATTTAAATTCTAAACGTACGACTAAATTACTAGGAGAGCGACTAGAAATACAGAAAAGGCGAATTCAATACTGCCGGCCTTCATTTCACAACAGTCGGATCAGTGTCAAGCGGCGAAGCGACCACTACGCCAGCAGTGCAGTCAAGTTTCTATAGCTCTTCAGTCCTTCCGGTCATTACATCCAAATTCAATTCGATTTTCTCGCTTTATAGGCCTACGTCCGCCGTTCGTTGTACGGTAAATCTACCGTAGTTTTCGTCGCGACGGCGAATATACAAGAGCCCTTAATGCCCTTTCGTCGTAGGTAGTCTAATGAAAGGTTAAACATACAATAAAGGCAAACTTTTTGTCACGTTGTTCAACCAGATTAGAGGACTTTAACACTACATTCTAGTAGCACTTTTAAACCCCTTATAAGATAAACCACGGCCCTGAAAAGAACATTCGCTTGAATGCAAGAAAGTAATGTCATATTATGTAAGTTAAAAGTAATGTAAAATGTCTTCCGAGATAGGTAAGATGCTACGCACCTTCTAGTGGATTGCTTGCCGGCTCATATTTTCATAAAGCCTTGTTTAGAATACATCCTTGTAGTACATTCAACAAACTTAGGAACTCAGGATAGATTGAGTTCATATTTTCTGTAACGTCTTTTTAAGGGCGGTTTCAGATTAGCGTTTTATACGAGCGTATAAGCTCGTTTTTGGAAGCGCATGTAGGCGCGTATAGGCGCGCCAAATGGCACACGCGCAACTCGTACGAGCGTTGACGCGCTTCTAAGCTCGTATAACCACGAGCCGTCAGAATCCATGTTGACACTGACAAGACGTCACTACCGTTTCGAGCGAATACGCCCGTTTACGTGAGTCTGGTTTTTAGAAGCGCGTAATGTAGCGCGCGTGTAAGCGCGTATGCTGAAACGACCGTATACACGCAGAAAAATACGCTAATCTGAAACCGCTCTAAAAGACATCGCCACTTTTGCGAAATGAATCGCCCCGAGCTCCTCACCAGTCATCTTTTACAACCGCATCATTGACTCAAGCCTTAAATATCATTGCTGTTTTAAATTGCTCTTAGAAAATGTCTGTTTTTGCGAATAAATTTAAAATAGCGAATTTTAAGCATATCTCTCATCATATTGGTAAAGACTAGAAACTGAACAGGTGGTTTTCGGTTATGTTTACTTTTCCACTGTAATCATTCTGCGAAAACTTTCGTACGTTTCTCTATACATATTTGATGACATAAACTTGCTTCAGCGAATTTCAGAAACATTGCTTATAAAACGGTCACCTAATAGTACATTTTGAGGCGGAGGGAAGCGTGAAACAATTATCTACTTACTATAAGTTTTAAGATAGGGGCTCAGGCAAGCGTAGAATAGGGCAGCTTGGAAGAACCCTTAGTAAGATATTAAATCTACGGCCCGCTAAGCCTTGAGCAATAAAATAAGCCGTAGTCACTCCGCTGCCGCCGCGTCCAATGTATTTATAAGACGTTAAGCGCTATGTAATCGTAAATGTTTATATTTGCAAATCTTTATCAACTGTTTGCTCTTAAAGAAAATACATTTTAGAGACCGAGACAATTTCCTGAGAAGATACTGATTGATATACTTAACTCTGTGTTTTGTGGTAACAGTAGTTTAGAATGTACATTATTACACTTTCGTTTAAAAGTTAGCGCTTCAGAAGATAGCGCACATACTACCATTGAAAGCCAACATGGTACACAAAAATGCATTTGGATATTATTATTTTAGTTATTAGCTTTTGATAAAATAATCATCATAAATTGCATCGCTTGTAAGTATGTTCAATTGCTACGGAGGTCGATATACGTTATCTACAAATTATTGGTTTTTGTGAGTCATCTTGTTAAAGTAAAAAACAATTCATATAATCTTAACAGATATTAAATGTCTCTTTACTCCAGATAAATATTATATTAATTAACCTAATTTTAACTAAAATAAAGTGACTTACTAAGAAACAAATACACCACAAGTCTGCATTGTGACTTGTGGTGTACAATAAAGAGTTTTATCTATCTATCTATCTACAATTGAAATACCCATAAGATTTTTATCAAAATAAGTAATAAAAGTATACCACATACATAAAATAATTAAGTTTCTTACAGCAACATAAAAATACGGTAGGTACCTACTGGGGTCAAGTAAAACATCGGTTTGTAGAAAACACGAAAATGAATCATGAATATACAAAAACTTGTAACGACTGTTCTCTCGTGGAAATTCAAATTGGATGATGTGCCCGGAAGGACCTATTTATTTTATGGTACATGCTCTTGTGTCTCCTCTTACTGAGTTTTTATTTCTTTGTGTTTGCATTTACTTTATTTAACTACAATGTACATACTATATTCTAATGGAACTATTGCACGCCTGCATGCTTGGCGGTAATAGCGACAGAAGGTGTTACCACAGTATAAAGACATACAGTAGTTTGACGCCTTTGATTTCGTAGAAAAAGCCGACAACGTCTAGACAAGGCTAAGTAGGCTAGGGCTGCCACATGTAAACAATACCTACTTATTCAAACACCGTCTATTTATTTTAGAAAAATATTACAATTGCTACGCTACATGAATAATATAGTGTAAATCACTTATCTATACATATAAATAAAATTGGAGTGTCTGTTTGTAATATTAAAATAACCGCTTTTTACTAAATGCATATGGATGTATACACGTTACATACACCGAAATGACATTTTTTACAATTTTTGTCTGTCTGTCTGTTTGTTCTCGCTAATCTCTGGAATGGCTGGACCTATTTTGACGGGACCCTCACAGGCCTGATGTACCAAGGAGTAACTTAGGCTAAAAATTAACCGGGTACGCGAAGAAGTTCCCTCAGGACGCGGGTGAAACCGTGGGAAACAGCTAGTTTATTATATTACAATAATTAACGATAAATAATTATTATAAAACACGTTGCATTTTTCGTGCGGTGACAGATTTGCATACAAAGTGTCTGTCGTCAGCACCTATTTCATCCCGCAGGCGTCGTGGGAGGCGGTTAAGAATATAAAGCATTTTTCGTACAAACCAAGTTAAAATAAAGCGATTAACATAGCGGTGGTTTAATGGATGGGTAACCTTGGGATCAGCTTGCAGAGCCTATGTTATAGATATGAAGTTTTTTGCAGATTTTTTTCGTGCAAACTCATCATCCTCTTAGCGTTATCCCAGTTTCAATCTGGGGTCCGCTTTCTAGTCTAACCGGATTTGGCTGAATATTAGCTTTTCCACAGAGTGACTGCCTGTCTGACCTCCGCAACCCGAATGGATAGCGATATTCCATGGTTTAGACTAGTGTCAGTTAATTTAGAAGGTACTGACGCCCTGTAACGACTGTCAAAGATCTTCATGACAACCGGGACCGACGGCTTAACGTGCTCTCCGAGGCACGGGACAAGCGATAATTAACAATTCAATACGCACATAACTCCGGAAAGTCATTGGTGCGTGCCGTGGATTCGAACTCGATACCCTCTGCATGGCAGTCTGTTGGTATATCCACTCGGCTATCACTGCCTCCGAAGTAAATGGGGCCTCGCCATAGGGCCCCGCGAACTTGATGTTGCCGACATCCACATGTACTCTAGCGCCGTGTCTACTTGTGAGTAGGAAATCAATCTGAGTCGCGTGCCTCCCACTCTTGTAGGTGATTAGGTGTTCGGCTTTCTTTTTGAAGTACGTGTTTTTCGTGCAAACTACGTTAAGGTAAAGCAATAGACATCACGGTCATTTTATGGATGGGTGACCGGGCTATGAGATTATGGAGAACATGTGTGGCGTTTATAAAAGGGGGCCAAAAATATGGTTATTTTTGAGCTAGGATGCGCCGTTACCAAGATACATAATAATATGTGATAGGTACTTACCTAATGCGAAGGTACTAGGTACTTATTGAATGAAATTAAAATCACACCAGAATCGAATATTACCTTACAGCGCATATTTTCTTACGTCTGCCATGTTGTTTACGTACAATAATTGCTACTTTATTCTGTGATTTGGCCAGACATGAGATATTGTAAAAGTTAGTAGCTTAGTAGGATGTGCACATTATTTTAAGTGGTTATAGGTACATACATTTCAAATTAATATAAATAATTATAATTTATGAAATTTTCTTTTTTGGTATAAGTAAATTGATGAAATCGCAGATTTTTTAAATCCTTATTTATTTAAATCTTTAAACAGCATAAAGAATTTCAATGTCTCACAGCACAAGTCGTATGCACCATCTTAATTAATATTCATAAGCAAATAAATATGTAACGAACAAAAAACAAGCACGTGCCAGCCCCCAAAAACATGTACCTAGTTAGGAACTAAGGCGATATACGTAACTAGGTACCGCTCTTCCCGCGTCTCACCTCTTGGCCCCCGCACGATTGACCCGTCTAGACGCGTTCGTCGAACGACTGTATGGATTATTTGACTGTGGTGTTACTCTGATCTATCTGCTAGGTATGTTAGTGCAAAGTTTCCACAAAATCTGTTCAGTAGTTGTTGAGGGAAAGGGAAACAGACATTCATACCTCCATCCTTACAATCTTTGTGTTTATTAATAGTAGTAAGGTTACAATTTGTAAGTCATGTCAATCAACAGATCCGGTAAATAAATCATATGTAACAAACTTGGGTTTGCAAAGTCTAGATATTTTCAAAGTCCCGGGACACGAGACAGCCTGTGAAATAAAATATGATTTTGTGATTGAAATCAAATTCGTGACAGTTGATTCTCATTGAAGATTGAATATTATTCACATACTTATTTGGCCTTAAATTAATTTAATTCCTATTTTATTTTCTTAACAGCACAGGCTGTCTCGTGTCCCGGGACTTTGAAAATATCGAGACTTTGCAAACCCTAGTAATAACAATCGTAATCGCCAAGGATGGTCCTTGGCGATTACGATTAAGAATAAATGCTAATAATAGCATTTTTGTACATACAAATTATTTAACAGACTACATAGTCTGTTAAATAATTTAACATATATGAGTGGACATCAGCATGCTGTAAGCTGCTGGATTGTGATCTCCTTAATAACACACCTTTGGGACCGAAAGCATATTGCATAAAATAGATGAATCCAATTCAGCAATCTCTTGCACAGTTAACACGGGAGCGTCTTTGATCGCCAGCGACTCTCTGGCAACATTAAATCTTACATACATACATACATAACGTCACGCCTTTTATCCCCGAAGGGGTAGGCAGAGGTGTATTTCTACACCCACTTTTCGCCAGATATATTTTAGTCCCACGTAATAAGGGGCGAGCCTATTGCCGTACCGGGCACATTTCCAGACTCCGTGCGGCTACTGAGAATTTCGTGATAGAAAAACCCAATAACACTGCCCGACCCAGGAATCGAACCCGGGACCTCCCGATCCCACGCGCACATTTATGCCGCGAGACCAACGAGGCAGTCGTATAGGGTTTGATGTCGAGTTTTCCGTCTCTACGCAAATATGGTATTTGCATCGTGTTATCCCTTAGTCGCCTCTTACGACACCCACGGGAAGATAGGGGGTGGTGACACTTGTATTCTATGCCGTCAACCACACGGCCTTTATTGTGCTTATATTTACACACTAACTTTAGCATCATCATCCCCAGCGATTCGTGGTCGATCAATGTCTGTACAGTGTGGAGCGTGCGTTGGCCTTCGCTAGACTAAAATTTTATTACAGGCCTAACATAAATATTCAAATAAATAACACACTATAACAAGGGTGGTACCCTATACCTAACTTGAAAACCCCTAAAGAAACCCAACTTAAAATTTCTGTCCTCAAACTTAGATGACGCCTGACGAGAAGTATTATCCTTCCAAACCAAAAATGCTTTTTTATTTTAAAACGGGTAATAAATGACTGAGTTTTGAGAAAACCAATATAAAAAGATACAACCGAATAGAGGACCTCCTCTCTTTTAATGTCGGTTAAAATATATTTCACCAAATCTCTTCTTTATACTTTTCAAATAAATGTTGATCTTCAGGCTGCAAGAGTATTGTGTGTAGTGATTCCAAGACGCAATGCCCACGTTTATAGACACCAACATTTTCTCAAAGTAAAATATTGTATTCTCGCTGTCATAAAACTTGTTTTTTTTTTAATAAATTAGGTTTACGTTAACAAGGCCGCAAGGCTTTTCAGTAAGAACAATAAAAAAATAATTGCCACACTGAAAAAGAACAATAAAATAAATTGATTTTGTTTTATAAAACATTTACCAGAATAGTGAGCAATATTTTAAAACTACAGCTTAAGTTTACAAACAAGATTTTTTTAAAGTGACAGCACTGCCAGTATTTTTGAACTTAGGCTTGCGTATGCTTCTTCTTTCATTAGAACAAGGGCCATAATTTCAAACGCCTGTTAACTTAAAAGTCACAAAAAAAGCCTTTGAAAAGTAAAGAAAAGATAGATAACGATAACCCAAATCCTAATCCCTCACTTAGAAAGAAAATATATCTGAATTTTTGAACATAGATCTATGTACACGTATCACTTATATCAACATTCGCCTATGTATTAGATGTTATCATAATCGTATAGGAATGTATGTAGTATAGTATTACTTGAAAATGACATGTTCTGTCTGACTTATCACCGCAGAGCCCGAACTACTGAATAAAGAATCATGATATTTGCACATCGGGTACTTTTTATGACGTTAGTAGGTTTTTCTTATGTTACACCCCTGAGGAAGTGAAAAAGGGGTACAAAAGTCTGTTTGAAAATCTCTTGACTTTTAAGCCAGCCCTACTAAAATGCGGGCAAAAGCTAGTATTATATAACATTTAATGATAAAACAATAAAATCTGGCTATAATGTAGACTGAAAATGCTTATTTTTTCAGCTAGGTCCATTTTTAATCACGTTATGTATTATTAGGTACGTACACAATAAGTTATCACAGTATGTCGACATAATATATATCTCAATTGTTTTGAACATACACTACTACTTATTTTAAATGGGTTTCAAGTTATTTTAGCCAAACCTTTCTTGATTACCACAAGTAATGAATTTTTCTCATATTTAAATAGTGACAACTATACCACTAGTGGCATAAATACTGTGACATAATTATAAAGCTTGAACTCAAAACAATTCAGTTGTTGCAAGCATTTTAGCCACGCTAATATTTGATTGCGAACAGTGGAACGAATCTTTTACAAACATCATAACAGACTTAATGTAAATGTTATGAAACATTACTATTTTACATACAACCGCGTTATCTTAATATATAAAATCCTTGCGTTACTGACTGACTGACAGACACGCTACAGCCGAAACTATTGGGCGCAGGAAGCTGAAATTTGGCATGTATGTTCCTTGGGGACTGTAGGGGTGCACTAAGAAGGGATTTCCCGAAATTCCTACGGGATCGGCCAAAACGGGTAAATTAAAAAAAAAAATGCAGGCGTAGCTGCTGGCGTCCTCTAGTATTATATATATTTGATATTTAAATTTATTTCAAATGATTACTGTACACCCTCTGTTTTAGCGGTAGCGCTCATAGCGAGACTTGGCTTGCCGTTCGTAACAGATCGGCAAAGTTAAGCAACGCTTGCACAGGTTGCCACTTGGATGGGTGACCGTGTGTGGCATTTTCATCTGAGCGCTACCGTGCTTCGGAGGGCACGTAAAGCTGTCGGTCCCGGCTCTTGTCTAAGGATAAGGGTCGTTAGGCCATGTCGGAGGCCTTTGGGCGGTCTGAAAATTCCGACACCAGAGTTGGCCACACACTCACACGAAAAACAAACAAACCCTCTGTTTTAGAAATTGAACTATTTTAATATAGGATTATAAATCAAATCATCCTTATTGCTCAAACTGTGGTATTACTAAGATCTTAAAAACCGGCCAAGTGCGTGTCGGGCCACGCACAATGTAGGGTTCCGTAGTTGCCCAAAATGACTTGCTGCAAAGGGTATTAATGTACAACAAATCCGACTGTTTATTTTGCTGAAAAAAATTTTTTAATAACACTATTATAAGAACCTAAGTATTGTTTAGAAAAATACTAGGTATGTATCCAGTTATGTACTGTAAACATAAAATGTGGTTTCCAAGATATACTACTACTATACATACGTAGTACCGTAGTACATTACATACAAAAGCACGTATATCTTTAAGATTAAGCCAGCGCGCCCAATGTAAACTCACAGAAATAGGTATTTATAAGTTAACCGACGATTACTCATAAACTAGTGATATCTACTTAACCGTGACAGTTTTCCTTTTAAATTCGTTATATGTACTACATTTGTGATTTTTTCCATCTCTTCCAAATTAATAGTTTAGCCGGCAGAGGGGGGGGGGGACACTTGAGTCTAACAATTTTTTTCACTTCAAAGCTTGATATTTGACAAACCAATCACTTGATCGAAAAATGATTTAAGCAAACTAATAATATTTTTTTAAAACCTATCCAATGATACCCCACATGATGGGGTACTCAACCAAAAAAAGTGAAGTTGAGTAGAAACCTTTAATGGTAGCTGTATGATGATGTTTAATAAATAAATAAATAAAACATAGCATAAACATTAGATCCTATGAATCTAAAAAATATAAATCGCAGCAATGATTTAAGTACCTATGCTGTCTTTCTGTAACGGCAACATTTGTTAATTAAGAATATATAAGTATAAGTAGGTACGGCATTTTATGCAAGGTACCCGGCGTCGGTAGTAAAAACAATTAATATATATTAATTTGAGGACGTTTGTCATAAACGTTCAAGCAACACAATTCCACGAAATGTTAATTACAAAACGTTCAAACGTTCTGGTTACCTTGACAATATCTCATGTACACTAAATGACTTTTACATAGGACCTTTTGCTTGTAAACTGTATTTGGCTATGTGTACCTACATATATAATTATTTGAATATTTATATTTATTATATAATAGAATAGTCAATTGCAACACGATGACTTTTCAACGTAATATTATACATAGACATACCCAGACCAAGACAAATAAAGTACCTATTGAGTATTGAGCTCCATGTTCACAGAGCCAAATGTTTGGCTGGAGCGGCAATCGAACCTGCGACCTTCGGCGTGGCAGTCGTTCATACTCCCGCTACGCACTACGGATCGTCAAATTAGCATTCCAGCTGAACTTTAAGCTTGTGTGACAGTGAGGTCAAGTTAATAGTAGTCTTAAGAATTTTGCTTGATAGACTCATGGCGCAACACAAGGACTGAACACATACGTAAAAAGTACCCTGTAATAGTGAAAAAGACGGAACGAAGAATTTCAAAATCCTTGTTTAAACAGAGCAAACAGAGAAACTCCGTCACGACTCATAACTTGCAATTTCGTTTACAACTTCAAATCGTATGCAAATTAATTGAAACAACAACACTTAGCCGGCGCCACCCGGCCAGCGCACTTTTTTTTTATTTTTTTTTGGTATCGGTTTGGAAAATCCTCATGGAGTCCCTCCGCCCCGGGGGGGAAGGACGAAGGGGACTGTCAGACTCTTACTGACTAAAAACCAACCCATGCTCCTCATGTACCCATGTGTCGGGTAGGGTTTCACCAAAGCATTCCTCGCTACCCCCCGACGGGTATTGGCCCGCCAGATGGTCAGGCGGGCCCCGAAAAAAACCCCCTTGGCGGCGGATGAAGGTGTTGGGCTCCGCCGCCAAAACACCCAGCGGCCGCAGAGGATAGGGAGGACGGCAACGCAACACCGCATCTCCTCTTCCTCTGCGGCCCCACCGCGACGCAACGATGGTGCGCCCCCATTTGGTTGCGGGAGATAGGGCGCGGGGCAACGCAACACCCACACGCCTCTCCTCCCGCGACCGCACCCGACTGCGAGGGACAGACAGAACTGTCCCCCGCACCATGGGTCGCATCCTACGCAGGCCTCTACCAAGCCCACGTGGAGCGTACCCTCCCGGGATCCCGCTTAGCTTCACCGTGGGTGGCTTCTAACCCACGGTTACTGAGCCCCCCCACCACGACAAGGTGGAGATCCCACGGGGGGGTCCCGGCCAGCGCACTGCTGTTTAGCAGATGGTGCGGTGACAACTTTATTTAACCTGACTGTATCCATACAAACATGATGAATACGAACATATATTTGTCTGCTTTTTGGTTTCTCTTTTATCACGCTAAAAATACTGAACGTGGCTAATATCACAGAATAATACAAAAGGCCCTTAATTGCAATAGCCAATACCCATTTCAGTACAGTAGACCAGTTCAGATGAGCTGCAAAATGTGTTTTGTATTATAGGATAAGTACAAGTAAGAAATTCCGTGTGGTGACGGATTAAGAATACGGAATGTCGACCCGATATCATCCCATGGGTGTCGTAAGAGCCGACAGAGGGAGCATATTATGCAGAGAACAGCACTGTAGCAGTAGGAAAACTTGATACAAACCCTATACCAACCCGTTTGGCCAGCGTGGTATAGTAGGCCAATTCCTCCTTCCAAAGGAGAGGCCTGTCCAGCAGTGGACTGTTAAAGGCTGATGATGATGACATGTAAAAATCAAATTAAAGGTGCAAAGATATTAGAGTGGTTTGTAATTTCATTTCGTCACATCAAACTCTACGCTAATACTAATCGGTAACGGTGCTATATTAAGCGTGATGTAAAAAAAATACTCAATTGATACTTAAATATAATAATTGTGGCCAAGCTCGTATGTATAATATAATCTTTGAACTTCGTAAACCTTGATTTCCTAACAGAATACTTGAAGCAGCATCTGTACTTTGAAATACGTATTTCACTATCCGAATTAAGCTACCCTTTACTTACTTTCTAGACCCTTGATATACAGGGTGGCGCTACCATAGGGGCACTTTTTAAACAGAGGCATAGCGTACAACATTCTGAAGCCTTGTACCAAAAATCAATTAAATCGGTGCAGTAGTTTAGCCACAATATCGATTTTAAATTCAGCAATTTTTGCACATGCTTGAATTCCACACAGCTGATACAAAACGGTCAACGACCCTACATTGTGCGCCCCGACTCGCTACGACGCGACGCCTTGACGTCATCCGAAGTTAGGCTCAGCGCAGATAAAACGGAGTGCAGTGGAGAGGATTTTATTAACGCACTTGAAAATAAACTTAATTTTTTTACAATAATGTGCATAAATGAACCTGACAAAAAACATTCGCGCGTCCTCGAAGATACGCGGGAATCCTCGCGCGGCGTCGAGTCGGCGCCCGCGTCGTAGCGAGTCGCAGCGCGCAATGTAGGGTCGTTGACCGTTTTGTATCAGCTCTGTGGAATTCAAAGCAAGTGTAAAAATTGCGGAACTTAAAATCGATATTGTGGCTAAACTACTGCACCGATTTAAGGCGCTGTTATACCTCAGAAGCCGTGAAACACCTAATTTTTCGTCGCGCATCTAGCCATAACGGTACATATTACAAACCAGCAAAAAATAGAGCTTAAAGTCAAAAGTCTGAACAAAAGACTTTTGAAAGAATTTTTCATGTATGTAAAACAGAATCACGGTAAAAAAATCACAAAATCGAGGCAAAAAATAATCTTTCGTCTCACTGTTTGCAATATTTTGATCGTAAGCTGTCATATATCATTTGATAATATTGTAGGAAATCTAATGAACTAAAGAATTACCCTATTTATTTTCATATTATACGTGTATATTTTGTAAAATTAAATAAAATCTGCCAAACGTATATGATTTTGGCGCTCGGTAGATCCCATCAATATCAAACGCTTCAGCAATTTAAACCTTATTAGCATAGGCGGTGTACTGAGTGTCAGTTGCTAGTTTACGCCCCGCCCAGACCTCATCATTCGGCTATGAGCCCTGTGAGAGATAGGTCATGTCGCTTGCGTCTCCGCTGCACGAAATTTTACGTAAACCTGTTTGTTATTATAATACGCCAAATTGAGTTCGTAATTTCATGTTTTATGTTATAGACTGAATACTTTGAATCAAATAGGCTTTTCATGTAACTATGGGCACATATAATTAGGACCTAAGTTTATACTCTTGTTGTGTTTAATGTGTTATTGTTTCTATGCTTATAAATATATAGTTAGAAGAATAAAATATGGACACTTAGAGAAATGAAGTTCTACGAAGGATTTGTACAAGAAAGCGTCGTAATAAAATAGAAATTCATCCATGGCCAAGTGATTATGAAATATGTAACATTTTTACACAAATTATTTTCATAAGAGTCTTTTATGACTAACTATGTTATAGATTATCGATTATACATAATATAATTATATAAATTATTCTCACAATACATAGCTGCCACAGTTTTCAATGTTTGAAAGAGTAATAACATAAAATCGTATCATTTTATGTACCTATATTGCAAATTCATTAGCTTGTCAGAGCGCCTGGAGCGCTAAGATGCCGCCCGCCACGGCAAACAATAAACAGCGCTAATATGGCGCTCCGCAATCCGCACACAAGCGGTAACGAATGTTGTATTATTGTGTGGTGAACATAAACCTATTTAGGTACATCGGGTAAAACTTTGATTATTCATAAACTATTAGGCATGTCTCAGTACATCTAATATCTTTTTATAATTTCTAAAATCAATCATTTATAAGTAAGAAGATGACTTCTCTGTTTGCTATAACACAAGATACAGTATTTTTTTAATAATAAAGTACGTAACTAATTATCTTTATTGTAATTACAGTGAAGTTAAAGATAACAGTTCTGCAACGTCTTACACACATTTGACTGCAGTCATTCCTAACACGATCTGTTCAAGAGCTAGCCAAGAAATGCCAAAAATTTTTTTTAACAAATTTGACTCAAATCCCGTAGTGATAAGCAAAAATTACAAGAGGTATAGCAGTGACTGGTTCGAATAGCGTAAGAATATGTTGACAGATTGAAATTTTGGTATAGTGGTAAAAAAAGATATAACAGCAGTAAAGCCAACTTAGTAAAAAATATTTTGTACAAATAAAATATTTGCAATGTAAAATCAGTTGCGCATGGAATCTAAAATGAACAACTGGCTTTGCAACAACTGGCGAAGCAAGAAAATGTAACAATCGAGCCGTGTGGATTATTCGTTTATTGGTGCCACGCCAGATGGATTAATAGGTCCAAACACGATTGTGGAAATTAATCTTCTATAGTTGCCTATAAAAATGGCCTGGAGAATAGTATAAGAGCAAATAAAATACAAATATGGACACATGATAAAAAAGTGAACTGACTAGTCTAAACAAATATTGTAATTGTTATTACCAAATTCAGGGGCAACGCCACGTTACACGCAAACAAAAGTGTTTATTTGCTGTGTGGAGTGGCGAAAGTATACCACTAAAAATAGAAATTATAGAAAGAGATGATGTTTTCTGGGAGAAGAAAAGCTTGTGGCGTTTTATATGAATTGGCAATTGCCTAAAATTGTTGATTCTCGTCAAGCTCAAGGGATGGCATTGCGAGATCACGGAGAGGAAAATGTTTCATCAGTGCTTGAAATTTCTACAATACCAAGCCGTAAAAGGAAAGTAAATGAAACTGTGCCTCGTGAACAACAGCAAATAATAAGTATTGAAGCCTTATCACCTCACACACTGCCTTTAACATTCGATGAGAATAAAGAAAACCTGCCGGGTTGTAGGAGACAGCTAACTTTTGATGAGCTGTAAACTCTGTATTTCGTTAATAAATGATAAATGAATATAAATAAATATCTTTTAATATTTATTTTCTTTGAAACAACACATATTTGAAGCGAAAGAAAATTTTTATATTTTCCATACAAACATGTATGAGGAGAGCTAACGAAAAAGCAGTAACTCAAATTCTAATTCTTTAATTTTCTAAGCGACATAGCAGTATCTCATGAATAAGGTATATCCACATATATTTTTGATGTTTCATCTATTTTGAAAAATAATAATGGGTTGGGTTTCGAAACGAGTCGCCTGAATTTGAGGGTATTGGTAGTGTAGGAGGCTTAAGGAGTTCGTTTTAATCCCCTAAAAGTAATTTTGGCTGCCGGAGTTGCGTCTAAATATTTTTAAACAATTTCTAAACTTTCATAAATACTTCGGCAATTATGCAAAACGGAACGTAGTTTTTATACTTTAGTACAGTTTTACAGATGTCATTTTTAGGTTTTATGTGAAAAACGTGAAACGAAACGCAAAACTGCCATCTTGGAATGATCATATTGACAGCTAATGTCAAATTTGTGCGTCATTGCTTTCGAGTGCCTAGGGTTAGGTGCGACTGTAATAAGTAACTAAATAGGTTATGTTAGGTTCTCTTTTGACCCTTCATCCGCAAATAGGAGCCCTTCGCAGGGCTCCGGCAACCTTAGTTTATTAAACTAGTGTGATGAATGTGGAAGTTGGCAGTGCCATTTACACCGATGTTTGGAGATTTTTTTTTCAGAGAAGACCAAGTATTTTCGGCAAGTGAAAATGGTGAGGGGGGTTTCAAGACCTCCCCTCCTCCCTCTCCAATCACTCACAACCCCTAAAAACGGCGACGTATTTCGAAACCTTTACCATAATAATTATACCTATAATAACAATAAACATCCATAAATAAAGAAATGAACTTTTACTAAACTTCAATTATCTCGTAACTCGCTTTAGTTGAGATACGGCTTTTGCGCTTAGTATAACAGTATTGTGTTTTTTAGGGTACCGTAGCCAAAAATTGTAAAAACGGAACCGTTATAGATTCGCAATGTCTGTCTGTCTGTCCGCCCGTATGTCACAACCAATTTAGTGCAAAACAGATTTGAAAACTGGCTGGAATGGAATTAGATGTAGGTATTCTATGAACTGCTGCAGGCAGCGATAGCCGAGTGGATATACCAACAGACTGCCATGCAGAGGGTATCGGGTTCAAATCCACGGCGCGCACCAATGACTTTTCGGAGTTATGTGCGTATTGAATTGTTAATTATCGCTTGTCTCGTGCCTCGGAGAGCACGTTAAGCCGTCGGTCCCGGTTGTCATGAAGATCTTTGACAGTCGTTACAGGGCGTCAGTACCTTCTAAATAAACTGACACTAGTCTAAACCATGGAATATCGCTATCCCTTCGGGTTGCGGAGGTCAGACAGGCAGTCGCTCCGTGGAAAAGCTAATATTCAGCCAAATCCGGTTAGACTAGAAAGCGGACCCCAGATTGAAACTGGGATAACGCTAGGAAAAAAAAAAAAAAAAAATCTATGAACTGCTTCACTATTTTTATACAAAAACAAAACAAACATAATAATGGCCTCTTCATACATGGCACTGACTTAATTATTTTTATCATCTTACGGCACGTAGGTATTTACCTACTTTCGTCAACTATTAATACCTATAACGTCTAATGTAAACCAGTTTTGCTCATGGCTGCACTGAGAACAAAAATTGCGCTATGCCTATATTGTACAAACAGATTGATGTATGTAATATAAATTTTAATATCAGTATCTCAATTCAATATGCTAAAACGTTTTGCTTGCGATTTTGAAATATTGGAATACGGATGTCGCCAGAATACGGCCGCACGCGACGAGAATGAAGGGGGGCGCCCCGCAGTAGACGGAGCTAAGCTCCCTTCACCTCCCCTGCTTCACCCCCTCATTTACCAAAACAGTCGCTTAGGACAGCGCCTTAATTGATTTTTGGTATAAAGCTTCAGAATGTTGTACGCTATGCCTCTGTTCAAAAAGTGCCCCTATGGTAGCGCCACCCTGTATACGTAACATTTGATTTGGTTGATCCCAATGTTTGTCAAGTCATCCTATTTCAGCTCTTGTGAAGAGGGCCTTTGTAAACCAAAGCCTAGTAGTGTCTATCACCTTTAACATTCAATCTGGTTTTTCAACTTTGGTCTATGGCTCCGAGCCTAATCCTTAACTTTGCAATATTCTAAAAAAAATTGTTATACACCGATCATCAGGTTGTTAAAAGGCGAATCCTGGAGGGGAAAGGTTAATGGGCACACAAATCTTATAGAAGAATCGTAGAGTCCTTATTTCAATATAAATGTCAAAAAAGCTGACAATTTTTCGGTTTCTTTTATTCTCTTATATTGAATATCTAATGAACGATTATATAATGAAGCCGAAGTGGTCTGTTGTATTACTTATCTGTGTATTTTATTTACATATCACCTATCTATGTATATACAAGTAGCACGCGAATTTTAAAACTATTCAAGTAGTAGGAAAAAATGTTTCACAAGAAAACATGGGCTTTTTATGTTGTACCTCATAATACTAATGCAAAGGGCGTATATCTATTACGCTCTTTTACCATTTGGGCGGAAACAGTATAACCTGCTGGCTTTTCGCATCAAAAAATTATATTCAAAGAATATGTAGGCTGTTTGAGAGTTTCGCCGTGAATTGGCCGTATTCTGAACACGTCTGCACAGAGGAACTCATCCGGCGTATATTTTTAAGTAACGATTTAAAGGCAAAAGGCCGTACATCTGTTCTATTTATCTTTATAGAAATATGCAAAGAAAAAACACACAAAACGAATACAGAAATAATTGCCCTAAGGTAAGACCATGTATTTGTGTACTCTGCTTATCGACAAACAGAGCTATTGAAGACCTTTAATAGCTAGTCTATCAAGTATTTTTGGAAAGCGGTCGAAAGGTAAACACTTCGCGATCATTCGTTTTTAATTTAAACAAATATGTGATGGGTGTGATCGTGATCCTAGACCACAATTTATTGGGAGTGGCGGGGGAAGATTTGTAGATTGTCATTTAAATTATTATTTACTAATGACAACGAATAGTTCATCGTATTAATACTATAAATAACTATAAGAACCGACACAAATGTGTATCATTTATCATTGTCTCCACTTTAAATTAAGTTGCTACACATAATTTGTTTTAAAGGTGCTAACCCAAAAACCTTGTTACACAACATTATATAATAATAAGTTTATTAAAATGACGATCCATAAAATTATACTAGGTACCACCACCGTTCAGCTGAAAATTCATTAGAGCGCGTAACTCCTATCTCTAGCTGTCCTCATTAGAATAATTAGCATAACATTACGCAAGCTTAATTAATCCGTTACAAAATTGGAATTTAAATAAAATATTAATTTCCACGCAACATCCAGCGGGGTTATTAGTCCAAAATATAAATTATTTATAGCAAGAGTTGTCACTCTTGCGTACGTCATCAACAATTGGATAACCTACGTTTGTATTATATCGTATCGCCTGGACTGCGGTTTACATGTTCATTTTGATTCAATAAACAGGGTGTTTGGAATATAAGGACGGACGGTGTGCACACGTAGGTAAGGTCTATGACGGGTAGACTAATTACAGCGTGTTCAATTTGAGTTTATTTAGCTGGAATTTTAGCTAAACTTAAATACTGATTTTGCAGTATATTTTCATACCTAGTCTAAGCTGCCTTGATGGTAGGTAGCTTATACAAAATGGAACTTTGAAATATTTCTGAAGACATCTGGTATTTTAGCAATCAGTACACAGTACAGAAGATATTTATAAGTAAAAATCTACTACTCCATCCGCACCATCCATTCTTTGATAATTATGATTGCTCTGTATTAACATGAATTGCCAAATAAATATAGGTAATAAGTCCACTTTAACAAAGAACTTTTGAACAAATGGGTAACAAAACATAACATTGTCCAACATTTTTAACCGACTTCAAAAAAAGGAGGAGGTTAACAATTCGTCGGAATCTTTTTTTTTTATGTATGTTCCCCGATTTCTCTAAGACGCCTGGACCGATTTCGAAAATTCTTGTTTTGATTGAAAGAGTATACCTCCTAGTTGGTCCCATGATCATCAGGTCAGGATATGATCATGGAGTCCTGAAAAATCGAAGGAAATCTTCAAATTTTATAAGCACACTTAAAGCGATTTGACGATAACAACCCAATGCCGTCGAGTTTGGGCTCGTTTGAGTCGTCTTTACATAGACTTTGATGCTGGATGATTTCCATGGTCTGATGATAGAGTTGGAAGGTAACCATGAGATCTTTGTAATACAATGACGCAATCCCATTGAGTTTGAGCTCGTTTGATTCGTCTTTACATGGACTTTAGTGTCGTTTGAGTCGTCTTTACATAGACTTTGATGCTGGATGATTTCCATGGTCTGATGATAGAGTTGGAAGGTAACCATGAGATCTTTGTGATACAATAACGCAATCTCATCGAGTTTAGGGTTGTTTGATTCGTCTTAACATGTACTTTGGTACTGGATGTTTTGCAGGGTCTGATAATGGAGCAGGAAGGTGGCCATGGGATCTTTGTAATACAATGACGCAATTCCATTGAGTTTGAGCTCGTTTGATTCGTCTTTACATGGACTTTAGTGCTGAATGTTTATCAAACTTTGATGATAGAGCAGGAAGGTGGCCATGTGATCTTTGTAATACAATAACGCAATCTCATCGTGTTTAGGCTCATTTGTTTTATCTTGGCAAACACTTTGGTATTGGATGATTTCCGGGATGTGATGATGGAACTGAAACGAACGTGTTTAGGCTAGTTAGTTTATAACAAAAAAAATACTTCAAATTGCTAGAAAGGTACAGGTCTACATATCAGAATTGAAGCACGTAAAGAATAGTGTAGGTACGTAAAGAAAAGGATAGTGTAGGTGGTAAATGATGGGGAGGCCCCCCATCATTTACCACCTACACTATCCTATGTACCTAATTACCACCTATTACTATTTTTTATTAGTATTCCACTAAAAAACAAAAAATAAAAATTATTTTTAAATAAAAAGAAACCGACTCCAAAAAACACTAAGGAACTAAAAAACAAAAAATAATTGGTTTTGGAGGAACAATTTTTGGAGTCGGTGCCAAGCAATTACGCAAAAAGTTACTAAATTACAAACTACCTATTCTATCAACAACAAAAGTTGTATAAAAATGTGTAGAGGTTTTATAGTCAGATCAGAAATACTTGGCTTGGCACCGACTCCAAAAAGTTTTGCTCCAAAACCAATAATTTTTGTTTTTTAGTTCCTTAGTGTTTTTTGAAGTCGGTTTCTTTCTATTTAAAAATAATTTTTATTAATTAATAGGAAACATGCGACAATTTACGCTCGTATCATACATTGCGCACTTTCTCATCGAACAATATATTATAGGCAAATGAACAGAGAAACTTGTCTCTATATTTATTACGATTTCACTCTTTGACTGCAAATGCAAATGTTCATTCATCGTTTCTGTTCATAACAAAACGATACTTTATAATTTTGACATTGATATATCAGAATTAGGCAAGTTAGACTTACTATGCTTAATAATTTTTATAAGCCTTAATCCCCTAAAAAACGAATGTGGAGCAATTCTTAGGTACATATAGGACGTCGATTTATGGTGGCAGTATCTTTACTTTTGATAAAATAACCAGATAAAGATCACCGATTTAACAAAATATATTGACTTCAAATATTTTATGCTAGCCTACATTGTTTCAATGTCAATAAACAAAACCTAGACTGTAAGCAAAGGCAGTTGGTTTCTTCTACTTTTTATACAGGATCTAGTTAGTAAGTTTCAACTATCCAGCTTCTAGATCATTATTAGATTGGAAAATGAAAACCAACATTCCGAAGACGCTAACTTAATATAGGAATTTAAACTTTCGTGGTCATTAACATTACTTTTATATTTTCCTATAGGATATATACCACGTAACTTTGTTTTGAGTAACCGATATTTCGGCAATATTGCAAGCGTCATGTTCACGAATGTACTTAAATATCTGCTGCTCAAAACAAAGGTACCTGGTATACCTATATCCCGTAAGAAAATGTAGAAGTAACGCTTACTTAAATTTGATTGAATTAAATTACGAACACTACTTACCTCTAATTCACAAAATGTTGGACCGAGACTAGACTTAAATTATTCATACAAAAACAATTAGGTAGCCAAAATAAACTCTGACACATATTTTACTACAAAACGGGCATATATTTTCAATACATTTACAACAACATTACATAATACAAAATGTTCATATCACATATTCTACAATTTCCTACAATTTCATCATCCCATTTCCACGCGTCGCGTCGTCACTTTGCTTACTTACTATAAATTTTCCGTCAGATTTGCGTGACACCTACTTTAGCAACAAGTTTCGTTGCCGACGCGGCGACGTTGTTAGGTACTAACCAAAGCAGCTACTACTAGTACTAAATTGGTTCGCTCGTACGCAATTAATTAAGCCCTCTGTGCTGAAAGTCGTACATAATAGAAATTTATTATCACCAGTTGGCAACAATTTTTAATAAAAAACTTAATTTTTGTAAGTTGTGTACATTTTTGGAAAGGTAATGATAATGAATCAATGTCATCTGATATAGATATTATACAGGCTAAGTCGGCTCTGCTTAATTTTTTTTTTGCCAAAATAGCAATACTGAGAAAACAGCTAACGAACAGTTTTTCAGGGTATTTCACAGATCATCTAGCTACACACAACAAGTATTCTAAATGAATGATTGCAATACGAATACAGTTGTATCCTGCCTGTCTTAAAATTATACACAAACAAATGATTGACATTCACGAGGCGCTTTGAGCAGAATGTTTTGACTTGCGCATCCACAAACACATATTTGTCTACGAGTACATCTAATCATTACAAATACAACTAGAATGTTTTCAAATATTTTGTAATAAGACAAAGCAAGCTAAAATTCTTCCATATCTGGTTAGACGAGAAAGCAGAACCCGGGGTCTTAGGTGAAAACCTTGTATATAACCGGGATAACATTGACACGATAATGATGATGTCGATTTTGTAATAAGGCTGACTTCTACAACTAGGCTTCTAGAAAAAGTATCTGCAATACATTGTATAATAGCAACAATGATACACGAGTAATAACTAAGTTAATATCAAAGTCATATCGGCATATCACGGAGACATTGGATGTTCAGACAATAGTTTCTACTGGAACGTGACAAGTTACTTCAATCGACTTATAACAAAACAATGGTAGAGAATTGTGAAAAAAAACATAACGTGTCGTGTTATGTTAACAAAACGCTAACGCTACTGTAACTGTGGCTTGTGCAACTGTCAGTTGGCGGCAAATAAATTGCCTTGTGTAATATGGGACGAGTTAATTTTACAATGTTTTGGTACATATTTGCAATGTAGGTATGTGTTTATTGGTTTATTAAACGACTAGAGGATGCACGCAGCTACACCCGCTGATTTTTTAAATTTAGCCTTGCCTGACAGACACCGTGGGAATTTCGGGCAATCCCTTCTTAGTGCACCTTTACGATCCCAAAGGAACATACATGCCTCATTGCAACTTTTTGCGTCTCATTGTTTTGGCTGTAGCTTGTCTGTCAGTCAGTCAGTAACATGTAGCACTTGATCCTTCCCGAAATATATGATTACTCTTAGAGTAAATAACTTATTCGGGTCATAAAATCCTGCCTCTTTTTAAATAGCAGCTCGGATAGCACCCCACACCGCCAGTTTTAAAGAAATTCCATGTTAAAGTTGGGACCACCTTATGTATATGTGTACATATTATGTGTATGAGAGCTACAAATAGGAAGCTTTGCCTATATGTGTACGGTCTCATAGTCTTTATAAGTCTCAATAAGTGAAAATCAGCTAATAGAAACTTATAAACTAGCCGAACATCACCTATGCGTCCGTTCCTCTGTAGGCGTCTTCCTTTCCGTCTAAACTAATTAAAAAACTAGTAACATATCTCAGCCGAGACTAATGGTTACATCATATTCAGCAAACGGTTCAATATTTTAATATTGCATTCGGATTCAGCAATGAAAGCAGACAATAACAATGTATTAGACATATTAAAGGCCGTCGTTATAGCAGGCCGCGACTTGGATGACAGCCAACGTCCTCTCATAGAATAAGAGACGCATTATTCTTGTTACTTAGACGTCCGAGTGTACTACCAATCTTTAGTATAAATTGAATTACGCACCACGTTTTGGCTATAAAGATTGGGTATTATTGATTGTTTAATTATCATCAGCCCTTTATACTGTCCCACTGCTGGGCACGGGCGTCTTCTCACTAAGAGAAGGATAAGGCAATAGTCCACCACGCTGGCCAAGTGTGGGTTGGCAGACTTCACATGTCTTTCGAGAACATTATGGAGAACTCTCAGACATACAGGTTTCGGGTTATCCCTCTTGTCCCCCAGCTCTTCGGCCCCACTGGGGGTCAAAATGAATTTTCATACTGTTGTCCCCCACTACAATTTAACGGGGCCAAACGGAATCATAATTTCCTGTCGGCCCCCAATAAAATATTATTTTAAATATCGTCTTGATATCGGTATTTCACGTTTGTTAAATCATTTATTTTTTATGTAGTCATGAGACTCATAATTATTCAATAGCGCGTTTAAACTGTATTACCTGCATCTTAAATGTCTCGAGCAGGTAGTAATATATTGTTTACCCCTTCCCGTGACACAAAAGGGTAAAGGCCGGTGCATGTTATCAGTAGTACATACCGCGTCATGGCGGAAAGCACACCAAGTTGTAGCTCTGGTGCTAACGCTTTTGACATCATTAATAAAAGAGGTGGCACGTTATTCGTCGAGCGGGATTTCAATATTCAGTGAAGCGAAGATTAAAAAAAGGTGTTGTTAAAATCCCAGTAGCCCTCAGCGGGGCTGAATCTCTGGGGGACAAAAGGAAAAATCTTTCCTATTGTCCCCACTGGGGGACAACAGGAAAAAAATTCTCATTGGCCCCCAGTGGGGCCGAAGAGCAGGGGGACAAGAGGAATAATCCCAGGTTTCCTCACGATGTTTTCCTTCACAGTATTGATTGTTTACTTACTACTATTACCAAATGATATTAAAAGTACCTTATTCTTTAATATGTGTATCTAGTTTGGAACACATTACGTACCTACATCGTATTGTGCGCCATCTAAAGGAGCCTTACTTGGTATTTACGACTTAGGTACTTATGTCCGCTTCTACTTTCCTCCAAAGGCTGCTTTTTCGAAACTCGTTGCTGGCTTCGCAGCAACCAACTGGAAAGCCATGAAAACGGCAACAACTTTTGGAAGCACGGTAAGCTCTGCTGTCTGAAATAAAAACACGCTTCGGCAGCAGACTGCTAACAACGCACAAGCTACAGGTCTTGAAATACACCACCGTTTTTTTTATTTGAAATCCACTTTTACAATGTATTCATGTCGTTTGTTGACACATACATACATTATAATTTATTTTTGTTATCTTTATTTCGTGTAGCTCGTTAACTTAGCAAATGCCTTAAATCTGGTATGCGCCTACCTGACCTACACAAAAACATTTCAATCGCAATATTCCGAAGCACGTTCCCCTCGTCCAGTCTCGAGGCGAACGCGAACTGAATGACAAAGAGGCTACACTTCATTTCACTTACAAAGCGACACCTCAAAAATCAATGATACCATAATCACACACCGCTATCACTAAAGCTGTGTCTATACTATGAAGAACTCTTCTCTGAATTGTTGTCCTTTGGTATATAGAATAACGCAAATACATAATAAACGCCTACTATTATGAGAGACCAAAGGATATGTGATAACTATGTAGGTACTTGATAGAATAACAGGCTTTCGCGGTAAAGGCTCAATGGCGTGGTTGAATTACTTGGTAAACACTGAGGCTTCTACTATCAAATAGGATACTACTTCAGTTTTCAGTGTGATATGCTGACACAAATAACGGTACAATTAAGATTTATAAGCTTCAGCTAACGGCCGGTTTTAATATTCAGTCTAAGACCGTGGTATTACAAACATATACGTAGGTACATGGACTGCTAAAAACATTACCCTTCCTTTTATCTTCGCCGTAGTCTGGTAAAATAGGTAACGCAAAGCGTCTGAACCGTGCGAACTGTAAGTACAACCGCATTTCATACTTAAATTTTGACTCAAGCAGTATAACATATACATATATATAATATAATATATACACATGTACATATTTGCAATGTTCTCACCAATACCTTTCTTTTGATACCAAACACGTAATGATTATCTCAGTTTATTTTTTTTGAGGCTCGAATCTGAGGTATTAATTCCGTAATAGAAAAATGGCGATTCGGGCCATTATTACAAATCTAATGACACCCCATTTATTAAAATCGGTTTACTAGCTTAGGAACTATGGTGGAACATATATGCATACATATATCTACATACTTACATACATACGTAGACTGCCAAAAACGAAGCCAAAAGGCTTTGCCGTAGTCGAGTGAAAAGAGATTGAGAAAATTAAATAAAGAACTACTTAGCTTAAGTACCTACCAAAATCAGTTGACTGAAACTTACATTAAATAAAAGCCAGATCAACAATCTCGTTAAAGAATAAAATTCTTCCACGATTCTCTAGTGCAATAAAAACAATCAAAACTCATTTAAACACGACTTTACACCATCAATGGAATCACTTACAACCCTGGAGACTTTCTAACGAAATATTTTAACACGTCATACGTATGCGAGTCGAATACGCATCGGAACAATGGCACCGGTAAGGGCGTCGGCTATAATTTCGGAACATTTCCGATGACAATTGTCATTAAGTAGTGTACCGCGGCGATTGAATACAAATGATTTACTATACAAGCTCGATATAAAAGGTCACTTTGAAAGTTATTCCTGTGCATAATTGTTTGGTAATCATGTTTAATTTTTGAAAATCTTATTCCAGCACTAGTAATCAATGATGGCGTTGTGAATGATTTTAAAAGTTAAAGAGCACCCAGACTCAGTGTGCAGTCATGCCATTTATATCCCATGAAATTAAATATATTCACCACAAATGTAAAAAAATGAATATTCACTCCACAACAAAAGCCAGCTATAGGTTTTTCTTTATGGTTACCTGTATACCATACCAGTATTAGTGAGTATTCATGAGAAATCATATCACGTACCAGGAAAATGTTATGTAGGAAAATCAAATAGAACCAGTGACCCCTCAGGGAATAAGAAGCATAACATTATGTATTTGTTATAATATTGCAATATTATGAATATGTACATCTATAAAATATTTTCCTTTACTCCGACAGCAAGCCAAGGAGCTTATCTTGTCACGTAAGTCGTAAAAGAGTCTGAATGTAAGGTTTACTGTTGTTCCACAAACCTAGTGGAGATAGGACAACTGCCTCAGAAAATATACTGCCTGGAGTCTCACACCAATGATAAACCTCATCTCGTGTAATGGGAAATTGAGTCTTATGTATGAAGGGTTTATTACTGGCACAAGTGACGAATAATTGTTATGGTGCTGATACACTTGCTTATTCACCTGTAATGAGCGTTATTGCGAATGTTAAATAATAGAGAAACCAACGAGAGTGTATTAGCAAGCATTATAACAAACGATCTGGTGAGCATGCTAGCGAATAGGTAGGTGGGTCCACACAGAGCGAGCAGCCTCGCGAAGCATTTGCCGAGCGAGGTACCTCGCTCTGTGTGGACCCGCCTATTGGACAGTAAGTTTGCTTGGACCTTTTTACTGATTAGAGCGTTCGAGCGTAGAATTATCGTAGAAATGTTTGTAACAATGTTTGGTTCTCTTCGTTGTTCAGTTCGACAAAACAAAAAACGATGAATGCTCGTTGTTCTGTTACAAGTGAATGCTCAAGTGTATCAACGCCATATTTATAAAGAACTAGCTTTTGCCCGCGGCACGTTAAATTTGGGGTAACACAAATCTACGTTCGCACGCACTCCTAATTATTCTAAAGACTTCAGAAATTCTATAGGATACAAAGTAACTCGTCCATTATCCATGACATTATCTACCGAAAGATACATAATTACATCAGCAAGGTGATGTAATTATGTATTCAGTCACATGTCAAAGCCATGTGCCAATACCTGTCCAATATATGTATATCTATAAACACTTTCGCATTTATAATATTAGTAGAGAAAGTGGTTGCAGCCGTTTGAGCGTAGTATATAATTATTATTAATTTATATATGCGAACAAAGTAATAACCATGCACAATATGGCAATATGTATAATGTGACAGTACTGACAGAAAGCTCATGCGCAGCACTCAATTATTTACAACGCATGCGTTCTTACTTCCAAGAGGTTTTGTGCCGGCACAAAGCCTCTTGGAAGTAAGAAACCTGCCTACTATCCCTCCCAGTTTATTTTTTGCAACTTATGGTAGCCTATGTCCGTCTCCATGATCCAATATATCTCTATATTAAATTTCAACAAAATCGGTTCAGCCGTTTTAGCGTGAAAACGGATCAGACATACATACATATACACTTTCGAAATTATAATAGTATAGTAGGGATACAGAAAAATAAGTTTCTGGTACAATTTAATTCCTAACAATTCCAACGCAATGACTTCCTTTAAGTTTATTTTTATTAAGAGTAGGTTCACGTCAGCAGTCTAGGTAATGTATGTATAATAATATTATGTATCGTTCGACCGTGATCTCGCCTGACGCTCAGCTATGACACAGTTGAAGATGGAGGACACTTGCCTAGAAGGTACCATATTATTCACCCGCGACTAAAAACACTCGACCTAATAGCAATTTATGTTCATTGATATAGGCATGTTGTGAGATCCATTGACACCCTAATCGGGCACTTCGTAAGCTGGCATCGCGCCTCCATGGACCACGTGTGTCGAACAGTAGAAAAGTTCCAAAGACGACAATACATGGGGTTTTATTTTAGGTACATCATTCGCTGAACTATTATATTGAGAAATCAAGCAACCATATAAAACACACGAGCTTAATCACAATAAATAGTTACCTACCCAAATTGAAAAATATTAAAACAAATTGCCTAAGTACCCCTATTATATTAAGGAATCCATAATTACGTATAATTGGAAAACGAACGAAAGACAACAATCAAACAAAAAATGTCATGTGAAGTGTTTTTATTTCTATCAATCGTCGCAGACTAGGGCAAGGCAGCTACGAAGCCGGGTCCCTATAAAATCAAAAGACTCCATTACTCGGAACCGTCGCCGGACAAACACAATGTGTCCATTAAGGCCCTGTTCACACGGTGTGAGGTATCTTAAAAGAATATCGAATATAACAATATGGATTTTATATCGAATATGAAAAGAGTATTCTTTGTTCCGTGATGATGTACATACATATGTTCTGTAAATAATGCCACGTTATAAGGTATATTTACCGGTTAAATGGTTTGGGCGCACCTTCAGTCATGTTAAATACAAATTAATGGGCAGGTAACAGTTTAAACCTCTTCGCCATACGTGCAGTCAATTTGGTTATAAATCGATAAGCGGATCTAAGGCAAGTATCCTAGGGTTTTGCCTCATAGGGCATGCAAAGATTTAAACTTGATATCTTCACCACAATCTCTATATTTATACGTAGTTACCTACATAATCATCACCAATAACACATAGGTAGGTATACTGTGCCACTGCTGGGCACGGGCCTCTTCCATTATGAGAAGGGTAAGGCCAGAGTCCACCACGCTGGCCAAGTGCAGGTTGGCGGACATCACATGTCTTTCGAAAACATTATGGAGAATCTGCTAGCTACTGCCAAATTTTTGTGAAATGCAATCACTTCTTAACGCACTTAAAATCATCTTCATCATCCTCTTAGCGTTATCCCAGTTTCAATCTGGGGACCGCTTACTAGTCTAACCGGATTTGGCTGAATATTAGCTTTTTCCACAGAGCGACTGCCTGTCTGACCTCCGCAACCCGAAGGGATAGCGATATTCCATGGTTTAGACTAGTGTCAGTTTATTTAGAAGGTACTGACGCCCTGTAACGATTGTCAAAGATCTTCATGACAACCGGGACCGACGGCACTTAAAATGTAACCTGTATTATTTCAGTATTAAAAATATACAACAGCGCCTCAGGATGTAGTTTGGCACTATCAGGTGCGTATTGCGTATAACACAGATAAATACGTGCTTCCGTTGCAACCAAAATGGACACTCATATTTATTATGTGCTCATATGGCCGGCAATGCAAAAGAAACTGTAGCTCTCATATCTCAGTAGGAAGTGCGAACTAAGCAAGTTAATTATTGCAATTTTCATACATGTTTTTCACAGTTATGTCAAATTGTATACCAGAAATGCCCTGTACTTACATTCACACAACTCTATATACTCCCTTATCACCGCTCAAACGCTAAATAGATAATATTAAAACTGTATAACCATACATAATTACTGTTTCAGGCTGAATTTTAGATATACTTTAGTAGTTCTTCCTGATACAAAAACACTAAACTTCATCAACTACATTACCAGCAGTCTAAAAATCTCTTCAAAGTAGTTTGCACACAAGTAAATTTACAGGCTAATCCACAATGAAAATAATAAGAGAAGAATAATTATTCATTAATTTTCTCTTATATTATCGGTTAGCTAATCATTCTCAGCTGTTTGTTTACTATTTATGACTACGAAAACGCAACGTCATAATATGATTCACGCATCACCTACTCGGCACTAAAGTGAACAAAATACATGGAATAAAATCGATCACTTTGATGCTCTATCACATTGTCAAGTCCACTGTTCTTACTGTTGTAACAGAATTCGAAATTACTTCATGATAGATGAAGTTTTACTGCCCATAATTAATCTAGTCTGTCTCATGCAAGTTTAATCATATGTATGTATGTATGACAAGAAACAGTGCTATCCACTATCCCCTATCTCTGAAGTCTAGTACTCCAGCCCAGACACATTTTAACGCTTGAGTTATAAAACTCCGATAAATCGCCAAATATTATTGTGTTCTCCGATTTTCGGTAACACAATTTACTCTTTGAGTTCAGAAATATTGTTTTCCGTTGTAGAGCAATAAATATTACGATCGTGTCTCATCGAAGTCCTATTTTTCGTTCGCTGTGCAACTTATGAGTATTTCAATATCATGTGCGTATAATATTTTATTGCTTATTTTTTTGAATTGATTATTTTATTTGTTATCATATTATATAGGGTCTTAAAATGTGAGTATGTATCATTTTATTCATTTTACGTTGACGGTACTTAGATATATGTATGTATAGGTATAATATGCCTGTTCAATAACACGATAAACTATTTGTACGTAATTTGACAGATTTTCGGACATGTAATTTTGACAAGAAATTGCTGGATGGCACAATGTAAGTAATAGGAATCTTCCTTTTAAAACTAATTATCGCAACCAAAGTAACTTTATGTTCAAATATAATTTATAGATGGTTATTGCACCTAATTATCAGGATATTATGCTACTCTAATATAGTATTCTACCATAAACTTACAATTTATACTAGCTAATCTACGTCAATAGTAAAAGTGGTGTTAAACTTTTAGCAATCCCGTTTTATGAGTGTAGTTAGGATAACTGGGGTCACAATCTGTGAGACTTTTAGTACATATTCCCAAAGGATCTTACTATTCGTAATCACGGTGTAGGCATCTGTGCGAAGGCATTACGGGTTAGGCTTGTTTCACACAGAAGTTTTTTTATGGTAATAGGCGGCAAACGAGCAGACGGATCGCCTGATGGTAAGCAATTACTTTTTACCGAATCGCTTTATGGTGACGATTTCCCGCTCCATTTGTTTCTGAGCACCGTATTCTTTTAACTTTAATGTTGAAGACGATACAAGTCCAAATATTTCCTTATTTTGGTCCCGATGTACTTGAGATAAGTTGAGCTTCGTTCAAAAAGTAGGATAGATTGTACTAAATAAAGTAAAGAACATTTTGAACATCTCCCGCCCCAAGAATAATAATATCCTCCTCCAGAAAGGACAAAGAAAATTACTCTAAAATTCCACAAATGTTTTAAGATTAACGCGATTGAGACCCGTCAAGTACCATTAAAAAAACCAGTGTGCACTACACACTAAATAATTACCTAATTTATTGCACACTCATAGCAAGCTTCCTTTCACTTAAAGCAACAAAGTATAATATAGAACCTAGGCAGTAGGTATTAAGTTCGATGCTTCCTAAAAGACCTATAGCGCTAACTTATAGCAAAACTTTAATTAGCCAATAACTTGATTATACTCTTGAGCATTTTAACTGCCATAATAATTAATTATAATCATCTTACTTCTTCTATCCATAAAATTCGCTATCAAACATTAAATTTAGTGTCCAATAAATGGACTGGTGCTTGCAATATAAACGTTCGTTTTGCCCCTATTTTATATCGACCACCCGTAATGAAACAATAAAATGGTATACCTATCGTAACTTGTAAGGTTGTGGTAACAGACGCGCAAAGCGGTTGAAACATTTATAAGTAAGTACCTATATCGGGTTAAGCCGGTATACTAAGTAAGTTAGCTAGCTAGATAGCTTTGTGCATGACTGACATCGCATATATTTGCCTTATTCGCCTCTTACGACTCTCATGGAATGAATTCGTGTACAGTCGAACAACTTCCCGCTAGACCACCATAAAGGTGAGAATCGCTCAGCAAGACATCGGTGCTTCCAGTGCTAGGTACTTTACACAAAGTAACATTGACTTTCGTATACAAAATCAGTTTCTGGTGTGCCTCGATTATATGAGTGGGCCAAGGGATTTTTATTCAAACTGGTCCACCACAGACTTGTTTGATTGTACGTAGTGGCAATTTGGTACCACTCATTAAACAAGTTGAAAAATGTGAGTTCCATAAAACAAAACAATTGTTTCTTTGTTTTAAATTTCTATAAATCGCTGGTTTAGTTCAATCGCTACACGCTCCGCTTGTCTAACTCACCAGCCTATACTAATAAACCAATGAATATAAACATACATATATAAACATACATAGTGACCTTCACCTTTATAAAGCAATTGAATGATGGGCTGCAATGGCAACATCCTATAAACCCCCTAGAAATCATCATCAATGAAATAATGAATTTCCTCATGATAAAAATTTCTTCATTACTTATTAGGTACCTACGTTGCGGAGGACTTTACAAACGTTCAAACAACGGATCGGGTTAGACCAGGAATTCTTGATGGGCATTCGACCTGATTGAATATTTTGCTAAATATTTTTGCAGTGGCAATCATAGATAGATAGATAGATAAAATGTTTATTCATTACATAATTACAAGTTTTTCTTAAAGCAAAAAGTGCGCCAAACTATAAAAACAGTTTGTTGGCGCTAAGCGCTCATAGTACTTAGATAATTATTATTTCCTTATCTACTATTGTCTAACAATACTAACTTACAATACAATTTACTCCTTTTACAGTATTTGTTCACAAAAAAAAAATTGGGCAAGTGCGAGTCTGACCCGCGCACCGAGGGTTCCGTACGCATTTTACCTTATTTGAGGTTGGTGCTAATTACGCTAGTCCTCTAAATCTGTATGAGCGTCCATATAACTTAGAGGACTATCTTAAATGGAGTCTACTATGTATGTATGAGGACACCCTTAAATTTTCCACTTTTTTATTTTTTTGTAATTTTTCCTTTACTTGTGCTGTAAGACCCTGCTTTTGGCCAAATTTCGTGATTCTAGTTCAACGGGAACTACCATATAGGTTTTCGACCGAAAACCTATAGGGTACTTCCGGTTGACCTAGAATTGGCAATTTTGGTTCAAACCAAGGTCTTACAGCACAAGTAAAGGAAAAATTCCGAAAATTAAAAAAAGTTGAAAATTAAGGTTAGTTTTGGTACTTACAAGTTTTCGCAAAAATCTAATTTTGACCATATCTTTTTATCGGGTTGACCCAGAACCCTGATTTTTATACACCTAATAGGAACCAAAGACCTCAGTATCTGGTATAAATTTCAATTTGCTAGGTCCACCCGTTTCTGAGAAAATCGGTGGTGACACACGGACAGACAGACAGACAGACAGACAGACAGACAGACGGACAAGAAAGTGATCTTATAAGGGTTCCTGGTATGGCGTGGTGCCGAAACCGGTTAGGTTCTAGGCGACTTGGGAAGGATTAATGGACTGTATAGAGAGGATAGCGGTTCTTAGCCGCCTAGGACGGAATAAGGGAAGAGGAGATGGATACGGGAGGAGGTGATTGAGTGGGTATAGGCTATTTTAAGGATGGAAGGCACTTACCTTATACAGCCTTGGTGGTTTCGTGATACAGCTGCTTGTTTTCACTTCACTCACGAGCGGGTTTTCCTTGGTGGAAGCGGTGATAAACACATACGGGAGCGGCGCGGTACGAACGAGACGGCGATACAGCGGTGCGGTGCGGAGCGGTATCGAGACGGCGTTCTTAGCAAGCGGAATGTTCGAGACTGTCACTCGCGTTCACGATCGCGTCGACGAAATCGGGCGAAGGCAGTGCCTCTTCCAGGGAGAGGGAAAGAGAGGGACGGAAATATGATATCGCTCGCACTAGACAAGCGTGGAACGATTCATGTTGATGCGATTAGTTGTATATAGGAAGGTAGATGGCGCTACCATATCCCCCCGGCCCTAAAGGGTTGCCTTTAAAAAAAATAGAATTGAACTTAGCTATGTTGGGTGTACTACCGCATAACCCATCAATAGGCTAAGACAGCGATATGACAGTAAAATTAATCTAAACTAACTTTAGCGAAAACTACAAACGCAATAATAGCGAAACTACTAACTAAATACTTAAACTAAGAGGTAGGTCCAACTTCAGGCTAGATCTCACTGAGTTGGAAGCGGACGCGAGTTGATCAGTGCCTCGACTTGTGCAAGGACAGTTAAAGGCTCTTCGTAAGAGAGGACCTGTTGACCTATAACTTTGAAGAGATGCGTTTTAATTACTTTGACCATGCTTTCCCAACATCCACCGAAATGCGGTGATGCTGGTGGAATAAACTTCCAGTCAATATGATTTATGGAAAGTTCTTCCTGAAGACGAGTACGATAACCCGCGACGTGATTGAAACCAGTAGCGGGAACAAGTTCAATCAACTTACTAACGCGGTTGGCGACAAAGTCTGCCAGCGGTGAGGAGAAGAATAAATCCAAGCGAGCACTACCTTGGAGTCGGAAAATGCCTATATTTATTAATAGAGTAGTGGGGCAAAACTGCGTCTTGAACCTTGTGGAGCAACTGAGACAGCAGAAGGGCCGCGCACAACTCCAGTCTCGCAACCGAAATGGTTTTAACAGGCGAGACCTTAGACTTGGCACAAACTAACTGCACCGAGTAGTTAGAACCAATGCGGACTTGCAGATATACGACTCCGCCGTAAGCACGCTCGCTGGCGTCAGCGAAACCTATTAAGTTGACGGTACATCCATCTACCAACCCAAGATGACGCGGAATAGTAATATGATTGAGCGCGGTAAGCTCAATACAAAACTGGCCCCAAGCGGCGACAATATGTTCAGGGGGTGTTTCATCCCACTCACACTTTGATAGCCAAAGCTCCTTGATCAAGAGCTTGGCGTACAAAATTGTGGGAGCCACAAACCCATTATGTCCCATAGTCGAGCCACTGTGGACAGCATAGTGCGCTTGGCGCACTTGTCATCTGGTGGTGAGACGTCAAACCGAAAACTATCACAGGATTTGTCCCAGCGTAAACCGAGAACCTTATGCGGTACAGACTTCTCAAACTCAATGTCTGGAGAAGCTTTATGAGAATCTGGTATGCGTGCGAGAACCTCCTTAGAGTTGCTTGTCCATTTGACAAGATCAAACTGGCCTCGCTTGAAAAGCCGAATAAGCTCTTCACAAAGCGAAATTGCTAGCGGAGCGGGTATGACATTACAGGCAATGTCATCTATATACAAAGCGGATGTGTAGTATAGTATAGTGTAGCGTAGCGTAGCTTAGCATAGCATAGCGTAGCATAGCGCAGCATAGCGCAGCATAGCGCAGCATGGCGCAGCATAGCGCAGCATGGCGCAGCATAGCGCAGCATGGCGAAGCATAGCGCTGCATGGCGCAGCTTGGCGCAGCATAGCGCAGCATGGCGCAGCATGGCGCAGCATATCGCAGCATGGCGCAGCAAAGCGCAGCATGGCGCAGCATGGCGAAGCATGGCGAAGCATGGCGCAGCATGGCGCAGCATGGCGCAGCATGGCGCAGTATAGCATAGCATAGCATAGCTAATTAGTGCTTTATCTTACACACAGTTTTAGCACCCACCTTGATCTCTTGAAGAGCAGAACAACAACAAGACGTAATACAATGAGAAGTATGTAACGTAGGTACGGTACCCATAATCACATACCCAAGTACCGTCTCAATAGCGGGCGGTAAATCATATCGCTCACTACGAACTATGTTAGTTAGTAGCAAGTGCGGAAATATTGAAGCTCCGATCAAAAGATCAATGCCTGCCGGATTCGCAAACTCCGAATCCGCTAGTGGTAATGACTCGAGATGTGTGAGGAGCGACACGTCCACATTAGCGTTTGGCAACGTGTCTGTAATACGTTCCACGATAAGCGAAGAAATGTTAAAATTAATGTCCCTATTAAAACGCGAATGTATTTTAACATCTACGGAACCCCTGCAATGCCTTTCTGATCCGCCTATCCCTTTGACGGTTGAGTTAGTATTTTTAAAGTTATTCCATAATCCGAGGCGTTTGAAGCATTCCGATGTTATTAGATTGGTCTGAGATGCGCTATCTAGCAGACAACGTACCATGTGCGGCGACCCATTAACATCGTATACGATAACTTGCGCTGTCGCTAACAGTACCGTCTTAGACGCCGTACTCTGCGTTTTGGCCCTGCGCGGATCATTATAGATGCGCGAGTGCCGTCCTCGCGTGCGCGTCGCCCGCGCAATGGATGTCATACACAACGATATTTCGCCCTCAGACGCGGAAGGCGCAGCTACCGTGGTCTGCTGCACCTGCGGCGAGAGTGTGTCAAGGTTAGCGGCTTGGCTTGACAACCGGTTATTTTTATCATAATGTAACAGTGTATGATGTTTTTGTTTACACGTGCGACATCTCGTTCTACTGGAACAATTACTCGTTTTATGTTTTATGCTTAAGCAATTAATGCAAGCTTTGTTATCTTTTACGCTTTTAAAACGAGCAATTGGATTTAAATCATTAAAGGTGGGACACTTATAGTAATGGTCGTGCACTATATTACTGCACAGACACTTCTGTGAATTATTACTATTAGATTCTGAACATGTTACGTAAGATTGTGGATTAGGGACTGAGTTATTATTACTATTTCGCGATTTATTCAACCTTTGTTTGTTGTTGTTAGTGTTATACGGGCCAGGTGAACCAGACTGCGTATTATGAAATATTCGACACTGATCTTTGATGAACGAAATAAAACTATCTAGTGTAGGTATTTTATTATTGCGTTCCGTCATCTCGAATGCGCGAATTGTATCAGTGTCAAACTTTTTTAAAGCGAGTTGAAGCAACATAAAGTCGGAAAGATCTTCTAATTTTAAATTCCTAAGAGAATTAACCGCGGTTACGAAGTTATCAATAAACAGCTGGAAATTCGAGACAGACGCGTTGCTGGACAGTTTGAGATTTAAAGCTTGGTCAAAGTACGTAGACGCTAGAACGCGCGTGTCTTGATATCTGTCAAGTAGTGACTGAAATATGACCTGATAATTCTCAGCACTGGGTGTGACACCTGCAAATACGGACTGGGCCTTCGGTGACAGTTTACCTATTAAATAGTACAACCTGTCAGCATCTGTCAGAGAACCATTATCGTGCACTGTAGACTTAAAACTTGCATAGAATAACGGCCAATTTCGTATATCTCCGTCAAACGACATAATCTCGATTGGCGGTAATCTCGGTTTGCGGGCAACGGGCTCTGCCGAACATTTACCCTCCAATTGCGATTGTATACGCTTAATAATACAATAAAGATCTTCGAATGAGGTATACGCCTGATAGTTCGGTTTTTCATCAGGATTGATAGAAAGTAATCTTGCGTTATAATCGTCTAACAACTTATGAAAATCTGTTCGAATACTATCTACTGTTGTACAATAACTGAGAAATGCTTCGCTATTACTGTCAGACATCGATGCGGTTTTTGATCTTTCATAGATATTTTGAATGCGCTCAAATAAAATATTGCGTTTCGCTTCTAAGATTGTCATCTCTTTGTCTTCCGACACGCGTGACTTCTTTTGTTGTGACATGCTTACGTAAGTATAAGCTAATGAGAACGAAACAAAATAAGAATATCTAATGTGTCTATTATTTTACCTAAGTAGGCTAATTAGGCAACACTTTAGAGCTGAGGAAATAAAAGTTGATTGAAATATGAGATTTATAAGACAACTATGATAGTTGCAGAAATAATAATTTAATAAGTAGGTAGCTACATAAAAGTTTACCTACTAATGCGGGCGGAAATAACCATGTGACGGTTATGTTAATCTATTAGGAGTATAGCTAGGTGCTATAACTGCCTAGGTATAGCGGTATAACGTATAAAACGTAAATGAATCCGACTCGTATGGATCAAAAAAAATGGTATGGCGTGGTGCCGAAACCGGTTAGGTTCTAGGCGACTTGGGAAGGATTAATGGACTGTATAGAGAGGATAGCGGTTCTTAGCCGCCTAGGAGGGAATAAGGGAAGAGGAGATGGATACGGGAGGAGGTGATTGAGTGGGTATAGGCTATTTTAAGGATGGAAGGCACTTACCTTATACAGCCTTGGTGGTTTCGTGATACAGCTGCTTGTTTTCACTTCACTCACGAGCGGGTTTTCCTTGGTGGAAGCGGCGATAAACACATACGGGAGCGGCGCGGTACGAACGAGCCTCTTCCAGGGAGAGGGAAAGAGAGGGACGGAAATATGATATCGCTCGCACTAGACAAGCGTGGAACGATTCATGTTGATGCGATTAGTTGTATATAGGAAGGTAGATGGCGCTACCAGTTCCTTTTTTACCTTGTGAGGTACGGAACCCTAAAAACATATATATATATATTACTATATCTATATAATACTGATAATTATTCTTTAATCTTATCCAGATACATATTTTTTAATTTTGTCCTGAACATAGCCTTACTTATTTTACAACACTCGAAATTTATTTCATTAAATATTTTAGGTGTTATATACTTAAGTGTCCTCTCACCGTAATAGTTACACACTCTTGGTTGTACATATTTAGCCCTAATGTCTTTCCTCAATGACTTGTACACATTGTTGTCATGTTTGAAGTCGTTACAATTAAATTGGTCTATGGCTATCAAATATTTTACTTTCTCGTTAGTTGGGAGCACCTTGCATATCTTGTATAGTATTTCATAATTATTGTTACATTTAAGTTTTGTGTCCCTGCTTACAAGCATTTTTAAAAACCCAATTTGCAACGCTTTTATTCGGTTTATATAGGTAACAAAGGTTTTTCCGTACACAGCGAGTCCATACGATATTAATGATTCTACCATAGTATGATAAATAACAAACATTGTAGACCTATTTATAACATTGTTAAGCTGAAATAATTTACCAAGTATTATTCTCAATTTATTACATAAGTTATCTATGTGATACTTCCAACTAAAACTAATGTCTATTGTTAAGCCAAGATATTTAAATATTTGTACATTTTCTATTTGACTACAACTACATTCGGACTTATTTACATGTAGGCATTCGTAGGTATGTCCTATAATGTTTACATTTTTACATGGCATAGGCATATAGGGGGAACGCACGTGCATTAATTTAGTTTTGCTAACATTTAATATTAGTCCATTATCGTGTGACTACCGGCCAATGTTTTCATAATCTTGTTGCATTTTAATATTAATTTCATTTAGGTCTTTATGTGCGTATATCAGACATGTATCATCGGCATACATATATATTTTACAGTGTTGTACTACATTGCTAATACTATTGACATGTATAATATAGCCCAACGGTCCGTATACCGAGCCGGTAGGCACACCTGACGTCACCTGCGTTTCCCCTCCGGCCACTCCATTCACAACCGTATACAGCGTTCTTTGGCTGAGATAACTTTAAAGAAATTCAACACCGGACCTCGAAACCCACATTCCTGCATAGATTGCAGTAAGACCTCATGTTTTAGAGAATCGAATGCTTTTTTAAAATCAATAAATAAAATACCTACATGTTTTCTCTCATTTAAATATCCATTAATATCATCTGAAATATTATATATTATATAATATATAATATTTCTATGGTGACAATAGTCAAATTGTAGATCGAAGAAGTTTTAAATTGAATAAATCTAAATTAGACTAAGTATAATGACATTACGGGCCGGTTGCAGCGCTGTTTGATAAGGTCGTGTCAACGACAACCTGTCGACAACCCAGGCAGAAGTAAGGCGAACACTTTCTGAAGACTTATACGTCTTACATAAGAGCAATCCCAGAGTTATGAATTATGACTTTATGACGTACCGCAAATTTGAACCGGCCAATTAGAATGGATTTTTGTAGCCCCCTTCGCCCCGCATACCTACCTCACTGCACCGCTTTGACAAAATTGTATGTTTGTATAAATGAAAACATTAGGTGTCTAGTAGGCTGGGTTGTCTTTGTCAAAGTCAAAGTCAAAAATCCTTTATTCATTTAAATCACAAAGTGACACTTATGAACGTCAATTTAAAAAAATAATTACTTAAAGCTTCTACATTTACATTTACTGCCACGTTCGCAAAGCAAGGGCGTAGAACCATGAGAAAGAACGGGCAATAAAACTCAAGGTTACTCTTTTTCATCGCCAGGTTTTGCATAATACATAAAAATTTAAATGTTGTAAGGTGCTGCAACTGTTACACCTTCTATGTCATGTGTATATATTTACTCTACTTAATACTCAAGCATAATGTGGTAAAATTTTGATGTTCATTTAATTAGCCTCCTGAAAATTGACATGGTGAAACAGGAGCATCCACTTACATTAAGTACCTAATAATGCAGGCAATCCGCGCAAATGTTCAGTACCATGATAGAAATGATACAGTTTAATGTTAAAAATGTAATACCAGCCCGTAAGACCGACATCGACCAGTCATCGCAAGTAGCACCCGTTCGTTTGGGTCATGTTAAATGAATATGTCAGATAACTTATACAAATTGCCTTCCAATTTTGAATTTATCTGAAAGACAAGGTCTATCCAGCGGTAGTAAAACTGGGCCTAAGTGTAGCAGAATACACGTTGTGAGTCAAATCACAGTTCGTTCAAAATAAAGTGTCGGTTTAATTATCGACGTGATTATTTGAAAATACCTATTCACCTATATTTTCAAATAGTTACGCGACATAGACCCGATACATAAATATTACTACTTACTATGTGTACAAGTCGCGAAAGTTGAAAACTATTTGAAGTGTCAGTGTCTGATATAATACTAGAATCGACCTTCTGTACATGTTAATTGACAAAATATCAAGCTGATACCAACTTCCTGAATGTATTCTTACACGTCTTGAGCGGTGTATGGCCGGGCGTCGGCCTGCCTCATCATTCACCCTGCATGCTCACGAACCTTCTCTAAACATATCTCAAAAGGACAGAAGTTAGAGGACAGAAAGAATAAGAATAAAGTTATGACATAAAGATAGCAATGGTTTTGTGGAGATACCAACGGACTGCCATGCGGAGGGTATCGGGTTCAAAACTAAGGCGCACCATAGAAATAAAAATTATTGGTTTCCCCGTGCCTCGGAGAGCGTTGTAAGCCGGTCCAGGGTGATGATCTTGAGTTTGGTCGGAATAACGCTAAGATAATGATGTAGAAATAGCAACGCGGCTGCCAGATTCAGTATATATGTAGCCCGCTTGCAGCCACTCACAAAATGTCGAGTGCCACGGTCAAGCCAAAGTCACCAATAGAAGGAACTTTAACCGATAACTGGACATATATCTATAAATACATTACAAACCATCTATGCTTTTTTGGATGAAATAAAAAGAAATATTTTACCAGATAGGTCAATTGTGAAACATTACGGAACGGTTGTTCACACTTCACAAAAGTGAATAAAAAATGAAATCGGAAATATTAAAATATGTCGCACTTAAGTGGAGTCGGAAAATATTCAAGCGATGTTCGATTAATTCAATGTTGAAATGCATAATGAATCGTCAATTCGTTTCTCATCAATCATTCAAATATTGGGACCAATTCCACAGTTTCTTACTCAACTTTTCTCCGACGAGGAACCGATTCAAAGTACCTATAATGAACTGTATATTTACTTTTGCTAAAAGCTTGTCAATAGGTATGACTTATTTTATTCTGATATTGGTGAAGCTTCAGAAAAGTATAGTTAGAAAATAAACAGTACTTTAGTTTCCCTTGACTTTATTTTTCAGTTTTTGTCTTTAGAATGTGGACATAGAATCAAATTAACCAAAGCAATAGCATCGTAACTCATACATTCGAAAATAATGTGAACCACATTCATAATGGCTTACAGATGACGTCCATATCTTACTCATATTTGTTTTCTTGCAAGTAGTTACCTACTAGCCCTTTCGGGCAAAAGCCTCCAAATAATATTTTTTTGCATTAAGGCAAAATTTTAGTGCCATGCCATTCGTGAGCACATCCCTAATCCCTACGCCTACGAATCCCAACTCAATTCCTTTGAAGTACTATACGTACATATAAGAGCACACATACATGTGTAGGCATTCATGCGATTATTTCCTCTGGCCGTATCTTCCCCCAAGCAAGTTCGCACATAAGGCACGGGCGAAGAAACATTTGGGGTTTGTGCAAATGACCCAAAGGTACTTAACGTTACCTATCTACGCTACCTTCACGATTTGCATATTTTGTTTCGCTTGCTATACCGGTATATGAAGAAGTTCTGTGAGTAGATTATTCAATATGAAATAATTATTTCAGCAGTACAGCGAATAAAAACTACAGAAATGTTCAACAGCATTTTAATTTGGATATTATAATAAAACCATGGCTAATAAATTAAGTCAGTCTTACAGGTAGTAGAACCTTGCTAATTTCAGCATGAATGGGCCGGCTCGACCGGGGAAGTACTACCCTCTCACAGAAAATCGACGTAAAGTAACAGTACTTAAACTGTTGCATTTCGTTCAGTGAGTGAGAGTGCCGGAGGCCTTATCCCTTAGTGCTTCTCCCTCATCCCACTCCTCATCCTGTCCCTTTTCCCAATCCCAGGGGGCCGCAACGCACTTGTGACTCCTGTGGTGTTGCTTGTGTCCGTGGGCGGCGGTAATTGCTTACGATCAAGCGATACGTCAGCTCGTTTGCCGCCTAGTACTATAAAAAAAAAATTAAGTCCTCAACGCTTTGGATAGAACCAAGGCCATTGAAATATTACAATTTGTATAATAAAAGCTCTCTTAAGAGTATTACACAAAGAATTTCTGTGTAGAAATGTGTGCAACTGAGCGAAATTAAAAGTATCTCGCAAGAAATTTGTTCACCTCGTAAGAAAATATTAATGTTACTTTGACGAAGAGAAAAAGTTACTTTTGGGAAATCAGAGGTAATGCTTGAGACCATCCCCGAGGTAAACTTGGGGAGAATATGGTAAGTAAATGAATTTGGTCAAAGCCTGACAATCTCTATACTCATTCCTTCTTTCCAAGTACTTGCTTAATTAAAACACACCAGGATTTTGTGTAAAATTTTCCTTTTAAAATAAAACACTTACGCCTGAATGTAACGGGTCCTCTAAAGCGCCATTGTCCATTTCTTTTAAGCTAATTGTAAGCATGGTCGTTAAAATATGATTCAATTAAAGAAATGCTTCTACAAGATCTGAGGAACGTAACCATTTTTAGAAAAAGGTTCTTCGTTACATTTTATTCATACTTTTCAAAGGGCAAAGGTATCGCTTCTGAAAGTTTCTATGTAAACTTATAAATATTAAAAGTGGAGTATTAAAAGAATATTATTCTAAACATTATTATTTGATGCTACTTCCATAAACATGTATGGGTTATAGATATTTATTAGATATTTGATGTAACACGAGATTAAATAAAACGGCAGATGATCCTATTTTTATCTACCAGGACCTTTTTTTATTAGAACTGAAACGATAATACGATTATCGTTTCCATATATTCCTTATAATGACTAATCCATATCAGCAGAATTAAGAGTACAAAGTGTGATTTCTCCATTTCAATCCCTGGGTATCGTAAAGTCGAAGAAGGAACAAATACACGAATCAAAAAGTATCTTTGCAAAGAGACGAAACATTCCTCATCAAACTTATACCCGTCTGGCCACGCTTGGTCCAGGGCGTAAGTCAAATCCTCCTATTGGCTCACAATGTTAATGTGACATAAATTACAAGAGGCGTATATCTGGCAGTGGATTGCAATAGGCTGCATGATAAACACGTTTTTAAAAAATATCTTTCTCTGTGCTATTATAAATTTGAGTGACATTTACATAAGGGTGCTTGTACATGGTGCAAATAACTGGAGCAAGTAAAGACACGGGCTACTTGCGCAAGCTGTATGTACAAGTTATTTGTTCGTGTTCAAGAGCTACATGTGCATGCTATTCGCGCGGTAGCGTGACTTATTGAATCGCGTCAAAATGTCTCGACGAACAAAAATTATTTTATAATCATATGTAAAAAATGTAATTTTGCCGGAATTATTAAATTTGCTGAACATTTATTTGTACTTATTTTATGTTTTATTTCATTTTTACCAAAACCTTCAATGCCCATCTCTTTCTCGATTGCTTCTAAAGCGTTCTCTCTTAATAGTTTGTGTCTGTAGTTTTTCGATTCCATATTCCACAGACAATCGTAGGATTTGTACAAAAGTACGAAACGACAAGTCGTTCCACCTATCTAATTTACTCATTGCTATTATTAAGTATCAGAGAAACAATTAAACCGCTTCCTAGCGGTCTGCCACGTCGCGCTTGCGCACGTCTGAACCAACGTCAACCACGTCTGTTCAAGTAACATGCGCGAGTGACCCACGCGCGCCGCAGAGCACGCGAATTAGTTGCGCGGGTGGCTCGCTTTGATACATGCTCGAGTCGCTAGACCCGCACATCTTTTTAATCGATATGTTTACCATGCATATAAGCCGCGCACGTGCCTCAACATGCACAAGCTACATGCAGCGTGTACAAGCACCCTAAAGGCACAAAAAGTGCGAAATCATAGTTGTTGTTTAAACACAAAGGGTAACGTTTTAAGTATATTGACGTCATGTAGCCAGTAAACTGTAGACAAAATATATTTCAAACCAGCTTGCACTTTCGGAGCTAAGTATAGGAAGGTTTTTCAACAATAATGTAAACAGCTAAGTATAGGAAGGTTTTTAATCAATAAAAGAACGTGAAGCTCAATAACGTGTTGGACGTTATTGAGCTTCACGTTCTTTTATTGATAATAAGGCCAAAAAGGTCTGCAAACTGATATTTAGGTCCTGGCTAGAAATTTAAAGAACACCTTACAAGAAACAATACACTTCAAGGCATGTTTCATAATAAAGACAAAACTCGTCCCACTTAAAAACAATTTTCCAAAATATCCTCCTCATATCTGGGTCACAGCCTAAACATGCATAAACGTGGAGCATTACTTTACCCGCAGTCGAGGTAAGACCCCCATTACGCGTGCGACACCTGACGATCAAAGAGACAAGTCCCATGCCGGAGGGAAGGCTTCCAGGTGGAATACGCAGCCTACAACAATAATTAATTCATGCACTTAAAAACCGCACGTGTACTACGACATTTACTAATTAGTTTTCGTATTTTAAGCCCAAGATAAGTTTGTTTAGGGCTCTAGAACTGCCGAGTAATACCCACGCGTGGGCGAAGTAGGCACGCGTAACTTTGTCTTTTGCATGTGATTATAGTCACACAACATTTTAGACAAATATAGAAGTTGAAAAGCTATGTGTGTAGGTATAGTATCTTTATATTTTCCCTCAACTGAGTGAAAGAAACTATTATGTTCATTTTATTTACCTTTGATTGATACTATTGATACTGTATTAATTTTATTTCTTTTGATTGATATTTAAATATTTATTTATTTAGTACTAGAAGTCGCCAGCGGCAGTTATACATATAAACCTTCCTGTTGAATCATTATATCTATAAAAAAAACCGCATTAAAATCCGTTGCATAGTTTTTAAGATTTAAGCATACATAGGGACACACAGACAGAAGATAGACTTTGTTTTATACTATGTAGTGATACAAGTCACGCCTAATATAAAGGGGTTTGGGTAAAGTTGGCGTCATACTGAACTTTTGCGGCCATCAATGAAATTTATATATTATGAAAGATCGGGATGGAACGATCAAAAGTTATTATGGCCACATTTCTCTTAACCATATCGGATCTGAGATATACGGTTTTACATTTCTTAGTAAAATCGAATAAGTTATCACACTTAACTGCACTATTTTAGATTCTCTTTCGTAATCATTGATAATAACAAAAAAAACATTCCTAATCCTTTTAAATAGTTTACGTTAAATAGTTTAATTGCGTTCGTTTACCTAATTATAGCAGTCAAAACCATTTAGGTGAATATTAATTGCGAATAATCCAAATAGAAGAAGGGTTAATTTTGAAATAATGAATGCGGTAATACCTGGCCTATATGAATTTCCCATTTCTGTGAGTTCCGATGATTTGGTATTATACGCACTTGAACAAGTACGTAGAACAAGCGACAAAAAGCGACGGTTCGTGTATGATCGAAGTATACAACGTTTTTTTTGTTTTACGAGGTGGAAAATCCCTTCGGATCTCCGTCTCTTAGGGAAACGAGAGCCCGTGTATGTGGTGTTACCACTAAAAACCACCTCGACTGCCGACCAAAGACGCCTTACGGGAGGGACACTGGGTACAGGAGCTGTCTAGTCTTCCTCCTATGGCGCCATGTTCAATGGAACCCGTTCTTAGGTAAGGCTAAATGCCCTCTACTACCCTTACTGGCGGCTTTCCCGGAGCAACGAATTCTAATCAGCGACCAGAGCTCCCCATGCTCTGGGGGCCTGCGGCCCCATTGGCGGCTCTCTGCGACGCCACCCTTGTCGTCGGTCAGGATCGGCCCTCTCCCGATCCCGATCCCGCTCTGCAGCCTCCTTTTGGAGCATAACAGCTTCACAAAAGGAGGCCACTGCTTGCCAGCCTTCCTCGCCCGCGAGCGGGGACAGAACGTGTCCGATCTGGTCGACAAGGACTTCACGCTCGGACGTCCATGCCGGGCAATCCTCCAACGTATGCTGGGCGGAGTCCAGGTCACGCCTGCACAGTGGTGATATTGTGCCGTTCTTTCGCGTCCGATTCGATTCAGATACTCACCGAGTACCCGTGCCCGGTGGGTATCTGAGTCAATCAGTAGGTGATGCTGCCGCGTTTCCATCCAACCCACGCTTCAAAGCTTGGCAGAATGGCACTGACAGCGCTTTGCCATTGCTGCAGAGCCTGTCGGTGAGCATTGCGCCGCATTTTGAGCGCGTCCTGGACATCCCCGTTCGCTTCCCGGTGAACTGCGCAAGTCTGGTCATAGACCTTCGCGTCCATGTCCACCAGGATATCGAAGGGCGGGAAACGAGCCAGAACTGTCGCCGGTTCTGATGAAATTGTATCCTCTCGCCTTGTACCCTATCTCGGTATCCTCGAACAATCCGAATGGCCGCCACCCGTTGCACGCTATTGAGCTTGGCTTTACAGCGTGAGGAGGCCGCTAGGCGTGTGGCCCATATAGGCGCATCGTGAGTGAACAATCTTAAAACGTGAATAATCTTAAGTAAAACAATAAGCGCATCTCGCTATTAGTTTATATTGACGACATTATATAGTCCATACAGTGTTACCCAAACCCCTTTTAAGCAAAGATATATATAAAAACTGAAGTTTAGTACTAAACAAGATTCCTAAGTATGAGTACACGTCAAAATACTTATATATTGAAGCACTGTAGCATTGTTGCATTAAAAGCACTTGAACTCGAGAAGACAAATTTCATATAGATCTATGCATATTTACACCATAGTTATCTAAATTTCATATGACAACTATCAGGTCATTAAAGCATGGCATTCGCCGCAATTAACTGATATCATTGCCTTAACTGCCACTAACAACAACAACGGACAAACAGACCGTTTTCAAAATCACTACCTGAAAATTTTGAGCTTTCAAGCGGAAATCGTAACAAATCTCGTGGTTTGATTATGATTATCTATAAAATCAATGAATACTCAATTCTGGGTCAAATAATGCTTAGCCTTGACCTTGAAATTTTCGAGGTCAGCTTTCACTTCCCAGGAAACAACAAACAAAAGGATACACTAGCATACATATCGTGTACACAGTACACTCATACATATTAAACAGGTCTCGCTCACTGCCAGCGACATGAATTCTTAAATTGTACTTTATTTTAATATGTTTTGGAGAGGTTTATTTACAAAATTGAATTTTACATTGTGTTTATTTCTGTTAACCTACAGACATACGTTTAACTAGGAGACAGTCTCAGAATATCAGATCTCATGAGAAATGTAACTGATAGTCTAAGATCCGTAGAAGAGCGACTTTCACGAGTCTGATAATTGGATGAAAAGTATTTTTTACCAACCCACTCGCGATATATTTTTTAACATGCAACATTTGATATAAAATAGTTTTCATCAGATCGATGAAGGTCACTTTTCTACGGATCTTTTATTATGAAGGTCAATAAAATTCTCGTAGATAATTGCTGAAAAATTTAGTTTCTGTCTAGCCTCGATCAGGCCCCCGTCACTAGCTCAAATTCGCGCGATAAATACCTACCATTACGTGTATCCATATGGGTACAAACGACAGAAGGCCGCCGCACGCCCGGCAGCGTGTACGCACGGCACGTTTCCCGCGTTTTCTTATAAAACTGAAAGGCTGAAACCACGAAGCTATTGTGCAGTGGATGGGTGTTAAACACACAAAACAAATGAAAACTGGTTGTTTTACATTGCCGAAGGACAAACAATGATTTATGTAGTAAGTTATGGTATAAGATTCGATATAAGTGGGTATTTATATAAAATTTCGTCTACAAATTGACACCGTTTATTTTATTTAGAGCAAAGGTAAGAAAGGAAATACTAGATATGTAAATGTTCGTAAATTGATAAGTTAAGGTTATTACTAGAAATAAACATAAATGTTGTTTTTATTAAGTAAAATCTACTTAATGTCAGAATCTTATGTAAGTACGTACTTACCTACTGTATTGTTTGGTATTGTAGCCGATAAACGGAAATAGGCAATAGGGCCCTACAACGTACGATTATTATACATTTTATTTCTTTTTATAACATATTGCATACTTATTGTTAATTTTATTAAATATGTTAACAATACCTATATATTTACTAACTGACTCGTGTATATACATATAGATAAGTATTTAGCAAATAAAAATATGGGTATTTCGCAACATTCGTTTTATTACCAAAATCATCATAAGAACAACCACAGATATAGATCTACATAGATAACGCAAATGCATGCACTTCGCGTGTCTGAACTCCGACCAAGCGTCGAGCTTGGTCGCCACTAACTTCAGTCCCCGCGCGTCCGTTTTACCGTTAAGTAAACTTTATTCACATTACGTTGCCGCGTTTGCTTCGGACGTTTGATCTGACCGTCATACACAACGTCAGATTCTGACGTTGTGTATTAGGAGACGATGAATATCGCACAAGCGATACTGTCGCGCATCGCTTCGACTTCGTGATACAGGCAACGTCACAGTAGGTATTAAAAAGTCGGCACGCTTGGTTTCAATACAAATCGTGATAATTGCGTTATCTATGTAGATCTATATCTGTGAGAACAACCCTAGCGCCTTCGTTCGATGACGCGCTTGTACGTACGGTCACACAATCTGCAACTCTTTGTATGAGTACTTAGGGTACATTTCTCTTCACTGCGAACAACGGCTATTATTATTAAGATTTTGTAGGTGATTATAGCGTAGGTATTTTCGATTTTGTATGGGAGTGATGTATCTGTTACGAAGTAACTATTTAGTAATCTGTGCCTCGATGTCATAAATGGTATTCTCGTAAATAAACTGATACACTAAAGGTATTGCGACTAGATCTAAAATTTAACAAAGTGTCAAACTATGTGTCAATCTCGACCTATACGTGTCAAATTAGACTTTGATGACAATGAATACCAATGAGGGTCTTCTGAAATGACGCTCACTAGCGGGCAGCACTGAGGCATCAGGTCCTCCTCCTGTCAAAACTGTCAAAGCCCCTATATTTTCATACGCCTGTGTTTGTTTGAATTATGTGTGTGTACACGTCTGTACATATCTGACGTCAGTTTAGACCTGACGCATAGGTACTAAACGCCGTCTTGTGGTAGAAGAAATATCAAACACCCTCATTGTGAGTACTCGTAAGTTCAACATCAAATCGCTGTTCATAATTTAATTTAAATTAGTTATTATTAATATAAATTTCAATAATGGAATTTTTATATATTATGTCAGGTTCAATAAAATGTACTTACTGTAACAGTACTTGGGTTACAGTATAAATTAAATGCTAATTATTTAACAATTTGTCGTTTAAAAGAGCGAGAAAAATACATACTTAGTATCTTTTGCGAAAATAAAATTACTTTTAAAAAAAAATAAGTATTATTGTCAGAAAATTGTTTTTTTCTTTATGACGTTAATACTATAATTTACTCATCTGGACGTTTTCTTTATCAGATAAGCTCTTCGAATAAGGTAATGCACAGACAATAAAGTTGTACCCCACTTTAGAACTTTGCTCAGTCATTATATTGGATAAAGCGAGTATACCTTTTGTTTGTAACTAGTGAGCTATCACCATACAAAATAATAACAGTAGATATTTTATTTAATTCAGCATGTTTTAACTTATGAATGAACTAAAGAAGACATGAGTTTTGTAATGACCGGTCAGTGTAACCATCTATTAAGCTACCCAAAGCCAGCCCCAATTGGTTTGACAACATTAATACAGGGCTATTTATGTGAGTTTTAAATGAACATATTATATTATTTGTTTCCTGTAACAAGGCATTAGAATCGGTGACATTGTATAATTTGCAAGGTTGTTCTTATACTAAACTACTTTCTAAATTATTATTTTACTTCTCTTTACTTATTTATGTTATAAATATTTTGTTTATTTATACAGGGTGTCACAAGACCCATCTTCAAGCCAAAGTCTAGTCGCTGTGGACATCATGCCAAGTAATACTAACTAAAAATAATACCTGGGTAACGATTTTTTTTTGTTGAGTTTTCACATTTCTTAAACCGCAATTAAAAGCGCGCGCGTGTAATGCTCGAAATACCTACTTAACCATGGGGTTATAGGGCATCTAAAGCGGTGTAAATGCATCGATTTTGTACCTTTTTAGAAAAATTCCATACTAACTTTGAGCCTCAACATCTCCTGAACGAGTAATTTCCCAGGTATGGTGCCGAAGTAAAAAAATGTTTGTACTAATTGGTACAACATGTGATTTTAGTTTTCGTTAAGGGTCTGTTTACACCCTGTATGCTTTATTACAGGAGCTCGCAGATCGCGAAGGCTTACGTTTCCCACGAGCCTCTGCCATCCTGAAGGACGACATTTACGTGGATGACATTTGTTCAAGCGCCTCCACCGCGAACGAGGCGATCCTCTTGCGGGGCGAACTGATTGGTATCTTGGCCTCCGCTGGTTATACATGCATACATACGTAGACTCACGCCTGTTTCCCGGAGGGGTAGGCAGAGACTACGGAACGCCATTTGCAACGATCCTGGCATATCTCTCTTGCTTCATTCACTCCCATCAGATTCCTCATGCATGCTCTTCTGTTCAGGGTACTTCTCACCTGTCCTGTTTTTAGGATGTCTTCAATCTGGTCAGAGAACGTCCGCCTAGGTCTTCCCCTTCGTCCTGTCCCTTCCACACTTGCCTTATATATCTGCTTGGTCAGTCTTTTGTCATCCATCCTCTCCACGTGCCCAAACCGTCTTAGCATACCTTTCTCGATGCTTGTCACTACATCTTCTTTTACCCCACAACACTCTCTTATCACACAATTCTTTACTCTGTCAGTCAGAGAGACACCACACATACTTCTTAGTCAGCATTTATTCTACTTTCATGACTCTTCTGCCATACCCAACTATCACTACCATACATAAGAGTAGGTACTAGCATGAAGTGTGCGGGGTACGGGCAGAGAAATAATGTAAAACGTGTGTACGATATGAATCGTTTATTACGACTAAAAAACACGACTGTCCATCATTTACTTAATACTAACTTATGCTATCTTACTCTAATATATACTACACTACACCACAGGGGTACAAGAGAAAAAAAAAAATGACAAAGTACATTTTTTTTTTTATAGAAATTAAACACCTCAACTACATCTAAATATTATATCTAGTAAACAATACGCAATGTTTCGTATTAAAAATATGTAATTAAACAATTTTCTCAATGTTAACAGAAGGTCATCAAACAACAGTATTACCTATTGTCTAAACAATTTTGTCCGATTTTTATGTACAATATCAATTTTATTGTTTTTAATAATTTTCACATTAGGTTCCTGATCTTCAATAACAATATATGGTCCATTATATAATTTATCTAATTTATTTGCAGTTTCATTTTTTAACAGTATTAAATCACCTTCTTGATACGATATTTGATTTATGTTTTTATCATACATAGTTTTTCGTAATTGCTTACATTTTATTAGATTATTTCGTGCGTCTCTTTGCGCTACTTGCAAACGATATTTTAATTCTAGACTATAATTATCTGGATTATATAAAGGTTCTACACTACTACTTATTCTACTCGGAATGTTACAAGGTTTTCCAAATACTAGTTCATATGGCGCATATTTTGTTGAACAATGCACAGTATTATTAAAAGAAAAACACCAGAAAGGCAACCAGTGGCTCCAAGTTTCAAGGTTATTATCACACTGTATTCTTAAAAATGAACCCAAATGTTTATGTGTATTTTCAAGTGATCCTATTGACTCATGGTGGTATGCAGTGGAGCTTAATTTTTCTATTCCTAAAAGGTTACAAACTTCCGTCATAGTAGATGACATAAATTCGGTACCTTTGTCAGTGGCTATTAATTTTGGTATTCCGAACCTTAAAATAAAATTAACTACAAAAGCTTTAGCGACAGTTGTCGTTTCTTTATTTGGAAGAGGATAAGCCTCAACGAACTTACTCAATTCACATTGCAATGTGAGAATATAACAATTATTATCTATATCTTTATTTAAAGGACCAACTAAATCTAAAAATATTTTTTCAAAAGCATAGGAAGCCGTGGTTGTTATTACCATGGGCTCCCTAGTTATTCGCGAATATTTCGCTTTTTGACATAGTTCACATTTTCTTATAAAGTCTTTGACGTCGTTCTCCATTTCTGGCCAGTAGTATTTCCTTTTTATATTATTGACCATTCTGCGCACACCAGCGTGACCACTAGTAGGCAGTAAGTGATAATCATTTATAATAAATCTTTTCTCTTGGTCATCATTGATTCTTTCAACACCTCGTAAAATACAAATGCGTGGACCGGTCCACAAGTCTTTACTCTTGATTTCTTTTATTAATTCCCCTATAAATAACGCGTTATCATTTCTTTTTATTATACATATTTTGTCGACATTAATAGTTTTACATAATTCACTTAATTTTGTCACAAAAACGTCTCGCGTGTATTGTGCCCTAAAATCAAGATTAACGTATAATATTTTCTTATTTCGCGAAAATGCAAAACACTCGGTTTCTACATCTATACGCTTCTGCTGCCTTATTCTACTAATTTCTTTTCCTTCAGTCAAAATTAATTCTACCGCGCCACTCGGTATCCTCAACAATTCCACGACTCTCGGTTGATCAGGCCGATTGTCTGTGTCATTACTGGTGATACAAGTGTCACTACTACTTCCTTTATCTTCTAGTATCCGTTTTTGTGCTCTAGTCATTACATTTAATATATTTTCATTAATACATTTTAATTCCTCTGAGTCTATTGTAATTCTGGACAAAGCGTCAGCTGCGCAATTTTCTTTTCCTTTAATGTAAACAAGTTTGAAGTTATACTCTTCTAATGTCAATCTAAACTTTAGTAATCTACTTGATGGATCTTTCATCCCAAACAAATATAGTAACGGTTTGTGGTCTGTCATGATAGTAAATTTTTTACCAAAAAGATAAGGCCTAAAATACTTCACACTCCAAACAATTGCAACTAATTCCTTTTGTATAGTCGGGTAATTCCTTTCCGATTTATTTAAAGGTCTACTTGCATAAGCTATTGGTAATAAATTTTTGTTACAAAGAACTGCTCCGACAGCAATGCCAGAAGCATCCGTCTGTAAAATAAATTCATTTTCGTTTGAAAAATCAGGATATTGTAATACTGGGGGTGATATTAAAGCTTTTTTCAAAGTTTGAAATGAATTTTCACATTGATCTGACCAAACAAACGGAACATTTTTTCGGCAAAGGTTGTTTAAAGGCATAGCTATTTCTGCAAACTTGTTTATAAATTTTCTGTAGTAGTTACAAAATGCAACAAAACGTTTCACTTCATCCGTGTTTAATGGAGTTGGGTAATTTTCAATACTTTGAGTTTTAGTTTTATCTGGCAATATGCAGATATTGTAGATATTGTATGACCTAAATATAGTAGTTCCTTTTTCAAAAAATTGCATTTGTTTGGATTTAACTTTAGATTAACTTTTCTAAGTCTTTCAAAAACATCTATTAGGTTTCTATTATGGTTGTCTAAATTTCGTCCCATAATTACAAGGTCATCAAGGTATATAAAACACTTTTCATACGTTAGTCCTGACATTGCGATAGTCATTAATCTCGAAAAAGAACTAGGGCTAGTTTTAAGACCCATTGGCATTCTTTTCATCTGATATTGTCCAGTATTAGTTGTAAAAGCAGTGAGCTTCCTAGATTCGGGGTTTAAATTTGCTTGATAATAAGATTGATTGAGGTCTAAATGAGTAAAATAGATGGCACCGGATAAAGATTCTAAAATGTCAGTTATGTTTGGTAAGGGAAATTTATCATCTTGTATTACTTCATTCAATTTTCGGTAATCTACTACTAACCTCCATTTTTTGTCACCGTTATCAGATTTTTTCGGTACTAGTAAAATGGGGCTAGACCACTCACTTTGAGCCTCTTCTATTATATCGTCCTGTAACATTTGCTTAACTTGCCTATCTATTTCGGGTTTTTGACTATTTGGGAGTCTGTATGGTTTTATGTAAATGGGGCTAGCATTAGGTTTTAAATAAATATTATGTTCATATATTTTAGTGGTCGAAAGCCTATCACCTGGTAAGTAGAATATATCATTATACTTAGAGCATATTGCTTCTATCGTTTTACGTTCTGAGTGATGTAAGTGGTCCAACTTTAATAACGATAACAAAATGTTAGCTCGTTCTGCACTCGATTTTACCTTATCAAACTGACATATTTGGTATTCATTTAATAAATGTAACTCAGGTTGAAAAGTAGGTATACTTATTGATTTATCGCTGGTATTTAGTATTTTAATCGGTATAACATTATTAACAGGTTTCACTATTAAAGCTCCTAAAAATAAATCATCTTCTAACTGTTTTGGCAATATTACGCAATCATCCTTTATTTCAGTATCTGTTAACTTTATATAATGTATAGATTCGCTTCTTCCGGGAATACTTAAATAACTATGAGATATATTAGGCGATGCGTAAAGTGGTAACATACATTCATATCCATTACGTAAAATTAATGTATCATTTTCCAAATTAATACGTGAATTAAAATTAGATAAAAAGTCTAGTCCGAGAATACCATCCGATTTACAAGGCAAATTATCGAACAAATAAAATTTATGATTAAAATAACTACCATTTTTCGCACATAAGGTGAGAAAAACATACCCTTCTGAATAAGCTTTACCACCTATACCATTTATTACAATATTATCTTTATACAATTTAATTTGTCCCAATAACACCTTTTTAGTAATGGCAGAAATGGACGCACCCGTGTCTAGTAACCATGAACACTCCGCTCCATTTATATCAAAATGTACGTACCTAACATTTTTATTACATACTAAAATATTATAACTCTTAAGACCGAAAAAACTGTGTTTCGTTGACTGATTTTTTGTTTTCTATTTGAGAATGATCACTTGTTTGAGCAGAAAACATTGTAGGTTTATTATTTGAACCACGAGTAGCGACATTTTTACCATGGCAAGATCTAGGCCATCGATAGTTATTGTTTGCGAAATTAGTAAAATTACCTCTTCCACGTACGTACCTACCGCGGTTATTGCCTCCATAAAACTGTTGATAACATGACGTATTATTATATTTTCGATTTGCAAAGTAATTACCACGACCATGATAACCTTGACTAAAATAATTATTACGTCCTCTCCTGTTATTATAAAATCTGTTGTTAGACCTACCTCTTGCACTGAAGATCGTGTTAGAAGTCGAAGGCTGTGCTAGTTCCTCGTCCTCAGCTGCACGCACTGCGTCTTTTAATTCTGCATAATTTCGAGCTGAAATGATAGTGCCCAAACGTTTATTCCTTAACCCATCAGCGAATTTTTTGACAGCTAGTTTTTCATTTACTGGCCTCAACATCTCACATGCCTTTTCGTTACCGTCAGCTTCCGCAATTGTAAGGTTTATAAATAATTCTGACAATTTATTTCCATATTCATTAATAGTCATATTGTTCTGAGATAAATTGTGTAATTGAGAAAGTATGGAACTGGTAGATTTTTTACTGAGTAAAAAAGTTCTAATGTCTTGTACCAGACTGGTAACATCGCTATACTCACATTTCATTTTTAACTTTGCAGTTTTAGTAAGCCTTGTCTTTAGCACAAAAGAAATAAGTAGTTTTTTCTGATCGTTATCTTTGAGACAGTCATTATATAATTCTACGCTATCTATAATTTTCTCCGTAACTTCTTCCGAACCATCCATTACGGGAATTAAAGATGTGGCCGTCTTTATGTCGAATTTATCCATGTTTTCAAAATTATTATCTACTTCGCTAGGAATACTATACTCTAAAATTTTATCGTAAATTAATTCTATTTTCTCTTGCAAACCTTTGTAAATGTAGTCAGCTAACTCTAATGTACTTTTACGCTCAGAAAAAATACTAATAATAGTCTTATATGAAGAATATAGCTCCTTAGCTTTCGATATATTTACATCAACATACCTTTTATATTGAAGTCTTCTACTTGGTCCTAACTTTCTTATATTCGCTTGTATATAAGTTAATTCACTTAAAATTTTTTCTAAGTCCTTATCCATAAACTGTAAAAATAAAATATACTTACGTTAACTTATATAAGTACCTATCCAGTGCTCAGCTAATGAATTAACCATGTAACATTCCGTATATAGAAAAATCTTAACACAAAAAAAACTAAAGTATTACTCGAGAGTAATTTTAACATTTGTATGTTTATATGAAATAAGTTCTTAGCAGAAATACAAGTACAGTAATTGTTTTTACTACATATCGGCATATAATTCTTATTATGGACGTACACTAATTCTACGAAAATTTGTATACCGTATAGGTACGAGTATTCCGGATGACGCAATCCACCAAAATATTACACCGCACAGTGCACTAAAATGTCATTTTAACTTATCACTACATATTCCTCGAACAATTTCACAGGAGGTATCAAAATTTCTGAGCTTTATAAAAAAATATATATATACCTGTATTAAACGAAATTTTCTTACATAGGTATGGACAGTCGACGGGGCGTAACACAGTAGAGCGCTTTTAGCGGAATTCAAGCATTTGGAACCTCTTCTTCGCGTTCTCGCCTTCCCGACAAGCGCAGACGCATCCTCCTCAGGAATTCGGAGTCTACTTGCCTTTGTATCCACCTCTTCTGTTCTTTCTTTAATTTCTTCCAAATAATTGCGATGACAGCAAGGGCGAAGACCACCAAGGCCACGGACAGCAATATATTGTTTATCTGCACATGAGTTTCGGATGTGCTATTACTTCCTCCTGAAGCATTTTGAGATATTATCACCTCTTTGTCCTCGGTTTTGGAGTAGGATTTCCCCATGATTGAGTTGTCGAACAGTACGAGTTGCACAAGTCGAAGCCGAAAGCATAGTGTTTTATAACGTTGATAATTAAAACAGTCTAACTTAGTGCACAAAGGCACACAGGAATGTGCTGAATTGCAAGATTCGCCGGTAACGCGATACGTGGGCCGCGCGAGGCAGGGTCGCCATGAAGTGTGCGGGGTACGGGCAGAGAAATAATGTAAAACGTGTGTACGATATGAATCGTTTATTACGACTAAAAAACACGACTGTCCATCATTTACTTAATACTAACTTATGCTATCTTACTCTAATATATACTACACTACAAGCACCCCTCTATGCACAGCCAATCGTGCCTTTTTTTTCGCTGGTTATGAGTGACGCAAATGGATTTCCAACTCACCAGCCCTTTTGGAAGGCTTACCAGAGGATCATCGGTAAGATCCACGTTTATTTGAGATTGTTGACAACCCCGCTGATGGTGCCTCGCGCAGATGCCTGATACCCAGTTTGATGGGCCATTCGCTCTGGTGGGGTCCGGAATGGTTGAGTCGACCAGAAATTGGTTGGCCTCGAACGCCAGTTTATACGCCACGCCAATACTTCCTCTTTGCCGGGTTTACGAACACTCGCTCTTGAGAAGGTGGAATGCGCCTAAATTGCTACAGCTCCCTTGACAGGTTGTTAGATGTTGCTGCTTGGATAAAGGGTTTTCTTTTTAATTTTAGGCACCCACAACAGAAAAGACCGACACCGTTTCTCTCACCACAGGAACGACAGGAGTCCCTCACCTTTTGGATTCGTTCTGTGCAATTGGCGCATTTTGAGAAGGAGATTGCTATCCTTAAGTCAGGGAAATCGAAATTGTCGGGAGCTGCATCTAAATTGAATCCCTTTTTGGATGATGCGGGTCTCTTGCGCGTTGGAGGGACGTCTCAAGAACGCCAACTTCCCTTACCGGGCACGTCACCCCCTTTTGTTACCCAAGGACGGTCATTTGGTACGTTTGTTGGTAACTGACCGTCACCTCAAAAATTCGCATGCTGGTTGTAATGCTCTGTTGGCCCTTGTGCAACGCGAGTTTTGGATTTGTCTGCCCGAAGAATTATTCGGAGTGTAGTATTTCGCTGCATCCCTTGTTATAAGCGCAAGGCTTCTACCATGCAGCCCTTGATGGGAGACTTACCATTGCCATCTACTTTATTATTAGGAATACAATTAATAATTTATAATGCCTAATATATATATATATATATTTATATATTCAAAATAAGGGACTCGACCTTAGCCCGTACGTACTGGTATTGAGCTCGTAGACGACCATGGGATCCCGAGGATCCTCTCTCCAAAGGATTAGTTGGAAACGACGATCATCTGGGTGGATAATCGTTTGCCTAAACATAATTTTGATGTCGGCCACAAAGACAACCTGATGTCGTCGAAAGCTGGTGATGACGTCATAAAGGTCCTTGACCAACTTGGGACCAGAATGCAAGCATTGGTTCAAGGATACGCCTATAGAAGTCTGCGCAGAACCATCAAACACCGTGCGCAGCTTGCCAGTTGATGACTTCAATACCGCATGATGCGGGAGAAAGTAATTCTCCACCGAACGCCAATCCAAATTTGACACGGACATGTGTCCCAATTGTTCATATTCTCTCATGAACTCAACATACTTCTGTCTGAGCTCCGGATCACGACCCATGCAACGCTCCATAGCCAACAATCTCTTTTCCGCTAAAGGTCGTGACTCACCAAGCGGAGGCCGAACAGACAGAAAGGGTAGCTTCGTAATAATCCGACCAGAACGGAGTCGACCAGTATTGTTCTGGTAGAACAACTTGCACTCCTCATGTTCTGGATTCGAACGAGCAGCTTGAGGGGGCTCTTCTACCTCCCAAAAACTCTGAACCGCATCACAGAGAGCGGAGCCTACCGCCAACAAATTATCAAGTTCGGGTGGAGGGGGGTCTCTAGGTACAGGTTCCATCAAAGCAAATAAAAAAAATTAAAATGTTTATTTGCACCTCCACACCAACTTATGAAACACGAAACAAACAAACTTAACAAACAAATAAACTTAAACTACAGGTACTGGTACACTAGAAATATATGTACACTAGAGGACGCCAGCAGCTACGCCTGCATTTTTTTAAAATTTACCCGTTTTGTCAGATCCCGTGGGAATTTCGGGAAATCCCTTCTAAGTGCACCCCTACAGTCCCCAAGGAACATACATGCCAGATTTCAGCTTCCTGCGCCCAATAGTTTCGACTGTAGGGTATCTGTCAGTCAGTCAGTAACGCAAGGATTTTTTATATTAAGATTATTACTGGTGGCGTTACGTGGAGGTTTCCCACCAATCAAAATTTCACCGAGGACATCAGAGCCGATCGATTTGTCCCGGTGTGTCAAATTTGGAGTCTGCCAGTTCCAAACCCGATGTCAAATTCACCACAGCAGCGGGTAGCTGTTTCTGTGGGTTCATATCCAAATTATTCTTCAGCACAATAGCCGAGGTTTTAATCCCCGGGTGTGAAGATTCAACAGGGGCAAACAAAACCTTAACTTGCCCTTCAACAGCAGATGCTACGTCACCTATTCCCCGAATACAATTTTTGAAAAGAACCCATATTTAATTTCAAATCAAATCAAATCACTTTATTTGCAAATACAGGCACATATATAGGTGTTACAAAAATATAGAGAGTCCACTGCATTTTACCACATTATTGGTGTGCAAATTATAATGTCTTAAAATTATATTTCATGTCAATAATTATAAACAAATCCAATATTACAATTTAATTATATTGCTAGGTTATACACATTTATAAATCTTTGTCCATATCACAAAATCATACATTGAATAAATTACCTATTTAAATATTGTTGTCGGTTAAGAACTCTTTTATAGAATAGTAGGCTTTTTCAACCAGAAAATGACGAAGATTCGTTTTAAAACTGTTTTCATTTAGTGAATCCTTTATACTTTTCGGTAGTTTACTTTTATAGCCATACAAAATACACTACCGTGCATAAGTGCTGTTCGTGAGGGCACATATACACAGGCGTGATTTGTTACGAATTCTACTAGTTTCTTGGAAAAGGTGTAGATTAGTTTATTTATTTTTTATTTAAGGTGTAGATTAGTCTGAACAAATTTAGCGATTTCGTATATGTATATGGATGGAAATATGAGTAGCTTCAGACGTTGAAAACGTGGTTTACATGAATCCGTTTTTTGCAGATGGCATATTGCTCGTATACACCTCTTTTGTGCTATCAGAACTTGTTCTTTACCAGTTGAGTTTCCCCAGAATATAACTCCGTACTTTAAAACTGACTCAACGTACCCATGAAATGCACATATTACGACTTTTTGATTTACTTGTTTACTAAGCATGTGTAAAGCATATGAAAATCGAGATATTTTATTAATAATGTCAGTAATTTGTTTATTAAATGTCATATTATTGTCAATGTGTATTCCTAGAAATTTTGTCGAACGTGTTTCATGAATTATTTGTCCAAGATACGATATATTAGGATTATTATAAATCTAACTGTCTTTTTGTCTAAAATGCTTGATATTAGTTTTAGTAAAATTAAGATTTGGATTATTATTCTTTAGCCAAGTAGCTACGTCGTTTAATGTGTTATTTATTTGTGTTTCGAATGAATTAACGTTATGTCCCACAAATAAAATTGTACTGTCATCTGCAAACAGTATGCTCTGATGATTAATAGCTTTTGGCATATCATTTCCATAAATTAAGAATAGCAGAGGGCCTAATACTGTCCCTTGTAGTACACCATAAACAATTGTGCGAGTCATAGATGTATGTGTTATTTCAGATTTTGAACCTACGTCAATTTTAGTTATTTGTGTGACTTGCTGTCTATCAACAAGATACTCGTATGATTTTATCAATTTATAAGCATTGCCTCTAATCCCATATGTATATAGCTTTCTAATTAGGATGTCATGGACCACAAAATCGAAAGCTTTACTTAAGTCTATATATAAAGCTGATATAGGTATCCTTTTATCCATATAAGTTATAACTTTATGTAACGTACTACTCATAAACATATATTGCCAAATCAATATTTTTATTCCTAAATCCATGTTGTTCAGTTGCGAAAATGTTGTGTGCGAAATACTCATATGGGAACTTGTGTATGACCTTTTCAAATACTTTTGCAAATACTGGTATTATGGCTATCGGTCTGTAATTGTCTATAGAGTTCTTGTCTCCCTTTTTAAATATTGGCTTTACTATGGAAGTCTTTAATTTCGATGGAAACACTCCATCCTCTATTGAAAGGTTGATCAAAAAACTTAAAACCGGTGCAATAATTTGTGAGGTCTGTTTAACAATACTTGTCGCTATTCCATCAACACCGGTACTGTTAGTATTTTTTTTGGTTCATAATAATTTGGACTACGTCGGACGTGTCGATTTGCGATAAAAATATTGATTTTGGATTGTTACATGTCACTGTGTGCTTATAAGTATTTGATTTATTAGGTTTCACTAGGTCTATGAAGTGGTTGGTAAAGTTCAGCCGTAGTTTTGGGATCTCTAATTATTTATTATTGTGCTTAATATGTTCAATTCCTTCTACTGGATAGGTCAATTTATTTTCCTTAATTATTTTCCTGTCCGTGTGGTGACGGATTAAGAATACGGATTGTCACCACCCCATATCATCCCAGGGGTGTCGTAAGAACCGACAGAGGGAGCATATTATGCAGAGAACAGCACTGTAAGAGAAGGAAAACTTGATACAAACCCTATACCAACCCGTTTGGCCAGCGTGGTATAGTAGGCCAATTCCTCCTTTCAAAGGAGAGACCTAGTCCAGCAGTGGAGTGTTAAATGCTGATGATGATGATGATGAATTCTTTTCCATGTGGCTTTAGATTTGTTATCAGCCGTATTTAAGTGTAATTGTTTTGTGCTTTCAATGTCAAGCGTCTCGTGATGTGCCAGTATGGTATTTTACTAGTCATCTTAACACTAAAACTGAGCCTATTACCTGCCCTACCAAATAAGTGGAAATAATGCAACCTTGAGAACCTGTGTACCAATATAGCGCGGACAAACACAGAGGTCCCCGTGGGACCTCAGACCAGACCAGACCCTAACAGCAATCGTTGGTAGAATAACGGTCTCAATGGGGGAGGTTGGAGTTATAGCGCAGGAATCAATTACCTATTTTTGTCTGACTGGCGACCGATGGCCAAGACCAGGCAAATCAAAATGTGGGTGCGGTCTGAAGTCCTCAAAGGCGCGGTGATTCGAGCCGCGCGCCATCTATGGGGGGTCATAATGACGCACCCGCCTATAACGAGTTGGGCGCGACTCAAGACGGGGACGCTCCGCCAAAGGAGGGGAATATCTGGGACAGCAGTCACGGTGCTGGTGACGCTGAGCAGTCGTAAAATTTGGTGCGCGAGAGAGAGGAGGCGTGCGCACGCTACGGCTCTCCAAACGGGGTGAATGGCGATCCAAGCTATAATGATACACCAAATAGCGCCAAGAAACTTGGCCATATGTCGGCATATGGCCAAGTTTCTTGGCGCTACGAATAAAAAGAGAATTACCTTGGATCTTCTGGTATCGGTCCTGCAACTAAGCTAGATCACACGACTAAATTGGCCAATATTAGCGAGTAATACTTCTACCTAGTGTCGACTTCATACGCGACGTCTTTAAGGCCCGCTGCACGAGGTGCGGATTTACACATTTTTTGCAAATTTCAATGTCCAAGCGTTGCCGGGCAAATCAAATAGCGGCAATTGCAAGGCTATTACACAATTTAGTTCAATTATACAATACACACGAAATGCAAAAGGTGTGCTCAATCAAGTTTTTCGGAAAAGAATGCGAATGATTTGTTCGTTCATAATGTGACCAGAGTCAAAAAATAATTACCATACATAAAAAAAATTTCTAAACTGATATTCTCTTTTAATTATTATAGACAATTCTATTTGAAATAGATACAATTAGCAAATATTTTGAAATAAAATGTTGTTCTTCATTTTATATTCTATATTAATCATGTGTCAGTGAAGTACACAAAAACATTTACCGTAGCACGTAAAATGTTACATTATTTATGTTTTTTTTTCCAGTCGTTTTTGAGATTAAAATTATAAAAATGTACTTAATCATTTCTTTCTCAGATGGTTCGATGGTTTCAACTGGGAGAGTCTAGATCAGCAGTCGTTGGAGCCACCGATCACTCCTACAGTGAGGTCGCCCATCGACACACACAACTTCGACCAGTACCCTCCCGACGGCGACGAACCGCCGCCTGATGACCTCTCCGGATGGTACAACAACTTCTAAACAACACACTAAATAAGATTTATTTTACAAAAATATGTCTAACGACAATTCTTGCTTTGCTTTGAGCGACATCATAAATGAAGCTCTGAATTTTTCTAGATATTGTAAATAGAATAAATTATATATCTATTTTTAAGCCTCAACTATTTACATATTCATTTTCAGTAATTCGTCACTACATTATTTCATTTTTATAATAGTGCAATATTAATAACTAATTTTAGTTCAATTACTTTGTAATTATTTTTATTTTATGCACGTATCTATTACATGAAAACCTTATTGTTTCATGTATGGCGCTCGTGACTTCGATTTACTTGAAAATAAATATACTTAGTTATAATTTGCACTGAGATGTTTGTATCAAAACGTAATCAATTTGTTGAACAATACTCTCGGTACTCTTATAGATATTTCATTTATTAATTATGCAATTCTTACTCGATCTTATAACTGTAAAATAAAAATTCTGTAGTCCCATTATGTAAGAAAGGTTGAATTTATATTTATTTACGTTGATATACTTGTGCCAATCTAACTGGGCTCCTTTATGAGTCATGAACAATGGCGTATTATAATATAGACGCCCCATACTCCCACAAAGCGGCTCTGAAAAACGGGTACAAATACCAAATTAATAATATCTTGCATGAATAAAGAAAGAGAAAGTAAATAAATACTACTATAGGCGACATCTGTTATTAGAGATAGGTAATTTTAGTTTTTTTTTTATTCTTACACACAAATTATTGTTAAGGAGCGTACTATCAGGTTCGCGTGTAACTAAACGGAATGGCGGCAATTGCCTTCATTTCAGTTTGCCATTTCAGTGTGCGGGCAACGCATCTATAGTTTTTATATATCTTTGGTATAGTTTAAACAGGTTGACCGGAATGCTAAAATATTGTGTTACCAGATTAATATTGACTGTTGACATTTTTGTTTTCTTCGTTTTTTTTTTAATAATATCTGTGACATAATATTCCTAGAAAATATCGTGTAGTTAATTAAAACGAATTATTATAATTTAATTTCCCCTTGATTTTGTATGTCTCACAAGTTCTAGTTTTTGCGAGATAGAAATTAATCAAGCTGGATCAATGGTATCAGTCTTGAAATAAAATATTGCAACATTATCAAATAACTGTGATAATTATAAAATACGTAGTGCTCAAGTTGTACGTACATACATGAAGTGAAAAACTAATTATTACAGAGAAACGTAGTTACAGTAGTATTTGAGAATGGTTTTAATGATTTCACGAACACTATAATGATTAGTTAACTTTTAAATATCAATTGAAAAAAACATATTCACGAAATTTTATTTATAGATTATATTAATTTTCATATCGTTTTCTTTTAGAAATAATTAGACGAACAAACTATTCGCTTATCAAATAGTTACCTAATTTAGTGATATTACATTTATTTCGGAATATTATATACATTTAATTATAAATTTTATTTATTAAGAAATTATTGTATAATTAATTATATTCCTCAGTCCATAAATAATAACTTTACGACGTTTAGTTTTGTCATGTTCTAAACTGCTTTCGGCTTAATCGGTAGCTATCTCCAAACATGACATAATCTAAGACTTATCATTTAATTCATTTATAATAGTCAATTTAATTATAAGTCTTCCAATTTAAATGTAGAAGTTCTTTTTCGTAATTATCATTGTAAATATCAATTTAGAAAATTAATAAAATTGTTTGTCATCTTGTATTGATAATAATATTTCGATGTTTAGGTGATGCAATCGAAGCTATGGAATTAAAAATATTTTTCTAAAAAATGTTTTATGAACACTTTTTCTTGTAATCCCTAGGATAATACAATTAATTAAATATTTTATTTTAGTTTAAAAAATTGTAAAAATACACTTGTTTAATATCTAGTATAAAATAATAAATAATTTTGTAGACATTACATAAAATGTTGTTTTGAAGCTCGATAGATGGCGTTGTGCCTTGTGTCTGAATCGCGCTATGGTTTCGTTACCAGCCATAGTATAAAAGGTAAAAATGAACCTGAATAAATTGTCACTGTCAGATCAGAATTCGATTGTGGTATTATTTCATTAATCCTATCCGAAGTTCATAAACAGTTCAACCAGCAGTTGACCACCAGTTCAACGTTCGCGCGCAGTGTCGTGAACATATTGGTCCTTCGAGCCGGATCGTTCTTTGAACTATTTTGAGACTTCAGCCGTACTCGCAGTGGATCGCTGCAAGAGAGGAGTACGCGCACATCTCGTGGAACGAGATACGTGACACCCGACGCAGCAGCGCCATCTAGCGACGAGTAGCGGCAGAAACGGTTCTCTATATATCCAGAGGACGTCACCACCAGTCACTTAGAGAGAGATACGCCTTGCAGAACAAGGTATCTTCAAGTGAGTGAGCAGATCAAAACTGTGAGTACATTTTGTTAATTTTATGTGACCAGTTATTGGTAAAGTGCAAGTGAAGCAAGTTTAGCTAAATTGAACTCTATTTACTACAACACATTAACTTAGAAGATTTGAAGAGAATTTGGGACTTGTAAAATTATTTGATTAAAGATATCAAGGACTTAGTAGATTTTAAGTTTAGTTTGTAATTTATTATACTGTGTGCATGTTTAGACTTAGAATAGTTTTATAAAAAACGAAGGAACGGGGAACCTATGCCCGATTTCCGTCCATAGTGAATTGTAGTCCAAACACTTGTAAAATTTTCACCACTATTTTAAACTTAGAAAAATTCTATATCAATAATGGAAGGCTTAGTTAAGGTTTTAGAAAACAGCCGAAGAGTTATCCAAAGAGGCCTGACTAATTTTAAAAAATCTCCCAAAGATAGGCTTACTAAGGAGTATATGGACACTAGATTAGAGTTGTTAGAAAAAGATTGGAGCTTGTTTATAGATAATTTTACTAAACTACAAGAAAATTTTACTGATTTAGATGATGAAAAATTCTCGAGTGTTTATGATGATACTGAAGACACTTATATAACATATAAGTCTTTGTTAAAGACTTCTTTAAATAAATGTAAAGACAACTGTTCAGAAAGCACTATTACTAAAGATACGTCGTCCAAATCTTGTAATTCAACAGCTAAGCTGCCTAAAATTGTTATTCCCACCTTCAGTGGAAAATACGATGAGTGGACCACGTTTAGAGATTTGTTCACGTCTCTTATAGACAAAAATGACAGTTTGGATAATGTTCAAAAGATGCACTATTTGAAATTGCACCTCAAAGGTGAAGCTGAACAATTTGTTCGTCACAAAGAAATATCAGACTTAAATTACACTGAATGTTGGAATAAGTTAGAAAAACGTTATAATAATAAAAAATATATATCCAATTGTATTTTAAAAAGACTTTTTGGGCAGAAACGTATGTTCGGCGAGTCAGCAAACGGGCTCAAAGAGTTACTTGACACGACCAACGATTGCCTTAGTGCACTCACTAATTTAAAGGTTGATGTATCTACGTGGGACATTATCATCATTCATATTGTTTCATATAAATTAGATTCTGAAACGCGGAAACAATGGGAGTTGACCGCAAATAGTCACGACTCCAATGAATTGTCTACCTACGAACAATTTGCCATCTTCTTAGAGAATCGTTTTCGCGCATTAGAACGTATCGAACCTAAAAAGGTTCATCAGGTCGTCAGTTCTCATGTGCCCAAGGCCATGGTGGCTGTTAGTTCAAGCAACAGACGCTGCGAGTTCTGTACTGAACCACATAAACTTTGTTTTTGCAAAAAGTTCGCAAAGCAAAATGTGGACACACGACGTGAGTTTGTTGCGAAACATAACATATGTTTCAATTGCTTAGGTAGTAACCATAGCATGTATAATTGTAAGAAACAGACCAATTGTAAACTCTGTCAAAAGCGACACCATTCGTTGCTACATCTTAGCGCAGAATCGGTAAACCAGAAGGGTGAGGCTTCAGAAAATCCTGCGGCTTGTCCGTTAGGAAACACGGATCAAGTCGTCTCATGCTTGGCGACAGATAAAATTCCCGTGCCTAGGCAGGTATTATTAGCTACTGCGCTCATAAACGCCAAGTCTAAGACGGGTGATTTTCAACTGGTAAGAGCCTTACTTGATCAGGGCTCGCAAGCTTGCTTCGTTACCGAAGCTACAGTACAATACCTACGGCTGACAAAAATTCCTATTCAAGGAATTGTGTCAGGCCTAGGTAACAGGTCAACCATGGCGAAGTACATGGTACAACTAAAAATACAATCGCGGATAGATCCTACATTCGAATTACAACTCACAGCCTAAGTGTTGAGTAAAATCACGTCGTACTTACCCGAGAAAGTGTAGATAGTGCAGTTTTGGAGTGGGTTGATTTTGAAACAATGGATCTAGCTGATCCCCAGTTCAATTACCCTAGTAAGATAGATATCTTATTAGGTGCTGATGCCTACAGCTGTATATTAAAGCAAGGTATTAGTAGAAGTCCTTCTGGCACCATGATAGCCCAGAATACTTACCTAGGATGGGTGTTGTCAGGTGCTGTGAACAAAGTAGATTATGATTCAAGTCATACACACGGTAAGGTAACAGTACTGCACACACGAGTGGATGAAGATGATGCCCTTAAGCGATTTTGGGAGATAGAAGAACAAACCGACAAAAATAAGATACTTTCACCAGAGGAGCAAAGGTGTGAAGAAATTTATAGCGCTACCACCTGTAGGCAAAAGGATGGAAGATATGTAGTCAGGCTACCATTCCGTGTCAAGAACCCGCAGTTTCCTGATTCTCGGTCTGTGGCTGAAATCAGATTTAAATCATTAGAAAGACGTTTAGAAAAGAACAAAGAACTTAAAATGCAATACACTGAAGTAATAAATGAATACTTACAGTTAAACCATATGAGACCTGTAAGAGAAGATGACACTAAAAGGGAAGTAGCTGCTTACTTACCTCATCATGCGGTGGTCCGTAGCGACAAAACCACTACCAAAGTACGGGTCGTATTCAACGCCTCGGAACGGTACAGAAAGGGTATTTCTTTAAACGATACCTTGCTGGTAGGCCCGTCACTACAGGCTGATTTGAGGCACATTGTGATGCGATGGAGAGTTTATCCGATTAGCCTTGTCGCAGATATTATAAAAATGTATCGCCAGATAAGAATTGCTGACGAAGATACTATGTATCAACGCATACTTTGGCGAGATAGTCCTGAAAAAGAAATTAAGGATTACGAGTTACTTACCGTCACCTTTGGGACTGCCTCAGCACCATACCAGGCAATTCGAACACTTCACCAAACGACGTACGATGAAGGAGAAAAATACCCACGCGCCGCCGAAGCCGTGTTGAATTCATTCTACATGGATGACTTAATGTATGGTTGCTATAGGATTGAAGAAGGTTTAGTAATATATAAAGAAATTACCGAATTATTGGGAAAGGGAGGTTTTGTACTGCAAAAGTGGAATAGCAATAGCTAAGAGATGTTAGATAGAATACGTTCAGCAAAAATAGAAGATCAAGGTTTTAAAAATGAATCAATCGAATATGAGGTCAAACAATGCAAGCAGCATGAGAAAATAAAGGTCAATAAGGGAAAGATCGTAGAGGACAAAGAAGTAGAGATCAACATAGATAGTACCATTAAAATACTAGGACTTACCTGGAACCGTAGTAGAGACTCCTTCCAATACAGGGTAAATCTCCCACCGTTGACACCAGTAGCTGTAACAAAAAGAGCTGTAATCTCAGATATAGCACGTTTATTCGACCCTCTTGGATGGCTAGCTCCAAGTGTCGTGATAGCAAAAATATTTATACAAAAACTTTGGCTCGCGGGGCTCGGTTGGGATGACAATTTGAGTGCAGAGTTACAACAAGAATGGGATACTTACCGCGAGGAATTATCACTACTTACTAATGTTATGATTCCGCGTTGGCTTGGCACCAACTTGAACGACGAACTAGAACTTCATGGGTTTTGTGATGCTTCTAAGGCAGCCTACGCAGCAGTGGTATACTTGCGCATGATAGATGCCGCGGGTAAAGTCAAGGTTGCTTTGTTAGTTGCAAAGACCCGAGTTGCTCCCATAAAGCAGATTAGCATCCCGCGCTTAGAATTATGTGGGGCAGTTTTACTCTCGAAGCTGTTGATAGAGACTGCAGAAGTTTTAAAGATCCCCATTCATAAAATAAGGGCATGGACAGATTCAACAGTAGTCTTGGCTTGGCTGAATAGCCACCCAAGTAAGTGGAAGACGTTTGTGGCGAATCGAACCGCTGAAATATTGACTTCGATGCAGCCTTCTCAGTGGTTTCACGTGTCCACCACCGACAACCCAGCAGATTGTGCGTCAAGAGGAGTATTGCCAAGTGTATTCTTGAATAATTCGTTGTGGTTCAACGGCCCGCAATTTCTTAGAGCAAATCAAATAAAATATAACAAACAAAGGAAAATTGACATAGATTTAGAACAATGCATCAAAGTTCATGTTGCTATTGTGCCAGACGATGGCGAATTAATACAAAGATTTTCATCTCTACAAAGGCTTCTTAGAGTAATCACATATTGCCGCCGATTTCTGAACAAGGGTAAAAACGAGACTGATTATTTACAAAGGAAGGAAATTGATAGAGCGTTAGAAATTTGTATAAGAAAAACGCAACAGGATATATTTAAAGAAGAATATGTACAATTGCAAAGCAAGGGATTCTTACAACTAAGAACGAGCCGATTGAAATCCCTGAGTCCTTATCTCGATGGTAAAGGCTTAATTAGAGTACGAGGAAGAATAGAGAAATCTACGTTGGATGAAGAGAGGAAGCATCCAATAGTGCTACCAGCTAGCGCCCATCTTACACATTTAATTATCGTTGATGCACATAATAAGACCCTACACGGCGGTCTTCAATTGATGCTTAACTATTTAAGAAGGGCTTACTGGATTCTTGGTGCACGAAATTTGTTTAAGCAACAAGTTCGAAAATGTGTAACATGCGCCAAACAAAGCGCAACCATCAAAACTCCAATGATGGGTGATCTTCCATCTGTACGCTGTACACCGGCTAGACCATTCCTGAATAGCGGAATCGACTATGCTGGTCCTATTAAAATCCGGACAACCAAAGGTCGTGGACACCACTCGCATAAGGGGTATATTTGTTTATTCGTTTGTATGTCTACACGAGCAGTTCATCTTGAAGTCGTAAGTGATATGAGCACGCAGGCATTTTTAGCAGCGTTTAGGCGCTTTGTTTCGAGACGCGGACACTGTGCTAACATATATAGCGACAATGGGACAACGTTCGTTGGCGCTTCCAAAGAATTGCGTCAATTGAAACTTGGCCAATCTTCCATAGCCGAGCATTTAGAAGCGAATAAAACACAATGGCATTTCATTCCCCCATATGCCCCCAATTTTGGTGGTTTGTGGGAAGCAGCAGTGAAATCTACAAAGTTTCACTTAAAAAGAGTTATTGGCGACGCCACACTTACTTACGAGGAGCTTGCCACTCTTCTTACTCAAGTAGAGGCATGCTTGAATTCGAGACCAATTAGCGTCATGAACCTGAGTGATCCTGGAGATCCTATGCCCTTGACCCCGGGACATTTTTTAATTGGCGAACCACTAGTTTCTATACCTGAATACGATAGTTACGAAAATTCCAATGTGCATTCTTTAACACGATGGCAATTTGTCCAAAAAATGTTGCAGTCATTTTGGAGGCGCTGGTCTCAAGAATATTTGAGCAATATGATGCAACGATACAAATGGGCTTCCAATGTCCAAGAACCAGACATAGGTGACGTAGTCCTTATAAAGGAGGACGATTTACCCCCCAGTCGTTGGAGCCTAGGTCGCATTTTAGAGAAACATCCGGGTGATGATAATGTCACTCGTGTGGTCACTTTACGTACAAAGGCGTCTATTGTGAAAAGACCTATTAATAAACTGTGTATTTTACCAATCGCTGTGTAAGTAAAATGTTGTTTTTTTTAATATATTTCAAAGGTATTTTTTGCTTTCTATTTTAACTGTGTTTCGTGTGTACCTATTGCCAATAATTATAATATGTCTAGAAAGGACGTCCTGTAACTAACGTCCTTTGCGGGGCGGTATGTTTAATATCTAGTATAAAATAATAAATAATTTTGTAGACATTACATAAAATGTTGTTTTGAAGCTCGATAGATGGCGTTGTGCCTTGTGTCTGAATCGCGCTATGGTTTCGTTACCAGCCATAGTATAAAAGGTAAAAATGAACCTGAATAAATTGTCACTGTCAGATCAGAATTCGATTGTGGTATTATTTCATTAATCCTATCCGAAGTTCACAAACAGTTCAACCAGCAGTTGACCACCAGTTCAACGTTCGCGCGCAGTGTCGTGAACAACACTACTTCAAATGAATTGTTGTTTTTCTTTATTTAATAATAGCATAATTGATTTTTCTTGTCAGTAGATCTTCTAATTAGTACAAAAACTTTAAGGACAGATTAGCGAACACATTATTATCATATACGTGACATAAGAATTTCATTATATCTATAAATAGCAAAGTTATTATCATTTGTTTATTGTAGAAATATATTACAATTACCATTCACTAAGTCATTGATAGTATCCCATCCTGCTCATTCGCATTCTCTCTGTCGCACTTATAATGTAGGTCACCTTAGACAATAAAATGAAACAAAAGAATAAGTGATGTAGTTACTTACTTTATTTAATTTTCTAAATTCTAATCTATTCTATTCTAAGTTCATACTTCATCTGGGCTTAGGACCGGCCAAATTTACCTTTTTACTAGTAATTAAATATGTAGGTATGTATTTAGAAAGCAAAAAAATATTAAAATAAAAGAAGGTATTCTGTAGTACTCTGTACTAAAAGAAAAGAGTAATTTTGGCGTATTTATGTAGTTAGAATCATCTGCTATTTACAAATATTATTTTGCCATCATCATGTCAGCCTAGAGACGTCCACTGCTGGACATAGGCCTACCTCAAGTTTCTCCACACAGACCGATTTTGAGTCGCCGGCATCAAATTATTATTTACTTATGTAGGTATTTTTTACTAAACTTACAAGTATTTCCATTGTCCTTCGAAATGTCCACCACCATTGTCAATACACAGACGGGCATGTTTTATTAAATTGTTTTTAACGTGCGAAGTACGCTTCTGTCTTTTCACTTCGTCAAAGCGTCCAATATGCGCTGTTTTAATTGTTCGACACTAACCGGCTCACTTTTGTACACCCACAAAAAGAAATCCATGGGCGTGAGGTCAGTTGAGCATAGGTGAGTGAGGCCAAGCTACGGACCCGCCTTGACCGATCCACTGGCTTCCAAACTCTTGCCTGTACAAACGCACAGCTGCACTCGTGATTTCTCCACTCAAAAAGTACGCACGAAGCATAGCTACATACTCCCGTGATGTGAACTGATAAGCCATCGCGTTGGGCAAACGTAAACAAACAATTAACTGTTGCGGCGAAAAATTTATGCGCTCACTTTCGCTTACAATTTAGCACTGCTTGTCGCATCGGGGCGCGGCGCGGGCCCAGAGGGACATGGGGTGGCACGTTTCAACGCGGTTTGCCCCAATTTATCAATGGAGCAGTGCGGCGTAGGTACACAAGCCAATAGAAAATTTGTATTCATATTACTACCACAATTTAGTTATGAATTTACCAATTATTACGTATTCTTGTGGACAGTTTTGGGACAGTTTTGGGACTTAGCGTTTTTATTTTTTACCTACACAAATATGATCAGATACTTATAGCCTCGTTAATTTTTTTGTACTAATTAAAAAATAGTGGTGTACATATATAACCTACCTTTTAAATAAATAAAAATAAGTAATATGTATATTAAATTCTGCCTCCGTGGTCCAGTCGATAGCGTATGCTGACTGCTGATCGGAGGTCCCGGGTTTAGTTCCCGGGTCCGGCAAAAGTGTTACTGGGTTTTCCGAATTCTCAATAGCAGCACGGAGTCTGGTGATGTGCCCGGTAACGGCAATAGGCCTATTACGTGGCACCTTAACATTCAGGGCGAAATATGGGTGTAGTTAGTTAGTTAGTTGGACAGGTGTTTTCCGCACTTAGCCACTTAATTGGGCCATTGTACGTTAGCAGTGACACGGTTGTCGCCTGCTACTCATACCATGCAAGCTCCTTCCAGAAGGCCACGAGTTGACCAGTATTGCGTATGGCTTCGCTCATGGTTCTGGGGCTGTTCAGGAACCTCGTCCGTTGGTCGCTCACGCTGGTACAATGTAGGAACACATGAGCGGGTGTTTCTTCGGTCTCCATGCAGCCCCTACATAGTGGGCTGTCCGTGACGCCGATGTTGTAGAGATGCTTGTTTAGTGGACAATGGCCGGTTATTATGCCAGTCAGATGTTTGAGTGTTTTCCTGTTGGAGTGCAACAGTTTTTGCGAGAGTCGTTTATCTAATTGGGGAAAGGCATCTTTAGATTGCCTACACTCTTTTAACTCTGCCCACTCTTTTTCGTGTTGTTGTAGGGTTCTCTCGCGTAACCATGTTCTTAGTTGGTTGAAAGGTATCGGAACAATTGGTTCGGGTCCCAGAGTTGTTGTGTCCGATCCTTTCCTTGCCAGTTGGTCTGCTGCGTCATTGCCCGTGGAGTCACTGTGTCCTCGTATCCACTGGAGCGTGACCCGATTCCTCGCTGCAGTTTTCTGCAGCTCTTGGTGGCACTCCATAATCAGGCCGCTATTAAAGCAGTTGCCATAGAAAGCTTGTAGTACTGAGGCGCTGTCTGTGATGATGCGTATTGACAGGTTGCTCACATTTCTGGCCGCGATCGCCGTCGCCGCCCTTGTTATCCCAACGCATTTAGTGGAAGATGGTGTTGAGTTTACCAAGCGATGTTGAGAGATTGATATTCAAGTCATGGGAAAACACTCCGGCACCCGTCCCATACTTTGTTTTTGAGCCGTCTGTGTATACTCTAACTTCGTGTATACCAGAACTATCCTTGTGCTCTTCTTGCAGTTGTATGCGGTATTTTTTGTCAAAGACAAAGGTTTTAGGTATGAGATCACACGTTGCATCTAGCATCAGGATCTCGTTAGTTAACGTCCTTTTCAGACGTGCGTGGGTTATACGGTCATCTCTTCTACAGAGCCCGAACTTATCGAGCCGGATCGCAGCGGCACCTGCTTCTTACTGGATGATGAGGTGCAGTGGTCGCAAGTCGAGAAGCACCTCCAATGCCGCCGTTGGAGTTGTTTTCATGCAGCCTGTTGTGGCCAGACAGGCGAGGCATTGTATGCTCTGCAGTTTGCTCTTGACTGTGCTTAGTTGAGTGCGTGGCCACCACACTACTGCATCGCATGTGAGCATGGGGCGTATTATGGCAGTGTAGATCCATAGGGTGATGAACGGTTTTAGACCCCATTTCTTGCCTATTATTCTCCTGCACTGCCAGAATATTGTACATGCTTTTGTGGTTTTAGTGGTGATGTGTTTATTCCAGTTGAGCTTGTGGTCGAGTGTTACGCCCAGGTACTTGACTTCACTCGATAGGTTAAGCTCCGTGCCAAAAAGTTTTGGTTTTCTGGTCATACGGGTGTTCCTTTTGTTGGTGAAAAGTACTAGCTCCGTTTTATTTGGGTTGACCGTCAGTTCATGGTGGTTGCACCATTGTTCCATGATCCTGATGGCTGATTGCATCCGATAATGGATCATGTCTTCCAAGTTTCCTTTGATTAGGATGGTAATATCATCTGCGTAGCCGACCGTGAAGAAGCATTTGTCATTCAGGCTTCTCAACAGATCGTCTACCACTATGTTCCAAAGCAGGGGTGATAGGACACCTCCCTGTGGGCAGCCTTTTGCTACTATCCCCCTTGTGGTGGTATTAATCGTGAACTGAATAGCCCTTTGTTTCAGGAGTTGATCAATCCATCCACTGACGGTTGTTAAGGGCCCGGCTAATGCTGGTGAATTTAGTCTTGTCGAAGGCGCCCTCTATGTCAATGAAGGCGCCTCTATGGTCCCCACTACGGAGTGAAGCGCTGATTCCGTTGATCTACCACTTCTGTAGGCGTTTTGTTGCGGGTGTAGTGGTCTGCGTAGCAGTGCGCCTTCCCGCAGGTATCTGTCAGCGAGCCTTTCCTCAAAGGCTATTACACAAGATGCCAGGGTTAAGTTATCGCGGCAGTAGGACCCCGTTCAGCATAATACCAGATATGCGGGCATGATATTCTACGGAGCCCTGCTAGAGACTCACGAAGGCGTAAAACAGTGGGTACACTGGCCAAATATAATCATACATAATATAATATAACTTAAAATGCCTACATATAAAAAACCAATAACGTCATGCATTAGCAGCGGAGGCGCGGGAGGCATGAGGCGGAGTCGTACAAACACACCTGAACAACTAGAGTATCGGTATAAAACTATAATAATAAGCACTCGTGCTTACTAAAGTATTGTGGCTGTATCCCGAGGAGAAATGCAGTTCAAGCAGTTTGGTCCTTTTTGATTTATTGGTATAATAACAAAGGTAAAATTGGAGGATAACCGGTGCGAGCAAGCAGTTCTATTTTGGTGTTTAAGGATTTGTTTGTTCATTTTAAGAAAATATGACGAAGAGAAGAGAACAGATAAATTATTCGAGCCATTAACATGCCGCTAGTAGGTTCAAAAGGACACTGATATAGGTATTTTTGAGTTGAGTGAAATGTAGGTATGTATCCATCATTATCATGCAGTTAGACAACATTGTTAAAAACAAATATGTAAGTAGCACGTATAGGCGCTTATTTAATTGTTGTCGAACGTCGTCCCGCCACACGTCGTTGAGGAAATCACATGTAAATGAATGATTACTGAACGCTCTTGTTTGTGACCCCGCACACCGGCGATATAAGGAACTACCACTCTTTCAAAGACTTTGAATTAAATTTTACTGGCGAGTTTTTCAGTTAAAATGTAAGCAGTGTTTCTGCATTTAATTATTATAGCACGCAAACAAATCATTTACCATATTTCAAACTGACACTATTAGGTACGGATTGAACTTGGTCCACCGTCCCCTTTGTCTGCGGTTAGAAGCCATTGATCGGTTCGGTTGAACTATCCTCAAACCTAAAGCAATTGTCAAATTACTGCCATGAGTTTGTAATTGTTGTTGTTGATAGTACATAGGTATAAAGAGGGAAAACGAACACTGTATTCAGTTACTAAAATTGTTTCGTTCGTCATTAGTTCCTTTGTCACGTTTTTCCAAATCAACCTCTTCACAAAGAAGACATGTTGAGTTATTAATTTATTTATCTATTTATTTATTTATCTACCTACGTGCCGTAGTGTGATATATAGGATGGAAGTTTATTCTGTTTAAATACTTGTGCACATTATTGGCGATGCAAACATACACTATCCGCGCGCCTCTAGCGGTAAAATTAAGAAGTTGCCTAGAACGACACTTTTGACAGTTTTCAATACAACATTGATTTGAGAATAAGGTGGTGATTGTATTGAGAGCTGTCAAAAGTACTTAGAATAAGGAAAGTATAGTAGAAGTTATCTGTGAATGGGTCTTTTAGACAACTTCTAAATTTCGCCGCTAGAGTTCCTAGTAAGAATCGCCAATAACAAGTATTTTTGATGATCCCTTCTACCAATGTTTGTTTCCAAAATGCGTTCACGACATCGCGGTTGCTAGAATATTGCATTATACTTCATTATGGTTTAATTTCAGGTGTTGATTAGAATAGTACTTAAAAGTATGTCTTTGAGTGCAGCTCACTAGCAATACGTTCTCCCACAAACATGTAGTTGGTGTTAGTTCAGATATTATAATGTAATCGTCTCATTGCGCAAGTGGTTAGTTGATAGAAATACCTATATACCAGTACTGTAATCACATCATAACCCTAAATAGTATTTCATATGGCCTTCCAACACATATCTTCAAACCTTGTATTAGTGACATCAAGACGTCATTCCCTTCAGTGGAAAATGACAAACTTCAACCACCCTCATCAGCAGTATTTGGCAGAGACCATATATAATTTAGTTCCGATTAGACTAGGGTATGCCAACCAGTCAATTGCTATCTCAAAATCGCCGATTAATTGAGTTCGATAGCTACTGAACCGCCTTAACGCTAAACTGCATCAAATAATTTTATAGGTACGAATAGATACAGAATTCGAGGTTGCATTTGGCATTTCGCAGTTGGCTCCTGTATTTCATTGTTAGGGTATGGTGCAAGTTTCTTTAAACATGTAGATGTCATCAATGCAAACCTGCTCGATTAATTTAAGAAATTAAGAAGCGAGAATATTCCTTTTTAAAAGGTCGGTAAACCACTTGTGATCCCTCGGGCACTGCAATTGTCTATAGACGGCGTTGATCACTTACGATTAGGATCCGCTTGCTCATTTGTCTCCTTATACATAAAAAAGGTATATTTTGACTGCTCGGATGGTGAAGTGGTTTAAGGACGCGTTTACGCTTGTATCAAAAAACCACATATTTCCGGTACATTTTACGACAATTTTAGATAATAACTAATAAAACTAATGATTACGATAAATTGATTACTTTTTAATCTATAAATCAATTTGAAAATAAATAAAAAATATTTAATTAATATTAATGTAAAATCGATTCGAAACGGCCTCTTAAATCAAAAATAGGCATATACTGCTATTTTTGGGTACAATTTTCTCTCTATTTTTACATTTATTTAGATTTTCAAAGATAGAATAGGGTAGTAAATATAGTCAACTCAAAAACAATTTGATTATTTTTTTTCAAAATATTGTAAATTGACTCAAAAAAAGCAAAAAATCATCTTACATTTTTCTTCTATTTTGCTTGCATACGTGTGTCTTAATTTGTGGCAATAAGGTTCGTTTTATTTAGCCACTTTCTTGATTTATATATCCAAATTCTGCAATGAGATCTCAGTCTGCGCTTGAGCGCCGTCGGGAGTGGACTCTATGTCGCTTGTCGCTGCAGCCCGAAGACGAAAAAAGCAATATACGAATACAAAATATTCGCTAAAATCAATTTGATACTTCTCGTATTCTGTGCGAATTACGTACAAGCAGAGACGAGCTAGAATATTATTACTTTATTTACTCCGTTATGTTGAGTCAGGATATATTTCGGTATTTAGATATTACATATTTTGTTTCTTGCGTTGAAATCTGGTAAGATTATCTGGACTGATGGTATACCATCCCGTTCAAGTGTTGCGACTGGAACTCATAAAAGAGTAGACCTAGTTATGCCAGGTTGGGGCTCATTTTATTTGTTTTGGTGAGACCCTATCACTGGTACTAGTGAAGTAACCTTCCAAGGTTATTCGATGAGTCGTGCTGGTACTCATATGTGAGTAGAGCTAGGCATGCCGAGTTTGGGCTTATTTTGTTTGTACATAAGAGACCCTACCACTGGAACTTATGAAGTAACCTTCCAGGGTTATTCAATGACTCTTGCTGGTACTCATGTGTGAGTAGAGCTAGGCATGCCGAGTTTGGGCTCATTTTGTTTATACATAAGAGACCCTACCACTGCATTTTATGAAGTAACCTTCCAGGGTTATTCAATGACTCTTACTGGTACTCATATGTCAGTACAGCTAGGCATGCCGAGTTTGGGTTCATTTTGTTTGTACATAAGTGACCCTACCACTGGAACTTATGAAGTAACCTTCCAGGGTTATTCGATGACTCTTGCTGGTACTCATATGTGAGTAGAGTTAGGCATGCCGAGTTTGGGCTCATTTTGTTTGTACATAAGAGACCCTACCACTGGAACTTATGAAGTAACCTTCCAGGGTTATTCAATGACTCTTGCTGGTACTCATGTGTGAGTAGAGCTAGGCATACCGAGTTTGGGCTCATTTTGTTTGTACATAAGAGACCCTACCACTGCATTTTATGATGTAACCTTCCAGGGTTATTCAATGACTCTTAGTGGTACTCATATGTCAGTAGAGCTAGGCATGCCGAGTTTGGGTTCATTTTGTTTGTACATAAGTGACCCTACCACTGGAACTTATGAAGTAACGTTCCAGGGTTATTCAATGACTCTTGCTGGTACTCATGTGTGAGTAGAGCTAGGCATGCCGAGTTTGGGCTCATTTTGTTTGTACATAAGAGACCCTACCACTGCATTTTATGAAGTAACCTTCCAGGGTTATTCAATGACTCTCACTGGTACTCATATGTCAGTACAGCTAGGCATGCCGAGTTTGGGTTCATTTTGTTTGTACATAAGAGACCCTACCACTGGAACTTATGAAGTAACCTTCCAGGGTTATTCGATGCCTCTTGCTGGTACTCATATGTGAGTAGAGTTAGGCATGCCGAGTTTGGGCTCATTTTGTTTGTACATAAGAGACCCTACCACTGGAACTTATGAAGTAACCTTCCAGGGTTATTCAATGACTCTTGCTGGTACTCATGTGTGAGTAGAGCTAGGCATACCGAGTTTGGGCTCATTTTGTTTGTACATAAGTGACCCTACCACTGGAACTTATGAAGTAACGTTCCAGGGTTATTCAATTACTCTTGCTGGTACTCATGTGTGAGTAGAGCTAGGTATGCCGAGTTTGGGCTCATTTTGTTTGTACATAAGAGACCCTACCACTGCATTTTATGAAGTAACCTTCCAGGGTTATTCAATGACTCTTACTGGTACTCATATGTCAGTACAGCTAGGCATGCCGAGTTTGGGTTCATTTTGTTTGTACATAAGAGACCCTACCACTGGAACTTATGAGGTAACCTTCCAGGGTTATTTAATGACTCTTGCTGGTACTCATGTGTGAGTAGAGCTAGGCATGCCGAGTTTGGGCTCATTTTGTTTGTACATAAGAGACCCTACCACTGGAACTTATGAAGTAACCTTCCATGGTCATTCAATGACTCTTGCTGGTACTCATGTGTGAGTAGACCTAGGCATACCGAGTTTGGGCTCATTTTTTTTGTACATAAGAGACCCTACCACTGCATTTTATGAAGTAACCTTCCAGGGTTATTCAATGACTCTTACTGGTACTCATATGTCAGTACAGCTAGGCATGCCGAGTTTGGGTTCATTTTGTTTGTACATAAGAGACCCTACCACTGGAACTTATGAGGTAACCTTCCAGGGTTATTCAATGACTCTTGCTGGTACTCATGTGTGAGTAGAGCTAGGCATGCCGAGTTTGGGCTCATTTTGTTTGTACATAAGAGACCCTACCACTGGAACTTATGAAGTAACCTTCCATTGTCATTCAATGACTCTTGCTGGTACTCATGTGTGAGTAGAGCTAGGCATACCGAGTTTGGGCTCATTTTGTTTGTACATAAGAGACCCTACCACTGCATTTTATGATGTAACCTTCCAGGGTTATTCAATGACTCTAACTGGTACTCATATGTCAGTAGAGCTAGGCATGCCGAGTTTGGGTTCATTTTGTTTGTACATAAGTGACCCTACCACTGGAACTTATGAAGTAACGTTCCAGGGTTATTCAATGACTCTTGCTGGTACTCATGTGTGAGTAGAGCTAGGTATGCCGAGTTTGGGCTCATTTTGTTTGTACATAAGAGACCCTACCACTGCATTTTATGAAGTAACCTTCCAGGGTTATTCAATGACTCTTACTAGTACTCATATGTCAGTACAGCTAGGCATGCCGAGTTTGGGTTCATTTTGTTTGTACATAAGAGACCCTACCACTGGAACTTATGAGGTAACCTTCCAGGGTTATTTAATGACTCTTGCTGGTACTCATGTGTGAGTAGAGTTAGGCATGCCGAGTTTGGGCTCATTTTGTTTGTACATAAGAGACCCTACCACTGGAACTTATGAAGTAACCTTCCATGGTCATTCAATGACTCTTGCTGGTACTCATGTGTGAGTAGAGCTAGGCATACCGAGTTTGGGCTCATTTTTTTTGTACATAAGAAACCCTACCACTGCATTTTATGATGTAACCTTCCAGGGTTATTCAATGACTCTTACTGGTACTCATATGTCAGTAGAGCTATGCATGCCGAGTTTGGGTTCATTTTGTTTGTACATAAGTGACTCTACCACTGGAACTTATCAAGTAACCTTCCAGGGTTATTCGATGACTCTTGCTGGTACTCATATGTGAGTAGAGCTAGGCATGCCGAGTTTGGGCTCATTTTGTTTGTACATAAGAGACCTAACCACTGGAACTTATGAAGTAACCTTTCAGGTTTGTCAGGTTTATTCGAAGACTCTTAGTGGTACTCATATGTGAGTAGAGCTAGGTATGTTCCAGTGGTAGGGTCTCTGATGTTCATACAAAATGAGCCCAAACTCGGTATGCCTAGCTCTAGTCACATATGAGTACCAGCAAGAGTGATCGAATAACCCTGGAAGGTTACTTCATAAGTTCCAGTGGTAGGGTCTCTTATGTACAAACAAAATGAGCCCAAACTCGGCATGCCTAGCTTTACTTCCATATGAGTACCAGCAAGAGTCATCGAATAACCCTGGAAGGTTACTTCATAAGTTCCAGTGGTAGGGTCTCTTATGTATAAATAAAATTAGCCCAAACTCGGCATGCCTAGCTCTACTCACATATGAGTACCAGCAAGAGTCATTGAATAACCCTGGAAGGTTACTTCATAAGTTGCAGTGGTTGGTTCTCTTATGTACAAACAAAATGAGCCCAAACTCGGCATGCCTAGCTCTACTCACATATAAGAACCAGCAAGAGTTATCGAATAACCCTGGAAGGTTACTTCATAAGTTCCAGTGGTAGGGTCTTTTATGTAAAAACAAAATGAGCCCAAACTCGGCATACCTAGCTCTACTCACATAAGAGTACCAGTAAGACTCATCGAATAACATTGGAAGGTTACTTCACTAGTACCAGTGGTAGGGTCTCACTAAAACAAACTCAAACTCAAACTCAAAATCCTTTATTCATTTAGATCACAAAGTGACACTTATGAACGTCAAATTTAAACATTATTACTGTATGCTTCTACATTTACATTTACTGCCACGTTCGCAATGCAATAGGTAGAACCATGAGAAAGAACGGGCAATAAAACTCACGGTCACTCTTTTTCATCGCCAGGTTTTTAATAATACATAACAATTAAACTTTTGTAAGGTGCTGCAACTGTTATACCTTCTATGTTACTTGTATATATTTACTTTACATGATACTCAAGCATAATCAAGTTAAATTTTGATGTTCATTTAGTTAGCCTCCTGAACATAGACATGGTGAAGCAGGAGCATCCACTTACATTATGCACCTAACAATGCAGGCAATCCGCGCAAATGTTCAGAACCATGATGGAAATGATGAAGTTAAATATAAATAAAAAATTATACCAGCCCATAAGACCGCCATCGACCAGTCATCGCAAGTAGCACCCGTTCACGAGTATGACGCATGTGCCAGCCATCATCCCTCTCGCCATATTAGAGGGACAGGGATGACCCGACACACGACGCCACCACAAGAAATGACATTTTAGTGAGCATGACGACAACGGTATACGAACCAGCAGTAATAAAATTAACAATCTGTTGGTATACTGACCATGAACGCGAACTACCTCCATTTTCCAGATCATTAAGTATAACATAAATTTGACAAATAAAATGAGCCCCAACCTGGCATAACTAGGTCTACTCTTTTATGAGTTCCAGTCGCAACACTTGAATGGGATGGTATACCATCAGTCCACATAATCTTACCAGATTTCAACGCAAGAAACAAAATAATATCTAAATACCGAAATATATCCTGAATCAACATAATGGAAAAAATAAAGTAATAATGTCCATTTAGGTATATAAAAATAAGAAACTTATTTGTACGTAATTTGCACAGCCAGGCCTATAACACATAGATACATATCACAAAAAATTCTAAGTCTCAAAGTTATTTAGTTGAACTACATTTCCGCAAATTACCGTACGTAGTACGTACTGTTGCCGCCGTGTCGCTGTAGTGACGCGATTTTGTACCTACTAATTTTGTAAACGCGTCCTTAAGCGGTTGGCTTGACGTTAAGCACTGCACCAATAGGTAGTTGTGGCTTGGACCACACGGGAGAAATCTATTTGCGATAGATAACGATTTGTTTGCACTTAGCAGTTTGGGCGTTATTTTTGCCCGCTGCAAGTGGCTGTAAAGTCTTGTCATACAGTACTTATTCCAATTGCATCATTTTTTTCTGTTTTTAATAGATTTTTTTTAAATGCATGCATGGCGTTGCATAAATGTGCCTTTGCGTAGAGTTAACTTTTTGTATGACTGGTGACTGTGGGTAACATAAATATAAACTACTGGCACGCTGAATGCTGTAATAATGCTGATAGTTTTGTGAAGTCAGTAAATGCATCAAAGCGGCTGAATGCCACTAGAAAAACCTATGCGAGACAATACTATCCTGAAATTCATGTAACAGATGGATACTACTCTTTTGTGTCGCTATGTTAGAAGATGGTTGTGCTGACTCGATCAGCTTGATTATTCTATACTAAAATGGGCTATGTCGCCCTTTCCGCCCTATAATAGATTAAAACATAGTCAATACAGAAATACTTTAAAACAAAGTTTCTACCCTAAAGTTAAAATTTACGAAAAATATTTAGTAAAAAATGCTAACGTTATAAAATAACCTTCATCATCATCATCAACCTTTAACAGCCCACGCTGGACTAGGCCTCTGCTTTGAAAGGAGGAATTGGCCTACTATACCACTCTGGCCAAACGGGTTGGTATAGGCGATTGTCGCGATCGTTCAAACGCATTGCTGTCTGTCGGAGGCTCGTGGCAACAGTATGCGGAAGGTGACTCACACAAATCGGCTCGACACCGACGTGTATTAGATTCTGATAATCGTATTGTAAGAGAAAAACTGCTCAACACCAACTTTGATCGATTAATGTCAATTGAATGTCCTTTAGAATTATATTCGGAATTTTGTTTAATATTCAGAAATATTTATTAAAGTAGTTATAAACACATATGCATACGAGAGAGTAATCGTAATAAAAATAGCTGGATTAATAATAACCTTAAATCGATGATACTAAAACGTGATAGTTTATTTAATATATGGAGTGATGAGCCAAAAAATATGGTGAAGCGACTAAATTATACGAGATACAGAAATAAATGTACAAAAGCTATATCTAAGTGTAAAACCAAATACGATAAGCAAAGTATTATAGATTGTAATGGCAATATACGTAAGATATGGCAAAAAATTAACATATTACTAGGCAAACAAAATAAGTCATTAGATAATTTAATAATTAATAATATTATGAACGAAGGCACTACAAAGGATATACATTTAACGCTCGGGCTACACTACCGGGATATGCCAACAATTATTGCCATAATTTCAACAACGCCTAGGTGTAACCGCGATTTATGGCCATAATTTTACAATGCCAATCAATATGGCATATGCCGGTAGGCAATAGCTCCGGCGGCGGTCTTTTTCGCACATCAAAGAAGATTACCGCAGTAATTATTGCGTTTGTGGCCACACTACCGTTTGTTCAGTGTGCAACACGAGTTCGACGACGACGCACGCATCTACACTATCTACCGATATGGAGTGGTCAAATGAAAAAGCGCTCGAATTTTTGGAGTTATTGCAATCCGAACCGTCTCTCTAGGATACCCGACAGAAAGCTAAAAATGTAAAAGATTCATGTTAAAATAATTGGCACTCATAAAATACCAAACAGCTGCAGCTTCATCCGCCATCTTGAAAAATGATATTTTTACCGCCTAGTTCATTGGCATATCTCGGTAAACTCTAGTGTAACCACACGACTTCACGCAGTAATTTAACGGTAATTTATTGCCATAATTATGGCGGTAACAGCCCGGTAGACGGTAAGGTAGTGTGGCCCGAGCGTAATAAATTTGCGTCATAACTAGGTTTCTACCTAAAGTTCATAAAAGGTCGTTGAGTGCATCGGCCGCCGGCGCGGCGGCCGCGTCTAGTTACCTAATCCTTTGACAAAAGCCGAACGTCAACTTTACACGTGCCATCATTTTAGGTAGGTAGGTATACCCATTTTATTTATTATGAGTTTGTTGCAACAGCTGGTTTATTGCATTAGGTAAAACGGAAGGTATTGTTTACGTTGTTTGTTTGTTTCGTAAGAGTGCGTAGCCAACTTTGGTGTCCGTGTATTCAGACATTTCAGATCACCCGAAGGCCTACGACATGGCTTTACGATTCTTAGATTCAGTTTTACGTGCCTTCTGAGTACGTGGGCACCCATCCAAGTGATGACCTGTGCAACCGTTACTTAACTTTGCCAAACTATTACGATCCAAAAACTTAGTCACGCTATGAGCGCTGCAGTATTTACGGTAATTACTAATTGTTTTAATCTTACTTAGGCAGGTTACCTTTAATTCCGAAAAAAATCAACTTACCTACTTGTAAGCTGCGTACGACGATCATGCTCCACATGTCGACCGTAAAGGTTAAGACACTTACGGTACCTTTTCGTCAAAGGTACCTATTTGAAAGCACACTAACTAGCACACTGTAGTTCACGAGTCAAGCCGTTGAACAACGCGCTCCAAAGGCACTGGCAGACCTGGTGGTCCAGCGAACTGCTCCTTCTTATCACTACGTGCACCTGCATGAATTGCATTCACTCCTACCTAAACACATCGAAATGTTAAAGTACCTATTCAGAGTTTGAATACGACCGACGACGTAACTATTTCACAACGTAAGTTATTCCGGAAGTCCGAACGAAAATAATCCTAGGGCGAGACTGAGTGATCAGTAGGCAAATTGAAGTCGTAAAAAATAGCCAGCTAGGGATGTAACCAATGATATTTATTGGAGTTCTGTTTCTATCGATATGTTATTATTGTCCCCGTACGAGATGGGCACGTTTCCAACGCAAAATTGTTGTTTGTTTTTAAAATATTGTTATAACATAAAAATGATGTAACTTTTTTATTTGATTTAGGTTACCGAAATTAGTATATCATAGCCTTTTGTCTATGATCTACTAAGTTCTGTAACACAAAAGTATTATTTAAGTCTTGTTTACGTAATGTGTCGATATCGTAATATCATTAATGTAATAATTCTTTGAAAAATGATTGTTGTGTCACATTTCATGTTAACATTTATTAAATCGATATTAGCTGCTATCGAACGTAAACATCTCTACCGCGTTTCGGTATTGTGTAGAGCGGCTCGTTTGACAGTAAAATTGCACTATTTTAAAGGCGGCATGCCCTTTGACACGAAAAGCCGACAATATTTTAATAGAATTAATAGAATCACAAAGGATACCGCCGCTGGGTGGAGTGTTGCTAGTTTAGGGAATTTTCCCTAATTTCGGGGTAATGTTTCTCGTTAATACTATACTAAGGAAATAAATTGTGATGTTTTATGAAGACCTGGATTTTTTTTATCATTTTTCCTAGTATGTCTAGCAACTCAGTAATATGTGGTTTCGGGATCGAACAGGTGGATATGAAACACACTGTATAGAAAAGATAGAAACACTTCAATTAAGATTTTTAAAATTATTATTAAATAATAAAACTAAAATGAGTTGTAAAGATAACTACAAAAACTATTTAAAATATGCAAAATTCTTCCGGCCAGCCAAAAACACAAATACCTACTATTGACTAATCAACATGGCAATGAAGAGCATAACCTATCACATGCATCTCACATTCATACTACGAGATCTGTTACAAATTGTAAATATGATGTACCTAAAGTCAGTAATTATTACGGCGATAGGACATTAAGAAAACGTATACCTTATGTATTAAATAGTTTGCCTGTGGACATCAGGAGAGAACAAAATAAAAACAAATTCAAAAGAAAGTTAAAAACATTCTTATTAGATAGTATATACCTAACGTAAATATAATCAATAATACACATATACATATTAATAATTCCATAAAACCATTAGGTACTATTTTTCTATTACTTAATCTAGAATGAGACTCGACTGAGTCCACAGTCAAACTGTTTAACACAGTTTTGTGGACCTTTGATCAGTTATATGGATTGTATTCTTTGTTTATTAATTGAAACAAAAAAAGAAAATAAGGGTTTGTATCAAGTTTTTCCTTCTCTTACAGTGCTGTTCTCTGCATAACATGCTCCCTCTGTTGGCTCTAACGACACCCATGGGATGATATGGGGTGGTTACATTCCGTATTCTTAATCCGTCACCACACGGCAATAACCTTATAATAATAATAAAATCAAAGGTAAAAAAAGTGTAGAATTAGTACGCATCTAAATTGAGAAAATAACTACTTTTTCTCTAGATTATCTTAAAATCTTTTACTTTACACCACACGCCAACTGCATCCCGATCCAGAATTCCGCTGCGAGGGCCCGCTATCTCCAAGTTGTCCTATCCTATCCTGTCCGCAACTGTGCGCAATAAATTTGCGGCGGCACCACAGACATGGCGGCACACTTTTGAACCGGACGAGGCTTTTCATAAATACCTTACATAGGTACTCCGACTACATGTATTATATTTAGAACTATGTTGCTCTTTATTATATAGTGCAGTCGTGCTTTTACTTGATGCATAAGGTCAGATTTGTGCTGCTTATTAAATATCTTAGATTTATAGAATGATCAAAGGCTTCGAAATGCTAATACTAACTTGACGTGCAAGGAGTAAGTAATACCACAGTCCAATAATCCATACAGTCGTTCGACGAACGCGTCTAGACGGGTCAATCGTGCGGGGGCCAAGAGGTGAGACGCGGGAAGAGCGGTACCTAGTTACGTATATCGCCTTAGTTCCTAACTAGGTACATGTTTTTGGGGGCTGGCACGTGCTTGTTTTTTGTTCGTTACTTATTTATTTGCTTATGAATATTAATTAAGATGGTGCATACGACTTGTGCTGTGAGACATTGAAATTCTTTATGCTGTTTAAAGATTTAAATAAATAAGGATTTAAAAAGTCTGCGATTTCATCAATTTACTTATACCAAAAAAGAAAATAATGTGCACATTCCTACTAATCTACTAACTTTTTACAATATCTAGAACTTCACTGTCAGCTTACCATCAGGCAGCGTGAAGTCAATTTGACAGGTTTTTTTTAATAAAAAAAAATAAAAAATATATCTCATGTCTGGCCAAATCACAGAATAAAGTAGCAATTATTGTACGTAAACAACATGGCAGACGTAAGAAAATATGCGTTGTAAGGTAATATTCGATTCTAGTGTGATTTTAATTTCATGCAATAAGTACCTAGTACCTTCGCATTAGGTAAGTACCTATCACATATTATTATGTATCTTGGTAACGGCGCATCCTAGATCAAAAATAACCATATTTTTGGCCCCCTTTTATAAACCCCACACATGTTCTCCGTAATCTCATAGCCCGGTCACCCATCCATAAAATGACCGTGATGTCTATTGCTTTACCTTAACGTAGTTTGCACGAAAAAATCTGCAAAATACTTCATATCGATAACATAGGCTCTGCAAGCTGATCCCAAGGTTACCCATCCATTAAACCACCGCTATGTCAATGGCTTTATTTTAACTTGGTTTGTACGAAAAATGCTTTATTCTTAACCGCCTCCCACGACACCTGCGGGATGAAATAGGTGCTGACTAACACTTTGTATGCAAATCTGTCACCGCACGAAAAATGCAACGTGTTTTATAATAATTATTAATCGTTAATTATTGTAATATAAGAAACTAGCTGTTTCGCACGGTTTCACCCGCGTCCTGAGGGACATTCTTCGCGTACCCGGTTAATTTTAAGCCTAAGTTACTCCTTGGTTCATCAGGCCAGTGAGGGTCCCCTCAAAATAGGTCCAGCCGTTCCAGAGATCAGCGAGAACAAACAGACAGACAGATAAAAATTGTAAAAAATGTCATTTCGGTGTATGCACCGTGTATACATCCATATCCATTTAGTAAAAAGCGGTTATTTTGATATTACAAACAGACACTCCAATTTTATTTATATGTATAGATAAGTGATTTACACTATATTATTCATGTAGCGTAGCAATTGTAATATTTTTCTAAAATAAATAGACGGTGTTTGAATAAGTAGGTATTGTTTACATGTGGCAGCCCTAGCCTACTTACCCTTGTCTAGACGTTGTCGGCTTTTTCTACGAGATCAAAGGCGTCAAACTACTGTATGTCTTTATACTGTGGTAATACTTTGCCGCAAATGCCTCTCGAAATGTACGCCATTGATTCCGTTGGCTGCTCTGTATTATTCCCACTTATTCTATGTTAAAGCCACTTATTTATTAATAACTAGAGGACGCCAGCAGCTAGACCTGCATTTTTTTAAATTTACCCGTTTTGGCCGATCCCGTAGGAATTTTGGGAAATCCCTCCTTAGTGCACCCTTACGGTCCTCAAGGAACATGCCAAATTTCAGCTTCCTGCGCCCAATAGTTTCGGCTGTAGCGTGTCTGTCAGTCAGTCAGTAACGCAAGGATTTTATATATTAAGATAATACGTAATGTTTAATTGCTAATTGCCCAACACAATGGCAGCCAGGAACCGTGTAGTGAGGAAGCACGGCATTTTCGCGCGTTGATCACTTCAATCCTGTGGCTAAGAGGATAATTTGTTCCGAAATGCAGGGCCGACATGCCCGACCCTCCGGTATTGGTATGAATGATTAGATGTATTGAAAAATGGGATTGCGGACCAAATAGAACGTAAGGTTTACGTGACGTTATTGATTTATGAACACGAAGGTTTACTGTAACGTTTTTTTTCTTGGAGAAATTTACTAATTAGCGTATTTTACTGGTTTAAGGTTAGGGAAACTTATCTGATCAGTTTAAATTAAGTTAGGTATTTTCTATTAATAAGATATTAAGATCATGCTAAATGTTGTACATATTAAAAATATAGTCAAAAAATTGGGCAAGCGCGAGTCGGACTCGCGCACGAAGGGTTCCGTACCATCATCTATAAAAGAAAATCACGTTTGTTGTATGTATACTTAAATACTATTTAAGTTTCTACCTGTTTATTAAGATCGAGTAACAAATTGCTTAAAAATTACGTTTGTTGTATGGGAGCCCCCCTTTATTATTTACTTTTTTTAAATTTAATTATTTATTTTCAAAGGTAATATACAACTACATATTCTTTGCAAATTAAAAGCGTCTACCTGTTACAGTTAGTAATTTTGAGCACAAATACGAAATAAAACATGTTTTTTGTATGGGACCCCCCTTAATATTTTCATTTTTTTATTTTTTGTTGTTATAGCGGGAACCAAAATACATAATTTGAGAAAATTTCAACTTTCTAGCTATCAAGGTTTATGAGATACAGCCTGGTGACAGACAGACGGACAGCGGAGGCTTAGTAATAGGGTTCCGATTTTTACCTTTTAGGTACCTACGGAACCCTAAAAATGATTATTGAGTGGTAGAAACATACTGGTTACAGCATGTATGGGGCTGCTCAAACAGGATACCTACTATCATATTTGCGTAATTTGACAAGAAAAGACACCGAAGATCCAAGTCCTTCTTCCTTTCCTTTATCCTTGGTTGTATGCTCTAATGAGAGAGAGAATGATAAATATAGCTGAGTCTCCTTCTTTCTTAGTTCTAGAATAAGCAACACGTGATGGCTGATTGGTGCCTTAGCGTCTGAGGACTAAGGCACGTCGCATACTACGATGTGATAAGTAATGGCTGTAGCAGCATTACTCATCAAGCTCAATACGAGATCTAAAAAATTACAATATTCGAAAAGGTAAAATAAAAAAAATATTCGATGTCGGTAGCAATCAACTGAAATGACAATATTTTCACAAATATTTTTTCGTAGAATACGAATTTGCGTTATGTGTTCATTGAGGTGAAAATAATAATACAAATCAACCGGGAATACCTCACCGCCACTCAACCAACTCGCTTTTTGTACGAATTCAGAACACCGTCCAATTTATTATTCAATCCTTTCCTTATATATGAATCTTATATAAGAATCTTTAATGTAGTCTTCGGTAAGCTTTAACTTTAACTTGAAAATTCTTGAAGCATTTTCAAACTTTAAAATTACAAGGTGTTACAAAATTTGCTTTGGTAAAATTGGAACTAACTGAATTAATAACATATTTTTCAATAAGGGTACAAGTTTATTCAATGCTAGACTATTCATTTTTTGGGTACTCTAACACTACTTACAATTAGTTTCTATCTAATAGTTGTGTAACGAATCACATAATTAAATATTTTAGAGGATTAATTTATTTTATCCTTAAGTTTGAAGCTTACATAAACAAGACGTACGTAGCTAGGTTATAAAATGTTGTGGTCCAGACACGGCCTAAGCTTAAGTACCAAGTATTTCAACCCCAACTATTGATGGTACATAAAGCATGTACCTATAGATTAAACAGTTAACAAATATTGTCTTACGTACCTACTTTGTTATAACCAAGATTCCAAGAGCCTCTATTATTTCTGCAAATGGAGCAAGGCTTTACAACAAAGACAAACATCATTTTATTTCGAAAAGTCAAATTGAACTTTTGATCAATTTTGCAAAATTTTCGTAATAGCATTCTGATTCCTGGTTTGTTCTCTTGAATTTAGGCCATTAACTTGATTTTATTGTTATCTTTTATGGCTTAGTAGATAAGATTAAAATTTATAACGATAATACGTGTTTAAAACGACTGAACGTCATTCAAAACTTTTAAAATATTTTTGCGATAAGATCGCCCGTGTATCACTGGTATTTGAGAATTTATTTAAGTAATTGTAATCCTGTATTGCTGGTGTACAATAAAGTATTTTCTATCTATCAATCTATCTTTGTAAGTACATCTAAATACAAGTAAAAAAGAAGTTATTTAGGTATTCATGTAATCTAAAATTATAAGATAAAACGTAAAATAGCTGCTCGCAGTTGCATGAATTCACGTAACTCGCAGGTACTCGCGTATTATGGAGGACGTGCTTATATACTGAGTTTTCATAACGCAGTTTTGTTATTGCTTTTCTTATATTGTTTTCATTTACTACATTTTCTTATGACACACATAAGCCAATTTTGGTATGTTATTGCAACATGAATGTTATAAATGATACTTGAGGTATTTTAGGTAAAATAGCAATCCATACTAATAATATAAATGTTACAGTGTTGGTTCTCTGTTTTTCATGTAACGCTGCGATATTATGGTATGACTTTTGTGTGGAGACAGTCAGCAGCTTGGAGAATGGCATAGTTTACTGCAATAACCGAGGTATAGAGTCCACTGCTCTGGAGCCATTTATGGATGAAGAAACCTGATTCTTCATCCATAAATGGCATGCTTATCTTATATAATTCTGCCAATTATGATATGCATGACCTGTCATGCTTATCATAAAAAGGCAAAATTTTAACTTTGTAGGTTGACACAAAGGTGAGTTTTTTCAGCGCGCAATACCTAGGTATTTGAGAGACATGAACTCGTACAAACTTACAATGGAAAAATAATAAAGACTCGCACAAATTAAAATACCTAGTGAAACTGTCTAATAGTTCTAATACCCAATATACACACATCAAGGATGCATCCAAAAATGGCAAACAGAACTGTGGGACGATATATCGAATGGAAATTACGATGATAAAATATTCGGGATTGTACTCATAATTGGGTATTACAAATAGCTAAATACATTCGCAAGGTCTCTACTGAGCTAAGGCAATTAAATTGAGAACAACACGGACATGCCAGGATAAGCTATTGTCAAAATATTTGTATTCTACTCTGAGTAAAACAGATAAACACGTCTATATTTGGTGTGTTTTACAAACAACTTCAGACATAATACCTGTGCCCTCCAGTAAACATGTTTCTGTTCTCTTCATAAAGAAGATTGAAATGACTTGGTCAACTTTTCTGTGGGTAGTAATTAAGGCCGACCTACGTAATTGGGGAAACAAGGGCTTTGTTTACGAAGCCAAGCGACCGCCAAATCACAGTTTTCTTCCCGAAAATGTTATTTATTATAATAGGCACTGACTTTCTGCTATTGCTCTACCTTTTCCTTAAATAGGTACAACAATAAAGGCACGTGTCTTTATCAACGGTGTTTTTTTATGTTGGGTCATCGAGTACCTTTGTACCTACCTACATCAAATGGTTGGGATACATTCAAGAATTGACTACTGGAACTAAGGCACTACATAAATTTGATCGTACCCTAAAGTAAGTTTGATTGATTAAACTATTACCTATTTGTTAACTTGTAGGGCCCGTGACAATTGCCTTAATAAAATTAAATAGTTTTCTTCCAAATTCTAATACAATGCATTATTACTATTTTTTATTTAAGAAGTAATCATATAGGTAATTACTTTTAATATTATGAACAGCTTTGCAGGAGTGATTTTAAAAGTAAAATATTGATAAACTTCAGCTTTTCAGAGCGTTACAAGTCACACCGCGGACTGATGAAAGTACGAACGGACATTCTGGATTCCTTTAAATTAATGACGAAACTTCAACTGGCCAATGATCGAGTAGGTATGAATGTCATATAAAACTTTACAACATAAATATGTCTATTAGATAAATATTTCCGGATTACACTTTAATGTACACGTAACAAGGTTTTTACAGCTGTATAAACATTTAATCATAGAAAAGCATCTACAGAATGTGAAGTCAATGGTCAGGAATTATTTGCCAGTCCATTGGTAACTTCGATAATAATGATTCTACTCTTAGGTACATCTCATAAAAACTAGAATTGCATTGCAACCGGGAACTGGCAGTGTAAATAATGACCAATTAGCAGCCAGCGATAATCGTGCAATTATTTTGTAATCATTGCAATCGCAATTTCTACGAATACAGCTAGGTATGTAACACTACCTTTGAAGAACAATAATTTTGACTCGTATTCCGTCACGATAATAAACAATAATCAAGTCAAGCGACATTTTATTACAAGGGTAACTTTAATTTATTACGATCTTTCAAGTCTAGGTCTGTTTCAAGTAGCTATGTCACATACTAAAGTTTATTACAAGGAAAACATACGTAGGTACATAAAATTGTTGACCTAGGTTAACTGTAGATTAGAAGGCATAACATTTGTTTATCTGCCGGTATGGATCTTTCATCTTTGTGGAGTCTTTGAATTGAGTTGCGTTAGAAAAATCTATGAGTACTAGAGCTTTGCTGGGTTACCCCTGCAGAATTTATGAGGAGGCTCGACTGGGCAGTAATTCCCACACCCAAAATACTGATGTAACGTAGCGTAATTCATACTATTACGATTCTTTGTGAAATTCGTGATGACAGTTCTGAAGGAGAGCACCACACCGCTTATTCCTCTTCTTGTGTAGAATAATGGAGACTAGAGCATATGCATCTTTATTAATGAACAGCATACAACTCCTTGAATGTTTCTCTTGCAACACCATCATCAACTATGTGTGGTTTTGCGCTTCCTACTATCTTGTGCGTCCTCGAAACTTAATCGATTGAACCACAATTCATCCCTTTGACGCTAAGCCTTCTACACCTACATCTATTAGGCTAACCATCAGAACCGGTCCCGAAAGGAAGCAGCATAGTTGGATATTTTATCCCACATATCACGCTGGGAGTCAGACGTACCGGTTAGCCGACATTATTTCAGTTTATCTGCTATGTTACTGACACGTAGACTGCTGCGGAAGCGAGAGTTCTGAAGGGTCCTACGCATGATTCTGCAAATCCATCTTATTCAGGTATTAATTTCTCTGACGCAGATTCTGCTCATATTGTTAATGCATTGTTCCCTGGATATTTAATATAGCACAAGCAATGGTTTTTTAACATAACCACTTTATAAAAAGGTGGCTTTCATCGAAATCACTATAAATCCTCTGCCTCCTCTGCCAGCCTGCAATAAAAACAGACGAAATAAAACGTATACACATTGACTCCTTCAATATACCCAAAAATAAATAAACACGCTTTCTTTCAAATAAACTAACCTAACTAAAACTTATGAAATATGTATAACTTACTTAGGTTCAAAATTAACGTTATTTCTACAGAATGGATAAGTCTTATTGAACCTTAAATATTTGCACTGCCCACAATATTTGCAGTTTTCATTTACATTTAGTACATTGTCTTGAAAAGTTTGTTGACTGTATTCTAACAATATCAATATAATAAGTAGATATTGAAATTCATAGTAACGGGTTCTATACAACTTTCCAACTTTAAATAAATAAAATCCGTAATCAGATTAATGAAATTGGTTCTGAATGTTTGTAGAGAGTTTGTGTGAAAAACAAAGATTAACCAATATATTGTTACGGACGGGGTAACGGGATTGGAAGATATGTACCCCTAGGAATGATTTAGATCCACTAATTCCGATTGTCATTTCATTATTGAATTGTTTTTCCATCTGCCGTCTCTTTTTAACCTTTCCATTCCTTCCAGAAGTTTCTAGATTTTTCTAATCTTTATTCGAAATATTTAAATTTGTTTTACCATCTCCTGTCTCTTTTTAACCTTTCCATTCCTTCCTGAAGTTTCCAGAATTTTCTAATTTTTACTCGAAATATTAAAAAAAAATTTTTTTTAATATTTGCCAAATCTTTATAAACATTTTTCAAATTTCATAAAAACCATAATCCACATAACTGTTATGACTGGGATTTGAACCCACGTCATCAGAACGTGAACGGGATGTGTTATCCGCACAGCCATTGCCTAGTTGTCAATGACTGGTGAATTTGGCGAACACTTGACAGAGTGTACACGTCATCGAACTAAAAACTCATTTCCAAATAATAAAATAGTCTTCAAACCTCTTTGCTAATTATTGTGTTTGACGGCCGGCTGTTTTGCTGTGTACTTAGACTATATCACAGACTATATATATTATGTAAATAGACGGAGGAATCTCATCACTCAAAAGTCTGGGACTGGGCTCCGGTATGGGCCCATTACCCGTCAAAATTTAATAGAACTTCATTTGAAACTTTGATACTTCGTTCATAGACATTTTTATTTATTCGTATAAAAATGTGACGCATAAACATAGTGACGTTATAACTTTATCGATACTTTTATTTTACAGACTAGCTTCGGCCCACGTATTCGCCGATGTGGGTGACAGTTATTGCAAAAAAAAGGTAGCCTTTGCACTATTGTGATGTAGAAGCTATACTGAAATATTTATTTGAAAAATAAATATACTTGAATATAATTATATATCTCAAGAAAAGTGTTTTCATCGATCATCACAAACTTTCGTGTTTATAAAAGTTCAAATAAAACCATCTGCTGCTAACAACTAAGTTTAAAGCTTGTGCAATTAAATGCAAGACTTCACATGTAGGACGATACTATGAACTGTACTAAGTACTGAGTAGTCATTGACTACTTTTTTGCAGTGGCGACAGATTGCCAAAAAACGATAAATTACCATGATTCTAATCGTGTGAGTCATTATCATGATTATATAATCGTAGCCATGATAAACCTGTCGTCATGCAAATGACAAGTAGACTGCTGTGAACCCTTAAAATATTTGTTCTCAGTTCTCGAAAAAATGGTCGTACGTTGTTGTCCTGGGAAGGGTCTAGCATTACAGACAGGTTTATTGTAGCCAATAAGCTTGATATTGTAGTGATCGACCGAACAGAGCGATTAGCATTGATAGACGTTATTACCACATCGCATGACAGCAATCTCGTAAAAGCAGAAAAAGAGAAGGAGATCAAATATTTGGTCCCAGCTCATGACATTGTTGATATGTGGGATTTGAACTCGGCGATCATTGTGCCGATAGTTGTGTCAGTAAATGGAATAATCGCCAAGAGCCTTTACCAACATCTAAAGATGCTCGCACTAGGCAGCAGAAAAACTAATATTTTTAACAACAACACTTTTTAAGTTCGGTGACAGTTAGAAGTACGCACACAATTTTATTTTCTTTCTTACTCACCATGCGGGCTCCTGGTTTAATTCTTTTAAATTATTTTATTTCTCACTTATTTTAGACCTAGGCGTATCTATAAGGGTGTAATTAATTTGACCTGTATATATAATATGATTTTGTAAAGATTTGAGTATTTTTTCTAACTAAGCCAATGACATTGTCAGAGACTTTTTCTATTTTACATTAAATAAATGTCATTCATTATGTGTGAAATATTTTATTTTAAATTGACCCTGAAGTTAAATTTTATTTCTAATCTACGTATTATTTAACTCACTTATTACTGCTGCCTGCTCTCGATTGGGTGATTTAATATAATTATGTAACCGAGCATACTGGGATCGTGCCTACCTTCAATTTCAGAAGGCCTATTTTAGTTTGGAAGATTTTAGACAAATACTAGACGATCGTGATAATTTGCTAAATAATAAGCATATAACTTCCAAAAGTCTGAAATACGTAACGTGGTTATGTATTCGAAAACCATTACGTGGTAATGATCTCGTCATTGACCCTTTAATTGCATCTAGGTAGTGATTATTAGTGCTATTATGTAGGTATATCAATTGCTTTATTCACCTTAAAAAGGTAATTTAAAAATATATTTTTTATCGTAACTTATTTACTAGTGTTTAAATATAAGCTGTATTTATTCGCATATTTTACTTTATCTGAGGATTTATCAACATTCAATTGATATTCATTCTGAGTAAACCAAATCTAAGGATTTATTGCAAACATTATCGATATTTTATCGAAATTCATTTTGAGTAAGCACATCACTAGTCTAGTTAATATTAACGACAATTTCGCAGAATGTTCGAAGATTCAAAATGACATTTGTGTGTTTATCTTTCTCTTACATGAGAAAATAATCATAAGTCAGAGTGAAGTGCATATATTGGGTAAGGTTGCTATTTTAATGCGGTCTCTATTACTAGTCCAACCTCTCTGGCTGTGTAGACGACAGTAGTTCTTGACAACCGTTGTGATGACAATTTTGACATGACACCGGCCGTCACAATATTTTAAAGGGGCCTAACAAAGAGTATACAATTACTATAGTCCGTTCACAGTTATTTTACCTCTAGCTGTTAGATTGGCCAACCTGGGCGTTGTGTTGCTATATTTAGTATATAATACTCCCATTTTAAATATACAGTATTGGTAAAAATTTACTTATTTTTTTATTGCCTACGCGATCGTATTAAATACTAGAGGACGCCAGCAGCTACGCCTGCATTTTATTTAAATTTACCCGTTTTGGCCGATCCCGTGGGAATTTCGGGAAATCCCTTCTTAGTGCACCTTTACGGTCCCCAAGAAACATACATGCCAAATTTCAGCTTCCTGCGCCCAATAGTTTCGGCTGTAGCGTGTCTGTCAGTCAGTCAATAACGCAAGGATTTTATATATATAGATTTGGAAGTAATGTTTGTAACATAACCTCTTGATATTGGCATGGCTATTATACGCATGTACATTTATTTTCTAACGAAATAACGAATTTCCTATGAAGATAAATAAGAATAAGAATAAATTGTTATAATATTTTTTTTTCTCTTTAATATAGAAAGGTAAACGCATCATAATTACGCCAATGTGAGGTTTTAATTATCAAATAAAAAACTGCAAATTTAATTTTCATATTTTTTTTAATAAGCATGATCCATGTGGACTGCCAATGTTATAATGATTCGTAACTGCTGTCAGATTCTCGAACTGCCAATGACGATTCGTAACTGCTGTCAGATTCTGTATCAGACTCATAATTTAATTATATTATGAACCTGTCCATTTCAGCATCTGTTTTACGAAGCTTGTCTTCAATGTGGCGCACATGTTTGCATTGTTTTTGCCAGTTTTCTGCAGTGATAGATTGAAAAGCTTTTTCAGCTAAATTCACAATGTTGGTTGCCTCTTGTCCTACATTTTTGCTTGTGACTCTCCTCTTAATGAGACTCCACATAAATTTAAAATAATTGCGTTAAGCTCGCAGTGGTATGACGGTAATCTAACCATTTTGTGGCCATGAGCTTCAAGCATTTGATCAGTTTCATATATTGGAGCTTCTTTATGGTCTTTTATAATTTCATACAGTTGAGCTTTCACCATGGTAGGCAGATAAGATAACCCCTTATTTGTGATCCAGTTTTGAATTTCAGCTTTAGTAGAACTTAATGTCGGTAGGTAGGTACCTTGTTTAACTTGACTGTGTGATAAGGGGCATAATTCATAACAACTACACTATTAGATGGTAAATGAGGAAATAGTCTTTCCTGAAGCCATTTCATGAAATTAATTTGTTTTGTTCATGTCTTCATGGTAGTCACCCGATTTTGACTCGAATTTAAATATGAATAAAGCGTTTGGTATAAACCCTATTTCACCACCCGCATGAACAATTATCCATCGTGCACCAACGGAATCGTTTTTAAGACAACCATTTCATTTTCTATTTGCCAGCATTTATTGAATCAAAATCAAAATCATTTATTCATCTAGGCCACAAAGTGACGCTTATGACTGTCAAAATTTAAGTTAATTACTTAATGATTCTACATTTACATTTACTGCCACGTTCGCAATGCAATAGGTAGAACCACGAGAAAGAACGGGCAATAAAACTCATGGCCACTCTTTTCAAACAAATATAATGGTGGTACATTTTGTTTTTGTAAGGAGCTGCAACTGTTTCACATTGTAGACATCTACTAGTAAAATTTTTAGTAGCTATTGATATCATACTCAAGCAGTAAATGATGTTCATATGGTAAGCCTCCCAAAGTAAATATGGTGAAACAGGAGCATCCACTTACGTCTTTTTAAAGTAGGCAACTCGCGAACATGGTCAGAACTATGGTAGAAGTGAATGAAGCAGAAAGTAACGGTATTATGAAACCAAAGCAATCGAAAACCTATTAGTTAGCCCATGACCACGAGTTACCCACATATTACAAATCCGCAAAGTTATAATGAAAGTGTGGAACATGAATGCAAAATATAGTATGAAATGAGAATATCGTAATTAACTACACTATAAAATAAAACTACTAATTATTGACCTAGTCAAAAGCGAACAACTACTTCCAAGCGCTCCTATCATCAAAATAATCCTTCAAACTGTAATATGCCTTATTTATAAGATTATTTTTAACTTCTGCCTGAAACGAACTTAATGGCAAGTCTAAAATATAAGTTGGTAATTTAATGTATATGCGAATACTGAGCCCAATAAAAGAGCTATGCGTTTTGTGCAAACGAAAATACGGAACACATAATTATTTATGTCTATTTCTAGTATTGATATTGTGTATGTCACTATTCATTTTATAAGAATTTATGTTTAGTCTTACATGCATAACACTGGCATAAATATATTGTGACGCTACAGTAAGAATACCAATAGATTTAAATTTTTCTTTGAGTGAGACTCTTGTCTTTAATTTGTAAATGGCCCTAACTGCCCGTTTCTGCAATATAAAAATATTTTGGATATCAGCAGCTCTACCCCATAACAATATGCCATATGACATAACACTATGAAAATAACTAAAATAAACCAGTCTAGCCGTATTGACATCGGTCAACCTACGAACCTTCTTAACGGCATAAGCAGCTGAGCTAAGTTTCCCTGAGACATATGTAACATGCGCACCCCATTGCAACTTCGAATCAAGTGTTAATCCTAGAAATAATGTGGATTCAGTTGTTTCGAGTACATCGTCATTTAAAACTATGTTAGGACCAAGGTTTCTGACATTAGGCAGAGCAAACTTAACACATTTTGTTTTTTTGGTGTTCAGTACTAGATTGTTTACATTAAACCATTTAGTCACTTGAATGACTGCACTGTTTATTTCGTTAAAGTGTTCCTTATTTCTATCTTCTTTAAATATCAAAGAAGTATCGTCAGCAAACATTACAACGTCACAAATGTTTCTCAAGTAAAAAGGTAAATTGTTTATGTAAACAAGAAACAAGAAAGGCCCTAGGATGCTGCCCTGTGGCACTCCTAAATCAACAGGTAAGCTACTGGATTTTGAGCCATTTATTTCAACACATTGGATCCTGTCACTTAAGTACGACTTAATGACATCCAATGCTTTAGTCTGGACGCCGTAATGTCTAAGCTTGCACAAGAGCGTCTCATGGCAGACACAATCGAATGCTTTCGAAAGGTCGCAGAACACACCAACAGCATTTTGGGAATTCTCCCAAGCACTGTAGATATGTTTGAGTAACGCTTCTCCTGCGTCTGTTGTCGAGAGACCCTTGGTAAAACCATATTGCTCACCATTTGTACTAAATACTCCTGAAACCGTACCTGTATCAAATGGTGGTTACAGTTGGACATTCTAGTTTTCACTAAAATTGGGTAAAATGTTATGCACGGGTAACCCTATTTTACATACCTGTCATAACAGAGTACCATTCCAACATAAAGAAAACAAACACTGACATTTGTCAGAGGTAAAATAACTGTGAACGGACTGTACGTAAGAGGGCCTAACAGAAGCCTAAAAGTCACTCAGAGAACTGTGGAGAGAGCTATTCTCGGAGTTCCCCGGTGAGGTAAAAAAAATTACTCCTCATTTCTTTATGATAACCAAAGTCATCGACATAACTCTTTGAAAAGTCGAGCTCAAGCAGCAGTGGACAGGGCACCAAGTTCGGAAAATCGATGAGCGTTGGAGCAGGAAGGTTCTAGAGTGGCGGCTACGCAACTAACATTGTAGCAGAAGTCAATCTTGCACGGTGCAGCTAGGTGTGGCCAACGTTCAGCAGCGACCGTCTTTTTGCTGAGAGATGATAAACTTTTCTGAAATTGTTTGATTCATCATGGTGACCTTCAGTGTTTTAGGACATTCTGTATAATCTTAAATACTCTCAACTTCCGAGTAATAGCTAATTTTAATGATTTAGAAAATCATGGCTTTGCATTGGCCACGTTATATAACAACTCACAACGCGCAGTCGCCATTCATCACGAGTTGAACTTTATAAAGCAACCTAACAAATGTAAACGGAAGAATTTCAAACATATTTTCTTCCCTTTTCACGTGAACAGTGAGAGAACAAAACGTTACAAATGTAAAAATATTTAAGGTCACGTTTCGTATTATTGTAGTATTGTATTCCTAATTAAGTATCAGCTTACCTTACCCGCGTTCACCCAATTAATTGTGTTTTAAGTTATTGTAAATTTACAGAATTCTAGACCCTTTCTGTAATAAAGATTGTATATAGACTAAAGGGCTCAGCTAAAGCGCGGTGTTTCATTACAGAAATATTGCCTTTGGCTTTTGTATACACCCTGTCTTAACTATACAAATCAAGGAAAAAGGTTATGAAACGCTTATATTTTCTAGTAAAAGTATGACTTAGTGGAATGAAGATCACATCAAATAAATACACAGTTAAGGCATAAGGACTGCACAGACGGCATAGAAACGCGATTACACACAGTAAGTAGTGCTAATTTAGCACTTCGCAGTCCTCTGCTGAAAGTAGTTTCCTTAGGATGAGGGAGAATGAGACGGAGCTTGCGACACTCTACCGTGCTCTCATTCACCGAACAAAGCGCAACAATATAAACAATGTTGCTTTACATCGATAGTTTGGTAGATGGTAGTAATAGTACTTACCCGGTCGAGCCAGCCAAATGCTAAAATCAGCAAGACACCTATAAATATAATATGTCAAATAAATCTGTCACCTTTGCCGGCAGTTCTTACGAGCAAATCTTTATATTAGGACTTGGGTAATAAAAACACAGAAATTAGATTGTTATTGATGCGCAATGTGAGCACACATAGAATGTTGCGCATACCGTGGACAGTAAAACGCACTAATAAGTCCATTCTCGACCAACTGAACACAAAAACTAGGCTCTCCACAATATGCTACCAGCGAGTCCTGCGTTACTTTGGCCATGTCGCCCGAAGGCAACCAGATAGCCTTGACAAACTGATTGTAGTAAGGAAAGTCGACGGTAAAAGACCACGTGGGCGATCACCTACCCGCTGGTCTGATCAGATCAAGGCAATATCGGGGCTTACAGTTACCAATGCCCTTAGAAAAGCCGAAGATCGAGTGGTGTGGAAGCAGCTGGTCTACGACTCCGTGAAAGCATTTCAGGCCGGACACGACCTTCAGTAATAAAGAGTACGACGAAGAAGAAGTGAGCACATAATTGTATTTTGTTTATGGTATTCTGTTTGTTGATAAGCCTGCTCCAGATAGACAAAACCCGAAATTCTTTCTTGAATAACTTAACTAGTTTGAATGGCAGCTTTCAGAAAAGACCATAGAATCCCTCGTTTCTATCTACCTTTCTGGCGTCAGCTAATTAAAATGTTTACAGTATTTATTTAGATGCTGGCATTTCTATCAAAAACCTTTTTAACAAAGTTCATACATTAGCTAAATCGAAACGTATCCATTCGTTTGCAACACAAGACGTAGATTATCGCCGAGAGCAGAGTTTTGTGGGATAACACAAAGTGAACTTGCCAAGACTTAAGCTGTGCATCCTAGATATTTTCTTTTGCTGTAGACAAATCCGTAGCTTCTGTAATGTAAGAGGAATACACAGATTTTTACTAGGCAAATATTTAAACAAGATTTATTCACTCGTAAAATCCTATGCGTGTTTGGTTGTAGATGCGGTAACAAAAATGCATAGGTACAACGAATTCTTAAACATACTTACCTAATTGTTTCCTCGAGCGAACGTATTTGTTGTAAGACGTAATATGCCCGTGGGTTTGATGGCTTAAAAAATCAAATTAAATTATATTTTAGTGGCATTGTCGGTTCCTGTATTCTTTTCTTGGGGTCTCGTTTCAAATCCGGACTGCTTATTCGCTCCTCCTCCTCGGGTCTCGATAAAAATTGACTTATCTTTGCGTTTATAAGACAATAATCTATATATATTAAAATTCTTGCGTTACTGAATGACTCACAGACAACGCACAGCCAAAACTACTAAACGCAAGAAGTAGTAATTTGGCACGCATGTTTTTTAAGGACCCTAGGTGCACTAAGAAAGGATTTGCTAAGATTCTCACGGGATCGGGTAGCAAAAGAGAAATTTAAAAAAATGTGCGAGCGTAGCTGCCGGCATCCTCTAGTGTAAGTAAAAACCTGCAAATATTTGCAAATAGCTAATAGGTAATTAAAACATTCACCCATAAAATAGCTCGTATGCGATCTTTTTTCAAGCCACAAAGACCCTTCACACTAAAATCGGTTCAACAAACCAAGACTATCACGTTCCAAGCTCGACCAGTTAAACGCGAGCGAGGGTTAACACCTTCGCGCCGTGAGCAAACCCACACGCCCCGTAATTTAATTTTCATAGAGTATTCCTCAACTCTCACGATAGGCGGACGGTGACAGGTTATTTACATTTCACACAGCTCTTGCGTTGAGTATTCAAATTAATTATTTGATGAATAGATAAGATTACTCAACGTTTCTGAATTTATGATACTACATAAAAATAGCAGATAAGTGTGTGTGTCACAGTGGAGACACTAACAGACTGCCACGCAGAGGATCTTTGGTTCAAAGCCACAGCAAGCACCGGCTGAATTGTTAATAATTGGAACGGTTTTTTTATAGAACACCATCGGAGTAAAACAGGAGTAAGTTGTTTGAAAATTCGATGATTTCAAAATTATAACACCACGAGCAAAATCTAATTTGAATATAGGTACATGTAGATCCTATGTCCTTCTAGTGTCAATCTTTGTATTTACGTTGGCGAATATCCAGCAAAGCACTTATTATACAATATTATTTAGCGGGTCTTATTCGCGATAATTTATTTATTTCAAGGCATAAATACCTCTGTTATTCTCCTACGTTTCTACCGGCTTGCAACGGTTGTGGTCGCGGAGGGACAGTCCCTCCGCGACCACGCCTATTTATGCCTTGAAATAAATAAATTATCGCGACTAAGACTACGCGAGACGAAGACGCGATTTAAAAATATCCCAAGCTGCTCAGATTTAGATAATTTTCTAAAAATGTTTTGTAAAATGTAGTTGTGTTAAAAATGAAAATACATTAACATTAGACATTAAAGACTACTTAATGACTACATGCTCATCCCACAAAGAATGTCTAATGTCTATGAAATAATAATAAAGGAAATATATTTAGCACGTACATACGTGCATTTAAAGAAATTTCTACGAATGAAGCTTTAAAAGCCCGAAACATTTCGCCCGTACGAAATAATTCACGGAATCGTATTTCTACTCGTTGTTTCGTTTATAAATATAATAAATTTAATATTGTATCTTTTGCTTATTTTATTTATAGAAATATGTATGTCGCAGACAAATTGTTTAATACCACATTTAATGCGTCGTCTAATAAGCTATAGTCAGTAAAATACTTCCGGGTCTTCTCACGATTCCCCTAAGGGAACCGGGGAGAAACTGATGCAGGTGGTTGACTGTCTTATTGGGTTCAGCCGCCGCCTGCAGCTGCAGACGGGTCACGGGGGTGTGGTCCTTGCCACTGGCGTCGTATCCGGGCGTTCAGTATAATAAGCCGCGGCAAATCGTTAAATACATACGGTAAATTTAACCATCTAATTCTTTTATTTTGAATGCAGCATCATAAAACAATCTAAGTTCATATGTCAAAGAGTCGCAATCATAATAATTCATCAAGTCACCTCGTCGTTAATTTGCCTTTGCCGTATTACAAAACTGTGTCTTGAACCATTTGTAAAAAGCCCAATCATACATCTTGCCTACGAAAGGTATATAGCGATAAAGATATACGGATTCCATAATCAATCATCATTATCTGTATATATATATATAAATATCTTTCAATACTCACTGACAGGCAACGCACAGCCGAAACGAGTGGGCGTAAGAAGCTGAAATTTTGCATATATTCCTGGGGAGTGGGATTTTTGTAAATTCACCCCTAAGGGAATAAAGGTATACGGGAATTCTTTTTTGCTGTCCAAACACGCTCCGGTTGTCCAAACGGCAGCAGTGATGCGCAAAAGCTAGTAACTCAATACAAGTAGACAAAAGACTGACGCATCGCGCATCTTCTCCATCGATATTACTGCCACGCACAAGGAGATAGTGATCGACAGTGGGATGTACCAATACGTAATGTACGAAGCGAGAGAGCTTTGATTGCCACGTCCTAGACCGTAATTTAAAAAAAACACCCACCCAGAACCCACGGCACTCTAGTCCTTATTTTTAAGCAAAAAGGCTTGGTTGTCTTTCTTCGAAATTAATAGCTTTTTCTTAAATTCCATTAGAGCAAAGAAAAGAACAAAAGAACCAGTAAAATCTAGTCTAGTATACAAAGCTTCAGTATGTATTTTCGTTTGTAACATATTTTCGTTTGTGTTAGTTTAATACAGATATAAATGTAGAATTTTCCTTATAAATAAATATTCCATCAGTCGCCTCGCACAGCACCCAGGAGATGCGTTTAAGGTAGTTTATTGTGATGGAGACCACATCTTACTTGTGCAATGTATGCCTCTCTACTTGTATTTATATCCCACGACTATTGCAGGATGCCAGAGATAAGTAAATAATTTGCATTCGGTTCTTTTGCATGATTTAAATAAATTAAAATATGCAATATCCAAAGAAGGTAGTAAATTTATTTAAAATATCAAAATCATATTATAATATAGGTAATAATTGAGACACTAACGAGAGAGTTCGCCATTTAACAACTTACAATGAATCCGCATGTAACTTCGAAAATGCGAGGCTTCCTGACTTATAGCTTGTTGGTATCTCCGCCAGGCCACTGCCTAACAATAAATTTAGTGCAAAACATTTGCTAAAAAGCTTGCCGCTAGCTATACGCATTTTCAAGTAAAGTGCCCAAAGACGTAATCACGTAATAAATAAAACTAGTCACCACATGTTATTTTCTTCACAATCTCATCTCATCGCATCTCTCGCTCATCGAATAAACAAATCACGTTACAATATCTACTCAGTTCATTTAGTCTGGGTCCGACCACGATTCTCCAGCGTGCCACCCTACATTTCTCCATTCAATTTCTGATAAACAAACTGATGTGTAATTTTCTTACGTATCGAAGCCTCATCGAAGGCTGCCACGCCGTCTTCAGCTGATCCATTACTTAGGCGTAACGCACACTGAAACGTAATCAATGTTTTCTTGGGTTCATGTGAAATTAGATGAATAAAAGGAAAAAATGTTGATAAGGACAAAGTTTATTCTGAACTTGTGGAGTGTGATATATTATTGAAAGTATTTCATTTTATTGTCATGTGAAAGTTCGTATCATACGTTTACTATTAACACGATCTTTATTAATACCGTCATATAATATCTCACAATCCACTAGTTCAGAATAAACTTTGTCCTTATCATTTTTTTTTATTTTATTCATCTAATATCACATGAACCCAAGAAAACATTGTCATACCAGTATTAATAATAGTTATAAGCTAATTGAGGAAGATAATTTGACTGAAACTTCAGGGTAATGCTAAAATCTAAGTGTTAAGGATAGCATGGATAAACTTGATAAATGTTGTAACCATAATTATCAAATGTCCATACAGCCTTTTCAGTCCACTGTTAGACAAAAACCGCTGTTAATTTGCGTCGCCATTTCATTGTGAGTTAATAGGAAGATTTGGTGTACTATAGACCTTCGCCACAGTGGACGGAAATTCTGGCGCGGATCTTCCACGGCGGAACGCCTAAACAAGTTATTTTATATGAATAACCAATACCAGGCACACTATGCGGATGATCCGTCGCTTCGACTGCTCTCAGCGTTTACCGTAACGGAAGATCCGCGACAGAATTTCCGCCAAGTGTGGTGTAGGCCATAGGCTGGTCAAACGGGTTGGTATAGATAGGGTTCGATGTCGAGTTCTCTGTCTCTTCTCGAAGATATAGTATCTTCGAGAATATGCTTCGGGTATTTGCTTTAGTTGCCTCTAACAATACTCGCGAAATGAAACGGATACTGACACTTTGTATCTTAAATTCGTCACCACATCCCGAGCTAAAATGTTATGAAAACATAAACATAACTTGAATTTTGGAATGTAAGAAGAGAATTCAGCGAACATTTACGCAAAGTTATCAATATTTTGACGGTTCAGTTAGTGGGAATACATCTTATAATCATTACACGTCAAACCGATCGCAACGCATGTTAGTTTGCCAGTGTAACAACAATTGGTTGTATTAATGACTCCTGTGAAAAACTTCTCGTACAAGTTACAGCTCACGCAAGCTAAACAAATGTGTAATAAAAGATTCCATGCAATTCTTTTGTTTTGTAATAGACTCATTAATTAGTTAAATCCTGAAGTACTTACGTATACTGGGTGTTTTTTCATGTCGGCCCATCATTATAATTAAAAGATTATATTTTGAACGAAGAAATTTATTTCAGTAAAATGTCCATTGTACTTAATGGTGCATGTTATTTATGTTTCACTAAGGGATTTAATTTATCATTTCAAATAATTATTTACATCGGCAAATCATCGGCTAAGAACATCTGTCAACTCCATAATTTAAGATTGTTCCAAGCCGCTCGGCATACGGTAAGTTACAACTCGAAATCAGTTTAGTTATTCGTGATATCGCAATAGACGACTCTACTGGTTAGGCATGGATGATAATAGTATTATTATTTTACTTGTACACGCATCGGAGAACTAAAACACGCAGAATACTAACGAACGAGCTCAATGGAATGATAAATTGTCAAACCAATTCACAACACGATGTTCAATTATGACCATAAATTATTTGGTAATTATAAAACTTGTATAGGAAACAAATATGTATTTAAATTTCTTTATTTATTAAATATAATTAAATTTACAAATATATTAAAACTAATAATGGTGAAATTTCAGGTGCAACTGTATCATGTGACTACATGTAAGCTTCACTTGACGATAGGAATTCAACGTTTTTTGTTACTTTAGAAACTGCCTTAGAAGTGACATAAGTTGATAAATAGCTCGTAAATAGATTTAAAAACTCTTGAATACATAAGTATCAATCAAAATCATATAAGAAATAGTTAATCAAGTTATTATATGAACAATAAATCATAATGAGTAATGTTACCGCATTATATTACGGTGAGGTTACTTTCATTTACGTAAATATTAACATTTATAAATTCTTAAAATTCTTAATAACAGATTCTGTACAGACAAAAGGTAACACTGGACTCCAAGGCGAAAGTCTTCGATATGTCGGGATAACGAGAAGACGACTGTGAGAAAGTTCACAATGTCATTATCTCGTTCATTTCGATAAAATCTTGTATTAATAGGTATCTTAGAAATATAAACTGTAGTTTTATTATAGGTTCTTCTGGACATTGCGAGAGTTGGATTTACAATGGCAATATAAACTTATGTGAAGTATCAAATAAGTTTATATTGGGTGTTGCCATTGTAAATCCAACTCTCGCAAAATTGTTAACACGTAGGTAAGTATACCTACGTGTTAACAATTTTGAAGTTATCGAAATCAAAGAGTTGTTCACCGAACTGAAATAACCACTTTAAGAAATTTCGAATTGTCATTTTATTGATCATATCATCTTATTATGGAGCTTGTTTTAATGTATAATATATTTATAACAATCCTGCGGTACTTGGAATATTATAAAAAAGTAATGGAAATTGCGTATGTCGCTTATCTTCACCGAATAAAGAAATAATTTCCCGAAATCATTAATCAATTTCAGTCACACATATAACTCGCTGAAATGAGAATTATTCTTATCAATTCGATAAGATTTTTGATTTTTCTGTTGACAGTTTTAGACACTGAATTAGACATCTTTCACCGAATTAACTGTTCTGGTCTACTAAAAGCAAGATCAAACTGCTTATTTAACTGTCCATGCATAACGAAAATGCTACCCCTTAAATCGAGCGCGCGTTAAATGTGCGGTAAGCCTTAGACGGGTAGAGTTTCTTCCATGAAGCCTTATGTAGACCCCTATTCTTGCCAAGTACAAGTCTGCCCAAATTTATAGGAACTAGTAAGTCTAGTTATACGATAAGTCTACGTCTAATTACTTTGCTTGATAGCGTGCTCGCTGAAGCCTAAGCTGCTTGTTCTGTTATCTACAATGTATGTAGGTATGTATAAAACTGCTGTTTTTATTTTCGGCCTTAGAGCTATTTTTACATAACTAACATCGTGGATATTAAACGTAAAATAACGAATCTATAGCGTTTCATTAGTTGCAACCAGAATAACTTGTTGAACATCGAAACAATTATCTAGAGATAAATTAATAAAAGTAAAGATAATATGTTCAATAGAGTAAAAATAACTTATGTTATTATTGCTGTTGTATTTCAATTTATGAGGGAAAGTGCCGCAAAGTAAAAATCCCTTATCACCTACAGGCCTCCTTTCTTTTACGACCACTGATTCAAAAATAAGTAATGATGCAATTTATACCGAATATTGCTAGCTTCTATTGGCTTTGTATGTCTAAGTAACTAAGAACGATTGCTGACAACCATTGTTGAAAGAAAGATTAATCAAACATATCTGCGTTGGTCTGTAGTTTTAATACAAAAATATCTCGTCCTGTGGCGAAATTTACTGAATAGCTGACACTGCTTCCGCTCGTGTAGACGACATTTAGTCAATACTGAGTATATTACAGCCTGAAAATATCCTCATGTCTAGTCAGATCGATAAACCAAGACGGTAACACATAAGATACAAGGAAATGTATAACTCTTCATGTAAGCTAGTTATACTTATATTTTCTTCTTCTTTACAAATATGACAAATACCTATTTAGTTAACAATACTAGCTGCCCGTTTTCGCTACATTGAATATAATTATATTCATATTTGTATCAAAAAGATTGCAATTCGCGACAGGTTGCCGATATAGTTTTAGTAAACATTTATTTTGGTCTTCATGCGGGCAGTAATACAGCAAAATTGGCATAACTATTTCTTATTTTTTGTTTTTGTGGTTTACTGGTATCTTCTACATTACCTGGTTCAGGATAAATTCTGTGTATAACCAACACAGAATTTATCCTGAACCAGGTCCATAAGTCCCCCGACGCCACAAACATTTATTCAATGGATACATCATGTACGACACCTATGGTACCTACTCGTACTACCTTATTCGTATATAATTACACTGAAACTTTCGCACGTTTAGTCTAATTAATAATCGAATAAGAAAGAAAAAATAATTGTATTACTTACATAATATGAATTTTATACGAATTATCTGTGCCTTTGATTCGTGTATACCTATAACATTTTTTTATTTATATTACCAAGCCAGGCTGGGTTGTCGTTGAACTAGCCTAAACTAAGTACATGAAAATGTAGCAATAAAAATTGTACAGAATGTATTTTATTATGCCGCACAGGTTGAAAGTTGACAGGTCATAAACTTTTGCCCAATTCAATTATTCGTGCCGTGGTTTGACTACTAATAACTTATGTTATATGGCGTGTGGTATAACTTCTGACAGCTCTCTATTCGATGTAGAAATATGGTAGCAAAACCATTCGGTATGTTTTATATCGATGTGTGGTACAGAATGATTGTACGTGTGGCGACTGATTAAGAATACCAAGTTTCAATACCCCTTTATTTCCATTGCTTGGGTGTCGAAAGAGGCGACTTATGAAAATACACGAAGCACATAGAGAAGAGACGGCATAATCAATATATAAATCGACCTATGTCAACTCGTCTGGCCAACGTAGATCAAATCCTCCTATTGCCCTAAGGTTCCTACACACAGTGCCGGCGGCATACAGAGCCACCGGCATGGCCACCCGGGTATACCGGCGTACCGCGCGCGATGCAACTTGCAAGGTCATTTCAGTCTCGACATTCACGAGGTAGTGTTATGTGGTGTCGTTCTACAACACTGTCACAACTGGAATGATGCTCGGCAGCTTTGTGCAAGTTTCAAGTTTTAGTACAAAAGATTGTATGATGATGAAAAAACGTTTGCCTGTTTGACCACGACGCTTGTGTTCCACTTAAAAAAATTCGTTACGAAGGGCCGCGGGTTCATTTTTGAGTCGTGTGTCTATTATATTTTCTTTTAATACATTTTCAGTAGTAGTGCGGTAGCCGGCAATTAACTCATTACAGGACTATTTGATTATTTATTTGACTGCTAACAAGCCAGTAGAACTTTCATTGTTATGATGCCGATACGTATTTACTGTCCTTCAAAGTGGTAGAGTGGTAGAGACATATAAGTGATATGTCGCACTATTTCACTGCATGTAGCGACCCAGTCTCTACAATTATACATGAACGTCTGTTATGGCTATAATCTTGGAGAGGGGTAAAATTATTATTAATGTTGAGATTAAGTACTATATCAGAGAATCTCAACCAACCTCGTAGCAACTTGGGGATTGGGGCAGTCTTTTCGTAGTAATTATAATTAACTATAAAATTATGCATGCTCTCCACTAAACATGATAGATTGTTTATTTAGATACCTACATTACAGGAATTTGAACTTTCATGGTCATTTAAACTTATTTTAAATTGTTTTTCGGAATATATACCATGTACCTCTGTATGTACTGAGTATCCGTGAACATGGCGCTTGCAACAGTGCCGATATATCGGTTACTCCAAACAAGGGTACGTGGTATATATCCCGGAAGACAATTTAAAATGATATTTAGATACATTTTACGGTATCGCACTTAACCGTCACTTGCAATGTGATTATTGTTCTTTGAACAATGATGAACAAAATTAATCCGCTTTCGACATTATAACGACGTCACGGATTTTCCTTATATTGAAAATGTTAATAATGCTACTACTTGCAAACATTAAAGCTGTTACACCAAGACTTATTAAACGGGTTATTAAACTTTTATAATAACAACGTCGCATCCATTACGAGCTTTTGACACGAAAGGCAACTTTGACCCAGAAATTCGAATAAGGAATTAATTAAAAATAAAAAGCGAACAAACAACTCGTTGACATTTTAAAAATAAATTTCAATTGGTTCCAAGTAATGTGTCACATAATATTTGAAATTCGAATAGACGAGTTCAATGGTTCACATAAATGAATATGCACTTGTAAATGAATCGGATGACCCTTTTCTTCTTGGGTGATGGAGTGAAAACGAACTGTACAGGTACATACCTATGTTGTGACGAAAGCATTTTCCACAGTTGGACGCCGAGTCCGTACAATTTTCACAGCCGGCTTAGCTACGGCAAGCATTGCTACGCCAGTTCCGATCGCACACGCGGACAGACCGCGCGCGTCGCTCGTGAAATTGGAAATTCGAATTACGTGCGGATTGAATGTAAACAAAACGGAACATGATTTGAAATCTTAAAAAGCGTTCCAGAACTGAATGACTGATTCAGTTGATATGTATTATTATTTTATGAAGTGTCTGTGAAGTGTGTGTGAAAAATAAACGTTTATGGTTTATAGTGTGGTTTTTAATGTGGGATTTTGAATGGTGAAGATCGTTTACGCTTATTGACTGCAAGTTTCCAGGTAATTTATATAATAATAAATTAGTTTTATTTGTTTTTATATTGCTATTACTGTTGTTGTAAATTACGTTAGGTTAAAATATGAAAACTTTGGACATTGTTACAATAAATTTAGAAATAATGTAAAGCCAGTAGTGTATAAAATATTGTTATGTTGCAAGGTCATATCTGATTAAAAAAATGTATTCTTAACGACAAGGCACAACAAATTTACTCAATGCGTAGATAATCCACAAAATTTGGAAATTTTATCATTACTAAATTGGGTTGGGTCTAGTATACAAAAAGGAGGGTTGTACAAGTAGCAGGTCAGAAAACATCATGAAAAAATTAAAACGATACCTTCTTCGAAGCCGGCATTAAGAATTTTATATGCGATTACAAGGCACGTTGAAATAGGCATTATGAAATTGTAAGTGTATGACTTAATTAAATGAGGTTAAGAAATATGTAGGCTCACCGTTTTTTAATGAACTATTACGCTTCTTCGTTAGTGTTTTATATTTACGTTTCCTTAAGAGTTACACATTATAATTACAAATTAATTTTTATCAAGTATAGTGTAGTAACTGTTTATAGACTCAGAGATTGTTGGCAGAATATTAGTATTAATTCAGAGAGTAATCATTTCATTTATCAGCTTCCCATACATGATAATCAATTACGAACGAGAAATACAAACAAAAGGAAAAAACTAGAGCGTGAAGGCCGCTCATACATCAGTAACTAACTACGTAACATTAATAGAGACGTATTATCTATCTCAAATGTATCATGCATCACATCAAATCAAATTTTCCCTAATTCACATCTATTCAGGCACACATACAATCATTCATTCACGCACACTGGTATATTTACGCAAACACATACACAACATTCAGAATTCGAACGTAGTCTCAACGTGCGTTTCGTTTTGTGTGTGCGTGACAATACATTCGTATTTTCGCACTCATATACATGCGTGCATGCATACGTGGTACGTATTGAAGTCCGTATACGTATGTTTGCAGCGGAAATTGCTCGACGAGTCCACGGGCGGAAGCGAGTGACTCGTGTCCCGAGATGAGGCGCTCGGGTCGCTCCCCAAATATAGTTGATGAAAGTCGCTAACAAGTACGAAATGCTGAGCGTGGTTTCAGCTCAGTATTTATGCTGAAAAATCTGGTATCTACCTAAAAAGAATTTAAATTTGACTAACGCCGGTTTCAATATTCGATATTTCCATGTATGTGGAAATTTCAGATAGGTGCATATTTGACATTGATTTGAGATTTTACCTCTTCGGGACACAGGCGTGAGTTTATGTATGTATGTATATATTTGACATAAGCTCAAACATGTATCGCAAATCACCCGGTCAACCGGTCGTTAAGTTATATTAGAACGATATGGCTATAATTATCTTGCATGGAAATAATCGTGATAGGCGAAACTATTGCTTTATGACCAAGTTTTCCTTTTATTTCTCTCCGTCAAAAGAGATCGTCGTGGTCGTATTTAATGGAGTTTATTGAAATATATAAAATCTCTATAATATTTTTAATATGCTTTAATCTAGAGGAAGTACAGTATCCAAGACGCTAACAAAATAATGAAAAACAAAGTTATCAGATTATACACTACAATCCCCGGTCACAGTGCACTCACTGTGCAAACAACAGACTGGTTGTAATGTGTCTGTTGGCAGCACGACATTCAGTGTGTTAAGAATAAAACATTTCCCGGCTTCCGAAAAGTGTGGTGACGTTTTCTGCAGTACTTCCGTTTGATTATAATATCTACATAGGTACATATTCCTCCAATTATATATTTAATTGCATATGTGCTACTGTAAATTTCTAATAGCTTTTTATTAAGATATTGACATTGAAAATAAAAATTATACATACGTTCCCAGGGACAAAAGACGAATCTTATTATGGCACGCAAACAGTAATCAAACTTGTGCTGCGGAATTAATTATGATAGGGATAATCTATGTCATTGTGACGAATGTTTTGGGTTTAGTTGTCACGTGTCTGATCGACAAATATCACTAGGACTGGTATTTTTATTACCCGATTAATAAATATTTGTAAAATACCCCGCTATATAAGACTTATTTTTTTCTAATGCGGGAATTGTATCTCAAATGAAATACTTAAAATAAGAGGTCCACGTAATAACTGGAGTAGCAAAGCTTAATTATAAGCTTACTTCGGTCGCCACCTTGAAATATTGTCAGACATTATATTGGTACAAAAAATCCTATCAGAAAAACTCAATAACGAATTTAAGATGAATTGCCAATATGAGGATATTTATAATTCAAGAGCAACTAGATTTACTTTCTAACCGCGTAGAATAAAGCTTCATACTTAATTATTAGGATAAATATGCAGCGCTTGCTACTCTTGACATAAGCCTTGTAAAATGAGCTTTGTAATTCCTTTTACAAGGCTATTCACAATCCTTAATAATAAAGGATGTAGACTATTATAGCGTACACTCAGTCATGTAACATCATTTAGACACAGCCAAACATCAACATAACCTAGATAAAACTAAACATATTCTTACACCGTACTAAGTACTACACACACACAGGGACAGTTGATAGCTTTACCACACCGCACACATACATGGAAGTAAATTAGCTGGCGGTATGTTTACGACTAATAAATAAATAATCGTACGTTATAAGGAGAGCTCCATTAATATTCACAAGTGTATCTGTATCTGTTTACGGTCAGTGACGTCATACTCTTATTGCGGGTGAGATAACATCGGATTGATAATGGGCACAAGTGTAACTGCTCTGCATTAATGCATGTTGCTTTTTTATTCTGATCATGCAGTTGGGAATCTCATTCATTCGTTCGTTGCACTTGTGTATTTATAAAGTATACTGTATACTTACTTGCAAAAGAAACGCACTAGTATTTTTACATTTTGATATACGTATGTGCAACGTACCAATACAAAGGCAGAATCAATTTAATGTACAGTTAGGTCAGTAAACGTAATAGCCATGATTTTTTACAACCAGAAATGAAGAAAATTTAAATTGACTGAAATGCGCAAAGCAGTGTAATTTTCTGCAACAGATGCATTCGTTAAGCTTACAAATGTGTAGGTAGACGGTTGCAAGTGCGATACCTATGTTACGTACCTACCACCTCTCGTCGTAAAGTACTCACAATACGCGAAGCAGATGACGAAGTTTCGCTTAGTATTATGGTATAATGCATACTATTTTATTTGATTTTCATACTGTTTTTTTGTAAAATAAAAAGAAATGTATTATTAAATTCATGAACTTATGACTGATTATTTGAAAGTTGAGAAGAAGCTGAAGCTATGGAGTTTCGCTTACGATCCTCCACACTTTAGTCATACTCTGTAGATTTTTCGTTCACAATGTATAGGTAGCGGATCAAAAAAAGTTTGAAAATATTATACTAAAATAATTAAAATTAATTTCGCCATTCTCTATCCAATAAAACTGGGCAAGTACAAGTCAGTCTCGTACAGGACTAGTCTGATACCATCGTAGAAGACATAACAACTATTTACTTCAAAATGTGTTACTTATTGTTAATACAGCAACAAAATCCACCGCCTGCGGAAATTTCTACCCTCTTCCTATTACAGTTGAAGAGATACAGTCCACTGACTGACAGACGGACAGACGGCTATTTCTTAGTAATAGGGTCCTGTGGTTCACCCTTCGTGTACGGAACCCTAAAAGGGATGTCATTCTTCCGCTTCAAAAGTCAATCTCCGATTTGACAACCAATAATACGCTACATCAATCATATCAAGAAAAATGTGTGTTCATGAGTTTATTCTTATTTCATTCAATAGCTCTACAAAACAATCCATTATTCTATTGCTACGGCTAACAATGTCTTTCTTATTATTGTGGAATATTCCGAATATTTACACTTGACTACAATACAGTAGTACCATTATATGGCATAAAAATGTGCACGTTTTATCTGTGACTGTATCTCCTGAAGAACCAGACAGAAGTGTATTATGTGAACCCGATTGCGCACGCTCTATGTTACAGTTAATGAGTATGCTGACGTTTAAAGAACATAGTTTTAGATACACAAATTACTGCTATTGACTGGCTACCGTTGATCTTTACTATGTCTAATATACTGCAATTGACTGTAGTGAGTCAATTGCAGTATAATTAATTGCGTTGAACTCTTGATAATATCATGGATTATACAATATTACTATGTTTCTTGCAAGTGTTATAGGGGTGCAAGGTCTCCACCTTGCACCCCTATAACACTTGCAAGAAACATAGTATAAAGAAACATAGTGTTTAAGTAATAGGTATTGAATTGAATAGTTAAAGATAAAAAGTGTTGTATTATATTTTTGGGCGTGGGATAAGTCACAAGCATATCCAACGAGGTTGCAGCAAAGTAGTCATGCCACTACGGGACCTCGACGAATACTGGCATACCGGGGTGGTTTTAGTAGGAAGCCTCTGAGAACCTGTAGGGGAGAGTCACACATACCCCTAGCTTGCACAAAGAGGCTGATGTATACTGGAGTACGTTAAAGAATTGATCTATCTCTCCAGATAATATAATACAATACTTTTTATCTTTAACTATTCAATTCGATACCTATTACTTTTTATTTGTTCTTTGAAGCAGGTCTATTAAATACATAATCCGTACTCATACATCGTGTATTATAAAAACTGAGAAGCATAATGAAATGTTAATAGAGTACGCAACACCACTGAGTCATAGTAGTTATTATGATTATCATTAATACACGAAAAGCGGCAGCGTCTTATTTCTTTAACCCAAAAACCTACGAATAATTTTACTTTATACGCTAAAAAAAGCTCATGAAGTTATGTGATAAAGATATTTCCGCGTACAGAGTAAACAGTATTTTATTGCATTTGTAGCTTAGTATCCTGAACAGTCGCCCCGCCGTTTAAAACGAAGTCGAATGTAATGGGTTCGACTCCTTCATGGAATGATACTTTGTGTGATTAACATTTTTTTGTTTCGAGTCTAAATGTATTGTTAGGAGTCTATTAAATAGTAGTCGTCTTTTTAAGAGAAATCTCAGGCATACCGTATTCAGGTCAAATTTTTTATCAAATATTGAGTAACATGCAATAAAACGTTGGTAATAAGGCCTTGTTTAAATTTTCACTTTGTTATATATACAATTTCAAGTAAATATTGAAGCATCCAATTCAAATTTTTGTTATTCGTTGTACATTATTTTTCGCTAAAGCAAGACCATAGTTTCGAAGACGGGTTACAGCTGTCAGACAAAATATCTCAGGCACACCGGTGGCCAAGTCACCAAGTATTTGGATGGCATGCAAATGTCGTTGTTTAATGATATATTTATGTAGGTATGTATATTATCCAAACATACACAACATTCCTTTGAATCATCCGATCTCAGTAACAAAAAATACCAATACATTGCTAGTTGATTATTAATTTTGTTGGAATGCATATGATGTTATATTATGATATGTGGGCGCACTCATTAGTCAGTGTTAGCACTTAGTACGAATTTGTTGCTATGATAATACGATTTTGAAGGTCGATATACTACCTACGCTTTCGATGACTTCATGGTTTGCCCACAAGGAACGGATGTATTTAGATGAGTTGGACAACACTGTAAGTAAGTAGCTACTAAGTATATTGTTTTATATATTCTTTTGAAACAGGAATTGTGTTTATAGCACAAACCGCATCAAGGTTACTAAAATATTACGACTACAAGACGACTGATAAACATGCTGAAATATTCCTAAATCCATAAATATTTTGGACGAATGATTATTACCTTGTGGTAAGCGTTTACAAGATTTAAAATCTAGTCAATATCCCAGCCATATTCAAAGTTCCTGTCAAACAAAGGTTTCGCGATAACGTGCTGTGTACTTAAATACCAAAACATAATTACTAAATGTTCTAAATGGCTTCCAAAAATATTGGTGGTACGATAAATTTGATCTAATTGTGATAAAAAATAAGGAATACGATAGAATAGCACAGATTTCATAATACCCCTTTCAAACAATATAGCCTGTGGGTCGAACCTTCGCGTTTGATATAAATTCTACCTTCACATTAGCTAACGAATTTTCCGCGCGAGTGCGCTGCGTACCGTAACTGAAGATTAGTTCAGATAAGTAGATTCCTATTTGATCAATGGTCTGACTGTCACGTGCCATGCAACACAATTGACATATTAGGTTAGTGTTCTACGTACGTGTAAAGATATGTTGCGTGAGAAATTAGAAGTAATGTTCACGATTGATTATGGACAACTCAATACGATCATCAAAACCCAAACAAGACAGAGCCTGAATCATGGGTAGTCCATTACTGATAGTCATACATAATATATATGTAAATAAAGTATAATAATTTATAAATTCTAGCACAACAGTTTTCTGCACTGACGCAGAGCAAAATCGTGTTCATCTCGACGATTTCCCAAAGATTTGACCTGGGTGGGTAAAGTTAGGTTCACTAACTACTAGACCTAATATGAAACACACTATATACTTATTGAATCATAACTTGACTGTTCATAAATAGATATTTCCAACTCAACCAATTAATATAGTCAAAAGGCTAATTAAAACAGCTCATTTCAGCGTGTGTTTTTAAAACCAATCGCGTACTTCAGTTAGAACCGGAGATAAAGAGACAGAAAGCTATGAAAACATAAGAAATGTGGGAGGAAATCACGTTTTTATAAACTTGAGAAGGGTGAAAGGTGATTTCCGACGTCTGATGACAAACCAACCTTTCATTAAAAAAATATTAAGCAAATCGGTTAAATGAAAAAGGGAGGCTCGTTAGAGATTTTTTGAATAACTACATGATAATTGTAATTCAAATCAATCAATCAATGAAATTGTAATTCAATCTGTTTAAGGTAGTTGAAATTTAATTGAGTGTTGATTATTATATACCTTTTTTTTAAATCGAAAGCTATGCCTGAAATTGATGAGGAAAAGAAGCTTTAAAATCGTTACTTTTTTTATAAACTAAGAAATAACATTGGCAATTTAACATCTTAGCATTACAGTAAGGCAGCACTGTAGGTAAAGAAAAATCTTAACCAAGGAGAAATATTCCAACCTTCACCTTTTCATATGTCTTTAATAACTTATTTCCTAATTCACTATGGCCCGAAATTCAATTTCTCTACCAACAAGATATCTAATTCACGGAACGGCTCAACTGAATATACATATATAAGCAATAATAGTTGGAGAACGCAAAACAATCCCGATTTTATGAACACTTTGGGTAGGTATCAAGTAAGAAATCTTTTTTATCTTTTTCGACATTGAAATATCGGGGTCTAAGGCGGGTAAACAATATTTTTAGTGGCACAGTTACCACGAATCGGGCTAGTTAAAATTACTTATTGAAGTGTAAAAAATACGCCTTTATCTGCTGTTTTAATGATGTAATATTTATGTTGGGTTTAAGTGAAAAGACTTAGCTATAACTTATTATACTGAAGACGGTTTTAATCGCAGACTTAATTAATATTCTTACAAAGACGTTTTGCGCTGAAGGGTTAAAATAAATAAATAATTTTAAAAATTTTCCGATAGCAAACGTAGAGAACAACCTGCATGAATTCATATATGTTTTTGTCTGTGGATCTAACAGGGGCCTACATACCCCTGTGATTTTCTTAGTAATAAATGATTTTCATATCTCCCCTGAATATGTAAAATTACTCAGTAGGCACAGCAATTACAATATTTTTTAAGACAATCACGCCCCGGTAATAAATTGCGTTGTCTAGAAGACTCTCTAACTAAAACAATAAAGTTCTCTATTAATTCTTGTTTGTAGACCAGGACTCGGAAAAACATTTAGCATTCTCACAGTTTATTGCTTTAACCAGGAGCCTGGTAAATATTTGAAACAAAGACCCGGGTGGAAACGCGGGTACCCCATTTTTAAAACGGCCATGAATTAAATATACCTATAGATATCGCAATACCATACAATATAATAATACAAACCTTGGCTTGATAATTCTCGTATAAAATAATGGCGATGATAATGGTATTATATGAGAACTGACCATGTTTATAAACTGCTTCAGTGCTGGGTACATGTCTTCTCATAATAAAGAGTTAGGTCACAGGCTTCGTGTACTGGCTTACTCTCGAGAACATTATTATGGAAATCTCTCTTGTGCCGTTTTATCTGGGAAAACCTCGTGATGTTTTCATTGAATCAAAGCTGTCGATAGCTGTACTGCGGTTTTCAATCCAAGATTTTATTATAGTCTCGCTTAGACCATTAGTGAATAAAAAGTAAGATAAAAAATAAAATACAGGCTACTTTCTGCACTATTACATTATGTGAAGATTCTCTAGCTCACCCTTGATGATATTTGTACTAAATTATTCTACGTACATTCTATTTATGTACGTTTACTTCAGGTATTGAGCTGAAAACCACATCCTAATGCAACGTACAACCTTGTAGATATCCTACAGTTGCTCATTACACACTCTCAGCTTGCTACATCTTCATATATTAATATTTCAATCGGTAACATTATTATAATCTCTACGTCAATATGTAGATGAGGCGAAGTGATGCTTAGAATTATCATTAACTCACTTATACAGAAAACTGTTCTGCAAAGTTATTCTTTTGAACAATTACAAGACTATTGAGGTGAATTGTTCCTGGAAAAACAAATATTGTTTTTTTAGTCAATGAGCTAATAGTTTCTTATGTAGGTACGTTTTGCTAAGATTTGTATTCATGTATTCCAGTGGTAAGATCGCGGCTATATTGGGAACCTGTTGAGTAGTTACGGTTTATACCTATGTATGTATAATGTAACATTGACGACCCGGGGGCGTAGTAGGAGTTTAAACAACTGCTAAAAGGGTGCGGCTTTGATTCTTGTTCAAGTCAATGATTTGAAAATCTTGGTGTGGGTGTTTTTATGTTTAAGAAAATGCCCGCAGTTACATGCACACCATTTCCAATATAGCCGCTTCTTCCCCACCCCGTGGGAATTTAGGATAATCCCTTCTTAGTGCACCCCTAAGGTGCGCAAGGAAAATACAAGGCCAAATTTCAGCTTCTTGTACACAATAGTTTTGGGTGTGCGTTTTCTGTCAGTCAGTAACCTAAGAATTTTATATATACATATACCGATGATAAAGAAGCATTCATGCATGTTTATCCATTGTCTAGTACATGTAGTACAAGCTCTACTTAGTTTGGACTAGAGGGTGTTATGTGTATGCGGTAAAATATTATATTCAAAACTAGCTGTTTCACCCGCGTCCTGAGTAAACTACTTCGCGTACCCGGTTAATTTATAGCCTAAGTTACTTCTTGGTACATCAGCTGCGTCGCCAGTGAAAGTCCCGTCAAAATCGGTCCAGCCGTTCCAGAGATTAACGAGAACAAACAGACAGACAGACAGATAGAAATTAAAAAAAAACATTTTAGTTATGTGTACCGTGTATTGGTACCGTGTATCCATATGCATTAAGTAAAAAGCGGTTATTTTAATATTACAAACAGACCCTCCAATTTTATTTATGTGTATAGATACGAGTATAACTCCAACTTACAAAGAGAGACATTTCTCTTCTATGTATTTTGTAATATTACGAAGTCTGAAAGTGTGACTATAGAATTTTATTATCTACTCGTGCACGAAAAATTATTGATAATAGAAATTAGGTACTTTTCTTAAAATTCATCAAATAAGTTTGACACTTAAACGGAATTCACGTAAACTTACTGTAATTAAATAGATCTAGTAGTAATATATACCTACCTACCTTATACAGTGTGTATATTATACACATAACACTTGCTTGGTGGCTTACACTACCTAAAATGATATATGAGAGGAAATTTCAAGTTTTATGTAGAAGTTTCTCATGGGCCTTTTGTAGTTTACGTAGAAGAAGCGGTTGAAGACTAGTTGATAATATAGGTACGTGTATCATTAATTTGTGTTTAACAGACCTACATAATTATTGAGCTCTGTAATGTTTTGTAGACATACCTGCGATTAAGCAATCAATAGCCAATAAGGTACCCTCACAAAGTTTATTGCTGTGTTTGGTAAACGTCAATAGATTGACATTCGCGGTACAGGTAAAGCAGAACTGTTTAAATTAACTGAAGCTAATTACATATTTTGTAGCAAAATGGCGGCTCGAGCGCGGATGTGCATGGTCATTTGTTCTGAGCACATCAGCCAAATCAGTGTAGGGCTGCCTCGCTGCTTGACACTGCGCCGTGTTTTGTGGATTCGATTCCCATACGAGACAACACTTTGTGTGATTCATAAATTGTTGTTTCGAGTCTGGGTGTTCATTGTGTCCGGTGGGTTTATGTTTGTAAAGTCCCTCGCGGCACAGGATTTATGCCTAGTGAGGGGAGTAGTATTTTTAAAAAAGAAAAATAAAGTAATCAAATCACTCTATCACAAGCACAAGCAGATTAATTTTAATTTTGCAACTCTTACGGTTTCAACACTATAGTTCCATGCCGAATTATTCTTAAGGCGTGAATTATTGACTTGATAATATTTACATAAATATAAGTATCTTCTCTGAAAACGTAAAATATTGATAAAAAATCATACCTAATATTGTTATATGTATGTATTCCAATCTGCATAAGTAAAGATACTTGGAAATAGTAGCAGGTACAATATTAAAGATACCGAATAACGCTCATGATTCTAAGGTAAACCCTTCTCTCGAGAGTCAGAAATTAATTTCACAGCCTATTCATACCGGAGATCAAACGTCAGCTTTCCAAATACGAGCATATAAGGATAAAAAACTTGATACACGTATGAATGACTATAATAAGAATATACCTAGATATTTTCAAGTAAGTCGACATCTATGCATTATATATATATAAAATTGATGTGTCAGTCTATGTTCTTCGTGTCTTCAAAGTAACTATGGTTTTTAAAGTGCACCTAATATATAACGTGAGTTTTACGATACCAAGACGTAAACAAGCTTTTTGAATTTTTTGTCTGTCTGTCTTTCTGTTTGTCCGGGGAACTCTCTGGTATGGCTGAACCGATTTTAATGGAACTTTCTTTGGAAGATAGAGAATTTTGTAGGGCTACATTATAAGGTAGCTCTACAAAATTCGAATCCGAAAATTCATTATAGCCGCTAGGCTATAATTCGACCCCGTGGGTGACGCTGTTGTCGAGGTACAGAAAATAACGCAGATGAAACCGCTGGGAAAAGCTATTTCTAAAAGTAATTAAATATTTATCGCGTACTAAACTTAGTGTTTTGTCTTTTCTCCATTCCAACTTCATATTAATTCTCTTTATGATACTACATATAAGAAATTCTTGCGTAGTTATCTAACTTTCCGACTTGTGTTAGTTTTATCTACGGCCAAAGTCCGTTTTCCTAATAATTCTTTTAGATTACTTCGTTGGGTCTTAGGTATCTACTTTCATTTGTCATGATAGATATAGTAATATGTTATAATATGATAAAATCTTATATTGCTTTATTACTATTTGCAATAATCATTACTGTATAGAATTTTGTTGTAGTAACGTATGGATATTGCAAAATGGCAATATATATTTTCTCTATGCTATTTAAGGGGGTTTGCGTAATTAGAGTAGTGGCAAAAAAACATGATTCGAGTCTAGACAAAACATTTTTCTCGTAGGTTGTTTAGGTAAGAGTCTATGTGGTATAGGGAATAGAATATATTTTGACAAAGATATTATTGAGATGCTGATGTCAGAGATAAGATATCTGACCGGGCGGATGGTGTAAGGTGTAATAGTTTAAGCAGCAACCAGTTTGTTCAGTATTACGTTGACTATTTTATTTTTGAAACAGAACAACACTTTGTGCAATGCGCAATGGTTGTTCCGTGCGTTCGCTGTATCTGTGTTGTTACTTGATTTGTTCGATTTCTTAAGATCTAAAGAAATAGGTGGCCCGTAAAATGGGCCTCAAATAACGTGTCTTACCTACTATATTTTTTTAAACAACTTGTCGAACTATTGTTGTCTGCTGCATCTTTTCGCCGCGTGCGTAAAACGATGCCAGCCTAAAAACTTACTCCGTAAGAAATGTTTGCAAAATCAGGTAAATTTAATTAATTTTACTGGTAGGTTCAGTACCTTGTAGAATTTGTTGCAATATAAATGAAATAACCTATAAACAAATAAAATTTTATAAAAACTGTTCACTAAAGACATTTGACAACAAGGTATTGGCACTTTAACACAGTTACAAAAACATGCATGGTACTTTACAACAGATGCAATGTTCTGTGTATCAAATTTTGCATACCGACCCGGTCGTCAAATCGCATCCGATTCGTTATTAGCCATCAAAATCATGTCGTAACCAGTTTAAGTGACCACACAGAGAAAACCTTACAGCGATAAAAGTTTATTGACAGCATGTCTTGCGCGAAAGCCTCAAAGAATAAACCATTAAAATTTTCGAAATATTTGATATTTTTTTAATTGGACTTTGTGATAATGATAATCACTTGTGATCCAAATTGAACCAATTTTAAATATATTTTAGCTCTAATCATTCATTTTTATACAAAATGTATGTAGGTAGGCCAAACATAACACAACAGCCCGCACAAGCGTTTAAATAATCTTTTGGAAATCATCCTAGCGCTATCCCGGTTGCATTCAATTTTTTTTAGAAATCTCTTGAGAGTCTCTATTGCATCTTCATTTTGCTTAAACTGCGTCAGAATGTGAAGCTGTTATACGTGTTTTTTGCAATAATCGTCAGCCATCACCAGACATGCTCGTACCTAACCTAGGTCAATCAAACTGATTCCAATACCTAGCTGCTTGTTACATATATAACAGAAGTCAATCAAACTGATTCCAATACCTAGCTGCTTGTTACATCCGATACAAGTGAGTTAACAAGTGTCAGTTACGTGGGATCCTTAATTAAAACCTTATCAAAGTCACTACGAGCAAAACGTGAACGTATTCCTTCGGGTTCCTCCATCAAATTCTTTTTGTTATAATTACAAAGGCGGTGCTACCATTGTAATTATAACAAAAAGGAGCTTCTAAATTACAAACTTCGGTTCCCCGTGGCCTTCGCAATATGCTAACTAGGGTTTCATTTAATATATTGTACACAGGGGAGTTTTATCATTCAATTTAATTTGTGGCCACTTTTACACCTTTATATGTAATTATGTTCGGTTTTAGTTTCGTAAAAAGCTCAAAAAAATGTGACGGTGTAATTTATAGGCACATAAAAGTACTTTCTATACTTATCTTAATATATAAAATCCTTGCGTTACTGACTGACTGACAGACACGCTACAGCCGAAACTATTGGGCGCAGGAAGCTGAAATTTGGCATGTATATTCCTTGGGGACCGCAGGGGTGCACTAAGAAGCGATTACCGCAAATTCCCACGGGATCGGCCAAAACGCGTAAATTAAAAAAAAAATGCAGGCGTAGCTGCTGGCGTCCTCTAGTTTATTATAAAACGAAGTCCCATTTTCGTCCTGACCATCTGTATGAACACGATAACCTTAAAACTACCGACCTGAATTTTGCACAGTTTTCACCTATTCCTGAGGAAAGTTTAGGTATAATACAGGCAGGTGAAACCGCGGGCAGTATATAATACTAATAGATTATTTCGTTAAATTAATAAACAATTGGTATAAAAGCTTTACCCAAATGATAAAATGTCAAATTAACAATCCCGGGTAGAAATCAACAGTCGCGCCTCTAATTTACGCTTAACAGGCATACCTAGTAAGCGTGGTATTGCACAATACTTATAATGTTTTTATCTAGCAAGTAATTGAACCTAAACCCTGATGATTAGATGAAGAAAATATTGTATATTTCTCAGTGTAAAATTGTTTTCACAAATCAGTAAAAAATTTAAATAAGGTAAAGGCTCCTAATACCGAGGTATTTCGTGACATTTGGAAGCAAGCAGGAAAAATAAGCATTTGTAAATATTTTAGCCTATGTAAAAATATTATTTCAGCTAAAATGGACATTCAATTTCTATTATTATGTATCTTTTCAAAATATTTATTTATGAAAAAAAATAGTTTTACAGCAAAGTTGATTTTCCCTAATTCCGAGGTATTTTCAGGCTTGAAACCTAATACCGCGGTAGTCGGTTCCTAATTCCGAGGTAGAATATAAAGGAGTTTATTGGTTCCGTACAGCAATTTTATAAGTTAAATAATAATAGTAAAATAGTAGTGCTATTTCTTGTAAAATATAAAATATGCTCCTACTCTAGTCACAAAAGAGTTAATAAATAAAATAATAAATGTTTTAAAAAGTTTTATTAAATTTCAAGCAGATAGTTTAGTTATTCTTTATTATTAATAACACACATATTTATTCATATAAAATTTGAATATATCTTAGTAGGTTACCTACCTAAGATAATCAAGATTATCCAAAATTCGGCTAAGCGCAAACGCAAAATTGTAGCGGGGCGGCCGGCGCGTGTATAAAGGATTCCGATATGGCGCGAAAGTTTTGGTTCAAGGAACCCAAATACTATTTGTGGTTGTCATATACCTCGGTATAAGGCTCTATGAAGATCCTTATACGGAGGCATACCCTTGGTATTAGGAGCTCATAGAGCCTAACACCGAGGTATAAAAATTCCTACCTCGGAATTAGGAGGAATGCCTGTATTTTGTAATCCTAATTCCGACCCATAAAAATTCAGCCGAATAAATAACTTATTAAATTCTTACTGGTACCAACATTTCTGTTATTGAAAAATGTTAACATCAGTCAAAATCTGTACAAAATAATTGCATTTCACTAGACTAAAGAGCTACTTCTTATTTAGGCCTTTCAAAGAAAATGTTGTTTTCTGGATCATGTTTGACAACATTTAATAAGATTTCCATCCAATAAAACATACCACGGAATTAGGTTTTCACTTCCAAAGAATAGTAATAATTTTAAATGAACAAACGCGTCATTAAAATAAATATTGTATTAAAAGTAATAAGCAAGTGAATACGATGTAGTGTTTCTCCTATTACCGATGGTACCTCCGAATTAGGAGCTACGCTTAAAAAACGTACTTTAACTCCGTGGTATTTTGTTTTATATTTTTAGATACTAAATCAATTTAAAACATTAATTATCTTGATAATTATGGCAAGTAAAATAACACAAAATACTGACAAATTGCTTACCTTCAACACCTTATGTTAAAATCACAACAAAAACTTACGTTAAAAAAATGAGATCACTTACCTAACAGGATCCGTGTTTACATGAAATAACCACTCGCCTCGACGCCGTGGCGGAGACTTATTGATTTTAGCTAGTTGCTCCGGGGTTACACTTACGAACTTCACGTATGTGAGCAAGTTTGAAACATGGAATGCGTGAATCCTGTTTTTAAGTAGTTACATAATAATATTCAAAAGATAAGACCGAAAACAAAAATACCTCGGAATTAGGAGCCGACTTTGACTACCTCGGTATTAGGAGCCTTTACCTTAATATACAAGAGAAAAATATAGCCAGGAAGTCTAGTATGTAGAACGCAAAACATTGGCAAAACTTAGTCCTATACACAAACCTGTATTCATTTATTCGTAAAAGCTGCGTAATTTCTTTTTATACAAGTTAATAAAAGGAAAGCTCTTAAGACGTCGTCGTCGAAAAGTAAAAAATTACAATATTCCTCGAAGGAGTAAAATATAGCAGGCTTAATAGGCATAAATAGCATAAAAGAAATAGGACCCGAAAATTATGTTTCTTCTAAAAATATTTCAACGAAAAATTATCTTGAGGAAAGACGAATATGCTGATGTGAAATTATTAATTCGCAAAAGTACTTTTGTAAGGTTTCGACGAACATGAAACCAAATACGGACGGACTGCTTTCCTCACTTGATTTAAAGAATATTTTTATCTTAGAAAGTGGGGTGGAAATGAATGCGAAGCGAGGAAAGTAGACTTTACTTTTACTGTAAACAAATTTAAGCCAGGCCGTACCAAATTCAAATATCATTCAAGATATTCATGCGTACACATATCAGTCATCAATCTTTTCCAATATTTTATTGTAATACGTACTCTTTTGCCACTTTAGCTGCTACATGTGTGATCAGTATTCAGTCTCGTGAATACAGAACAAGGAGAAAGTTCTTTAAACATAGGTATAACATAAAAGAGATATCCAAATCAGGTCAAACATAGTTTGTCACGTTCCAAATGTTTTGTCACGTCGTATATTCATGGCACATAGAATAAACAAACAAGCTTTCAGTGTCGCTCGATACGATTCCCGCTACCCCACGCTGTTCGATCACGTTTACTCAAACATTCGCGATCCTAACTGTAATCACAGCTGCTAACTTGTATCTACATATTCTATGGATTAGGTATTATGTTTTGCAGGTTTATTCTACTAAGGCAATTTCTCGTTGTTAAGCTATTTGTTTTTCTTGTATGAAAATGTCTTCATAAATAATTTATTAGGCATACCTATAATTATGTAATGCTATTGTGAAATGCGTAATATTTTCGCCTAAAATTACATTCGAGTTGAAAGATGTCTAAACATTCATATGTTCTAAACGTATTAGTTATTTTCAAAGCCTAACTCAATAACATCCTTCGCTGTATAATTATTTATATTACACATGGAAGCTCCCTCCATACAAAATATAATTGCGGCAGTATTGGCTTCAAACACGGCGTTACTGCGTATATGCTCCCTTTTATGGTTCATTTATTGTTATTTCGGGCACAAGCTAGTAATTTTCTCGCAAGGTAGCGTCCTCTCGATAGAATAAAATCGCTTTTCAAATGATACGAAGATACACGGAGCTGTCATGTGATATTTATTGTTGTGCTACTACTAGCTAACGCCTCAGTGTCCTGTGTCGCTGTGCCAAAGGGAAGCGTCCTGAATAAAATATATGTATATCTATATCTGGCGACTAATACGGGTGTATATTTGGAGTCAAGTTCAAAATCGTTTTTTCACTTAGGCCACAATGCGAACACGCTTATGAACGATTCTACGACGAACGAACGAACGAAATCAAAATTGAAGTTAGTTAGTGATTCTACATTTACTGCCACGTTCGTAATGCATTAAGCAGAACCAACAGAAAGAAAGAAAAATTCGAATCAAGTTCCGTTTTATAGATGATTTCATTGGAAATAGACTAGTGCTCGGAATAATTTATTGTGTCGCGGGGGAAATTATAAACATAAAACAAGGATACAAAGACACACATTTCTTATTAGAACATTTGTAATTACACAAAATTATTGTTTCGTGATATTATAATATAATTGGACAAAATAAAAGCTCACAGACTCCGATGGCTCGGTCACGTCGAGAGAATGGGAGAGGAACGTGCGGTTAAGAGAGCGTATGTGGGTCGACCAACAGGACGTCGTGCGTCGTCCTGTCGGTCGCTCCAGATACCGCTAGAAAGACGTCCTGCAGGATCTTAAGGCGCTTCAAGCTGATGGTTGGCGAGAAGTGGCCAAAGATCGGGTAAAGTGGCGTTCTCTCGTATTGGAGGCCAAGGCACACTTCGGGTCGATGAGCCATTGGAGTAAGTAAGTATTGTTTCGTGTGATCGAATCAAACTCCCAAAACATTGTCTTTACATGCTTCTGAAGTATTCACTTTTGCAAAATACATATCGTACATATCGTCACGCCTTTTATCCCCGAAGGGGTAGGCAGAGGTGTATTTCTACACCCACTTTTCGCCAGATATAGTTTAGTCCCACGTTATAAGGGGCGAGCCTATTGCCGTACCGGGCACATTTCCAGACTCCGTGCTGCTACTGAGAATTTCGTGACAGAAAAACCCAATAACACTGCCCGACCCAGGAATCGAACCCGGGACCTCCCGATCCCACGCGCACATTTATGCCGCGAGACCAACGAGGCAGTCGTATAGGGTTTGATGTCGTGTTTTCCGTCTCTACGCAAAGATGGTATTTGCATCGTGTTATCTCTTAGTCGCCTCTTACGACACCCACGGGAAGATAGGGGGTGGTGACACTTGTATTCTATGCCGTCAACCACACGGCAAAATGTTTTATAAAAATAATTTCTTAGGTTAAATATAAACTTTTGTATCTACTTTTTAATGCCTAATTAATGTTTGTTGCTAAATTTACATTTCACCTAAATATATTAATGTACTTTCTCACTCGGTAATTATTTACTAGCTTGAACTCAGTGCTTGTTACTTACGTAATAATTAAATAAAACTCCTAAACTTCCATTGTTTGTCTGTCGTCATCAATTTGAAGAATACTCTTGGAAAGCAACTTGTTGAAAAAATTATTTAATTTGAATACTTTACTTTCCTCCATTGCTTCGAGTTCAAATGTATTATTTTAAGGGTATGGGAGAGATAGGGCTAAGAAACGTTATTTCTTTTTGAGATTGTATAGTGTAGCATTAAACCCTTTTTGACTACTAACTAAGCGTTATAGTAGCTATTATCACCAATGCTGTTACTATTATTTATTACATTACTAGACTTTACCCACGACTTCCCCCTCGATTTTCAACACCTAAACTCATCTCAGGACTCACATTACTTGCCTATTGCTTAAAATCCGTTTGGTAGGTTTTAGGCTTATCGTGTTTATACAAATGGTCAGAAGCGGCCGGGGCTTTCATTTTATAATAATTATGTAAAGAAATTTAATACAGAGTTAGCTATCATCATTTCCACTGTATCACCCGTATAGTCAGTTATAGCAAAAGTGACTATTTAAGATACTAAGATTTGAAAGTAGGTAGTAAAGAATTAACTGTGGTGCCAAAAACTTTGCGTCGTCTCGAGGGACTTAAAGATAGACTCACAGACACACTACACGTATGAATGACTATAATAAGAATATACCTAGATATTTTCAAGTAAGTCGACATCTATGCATTATATATATATATAAAATTGATGTGTCAGTCTATGTTCTTCGTGTCTTCAAAGTAACTATGGTTTTTAAAGTGCACCTAATATATAACGTGAGTTTTACGATACCAAGACGTAAACAAGCTTTTTGAATTTTTTGTCTGTCTGTCTTTCTGTTTGTCCGGGGAACTCTCTGGTATGGCTGAACCGATTTTAATGGAACTTTCTCTGGAAGATAGAGAATTTTGTAGGGCTACATTATAAGGTAGCTCTACAAAATTCGAATCCGAAAATTCATTATAGCCGCTAGGCTATAATTCGACCCCGTGGGTGACGCTGTTGTCGAGGTACAGAAAATAACGCAGATGAAACTGGGAAAAGCTATTTCTAAAAGTAATTTAATATTTATCGCGTACTAAACTTAGTGTTTTGTCTTTTCTCCATTCCAACTTCATATTAATTCTCTTTATGATACTACATATAAGAAATTCTTGCGTAGTTATCTAACTTTCCGACTTGTGTTAGTTTTATCTACGGCCAAAGTCCGTTTTCCTAATAATTCTTTTAGATTACTTCGTTGGGTCTTAGGTATCTACTTTCATTTGTCATGATAGATATAGTAATATGTTATAATATGATAAAATCTTATATTGCTTTATTACTATTTGCAATAATCATTACTGTATAGAATTTTGTTGTAGTAACGTATGGATATTGCAAAATGGCAATATATATTTTCTCTATGCTATTTAAGGGGGTTTGCGTAATTAGAGTAGTGGCAAAAAAACATGATTCGAGTCTAGACAAAACATTTTTCTCGTAGGTTGTTTAGGTAAGAGTCTATGTGGTATAGGGAATAGAATATATTTTGACAAAGATATTATTGAGATGCTGATGTCAGAGATAAGATATCTGACCGGGCGGATGGTGTAAGGTGTAATAGTTTAAGCAGCAACCAGTTTGTTCAGTATTACGTTGACTATTTTATTTTTGAAACAGAACAACACTTTGTGCAATGCGCAATGGTTGTTCCGTGCGTTCGCTGTATCTGTGTTGTTACTTGATTTGTTCGATTTCTTAAGATCTAAAGAAATAGGAGGCCCGTAAAATGGGCCTCAAATAACGTGTCTTACCTACTATATTTTTTTAAACAACTTGTCGAACTATTGTTGTCTGCTGCATCTTTTCGCCGCGTGCGTAAAACGATGCCAGCCTAAAAACTTACTCCGTAAGAAATGTTTGCAAAATCAGGTAAATTTAATTAATTTTACTGGTAGGTTCAGTACCTTGTAGAATTTGTTGCAATATAAATGAAATAACCTATAAACAAATAAAATTTTATAAAAACTGTTCACTAAAGACATTTGACAACAAGGTATTGGCACTTTAACACAGTTACAAAAACATGCATGGTACTTTACAACAGATGCAATGTTCTGTGTATCAAATTTTGCATACCGACCCGGTCGTCAAATCGCATCCGATTCGTTATTAGCCATCAAAATCATGTCGTAACCAGTTTAAGTGACCACACAGAGAAAACCTTACAGCGATAAAAGTTTATTGACAGCATGTCTTGCGCGAAAGCCTCAAAGAATAAACCATTAAAATTTTCGAAATATTTGATATTTTTTTAATTGGACTTTGTGATAATGATAATCACTTGTGATCCAAATTGAACCAATTTTAAATATATTTTAGCTCTAATCATTCATTTTTATACAAAATGTATGTAGGTAGGCCAAACATAACACAACAGCCCGCACAAGCGTTTAAATAATCTTTTGGAAATCATCCTAGCGCTATCCCGGTTGCATTCAATTTTTTTTAGAAATCTCTTGAGAGTCTCTATTGCATCTTCATTTTGCTTAAACTGCGTCAGAATGTGAAGCTGTTATACGTGTTTTTTGCAATAATCGTCAGCCATCACCAGACATGCTCGTACCTAACCTAGGTCAATCAAACTGATTCCAATACCTAGCTGCTTGTTACATATATAACAGAAGTCAATCAAACTGATTCCAATACCTAGCTGCTTGTTACATCCGATACAAGTGAGTTAACAAGTGTCAGTTACGTGGGATCCTTAATTAAAACCTTATCAAAGTCACTACGAGCAAAACGTGAACGTATTCCTTCGGGTTCCTCCATCAAATTCTTTTTGTTATAATTACAAAGGCGGTGCTACCATTGTAATTATAACAAAAAGGAGCTTCTAAATTACAAACTTCGGTTCCCCGTGGCCTTCGCAATATGCTAACTAGGGTTTCATTTAATATATTGTACACAGGGGAGTTTTATCATTCAATTTAATTTGTGGCCACTTTTACACCTTTATATGTAATTATGTTCGGTTTTAGTTTCGTAAAAAGCTCAAAAAAATGTGACGGTGTAATTTATAGGCACATAAAAGTACTTTCTATACTTATCTTAATATATAAAATCCTTGCGTTACTGACTGACTGACAGACACGCTACAGCCGAAACTATTGGGCGCAGGAAGCTGAAATTTGGCATGTATATTCCTTGGGGACCGCAGGGGTGCACTAAGAAGCGATTACCGCAAATTCCCACGGGATCGGCCAAAACGCGTAAATTAAAAAAAAAATGCAGGCGTAGCTGCTGGCGTCCTCTAGTTTATTATAAAACGAAGTCCCATTTTCGTCCTGACCAACTGTATGAACACGATAACCTTAAAACTACCGACCTGAATTTTGCACAGTTTTCACCTATTCCTGAGGAAAGTTTAGGTATAATACAGGCAGGTGAAACCGCGGGCAGTATATAATACTAATAGATTATTTCGTTAAATTAATAAACAATTGGTATAAAAGCTTTACCCAAATGATAAAATGTCAAATTAACAATCCCGGGTAGAAATCAACAGTCGCGCCTCTAATTTACGCTTAACAGGCATACCTAGTAAGCGTGGTATTGCACAATACTTATAATGTTTTTATCTAGCAAGTAATTGAACCTAAACCCTGATGATTAGATGAAGAAAATATTGTATATTTCTCAGTGTAAAATTGTTTTCACAAATCAGTAAAAAATTTAAATAAGGTAAAGGCTCCTAATACCGAGGTATTTCGTGACATTTGGAAGCAAGCAGGAAAAATAAGCATTTGTAAATATTTTAGCCTATGTAAAAATATTATTTCAGCTAAAATGGACATTCAATTTCTATTATTATGTATCTTTTCAAAATATTTATTTATGAAAAAAAATAGTTTTACAGCAAAGTTGATTTTCCCTAATTCCGAGGTATTTTCAGGCTTGAAACCTAATACCGCGGTAGTCGGTTCCTAATTCCGAGGTAGAATATAAAGGAGTTTATTGGTTCCGTACAGCAATTTTATAAGTTAAATAATAATAGTAAAATAGTAGTGCTATTTCTTGTAAAATATAAAATATGCTCCTACTCTAGTCACAAAAGAGTTAATAAATAAAATAATAAATGTTTTAAAAAGTTTTATTAAATTTCAAGCAGATAGTTTAGTTATTCTTTATTATTAATAACACACATATTTATTCATATAAAATTTGAATATATCTTAGTAGGTTACCTACCTAAGATAATCAAGATTATCCAAAATTCGGCTAAGCGCAAACGCAAAATTGTAGCGGGGCGGCCGGCGCGTGTATAAAGGATTCCGATATGGCGCGAAAGTTTTGGTTCAAGGAACCCAAATACTATTTGTGGTTGTCATATACCTCGGTATAAGGCTCTATGAAGATCCTTATACGGAGGCATACCCTTGGTATTAGGAGCTCATAGAGCCTAACACCGAGGTATAAAAATTCCTACCTCGGAATTAGGAGGAATGCCTGTATTTTGTAATCCTAATTCCGACCCATAAAAATTCAGCCGAATAAATAACTTATTAAATTCTTACTGGTACCAACATTTCTGTTATTGAAAAATGTTAACATCAGTCAAAATCTGTACAAAATAATTGCATTTCACTAGACTAAAGAGCTACTTCTTATTTAGGCCTTTCAAAGAAAATGTTGTTTTCTGGATCATGTTTGACAACATTTAATAAGATTTCCATCCAATAAAACATACCACGGAATTAGGTTTTCACTTCCAAAGAATAGTAATAATTTTAAATGAACAAACGCGTCATTAAAATAAATATTGTATTAAAAGTAATAAGCAAGTGAATACGATGTAGTGTTTCTCCTATTACCGATGGTACCTCCGAATTAGGAGCTACGCTTAAAAAACGTACTTTAACTCCGTGGTATTTTGTTTTATATTTTTAGATACTAAATCAATTTAAAACATTAATTATCTTGATAATTATGGCAAGTAAAATAACACAAAATACTGACAAATTGCTTACCTTCAACACCTTATGTTAAAATCACAACAAAAACTTACGTTAAAAAAATGAGATCACTTACCTAACAGGATCCGTGTTTACATGAAATAACCACTCGCCTCGACGCCGTGGCGGAGACTTATTGATTTTAGCTAGTTGCTCCGGGGTTACACTTACGAACTTCACGTATGTGAGCAAGTTTGAAACATGGAATGCGTGAATCCTGTTTTTAAGTAGTTACATAATAATATTCAAAAGATAAGACCGAAAACAAAAATACCTCGGAATTAGGAGCCGATTTTGACTACCTCGGTATTAGGAGCCTTTACCTTAATATACAAGAGAAAAATATAGCCAGGAAGTCTAGTATGTAGAACGCAAAACATTGGCAAAACTTAGTCCTATACACAAACCTGTATTCATTTATTCGTAAAAGCTGCGTAATTTCTTTTTATACAAGTTAATAAAAGGAAAGCTCTTAAGACGTCGTCGTCGAAAAGTAAAAAATTACAATATTCCTCGAAGGAGTAAAATATAGCAGGCTTAATAGGCATAAATAGCATAAAAGAAATAGGACCCGAAAATTATGTTTCTTCTAAAAATATTTCAACGAAAAATTATCTTGAGGAAAGACGAATATGCTGATGTGAAATTATTAATTCCCAAAAGTACTTTTGTAAGGTTTCGACGAACATGAAACCAAATACGGACGGACTGCTTTCCTCACTTGATTTAAAGAATATTTTTATCTTAGAAAGTGGGGTGGAAATGAATGCGAAGCGAGGAAAGTAGACTTTACTTTTACTGTAAACAAATTTAAGCCAGGCCGTACCAAATTCAAATATCATTCAAGATATTCATGCGTACACATATCAGTCATCAATCTTTTCCAATATTTTATTGTAATACGTACTCTTTTGCCACTTTAGCTGCTACATGTGTGATCAGTATTCAGTCTCGTGAATACAGAACAAGGAGAAAGTTCTTTAAACATAGGTATAACATAAAAGAGATATCCAAATCAGGTCAAACATAGTTTGTCACGTTCCAAATGTTTTGTCACGTCGTATATTCATGGCACATAGAATAAACAAACAAGCTTTCAGTGTCGCTCGATACGATTCCCGCTACCCCACGCTGTTCGATCACGTTTACTCAAACATTCGCGATCCTAACTGTAATCACAGCTGCTAACTTGTATCTACATATTCTATGGATTAGGTATTATGTTTTGCAGGTTTATTCTACTAAGGCAATTTCTCGTTGTTAAGCTATTTGTTTTTCTTGTATGAAAATGTCTTCATAAATCATTTATTAGGCATACCTATAATTATGTAATGCTATTGTGAAATGCGTAATATTTTCGCCTAAAATTACATTCGAGTTGAAAGATGTCTAAACATTCATATGTTCTAAACGTATTAGTTATTTTCAAAGCCTAACTCAATAACATCCTTCGCTGTATAATTATTTATATTACACATGGAAGCTCCCTCCATACAAAATATAATTGCGGCAGTATTGGCTTCAAACACGGCGTTACTGCGTATATGCTCCCTTTTATGGTTCATTTATTGTTATTTCGGGCACAAGCTAGTAATTTTCTCGCAAGGTAGCGTCCTCTCGATAGAATAAAATCGCTTTTCAAATGATACGAAGATACACGGAGCTGTCATGTGATATTTATTGTTGTGCTACTACTAGCTAACGCCTCAGTGTCCTGTGTCGCTGTGCCAAAGGGAAGCGTCCTGAATAAAATATATGTATATCTATATCTGGCGACTAATACGGGTGTATATTTGGAGTCAAGTTCAAAATCGTTTTTTCACTTAGGCCACAATGCGAACACGCTTATGAACGTCAAAATTGAAGTTAGTTAGTGATTCTACATTTACTGCCACGTTCGTAATGCATTAAGCAGAACCAACAGAAAGAAAGAAAAATTCGAATCAAGTTCCGTTTTATAGATGATTTCATTGGAAATAGACTAGTGCTCGGAATAATTTATTGTGTCGCGGGGGAAATTATAAACATAAAACAAGGATACAAAGACACACATTTCTTATTAGAACATTTGTAATTACACAAACTTATTGTTTCGTGATATTATAATATAATTGGACAAAATAAAAGCTCACAGACTCCGATGGCTCGGTCACGTCGAGAGAATGGGAGAGGAACGTGCGGTTAAGAGAGCGTATGTGGGTCGACCAACAGGACGTCGTGCGTCGTCCTGTCGGTCGCTCCAGATACCGCTAGAAAGACGTCCTGCAGGATCTTAAGGCGCTTCAAGCTGATGGTTGGCGAGAAGTGGCCAAAGATCGGGTAAAGTGGCGTTCTCTCGTATTGGAGGCCAAGGCACACTTCGGGTCGATGAGCCATTGGAGTAAGTAAGTATTGTTTCGTGTGATCGAATCAAACTCCCAAAACATTGTCTTTACATGCTTCTGAAGTATTCACTTTTGCAAAATACATATCGTACATATCGTCACGCCTTTTATCCCCGAAGGGGTAGGCAGAGGTGTATTTCTACACCCACTTTTCGCCAGATATAGTTTAGTCCCACGTTATAAGGGGCGAGCCTATTGCCGTACCGGGCACATTTCCAGACTCCGTGCTGCTACTGAGAATTTCGTGACAGAAAAACCCAATAACACTGCCCGACCCAGGAATCGAACCCGGGACCTCCCGATCCCACGCGCACATTTATGCCGCGAGACCAACGAGGCAGTCGTATAGGGTTTGATGTCGTGTTTTCCGTCTCTACGCAAAGATGGTATTTGCATCGTGTTATCTCTTAGTCGCCTCTTACGACACCCACGGGAAGATAGGGGGTGGTGACACTTGTATTCTATGCCGTCAACCACACGGCAAAATGTTTTATAAAAATAATTTCTTAGGTTAAATATAAACTTTTGTATCTACTTTTTAATGCCTAATTAATGTTTGTTGCTAAATTTACATTTCACCTAAATATATTAATGTACTTTCTCACTCGGTAATTATTTACTAGCTTGAACTCAGTGCTTGTTACTTACGTAATAATTAAATAAAACTCCTAAACTTCCATTGTTTGTCTGTCGTCATCAATTTGAAGAATACTCTTGGAAAGCAACTTGTTGAAAAAATTATTTAATTTGAATACTTTACTTTCCTCCATTGCTTCGAGTTCAAATGTATTATTTTAAGGGTATGGGAGAGATAGGGCTAAGAAACGTTATTTCTTTTTGAGATTGTATAGTGTAGCATTAAACCCTTTTTGACTACTAACTAAGCGTTATAGTAGCTATTATCACCAATGCTGTTACTATTATTTATTACATTACTAGACTTTACCCACGACTTCCCCCTCGATTTTCAACACCTAAACTCATCTCAGGACTCACATTACTTGCCTATTGCTTAAAATCCGTTTGGTAGGTTTTAGGCTTATCGTGTTTATACAGATGGTCAGAAGCGGCCGGGGCTTTCATTTTATAATAATTATGTAACGAAATTTAATACAGAGTTAGCTATCATCATTTCCACTGTATCACCCGTATAGTCAGTTATAGCAAAAGTGACTATTTAAGATACTAAGATTTGAAAGTAGGTAGTAAAGAATTAACTGTGGTGCCAAAAACTTTGCGTCGTCTCGAGGGACTTAAAGATAGACTCACAGACACACTACCATATTTGTGCTATAATGAAGATCCTAATGAGTTGTTCAATTCTTTCTTTAACATGTACTGTACTATTTTCAACTCTATCTTTATCCCTAAGAAGATCTCAGTTGTTGGTACTACAACCTTCAGTGAATGGGCAACCACTGGAATTTATAAAAGTAGAAATAGGCTTTATGAGTTGTAGGAACAGAAAGTTATTAAGAAAAATGATGAACGATTTTGTAAATATGTAAGTAATTATTCTAAATTATTCAAAAAGATTTGTCGAGAAGCTAAGACTCTTTATTTAAAATCTAAAATTAAAAATGGTGAAAATAAAATAAAAGCAACATGGGACATTATTAACAATGAGACTGGAAGAGTCAAGAATAAAAATAAGGACTACATTCTTCACTTTGATAACAAAGTATTCAAAGTATTTAAAGATTTTGAGGTTACCACAGCATTCGAAAATTTCTTTACAGACATTCCAGTCTCAATTACAAAGTCCCTGAACTCGTCTCCTAATGATGCCGAACTTCTATTAAAACAAAATGTCAAAATGTGTACCATAGGATTTAGTTTTACTTATATTACCGAAAGAGATATTGTTAAAACTTTTAATACACTTAATTTTAAGTAAACAAGTGATTTTTGGGGTAACTCTGTTGTGATTACGAAATCCATAATCAATTCAGTAGCACCTGAACTTGCAATAATTTTCAATAGATGCATTGACTGTGGTGTGTTTCCTGATCTAATGAAAATTAGTAAAATAATTCCATTATTTAAATCAGGTAGCACATCTGACCACACTAATTATCGGCCAATATCTGTGCTACCCACTTTTAGTAAAATTTTTGAAAAGTTAATTCTAGACCAGCTCAAAATTCATTTTAATAATAATAAACTGCTTCACAATAAACAATTTGGTTTTACTAGGGGTCGCTCAACAACCGATGCTGGTGTTGAGCTTTTAAATAGTATTTTCGATGCTTGGGAGGAGTGGCATGATTCTCTAGGAGTTTTTTGCGACTTATCTAAGGCATTTGATTGTGTTTTTCATGAAACATTGATCAGGAAATTACATCACTATGGAGTTAAGAACATTGCTTTAGATCTTTTAATTTCGTATTTAAGTAACCGGATACAGAGAGTAGATGTTATTAAAAAACGTTCTATGGGTTCAGTGGTCACAATGGGAGTGCCGCAAGGTTCAATTCTTGGTCCATTCCTTTTTCTTATATATATTAATGATCTGCCATATATTATGAAAAACAATGAAGAGATAGTGTTATTTGCTGATGATACATCACTTATATTTAAGCTAAGACGACAGCAATCAACTAATGACGATGTAAATGACGCTCTCTCTGAAGTAATTAATTGGTTTAGTGCTAATAATTTACTTTTAAACGAAAGAAAAACAAAATGTATTAGATTTTCCACACCTAACTAACGTAAAACAAGTTGAAACCAATATACGGATGAATGGAGAAGAGTTGGATCTTATAGATAACACCGTTTTTTAAGGCATAACTTTAGATTCTAAGTTACAGTGGGGCCCACATATAAGTAAGTTGTCGAATAGACTTAGCTCTGCAGCGTACGCGGTTTATGAGATTCGTCAGTTAGCTGATATAGATACAGCCAGAATAGTATATTTCAGTTATTTTCACAGTATAATGTCATACGGCATTTTATTATGGGGCAATGTAGCTGACATTCAAACAGTGTTTGTACTGCAGAAGCGAGCTATTCGTGCAATTTACAGTCTTGGATCAAGGCATTCTCTGAGGGGAAAATTTAAGGAAATTAAAATAATGACTGTCGCATCTCAATATATTTATGAAAACTTGATATACGTTAGGAAAAATATAAATATGTTTTCGAAAATAAGCGACATGCATAGTATAAATACACGAAATAAAAATAAACTAGTGCTACCTTTAACTAGACTGCAAAAAATCAGTAACTCGTATAAGTGTCAAAGTATACGCTTCTACAACAAAATTCCAGGCAGTATTCAGGCATTAAGTTTAAATAAGTTCAAAGCATTTGTTAAGCAGAGTTTGTGTTCCAAAGCGTACTACTCAGTAAAAGATTACTTAGAAGACAAGAATGCCTGGGGTTAAGTTTCTCCAATTTACACGCATGCTAAAATGTCATGTAAATAGTATAAAATTATGAATATTTGACATTTGTAATTTATCTATTTTGTTATTATTTATGTTCTGACATTCTAAAATGACATCAGATTATTTTTATTTACTTTAATAGTAATTATTGTATTATGCTTTTAACATTTCCAAATTGACATTCAATTATTTTATTTGTGTTTGTCATTTCCAATAACTTAAGTGACATTTAATAATTTTATATAATTATAATTTCTTTTTTTTTACATTTTCAAATTGACATTTAATTATTATTATTTGTTTAGTGACATTTTAATTAGATGGCATTTTATTGTATAATTTTTATTATTTTAATATTATTGTTTACAACATGTACTCAACCTTATGATAAAATGTAAGGAGTAAGTACAATGCGGGAATTAGTAAACTTTTCAACTAATATAAGTGGCAACCTGTCTGGTGGCTTAGGCTGGCATGCTTATGCATACACCTACTGATGGCGTGGAGGCATAATGATTCAGGTCGTGCTGGCTCCCTCAATCAAGGTTGAGCCGTACGATGGCTGTTGAATGCGGGCCATCAGCGGGCTGAGTCAGTTATAAGCGTCAGATGATATCCTGCATTGTACTCGCATCTAAACCTATTATGTCTGGACTTCAAAAGAATATAAACGAAGAGATGAAATAACAAAAAAAGCAATGGCTCTGAGTTTGTTTCCGCCTTTCTTCTCAAGAAGTCATTTAGCTAGGAAAAGCCGACTTCATCTAGAATAGGGTTTTGACATGTATAAGTGTTGTAAATAACCAAAGTGCAGAAATAAATATGTCTTTATGTCTCTATGTCTTTATGACTCGTAAAATCCTGGAGAAAGAAACTGTCTAGGCACCCGCATCATTCAGAAGTATATTGGATGATTTGGAAGAAGTCAATTGATAGAACAATAACCGGTGACTAAGTGTTAAAATTCCTAAAAAGTCCTATAAAACTCCTACGATACCAAGACTCTTTAATAAATTATAAAGCCACGTCTAAACATGTTTGTCCTCTTTATTCACGAGAGTAACGTTTTCCGTACACGATCACGCATACAGGATGCGTTTTAGTGCGTGCGAAAATATGGGCGGCCGAGTTAATAGTTTTCGTCGGCAAGTTATAGCCAACGCACCACGATGGCGGCAACTATATTTTATGCACCGTATTGCATAATAGTAATATATTATGCACCGCAGTGCATTAAAATCTAGGACAGTCTAGAAACGTCTTTCGCTATAAAAGTGTTTATTATTTCGCTCGCCTGTACTGTAAAGCATAATTTTGTATAGGATTTTGTGGTTTTCTTTATACCCCGGCGTTTGACAAACTTTTATTACCGTTGGACTCAGCATCTCTCACTTCTGATATTGGTAGAATTATCTCTCATCGCATTTTCTATGCGTTAGTTAACGTGATTAGTTAGTTGAGACGGTCACAAAATATTAGAATCATTTACATTATATAATATTCTTTTTATAAATCTTAAGTCAAAATAATATTTTAGGATTACTATAACTCGCCTAGTTGCAATATAGGTAACTCAAATATGGACCCGTCACATTCAAAAAGTTGTCACACTATTTTCAATTGCCTATCTTCGGACTACTAAAGGTTCATAGTAGACTATCAAATAGATCTTGAGTTCGCCCTTATATAAATTGAATCAAAACTATAGGACAGGCAACAATTATTTTTTATGTCGATTTAGAATTCTTTAAATCATTTTTTCCCCTTTATATTCTCAGTCCAGTTTTATTTTACGTAAACCATATTTTCTTATGAACCTGACGACATGCCAAGTAAATGAAATAATTTTTCAGACCTATTGATTGCCCAATTTTATAATAAATCACATACCTACCTAATTACCCACCAAATGTTAGATATTTCATCAACATTTTCGTACGTGCAAATAAAGCTTGCTATTAATCATATAGAAAGTAATAAATACGCCCGCATTTTCCAATTTGTCGACCGATCCTAAGGGATTGATGTCCGTTTTGGGTGTGCGATTGCAGTAGGTACATGGTATTCTGCGCAACCATCAATATATGTATGTAGGTACACTAGTTCACCTCAAATGGCTGCAACCATTAGGCCGACCTCATATTGGGCGAGCGCGTTCCTCGAGCTTTCGCCCGGCGTGTGCTAATCTGATACCGCCCGTAGTGTGAACGCCGGCTGCACGCCAAACGAACGCCCGCGCCGCGCCGCGCCGGGCGGACGACGAACGCACGCTCGAGGAACGCGTATGCCCAATGTGAAAGAGGCCTCCCATTTACAATACAGGATAGTAAACCAAGACTAGACTAGCATGGAGGTGCTTGACTACCCATTTCTTGTGTGGACAAGCGAATCAATTGATGACAAATGTTGTTCTTCCTTGGTTACAAAACTATGCAATGGTGTCGACATTGTTTAGTGTAAGTATCGGCAATTGACTTTTTGTAGTCGTTAGATGTGGTGAGTTACGGTGTTAGTTATAGAAAATAAGGGATGTTGATATGCATTTGCAAAATATTTTAAGGGGTGAATATACTACTATAACTTCATACAAATAGGTAAGTACCTGAAAAAATTTGGTTTTTAATATGGTTATAAATATTCATGACATATTTCATACAAAGTTTAAAGTTAAATCGTATGGATAACTTATACGTTCATAACAGTTCAGCAAAATCACTAAACAGATTTTGTTAAATTCTGTGAACTCTGTAAATTGCGAAGATTTTTGTAGCCTCCCATAAGTCTGCCTAAAGTATACCTACATACGAGTATTTAGAAAAGTCCAGTTACAAAAGTCCGTTGAACTATTTTACGTCATACATTCTGTATTTGTTTTAAAAGTAAACTTCCTCATTAATAAGAAATCTTCGGTTGCGGAGGTCTTTACAACCATTCAATCAACTGACACAAAGTACCCTAGGGTCCAAATAAGAAATCGTAGACAAGACAAAGTGATATCATGTCTGGGGCTCAAACCCGCAACACTCAGCGTTAAATGGCGAGGCGATTGCTTTAACCTTCGGCATACAACTTGGGGTATTTTTAACCCCAGCTCGAGAAAAATACGTCGATTTATGAGTAAGTAGTATGCAAGGATGTAATTCTTGTCCAAGAAATAAAGATAGGAAGGAATTGTACCGTTGTTTCAAATGCAATATGTAAGGAAAACGCAAATTTGATGAGCCAAAATTGTAATGATTTAAATAAGGAATGAAATCACTAGAATAGACAATCTTAATACATAGATATTTACTTAGGGGTTATTGTAACCCCATACGGGCACGGATTTTTTTTCACCTTGTATGCCGAAGTAGTTAACCACTACGCCATACGTGCAGCCAGATTTTATTTATTTAACTCATAAATCTCGACTCTACACGCCTGTCATAGCAAGTAGGTAGGTAAATTTCTATTCGTAGGCTTTGAATCATAAATCACATTAAATGTACCAAAATATTTGTTAAGTAAGTATTATTTAGAACAATGTACCAGAATTTCTTCGGGCACAAATGTTAACGTTATTTAAAGTCCAAGTCTAAAATAAGTCGTGTCTGCCCATTAAAGTTAGATTTCAGAGAGTGATATATATTTTCAACGCCAGGTAATAAAATGGTGAATTATTGTTTAATGGATCAGAAGTATAATTTTCAGTTTATAATGCTATCAACAAACTACTATTTAGATTGCCTTATGCAGATAGATGTTTCCAAGCTTTTCGGAAACATGTTCTTCTTCTTTCTTCATAAAAATACATGTCAGGGCTGGGATTCTCCTAGCCCTTCCTCACTTCTCTATAAAAAAACTGTTGATGGGCAAAAATTTTCTGTGGGTCACTCAGGTATATACATTATCCTAAAAAAGCAATAAATAGGAGCCTACGCTATAATTTAAAGAAGATTCTTTAACTTTCTCAAAACTTTGATATGTCTTGTTAAATATTAACTAATTTGGTTGTTAATTTTAGTTGTATATTTCGATGTGCGCTTTTTTATGCGAATCTTAAGTTTTCGAGTAATTAAAGCTTTAATTTTAATAAATAACTTAAAATTGCACCTAATGATAAAAAATCGTTCCCGAGGTTGTTTCGTTTTTTGCATTTTCTCAGAATCAGAACGTTTTCCGTAGTAATGTATATTTTATTTACACCATCAGAAAGTAGATATTTCCAACCCAACGTGAGAATTTGCGATTGATAATTAGGGCTTTTTTATATTATGTAAGTAAAAATAAGGCGTAAAACTAAATATTTTAAATAAAAACATTTATAATGTGTTTGGAACATAAAAAGGTTAGTTTTCACCTAATTTCGTGAAAAAGAAAAATCTATTGTACCTATAAGATAAAAATATAAAACCAACAACTTGGTTATTTGAATTTTGCACATACATTTTGACGTTATGTGAATAAAGTGTAAATACAAAAGTTGTAGATCTTTTATTACCTACAACTTTGCCATTGACGTTTTTCACGTAGGACTTGTAGTTTTGCCGGCAATCGAGATAAACCCTTTTTTACACTTAAAATCGCAACCCCATCCACTTTCCGACCTCAGATCGCCCGTAATTTATTTTTCCTTTAATTTTTGCTATATTATCTTCCTTCTGCAATGGGTATCATCCAACTATAATTGTATTTCGTTTCAAAAGTTATCTACCCTGGTCTAACATGCTTTATTTTAAAATAGTTATGTGTCTGAAATCGGTGACATAATTTTTATGAGTTTTGTTTTAAAACAAATATTTTATCGATACATATGTAATATAATTTATTCAAATAACTGTATATTTTCTATTTTGTTACAGGTAATTAATATTCATGTAAAGCTTTGCTAATATCTACAGGAACATTAACTACTGAGAAGGTAAATTAATGAATTTTGATTATTCTCTTTTCTGCCTATAGGCAGGTATTCCGCTATCTACCTATTTCCCTCAAGAAATTCTAGCATTGACCGCATATTCGTCTAGTCACCCACGATGACTAGAGCGAGAGCAAAGTGGTTAAATGAAAAGTCCATGGCAACAAATTTAATGTAAATCTAGCAAAATATCAATATAACAAAATCAATTGGTTTTGGCTTATCCAATTACACCCAAACACGTAAACATTAAGGTAAGTACATAATTGATAGCCTATTTATACCGATTTGTAGAATACATCATTTGCATAAGCTAACTCCTACATAAAATTATCCCATAGGTACTTAGATGACGTTACAAAAAAATATGTAGCGCTTATAGCATGACTTGTAATAGGACCGCAAAGTTAAGTAACGGTAGCAGAGGTTGCCACCTGGATGGGTGATCATGTGTGGCAGTTACATCAGAGCGCCGTGGTCCGAGGGACACGTAAAACAATCAGTCCCAATGCTCGTGTCAGGACAAGAATAGTTGGGCCATGTAACGGCCTTCGGGTGGACAAAAACTCTTACACCAGAGTTGGCCACACACACACGAAAAAGTTAGAAGTATAAAAAATATAAGGAACTAACAACACATACATAATTTTAAAAAGTATTTGTTTCTCATGTTTACATTGAAAGCTACTTATGGAGCTGTTATGATGTCAGCAGGGTACCGTTCAATATAATATTTGTGTGTATGTGTTATGTTATTATTGTGATTCATAAAACTTGTAATTTGTTAAAGCTCGTAGGTATTGTACTGCTGTGAAACTGTTAGACTTTTTATTTATTTAAAAAAATATGTATTAATGTATCTCATTATTCAGTTTATTTAAATACTTAAAATCGAATTGTGGTGAAATTAAAATACTTCACCATAATTTCAAAATCAGGCTTATAACAAAAACATGCCTTCCATGCGTCCGGGAGACATTTAGTAGGTATATTTGATTTTACACACGAAAAAAAAAGGAAATCTGGTACTTCAAAGCACAAAATAAAAACTGTTCCCTATTCAAAACAACCGGACAGAAACATATTGTGTCAGCAGTTGATCAAGCGTTAAAAAAAAAAACGGGGCTTATAAATCAGTCTGTGCAATGTTACCTACTATATCTTGTTATTCATATCAGAGTAAATGTATAGAGCTCTTTCTATATTCTCTTCAGTCTACCTATTGGGTATCTGTTATATAAAAGTTCGAAAGTTCATAATTTTATACACAGATAGATATACAAAGTAAAAAAAATGTTTGAAAACAAACTACCCACCAACCACTGACCTTCAAAGTATATCGCGAAAGGTAATATATTGATTTTACACTTGATTGTCGCACGATATTGCTTATAATGGACTCACAGACCTGTATTCTTAATATGAGTAATATCTTGTAATGAACGTCTTGTAACATTCGTCTATGGTTAATTTACAGTTCGTATCGACTATTATAGTGTTTATGAATAATTATCGCCTACATTTGGCGACACGGCGCAGACGGTCGTAAATTGTGAGCTTAAGTATTATATCTGCTTTATTTGGATAGGTAGCAAAGTCAGGCATATACGAGTATGAATGTGATTCATGCTTAAAATTATGCATCGTTTAATTTTGCGTGTTACTAATACCTTCGCTTGTTTCATCGCGTACGTACGATGCTATCAGTACGGAACAATAATTAAGCATACTACTCCTTATAAATCAGGTGAAATCAAAAAAAACTATATTAATAAGTACTTTTAAACTACCACGATTTGTACACATACTAATGATTATGTAACGGGTCTGAATCGTGTTAACTAAACGAAAAGAAAGATGAAATACCTTTCTATTTGCCCCGACGTTTCGGCATGGGTTACACCAGCCGTGGTCACGGGATGACTGATGTCCGTCGGCGCTGCCTCCGAGAAGTGCGGGTTTCGGAACCTACCATTTAAATCGACGTAAAGTAACAGTACCTAAGATGTTGCGTTTCGTTCGGTGAGTGAGAGTTCCGGAGGCCCTATCCCCTATCCCTTCTCCCTGATCCCACTCCTCATCCTATCCCTTTTCCCAACCCCAAGGGGCGGCAACGCACTTGTGACTCCTGTGGTGTTGCTTGTGTCCATGGGCGGCGGTAATTGCTTACCATCAGGTAATCCGTTTGCTCGTTTGCCGCCTATTAGCATAAAAAAACCCTCACTTGGTCTTCACAATTATTAACATTTATAAATTCGGAACTGTCGGTACTTCGACACACAACACTAATGGTATCTTCACCCTGGCGCGTAATATCACCTCGTCGGTGTCTACATTTGCTGATGACAAAACTATATTACTTTTAATGACTGCTTAAATTGTTCTTGGAAATGTTTGAGGACTCATACTAGAAAGAAGACGAAGAAGAAATAAAAGAACATAAGTTTATTGCATATTACATATCAATGTTAGCTCTTTCTGAATGTTGGTCAGGTTTGCATAAACTAGTTGTTGTATTTACCTTTTAATACGATTCGGTTTTTTTTATTACCTATATACAAAATCTAACGAATTTTGGATAAAAATAAACGTACCTACTTATTACATTTGTGCACACAAACCACATTGAAGGGTACAAAAATGCCCAAACTTAGACACTTTCTCTGAGCAATCTCTATCACGTGATCGAGGTCACATCCCTAAATAGTTAACTCAAATTCCTCAGCCCACATTCGTGAACAACTTGAGCGTACTAATGAAAATCTAGGGGAACCACTTAATCGATAGAACTTCGTTGTGCTACCAACTTCAACCGGATAGTTTATATGGTCGCCAATTTGGTGAAGGCAATTTTCTACTTGGCGAACATTTTTTTGCTTTCCGAATCTCAGTATATAAATGACTAAATTATAATTTTGCGGCGATAGCCCAGTGGTGTACGTAACGGACTGCCGAGACGATGGTCTCAGGTTCGAATTTTTCGAAGTTATGTGTGCATTGAAAATGTCAATTATCACTTGCTTAATAATGTGCCCGGTAGATGGAAATAGGCTCGCCCCCTATTACATTGGGACCGAAACATAACTGGCTAAGTGTGGGTAATACACCTCTGCCTAACCCTTCGTGGAGAGGCGTGAAGTTACGTTATGTTATTATAATTATGTCAACTATTTATGGGTAACTTTGAGTCATAAAGATAGATGAACCTTATTAAAAATATAGGTGTGGTTAATTTGAGGAATACTAGAGGATGATCGTATTTTGATACTGCGTAACTAAAACGAGTAAAAAATAAATGAAAATGTTTGTTTTAAGAATCGAAAATCCTAAATTTTTTAGCCTTATGGACATCTCGATGTTGTGGCATACAAGACGTTATTAGACAACTAATTTCTTTTAATGCTGCTAAATTTGGCAGTGTCTACAATATTATGTAATAGATAGACTGTACGTTACAAGCAAATAAGCCTGTTCCGATTATACCATGAAATAAATGAAAATTGTTCCACGAATTCAGAAATCAATTTAATAGCCTTTCAGTCGTCAACTTTATGACAGATTTTACAACCGAAAAATACGAATTTCAACTTTGATATTACATATTTTGTGAAAACTAAAATGAATAAATTATTTAATTTGAAAGACTGTAATAGAAATACTTAAATGAACTTAAAATATTGATAAAGTTTCATTAAATTCATTTAAAAGTTTTAGAATTTGATTGACTTGAATCGATGTTAAAATATTTGTACATTTTAGCTGTTTGTATGATTTGGTATAATTTTATAAATTGAAGGCTTTTCGTTGCGGTTGATGTAGACCACAACTGAAATGAAAACATTCATAACTTTGTAGGATACACACATTTTATCGACAAGACTTAAAGCTATGGTATTGTTTATTGTATATTATAAGTTATATAGCTTTATTTTCCCCTGTTAAGGTTCTTGTCTATGTGCTTTGATTCGAGCATATTGTACATACACCGTAAGCGACAGAAATATAGATCAGTCTATATTATGCTAGTTTAGCTAAGTACTTTTGTATTATTATTCAAATAACCTTATTAATTGACAACAACATTATAAACACACCAGATCATATATGAAAACATTCAATGTATTTACTAAGTAATTTCAAATGTAAAGACCAAGACGATAAAAAGAATGGCCCTGAGTTTCTTACCTGATTTTTCTCATGAGGCTCTTCTTTCGGAACAGGCATTTCTTTCAATGCTCAATTATGTAAATATGCATTTAAAGTTACTTTTGATTTTATTAGCTATGACTTTCTCACGAGTCCAACATTTTTTAAAATAATATGGAAATAAACATATTTGAGTTTGAATTTGAGTTTTAGAGCACTATTAAAGATTGTTGGCAGACACGATGATTCTGTAAACTTAACTGCAAATCTGTGTATTTATTTTATAATTTAGGAAAATTTAAACTGCCTTTACGAATTGATTCTGATAATATGTTTATTTTAAACGACTACAAATTTCGAAATCTACGTACACTGTACAGCTCTTCTTTCTATCTTCACAATATACAGCCTCGTAATAAAATCTGTATTATTACTTCTTATACATCAAACTAATAAATTTCATCGACATTCTGAAAACCACAATGGAATTTGAGCATCAATCTTCCTAGCCCTTTGACATTTATTCGGTTCTTGTCAACGATTTCACGCCCCTTCGTGTCAATTTGTCGCCCCCAATTTGGAGGAAAATGTTCCATGCGCTAATTTTGTCCCCTGCTCTGGCAAACTTATCGACTAATCAAGTCTTGATACGAGCACAATGAGTAAAGGGTAACTTCGATTATTATTTCATAGGCCAGATGGCTTTGCCGTGATTGATTTAAATTAAAAGGCAGAGGTCTGTTGGTTGACAGATGAGACCGAAATGGATTGATGATTTCATAGTCTCGGTTCTACTTGGTTTTCAAGAACTACTTGCTTTTTAAAAGTCTTTGTCAACTTTTTTTCGTTGTGGAATTTGTTAGCAGAAGCTCCTCAAGAATATATCTCCTCATCGTGTTATGCATGCGTTATTGCTGTTTATATTGTCTCACACTACATAAAGTATAGCAGAACACAATAACGCAATAGCTCTCACATTAATTGCGTGTTGTTGCGTGTTGCTCTCACATTAACTTCACACACCCTGTAGGTATGTGCAAATTCATACACGCGATAATTAGTATGGGAGACTCTACTTGGGCTGTGGACTCGGTACGTGGAAATCTAATATTCTGAGCAGAGATCAGGCTTATGGCAAATGTCTTGAAGTAAATTTCTTGGATCACAACCTGGTCAAGGCAAGGGTGAAAATGAAGGAACATACAAACACAGGCCCAAATGATAATGTAAGTTCCATTTCACATTTAAAATTCTGGATCAAATATTTTTAATTAGACTGTTTACGAACTTCTGGCCCTGTTAATTATGTTTTAATGATGTAGAAGTGGGATTAACGATACGGCATAGGCCGTAGTTTTTTTTTCACGTAACGATAAAAAGAATTGACCGAGTTCAAAGCTTCGAAGTTTGCAATACAGAATCATTGTTTAAAACTTTGGTAACTAATTCTTAAGATCCTTTGTCCAAAATTTTATTTTCCTAATTATTTTTTAATTAATTGGAGTTGCTTTGTAAAGTGTTCCAAAACAACGTTTTATTATAACCTATTTATTTACCTACTATACTTTTTACTTTAAGTGAGAAATTCATAACTTAAATGATAACGTGTTCCTTTATAAGTCAGATGCAAATAATTTCCAATATAGGCTCAAAAATGGAATTACTATTCGAGCTATTTAATTTAAACCAAGTTACTTAAACCTACGGTGCACAGTGTTTTATGAAGACCATTTTTCGGACACCGTCTTTTTATTAAAGAAGCTAATAGATATATTCAATAAAAAGAAATATTTCGTATCCCCATTAAGCTAGCATCTCTAGTTTTTTAGAAAAACTTTTTTGAAAATCTTCATATTTTAAAGCGGATATTTAGAAAAAAAGATATTCCTCTTAAACTAAGCATGATACGCAATAATAATGTTACAAACACCGATAGCGTCTCTTTCACTGCACATTTTACAGTTAAAATGAACCTCATAACTTGACTAGATTCAAATTTAAGCGAGATTTTAGATTTTTAGATTTTCTTACTTTGCCCGAAGATTCTACCGAATGTGGAAAAGTTATATATACAGAAAGGATGCTCTTTACTTTCCTCATATACTCAATATATTTCAGACCCCAAATCCATGGAATCTAGAAGTTATTCCATATAACTGTTTTTGCTAGTTTTTTCATATTTATATTCTGGATTTTAATGATTAAATTTTTATTCGATATTGATTTCTTAACAACATATAATTTAGTTATAAAATCAATATCGAATAAAAATTTTATCATTAAAATCCAGAATACAAATGTGAAAACCCTAGCAAAAACAGTTAATTTGGAATAACTTCTAGATTCCATGGATTTGGGGTCTGAAATTTATTGAGTATATGAGGAAAGTAAAGAGCATCATTTCTGTACATATAACTTTTCCACATTTGGTAGAATTTTCGGGAAAAGTAAGAAAATCTAAAAATCCAAATTCTCGCTTAAATTTGAATCTAGTCAAGTTATGAGGTTCATTTTAACTGTAAAATGTGCACTGAAAGAGACGCTATCGGTGCCTGTAACATTATTATTGCGTATCATGCTTAGTTTAAGAGGAATATCTTTTTTTCTAAATATCCGCTTTAAAATATGAAGATTTTCAAAAAAGTTTTTCTAAAAAACTAGAGATGCTAGCTTAATGGGGATACGAAATATTTCTTTTTATTGAATATATCTATTAGCTTCTTTAATAAAAAGACGGTGTCCGAAAAATGGTCTTCATAAAACACTGAGCGGTGTGCATGAAAATTAAAAAAAGAAAGAGATTTTGTCTTCAGATAAACCTACAATTTTACCCATAGAGTACACTGAAATTCAATCTGCCCTTTCCATAAATATTTCTAAATTGCTACAGGATATTTTCAATTGAGTCGGTCATTGTTCGAAGCGATTTGATTAATTATTTGTTCGATAAACGAGGTTATGGACTATTCACAGATCGATTTCGCAGTCAAACGATCCAATATCGTACCTGCCAATCAGTAGATAGATAATTGATAATATTCTATGCAAATTACATTATATCGCCAATCCCAAAGGCTGTCAATCCTGTCAGATGTTCGAAGATTTGATAAAATTGATTATTGATTGCATAGAAAGATGATAAACTCGTCTGTATTTTTCTTAGTTTTTATGTTGATAGGCACAATGTTTCAGAGAAACTATGTTTGATATATGAAAGACAGAAAATTCTATAGTATAGTGTATAACTTGGGAATGATAACGGAATACCATTACTTTATGAAAGGGGTTACATCTGAAGACTCAAATAAGTTATACGTAATACTGAATACTATGAATAAGTAGTAATATTGTGATATTTGATTACGGAAAGATATAGACATTATGTTAGTTTGTTGCTGTTTTTTCTGAATGTTACAGCGAAACTTAACCTCAGTCGTTCGTTTTCTATACACTCTCATTGTGTTCTTACCAACATTTTGGCGTTGTCCACGGTAAGAGACTAAGAGAACACCCCGCAACTACGGTTAAGCCTTTATCATTCAGCCTTAGCTTTCTACTGCTGGACATCTTCTTATTTACGTCACAATAGTATTGTGAGTCAACAGAAGGATTTGACCTAGTATATCACGGCATACCGTCGGTTTGGCATACAGTTTGAAGTTGAGTTTTCCGTCTCCTCTCAAAGATAACAGTGCCTTCGTGCGTTTGCCTAAGTCGCCGCTTTCGACACCCCCGGCATCAAATGTCGTTGTAATAGTTTGTATTCTAAATCCTTCACCACAACCACAACTACCAATGGTAAAACAAAGAAGGTGGTGTAGAGCTCTTCATTAAAACTAAAGGCTTCATTATATTTCTGTAATATCTAGCTACCTGTTCAAGTGCAATGCGTCTACTGTACCCGATTTGCCCCGACACGGCGGGGCCTCATCTAAATTTCATGAGAGATGCGGACGCCCGTCCATCAATTACGTTTATTCGGTACCCTACCTTTCGTAACTACGTTGTGACTTGTAGAAGCGTTCGCAATGTTCCTAGTTTTCATTTCTGATGTAACTATCAAAAGTTTTACTAGTTCTAAATTATTTTAACACGTTACTGTTATATGGTAGTTACGATGTACAAGTTAAAGCTCTGACATGTTGGTGTAGAAATGACTGAGATACTCTTTTTCATCTCTGGTCGAATAGAGAGATATATAAGAGAGAGTGACAAAGAGATATAAAGTCAGATTCATACTGATAAGAACTGTTCAGTACAATACCTGTTTGCAATATGATAGTATTCATGTAAAATACTTATAGGATTTGAACAAATAATACCAAAAAAAGCCTAAGTGAAAAGAGTTTTCCATAAACATGTATGTCAATGTAAGTCGGTCTTTCGACTGATGGCGTTAGGCAGGCTGAAGTTGAGTCTACATAGAGAAATAATATTTAGATCATAATGTTATAAATCCAAATGAGTTTTATTTTTCTTAAGTTTTGACGCCTGTGAAACAATAAGTCTGTTAGAGCTATGTATTGAAAAGGCACCGAAAATCCTACTACAAAACTTACTAAACCACTAACTATGCAACGCGAGTGTTTCTATTCCATCCAAATGCGAGCAAATCGCAGTTTAATTCTGTAATTACGGTCTAATGGCTGCTTGCTTAATCTAGTGATTTCTGTGTGTCGGTGCGCGTAGCTTTGTTTATACGACCGCATCTGGTTAAAGCGATTAATCAAGATGGTTTGGTGAATTAGGACGATGAACTGCAACAGACCAATGACGCGTGATGCGCATTAAGTAGTGATTACATTTGGCAGTTGTAGTATGGTATAAATGATTAAGTATTCTTAAGTAGCGTATAACAAGATCGCTTCATGGACGCCATGTGTCCGATTTCAATATTTTTTTTTGTATATATATATTTTTTAAGACTACTCCCTCCCACCTTAGGAATAAATCCTGTGTCGCGGGGGATTTTACATACATACAACCAACGGACACAATGAACGTCCAGACTCGAAACAACATTTTATGGATCTCACAAAGTGTTGTCTCGAGTGGGAATCGAACCCACGACACTCGGCGCAGCGTCAAGCGGCGAGGCGGCCACTTAAACCACTACTCCAACCTTGCAGTCAAAATATACGGTGCAATCATAATATTCGAACTACCTATGGATTTAAAGATTGGAGACACATATTTGGCATAAGCTCCACACAAAATATGTCAAAGATGTATATCAAATCTTCAAATCCATGGATAGATCGAATATTAGAAACCGGCAGTATTAACAGTCGATTAGCACTGCGCCAAGTTATGTGAGTTCGTTCTCCATACGGTACAAAACTTTGGGTCATTCATAAATTGTTGTTTTGAATCTGTGTCGTTTGTGCCAGTTGAATGAGTTAAAGTCTCTCAAGATACCTACAAGCTTTTTTTGTGAGATAGTTTATAAACTGTGTGGATGTAAAATAATGACGGAAAATGGTAAACTCGTGTAGTTGCGTACTTCTCCTGATAGTAGATATAAATGACAAAAATAGATGAAAAGTAAAGTTTATTTTGTTTATTATAAGTACAAAATAGTTTAGGTACCTACCTAGTTATCTAAATAGACAGTAGGACAGAAAAATTTTCATCTCGTCATCTTAATACTAATTCTAATTTCGGGAATCATGACAATACTGAACTAAAATCAAGCCATCTGTCATATCTAGTTTAAGTGCAACCATATACCCAGTATTTGTTATAAACTTACTCGATATATAAGACGACTATTAATAAAATTTCTATTCTCTCTAGCATTGAACCGAATCGGTTCTAAACTATGTTATGGTTATCGGTCTACAAAAGTTATACTATATTTAAACGATCACTACTAGGTGGTCCGCACGGTTCAAGAAGAGTGTCTTGTACTGGGAAAACGCTAGGATGACGTTGACAATGATAGAACTGGGACGAAACCACGTGTCACGGAGAGCTCAAAACATCCATATAACACATGCAAGGCAGAGCTTGGGTGCTCAAGCTCTGCCCAACTATTTGAGGATCTCACAAAATGTTGACACATATTAGTATTATGGCTGCCTCCGTGGTCCAGTGGATAGCGTATGCGACGGCTGATCGAAGGTCCTGGGTTCGATTCCCGGGTCGCTCAAATGTGTTACTGGATTTTTCCGAATACCTACTCAGTAGCAGCCCGGAGTCTGGTGATGTGCCCGGTAACGGCAATAGGCTCGCCCCCTATTACGTGGGACCTAAAAATTCATGGCGAAATGTGGGTGTAATATTTACACCTCTGCCTACCCCGTGGGATACAGGCGTGGGACTTAGTGATTATTATTATGTCTAAGCGCTATCCCAGTTGCTTCCGAGCTTTGTCGTCTTGGATCCCAGAGTCCGCTTACTGATATAAACAGATTTGACATAATATTAGCGCTGTTGTTATTGCACCATTGATACTTATCTGCATTTTATACAATTAGGAGATATTAATTTTAATGTTACAATGTATTGTATATGCAAATTCTACACTCAGGTTTGGTAAAATAAAATAGCTATTAGAAGAATCTGTAAGAAACATTTACCAGTCCCATAGTAGACCATTAACATTTCAAGTCTAACAAAAACTTTATGTTACTACATAACATGAAGTTCCCGTGGGAATTAAGTTTCGCAGACTTCATAAAATCTATACGATTCATTTATTACTATTCTGTTTTTCAAATAAAACTCTAAAATATGCAGTGATAATGCAAATTCGGTCACTAGTTTCACGACTAAACTTTTGTGTAGAATTTATCACTCCATCAAATGACATGCGCAGTCATGTCCGCCGCTACTGCGCTATCTCAGGCGTTGTTCGAAATAACAACACGAACTCAACTAAATAACTTGCCAACTAAAATTGCCTAGTCGGGCCGTCGACTTAATGAAGCTAGCTAAAATCAATTTCACTCGGCAATGCTGTTAAGGCCAGGTACGGACTTGGCGATATTAAGGCAGAGCGTCGCCGCTATACCTGTTCATAAGTAGTTATGTTTTACTACCATCGGACTCGGTTGGTCTAAATGACTTGATTTTTATTTATCGAAAGTAGGTACTTACTGCAATGCCTGGTGACAAGACTCTTTAGAACTGAGTTAATTTTGTTTTATTTTCTACAATCCTATAACTTAATAATTGTGTCTTGTGCTTAATTCTAATTTATTAGGACTAATATCTTTCAAAAACTTACAATTTTAACCTCAAAATGTTCATAGCAGATAATTTGCCACAAACTCTAATAAAATGCGTAAGCGTACCTATTTTTTACAAAACCGACGTCGGAGGACATATTAGCTTAAGAAACTGGGTCGTATTTTTTAGCCTGTCTTAAGTAATAAGAAACAAATCTTTTATCAACAAAGTTAAGACGAATGTTTTCAGGAACTTGACAAAAAGTAACTTCTGACTCAGCTGTATATGCCTCATAATTTGTGATTACTTTTCTTTTATACTACTTTGGATTTAATTTTCTTATTGGTCGCAGATATATAAGCGATGTTGACATGAGTAGGAGTACAATAAATATTAAGAAGTTTCGATATAAAGATAAAGTCCCTATATAAAATAGCTACTTAACATTTTTCATCATTATCACACATAGTTTTTTGATTGGCCACATACTCACAAGGCAAAGAAAGAATATAATTATCACATCTTTAGAATTATTATGCTCTAGTTAAATATAGGAAGAGACATTATTTTAAAAGGAGTCTTCGGAACAGTTTGAACTGTACGAGTATAGTCAAGGTACAACAATAATTAATAAACAAGGTACAGCATTATTACACTTAAAACGTTATCTACTAACTCGCTACAAGTTCAACAATCAATTTTTGTAGACTATGCGTTCGATATACATAGAAGAAAGAATGTAATAAACTCTACTTATTGAGGTGCTTCTTACTTATGATTGCATTCATGGTTTAGTATTCTAAGCATCTTATATTGGGCTCTAATCTCACACAGAACAAATCTACAGCCTTTACAATTATGTAGGTTGGTGTGTTGATTAAATGTTTGAAAAGTCCCCCCATGCAAGATTTATAAAAAGTGCACATGGTGTCTTTTACAACAAGCGGCGATAGCCCAGTGGTGTACGTAACGGACTGCCGAGACGAACTTCGGGTTCGATCCCCAGTTACCCTGGGCGGTTATGTGTGTATTAAAAATGTTAATTATCGCTCGCCTAACTATGTGCCCGGTAAATGGCAATAGGCTCGCCCCCTATTACATTGGGACCGAAACATAACTGGCGAAGTGTGGGTGTATAATATACCTCTGCCTACCCCTTCGGGCATAAAAGGCGTGAAGTTATGTTATGTCTTTTACATATAAAAGAAAACAACTTAACTTATAAACAAAAAGCTGTTGTAGCTTGGCGAGGGAAATGTCATTCTATATTTTTAACTATTAAAAAGGAATAAAAAAATTGCTATCGATAAAGCATGGCCATTTTTGCCAACCTGCAACGATCCTACACAGTATTAAGATTAATGCATTACAAAGCTAAGCCAAGATAGAATGAAGCAAGCGTTATTCAACTTCAATAATTCTGAGACAGGGAGACAGATAATATTGTATTCTACGACATTGACACCCATATAATATAATTTTACAGCATCTAAATCACAGCACTCGGTATGCGAGTGGTTGCGCGTGCCAACACAGTAATTACCTCGTTATCTCTCCAACGTATCTATGAACGAAGTACTACGGCCTTTTACTATACCTACATGAATAAAAAATGTAATTTGCTTACATTTTATAAATAATGAACGCTATCATAAACTTCACTGCTTGTTTTTGAACGCAACTATGAATGAGCAGTGCATGATATTGAATGAGAGAAACATTATGCCAATTTTGTCTTATATAAAGTATAGTAGCAAACGTAGTGAACTCTTCTGATGTTATAGTCCAAGCGTTATACTGGTTGCATTCAACACTTTTGGTCTTTGAGCCCGAGGTCCGCTTTCAGGTCTAACCAGATTTAACAGAATATTAGCTTTTCCTCAGAGCGACTGCCTCTGATCTCCGCAAGCATACCGATATTCCATGGTTTAGACTAGTGGCAGTACCCTCAAGCTCCACGTAAAGTTACTGACAAAGATATTCATGACATCCGAGACCGACAGCTTAATGTGCTCTCCGTGGCACGAGTCAAGCGATTATTAAGAATTAAAGGGGCAACAGCACATTTGTCATCATCTATTTATGGAGTTATATCACTATTGATTTTTGTATTATTTGAAATATAATTTTTCGTGTAGATGTTAATTCGGCCGTAGAAAATGATGTCTGAATGATTTTAAGATCACTACAGAACACTACTCTTAAACATTTCAGCAAAATGTCGTAAACGATTGTACTGTAAAAGTGTGTAAACAATTTAACTCATATAATAATCCATAATTATAAGAAGACATTAAATTACATAAAAACCTAAAAAACAAACACGGTACGTTCATTAAGCCGAAATGAAATCTATTAAATGTAAGTTGTATGTAAACATTATACAATTATTTTATTTATATATACAATTATTATCATTTCCAACCGATTAACTTTAGAAATTAATTAATTTTATTAATAAGTATTTACCTAGCGACGTAATCCTACTCCCATTTATACCAGGATATCTGGACTAAAGCAGTACTTTCATATTAAGATAATTAAATTGTTTCTTCAATGTGACTTAGGCTTGGATCTAATAATATAAGCTCTTTCAAATACTAAATGGTTAATAAAGTAATCGACTTTAATTATCTCTTTGAAAGTAAATCAACGGAAGTCCTTTAAATTGTCAAGTAACCAATTTGAACATGAATTTCGTGGCTCAGAGGTAATTTTAACGGGTGATAAGCCGTGGTCCTGGTTTTATGTGCACCCATCACGCGACAAGTCTCCTTGAACACCTCGGTTTCGAAGTTCCGGCCTTGATCGCTGTGGATTTCCAAGGGTACCCCGAATCGACAAAAGACTTCATGCACCAGCTTGTCGGCCACTGTGGTAGCTTCTTGATTTGGGATTGCAAACACTTCAGGCCACTTCGTGAAGTAATCCATCACAACCAAGAAGTATTTGTTTCCATCCTGGCTCTCGGGAAACGGCCCAGCGACATCCAAGGCTATGCGCTCCCATGGGGCTCCCACATTGTACACCTTTAATGCACCTCTTCGAGTATGTGGCCCCTTGACAGCCGTACAACTTGTGCATTTGCGGCACCAATCCTCGACGTCATCCCGACAGTGGAGCCAATAAAACCGCTCCCGGATCTTAGTAAGGGTCTTCTTAACTCCCATGTGACCTCCCGAAGCACCATTGTGATAGAGCTGCAAGACTTCCGGCACCTTAGTTTTGGGCACTACCATTTGCAAATGGCACTGGTTACCGCGAGCGTTTTCCCATTTGCGGCACAGACTCCATCCTGGACGACCAAGCTTTCCCACTGTGCCCAATAACTCTTGGTGATGGGGCTCATTGCTGCGATATCACTCCATTTGGGCCTAGGCGCATCTGATTTCTTCCATTCAAGAATTGGCTGTACATCCTTGTCATCTTGCTGAGCACTCTGCAAAGCTTCTCTTCATTCGTCGCTTAGATCCGTCTTTAACATCCTCACTAGCGCTGCCTGCTTTGCTTCCTGTCGGCTACAGTGCTTGCACTGGTCGGGACACGGCCTACGCGATAGGGCATCTGCGTTACCATGGGACTTGCCGCTGCGATGTTGCATTACAAAATCAAACTCTTGCAGTAGTTCAATCCATCTACCTACTTGTCCTTCTGGGTCCTTAAATTGAAGTAGCCATTTCAGCGCTGCATGGTCGGTTCGCAGGTGGAATTTACGGCCCAACAAGTATTTGTTGAAATGCTGCAACGTCTTTACTACAGCCAAGAGTTCCCGCCTGGTGACGCAGTAGTTTCTTTCGGGTTTGGATAAGGTCTTGCTGAAGTATGCTATAACAACTTCTAGATCACCCTTCTTCTGTGACAGCACGCTGCCAATTCCGGTTTTACTGGCATCTGTGTCAACTATGAATTCATGCTCATTGTCAGGGTAGCCTAGAATAGGTGCAGTACACAGATGTTCCTTAAGCTTCTGGAATGCAACGTCACAGCTCTCATTCCAACAGAACTGCACTCTGTCTTCGGTGAGCTTATGAAGAGGTCGAGCAATGTCAGCAAAGTTCTTCACAAACCGTCGATAGTAGGAGCATAATCCGAGGAATGCTCTGACCTGCGTTTTGTTCTCTGGAACTGGCCATTCCTTCACGGCAATGATCTTATCCGGGTCAGTTTGAATACCGTTCTCCGAGACCACATGTCCTAGAAAGTTCACTTGCCGTCTGAATAACGCGCATTTCTTCGGACTCAGCTTCAAATTAGCTCCTCGTATCTTTGACAGCACTTGCTCCAAGTTTCGAAGGTGATCCTGGAAGGTGCGCCCCACGATGATGATGTCATCCAAGTAGACCAGGCAGGCGTCTCCAATCAGTCCCATAAGCACTCGCTCCATCAGTCTCTCAAAAGTAGCCGGAGCGTTGCACAATCCAAAGGGCATTACGTTAAATTGCCACAATCCTTTGCCTGTGGATAATGCCGTCTTCTCTTTGTCTCGAGGATCTATTTCCACCTGCCAGTAGCCACTTTTTAGGTCTAAGGTAGAAAACCACTTCATTCCCGTCAGCGTATCCAGTGTGTCATCGATCCTTGGCAGCGGGTAGTTGTCCTTCTTCGTGATGTCATTCAATCGGCGGTAGTCTACACAAAAGCGCATTCTGCCATCCTTCTTCTTAACTAGGACAACCGGAGAGCACCACGGGCTGGACGAAGGCTCGATTACGCCTTCGTTCACCATACCGTCGATCATAGCTTCCACTTCACGTTCCCGTGCTACTGGCACACGTCTTGGTCGCTGGCGAATCGGTGCTTCACTTCCCGTGTTTATTTTGTGCTGGACTAGTGCTGTCTTCCCTATGTCGGCATCACTGGTCGAGAAAATATCCGCGAACCGGTTCAACATCTTCTGTGCCTCGGTCTTCTCTTCTTCTGACAGGGTACTTTGGCAGTCCTCCAAAAGTGAAGACACGTCGAATCGTGCACCCTGAACCTTGGCGCTGGTAGGTTGCTCTTGACATCTACGCATCCAAGCCGCTCCTTCATAGGTGCCCAATTCCGTCCCTTTCTTGAGCGACACTTCCTTGCCACTTGCATTCAGTGCGCGTACTGATGAAACTTTGGTACCCCTTACCAAGGTTCGTGCAATCTTCCACGGGGCCTCTTTCTCTAGGCCTTCGATTAGTACGCAGCGGTTCTCTCGACCAGAATTCCCTGGTAGACAAACTGGTATAACCGTTTCCGACCGCGGGTGAAGAATGACATTCTTCAGGCAGTACACTTTTCCTGAAGTTGCACCTTCCATGAAGACTTCTTCCGAGCCACACTTCAACACTCCCTGGTTAACATCGATCTCGCAGCGATACTTCCGAATGAAGTCTAGGCCCAGGATGCAGTCGTCCACTATATCGGCTACGATGACTTTGTGACGGTAAACTTTATTGCCTAGCTTCAGATCCACCTCCATTTCACCTCGGACGGTTATGTGCTGACCGGTAGCTGTTCTCAGATTCACACATTCATTGTTCCTGAAGCAGCCCCGAAGAACCCGTCTTGCCAGATGGAAACCGATGACTGTGCGAGAAGCACCCGTGTCCAATGTCAGCTTGCATGGTGTTCTGTTAATTTCGCCTTCGATGATCAGGCTGTTCCCGTCGCATGATTGCAAGATCGAGATACTTGGGGCTCTTCCATTACCAGCCAGCACCCGCCCCGCAGTCCTGGCTTCTACTCGTTTCCCTGCTCTCGCTGCCTGGCAGGCACATCAGGCGACCCCTTTGGTGGAGACAGGGTGTCACCAGGCTGCCTACGCTTTGGGCAGCTCAAGCGGATATGGCCTCTTTCTCCGCAGTTGTAGCACCGAGGTGACGACACAACTTCCCTGTTGCGGTGACCTCGATCGTCGCGTCGCACTGCTTCCACCTCCAGAGCGTGGGCTAAAGCGTCCTTGAGGTCCTTGAAGTGCCCAAGCCTCACTGCTGCTCTTACCTCCAGGTCCCGGATCCCATCCGTAAACGCCTGTACGAGGTTCCCGTCAATAAGCGCAGGCGACGACTGGTATGCCTTCCTGACCAGCTTTTCCACCTCTAGAGTAGTAGTTTCAGAGTGTGATATTGAATACTAAATACAAACTAGAAACATGAATTCTTAAACGAATTCTGGTGAAGGTAAACAAACAATTTGTGCGAGCATGTGTCCGAAATTGCCATTTGCATGTGTCACTGTCCGCTCGCCACAAGAGCGATGCTGCGTCGACAAAACGGAATGTATTTGTGAGAGTCTTTACTATATTTACATACATACATATCGTCACGCCTTTTATCGAAGGGGTAGGCAGAGGTGTATTTCTACACCCTATATTTGTGTATGAATAACATGTTCCTCATAACCACGTATATTAAGACGGGTTACAGTTACTTACTCATGTGATTATTGGGTTCGTTGACATTTTCGATGCGTGCGTAGGTGATGACTTTTTACTAAATAATTTGTTGTCAATTCAGGATATGCATGCTTTTTATAGTTACATAGAATAGTGTATCAGAGAAGCATTCGTATATTTTGAATGACCATCTGTCCTATTACGTAACTACAGAAAGAATAACAGTTCCTAGTATAGAATACCCCGGTTTTAGCGTCAATAATGAATATTACCTACGCATGGGCACATGCATTGACTTACTACAATATAAACAAACCGATCCTATCAAGATTGCCTGGATGAGATTGCTTCTCAATGCTTAAAATATATTATTCTTATTCTATAGAAATACATTGCTTGTATTAATGGTATTTTTAAATCGCAAAAGGTAATCCTAACTGTATACACAGTTAGTTGACCTTCTTTCTTAAACTCTTCGATTGTAGATAGGTCCCTATATTAGTAATATTCATCTTCGTAAATATCACCTCTCTACTTTAATCGTCTTCAGATTTGCGACTTCCTAATAATAAGGTAGACGGGCTCTTGGTGCATTTGCTGACAAAGATAATAGAACTACATAAAAAACCTTAAACTTATTCGTTGTTGTGTTTCCGCTTTTGAAGTTCTGACTGGCGTCTTCTGCTTAAAGTATTTAGCTTTGACGTGAAGAGCTTTCAAGCTGACCGTTCTCTGCAGGTTTTCTTTGATTACAACCGCAACTGGTAAAGTGGACGTGTTTGCCATTGTAGCTTGAAATCCTTGGTTTAATTACCTTACTGTTGTTATTTCTTGCCAGTTCTACGAACTTTGAGATAGTAGTAAGAACATATGTAAGTATTTTAATGTGATAAATCTTACCTATATTTTTATTTATTGTAAATATTTCATAGTTAACAAAACTAGTTCTACCAGTAGTAGTTAAAGGCTTTCTTATAATTGAAATTGGCAAATTCAGAAACGACATAACATCATTTAAATTAAACGCACAGATAGATCACTGCATAAAATATTACATCGTCCTAGCGGTCTCCCAATTGCATCCAAGGCTTTTGCCTAGGGCCTAATCTTTTTGGACTACTAACTTGTTACTTGTCTGACTTTTGTTATTTGACTGCCACCTGACTGCCCCAACCCAAAGGTGATAGAGATATTCCATGGTTAAGACCAGTGTCAGCTTATTCACGGTTTATTGACTCCCTATAACTACTGTCGAATATAACTAGGTACGTGAATAAACACAATATTTTGGTTCAAAATTAATAATAGTCAACTCTCAGAGGAATATTCGAAATATAAACTTTTCATCCAACACTTGCTTATAATAATTTGCACGATGATGACATTACATTATGCGGGTATATCGTCTTTCTTACCTTTGGTTTTGCTAAAGATAAAAATATGGTTAGTGTTGCAGTTACTATCTGCATTAGAAGCCACGGTACGAAATGACCTTTTCCACTTAACTAATCACAGCATAATACATAATTATACCATTATGCCTCACATTAAACCGTAGCTGCTGAATAGATATGATATTTATGAGTATGCCCTTTGCCGGTAAGTAGGGAGACGAGATAATTTATTAACTAAGAAGTGGTTTTTAAGTAATTTTCTGTTACAAGTTTACTCACCTTTAGAGAATATACTCATTCTGTACGGGTTGTATAAAATAGTAATTTGCTAGTCACGGTCCGTTCGTCAGTAGCGCGCGGCACGCATTCGTAACACTATTACTATTTTTTTGTACAATTTGTGATCATTATTATTATTTACTTTTGCTATGTGAATTAAAATAAATATTCAATGTATCTATTATGTAATGTATCTTAATATCATTGGTATGTACTGATTACAAAACAGCTGTAAGCTGAGTGATGCAATTAATAGCTTAGTATAGCTTTTAATATTTATACTTATATTGCCTCCTTGGTTCAGAAGATAGCGTATGCGACTGCTGATCGGAGGTCTCGGGTTCGATTCCCGGGTCGGGCAAAATTGTTACTGGGTTTATCCGAATTCTCAGTAGCAGGCCGGAGTCTGGTGAAGTGCCCGGTAACGGCAATAGGCTCGCCCCCTATTACGTGGGACCTAAAAATTCATGGCGAAATGTGGGTGTGATATTTACACCTCTGCCTACCCCTTCGGGGACACAGGGGTGAGACTATAAATAAAAAAATATAAAAATAAAAAAACTTTTATTCAAATTTGATATCCAACCGGAGTGAAACTTTATGTGATCTACAGTTGTTTTGCATTTGGGGTTCTTTGCGACCGCATGGAAAATTAAAATTATTTATAAGAAAATTATCGGGGATACAGGCGTGAGTCTATAAATAAAAAATATAAGAAAATTTTGGATAGTCAAATAAGATATAAATATGATAATGAAAATTGTTCCAATCAAATCAAATTTTGTTACATGTACCTATAACTTTCGTCTGGAACTAAAATACTGCATACAATTTACTAACACCAGTTTTAGATTAACGTGCAAACTAGTATCAGATTTCTTACCTTATATCGGGCCAACATCATGGTGTTAATCAAAATCTACATTTGCGGTGTTTACAAAACGTATCAAACATCTTACAAAATATTTCCATTTTTTAAACATGACGAACAGACAAACAGGCACATGTTTGTGATATGTGAGCGTCTTTTTGGATATAAATATTTGCAGCTATCTATTTTAATAAGTATTTATGTAACTGTCATAATCTTCACGTCATTACGCGCTGAAGTGTAGTTAGTAGACTGCAGAGAAGTCTACAATTTTCTAGTAATTATACTAGATAATGTGTAAGTTAGTTTTGGTTTCGTACTCAACTGACCTTAGACATTTTTGGGCAACATACATAAAAGATGAAACCATACTGTATGCAACTCAGAATAATAAAAATAAAACACACACGTTACTGACTACTTCACAAACAACGCACTGCTGAAACTACTGGTCGCAAGAAGGTAATATTTAGCATGTATGCTCGTCGCGAGTGTAGATGAAAACAATTTTTGGAAATGCCCCTGTAAGTGAATAAAAATAGGGCGGAGTTTGTTTTCTGTTCGAGCACACACGCGGGCGCAACAACGGGCTACGGGCTAGTAATAAGTCGCCTTGTTTTTAAAAGCTTTGGACAGAATAGGTACTTAACTACCACGACAGGTTGTTTACTGCACTTGTAACATCATAACATAAGGAAAATTGTTTACAATGTATATGCACAAAGACGCACGTTGCTTCAGCTGATGTTAGAAGAACTAATTTTATAAGACATAACATACTTGATGTTCGATGCCATTCCAAAATATTGCTAAGGTCTTTTAAACCTTGTACATTTAATATATCTTAAAATTTTGTACAACTTATCTAAAGAATCGTTGGTCGAGGATTTATATACATTATAAAATGAAGTCCCCTTTATGAACGCAGTAAACTTAAAAACTACCAAACGGATTTCTTAAACAGCTTTAAACATTAGATAAGGTGATCCAAAGGCAGGTTCAGGTGTATAATACATGCGGGCGGAGCCGCGAGTGTAGTCAAGTTATTTATATATTAATGTTAATATCGCACAAAGCCAAAAATATTGATTTTAAATATAAGTTAATACACCAATTTTCATCGACAACTTATAAGTTTGGAGAAGAGGCACCGGTCACTGAAACGGTTCCCTAAATGTAGCTGATTGAAATTCAGGTTGTTAAGCCACTAAGTAAGTGGTCTCTCAAGTTACGAAGATGGATAATAATTTATTCATGATATTTAAATTTATATACAATTTCATCATCGTCCTAGCTTTATCCTAGTTGTTATATAATAGAGTTTTGCCTTAGTCCACCTTCTAAGAAGTATAATTTGGATACGGCAGAACATTTGTTTATCCATAACTTCCCATGTTCGAAGATACATCCATTACAATAGTCCAGGATCTTCATAATAGTCAAAACATAATACAAGTTATATAATGTGGAAAATTCTATGCCGTCATCGCCTTATCTGAATTTGGCTCTATTTATTTTAGTGAGGCAATTTTACAGTCATGTTTATACCACAATGTCAATCTTATTTACAAGGGTAAATAAGATTCATTTTGTTGCTTAGAATTTAAGATATTCTAATTAATTGAACCTGCTTTGGTTTTCTTATCACAAGATAGGGCGTAATTAACAATTTAGAATAGCAGCACTTTATCACGGAGTAGAAATAAATCGTTTAAAATTGTTTGTAACGCGATGACAAACTCAAGTATCTGTAGCGTCGTTCAGTTTGATAAAGTATCTTCACAACGTGTTCGATATTGTTTTGCTCATTTGTTTACCAACATCTCAAATACCAATAGATTTCAAAAGTAAGTAAATTCTCTTTCTTTCTTTGTGTTTACGTACACAAAGGAATGTATGCAGAGATAACAATAGAAATCACATTTATATAAGTGTAGTGGAATTTCATATTCCTAGTGTAACCAAACACGGTTTTGTTGAAATACAAGGACTGAATTTAGTTCAAAGTTTAGATTTCACGTAGGGTATGAAAAGTAATAATAATAAATACGCTAAAGCTACTGATCGGTTTATGATTAAACTTTACAGTAATAGAGTATATCTATGCCGCGGGAAGTAACTAGTATTACATTAATGCTATATTTTGAGGATATCTCTGGAATTTGTTGGAGCAAATGTTGAATACAAATAAAGAGCTATCATCTTATTAAGAGTATTTTTTTTAATTTAGTAAATTAAGAGTTATGTTTAAGACGTATTAATATAATGCCTCAAAGTTCTACATTGTATGTTTCAAATAATTTTACGTCGGAATAAGTTGAGTTGATTTTTTGTTATTTCTTAATTCTTTTAGCAAGTTTATCACTTCATTCAGCGTAGAGCGATGATGTAATAAAACAATAGAAGTTAGATCTTAATTGTTGTATAGGTACAGCGCATTCACTTTCGACGTTATTCACGAATGCGGAACGTTTCGCTACCGTGAAGAAATGTGAATAGGTGTACAGTAACGAAACGTGATTTAGGCTAATATTGAGATTGAAATAATTTCTGACATACAAAATTATGGATTACTTATTTATATGTTTTGAAAAATCATTTTTTATTCGTGTTAATATTGCTAGAGATTTTTTTCTGTAAAGAATTGTAATCGACTGTGGTACGTACCCACAGCTTCAGTTAATTATCTAAGAGCCCTTTTATATTATTAATTACAGCTAACATTATTTGTATTATTACATTATCCTTATCTACACAGACAAACCTATTCGCTCTTGATGTAGTAATGATATCTATGGTCGATCTTCATAATCGTTATAAACCTCGCTTATCTCTTACTCTCTCTGGGCCGCATCTCAATATTTTTTCTAGGCACTAACAAAGCAATATTTAAAACAAATTTTATAATATGTCCTTTCAGTATTATAGCCCAGCCTTTCTATTTCAAAGCTATTGTGTTATATATTCATTCACGTGCGTCGTCAAATTTAAAAAAGTTACTATGCATTATGCAAATACTTTTAAATTTTCTTAAAACCCTACAAAGAACATAAAGTTAAACTTTGAACAAGATAGCTTATCAAATATGTTTCTCGTGTAATTCTTTCAGTTTTAAAGAAGTTGAACATTTCTGCAGGAGCATCGCTCGGGGTAGCTCGCATAGTTAATTTTATTCAGTTTTGTAAGAAATTTATTCTTGACGCCTTTTACATATGCAAGTAGAATTTTGCAGTGGGTACTTTGCAGTGTAATACCTTATTATACTCAAGTTCTTTATTTCAATATTCGTTGGCATTATTACAAAATATGGAAAATATATTTAATACACCTTTGCATCGTTTAGGTATTCCCGTAGAAGCTCTATTTGGCTTGCATTATTTATAGCATAAATCTATATTTATGTATTTCTCCTTAAATGTCATCTATTCGGTACTGTGTTTTACAATATAAAATATCAGTTTAAAGTGTAAGCTACGCTTCGTTTATTAGTTTATATTTTTTTAATTTTCACGTATTCCTAATACATCTTTTTTTACAAACAACATACAAATACCTATAGCATTGACGTTACGGTGGTAAAAGCTGCCTCGCCTACTTTGACAATGCATAGTTAAATCGCTCATTACTTTAAAATATCTTAACTTGTTTTTCTCTACCTTGAAACGGTTATTTCATACTAGTGATAATTTGTAAAAATATTTGTACTAATTCTGTTACAAAAATATATACGAGACGACAATTAAACTTACATAGTTACTATATGTACAATAAATTGGCAATTCTCCCGAGCAGAAGCGGGGACCAGTCGCTAAAATTAACTCAATTTCAAGATCAATAAGACTACTTTCTAATACTAAGTACTACTTATATTACGTTTTGTACACAATATTTCCGCAAGCAAACAGAAATAAGCCTCAAGAGAATATTTTTATTGTAACTTTTTGTTTACAAAGCAGTCGTAGACATTACATTACATCGGATCGTAACTAAAACACTTTGAAGTAAAAACAACTATTACACGAAGACAAAAATACGCAAATAAAACTTTTATTGGACATAAACTGGCGTATAACTAATGGCTTTTATCTCTGGCGTTATATTTGCGGTTCTGTAATAGGAGCAACTTCACACTGTGATATTAAGTATTCTGTTTGTAAATGGCAATCGTTATTTTATATTCACTACCACATATCTATTTTTGGATTGTTTTTGATCTAAATCGCTCAAACAATCTTAAAATATACACAATATTCAAAAGATAGTTCGCTAGTTAAAAAGCTTTAATCAAAAATCTTAGCAGAGCATTCGATCACGAACGAATAATCTTGACTTGGTAAGTAAGCCTTACACAAGTTATAAGACCAACGACTTTGTTCTGTCTTTCCGTCGGTTCGATGGCCTAAAAAAACTTAAATTATCTAAATTCTCTTAAATTATCTAAATCTCCGTATATCTATTTTGTATAATCTTATATAGTGTGCTAAATTGGCACTGTTCATGAGAGCATGACAAAATTATACATTCTCAATTAAATCCACTAGCACAAGCTCAGTTACCTACCTGCCAACAAAATACATATCCCACTTCGAATAATGACGTCGATTTCACCTAGATAGTCACTTCACTGCGATCGATTCCGGAAGTCAGCTGAACTGTATTCAGTAAGAACCATCCAAGCAGATATAGACTCTCAAACTTGACGATGTTTCCTCTCTAACAGTTTGAGTTTAGTTGCATTTAGTTCGTCACTTTCAGATGGAATTGGTGATTAAAGGACATCAGTAACAGTTGTGCTACTTAGTATACTGACTGAATAATTGACTAGTTGTAGCAGAAGCTAATAAAATATAAATGGATAATAAAAAACATTATTATATCATAGACGCAGACATTCGTATAGGATCGTTCCTTTTTACTGCTTTGCGGGTTACTAGTAAAAGTCAAGGAAAACGCCGCGCGTCGGTTTAAATGAGCTATCTACTTGGTGAAGAGTTCTTTGGAGTGCGACGCAAAGGTCTTGTGTTTCACGGCACGCACCGCTTACTTTTTGAAGTGCTGTAAGCAGTAATCTTTACTAGTGCACGAAAAAAACGCGAAAAACTACATGTTCTTTCTGAATAATATGATTGTATTCCATAATGGTTCTGTGCGTAAACATAACATCACTACATAGTATAAATTAATACATTTTGGATAACTTTTAATTTGACATATGGCCCGGGCAAGCTTTGCAGATTTAATGATTTAAAACAACGTGAAGGATCATCATGTAGGTTTATTTTTACTTTTATTCATCGTAGGTAGGTTAATGTAAAGTAGTAATAAACATGTTTTTTTACTGAGAATGTTTTGGTACTCTATGAAGACAGAGATTTGTGACAGCTCAGCTACATACCTATTACGCCAACGGACATAGCCCCAACATCTTATGAATTTCAGAAGACTAACCTAACGTTAGCGAATCCGTATCATCTGTTGATTTACGCCTGGATATCTCATATCCATCCAGTGGAACCTAGCTACAACAAAAGACGCAAGTAATATTTTATCATTTATACAACATTCAGGCGTAGAAGTTTATATAATGATAGGTACCTATCCACGGAAGAACATAGTACGTTATATAGGTGCCCAATATTTCGCAAGCTAAAAAATGAAGACGGGTCCCGCTATGAATGCCTCCTACGGGATCGAATGCTTACCTATTTATTTATCTGGAAATAATAAAGTTGTGTTCCTAAAAGGGGTTATAGGTGAACTATTTTTCTAGGTTTTGCTTTCATTTTATTTTTGTTATCGTTTAGGGCCACGACGGGCAGGGTTTGCGAGCGATAAATAGGGATGCTATGTTATGCCTATACTAGTACAGAACTAATATATTAATTGGTGTGTGAAATCGTAATTACATAGACTTACGCTTAGCTTAAACGCTAGGAGGATGACACCATCCTCCTAGCCTTTATTCCTGTTAAAAACCGGGGTCCGCTTTCGAGTCTAACCGGATTTGACTGAATGTTAGCTTTTCCACACATGGTACTGCCTATGTGATCTTCGCAACCCAAAGGGATAGCTATATTCTATGGTTTAAACTTTGTCATTTAATTTATAGGTACTGGACTCCCTATAAAGACTGTCCTGTTTCACCATATTCACTTTGGGAGGCTTATTAAATGAACATAATTTATTGCTTGAGTATGATATCAACAACTATTAACTTCTGCAATAGTAGATAACTCACAATGTGAAACAGTTGCAGCTCCTTACAAATATAACATGTAAAAGAATTATACTGGCAGTTAAAAAGAGTGGCCACGAGTTTTATTGCCCGTTCTTTCTCGTGGTTCTACCTATTGCATTGCGAACGTGGCAGTAAATGTAAATGTAGAATCATCTAGTAATTTACTTTAATCTTTGACGTTCATAAGCGTCACTTTGTGACCTAAATGAATAAATAATTTTGAGTTTGAGTTTGTCAAAGTACTTCATGACTGCCGGGACCGACGGCTTAACAGACATTATACGGGGTTAACGTCTCACACATAAACAGAAAGCCCGCTAGCGCAGATTCGGGCCGATCATGTTCCTCGTCAAAATCTGACCAGAAAACCCAACCTAACGCCGACAAACGACCCAACACAAACAGAAGCGCGTACCAGACTTTATTTTAAATGAGTTTCAACAACCGTAACACACATACGAGTCAATAAACAAACTTCATTAAGCTCAGAATTTCACATCCATGTATAACGGCATGAGCTCACTATCCACTAACAAGAGCATCAAACCTACTCACGACAGGCAATAGTGGCAAAGCAATACGATTACGTACCCAGTACAAGATATAACTACTTACATGTGAATATATAGTGAGTAAATACTTCGTACCCGACGTAGGCTATTCGTGTTACGCCGATATTGCTATTATTTCATCGGGTTAAGATCAGCCGTGTCAGCCGAGGCTCGACGTAGCGAAAGGTTTATGCCACTTTGAAACTAGTTTGAATATTTTGAAAGTTTGAATTGCTTTGTCTTCTAAAAAAGTCCAATAAAAATATGTGGCATAAGGAAAGGTATATAATGTTATAGAACTTTCTGAAAATAGGTACTTAACGATTTTAAGCTGATTGTAGTATCGCAGGTACCTAATTAGAATCACTCTGTTATTAACGCTCGCGTTTGGGAAATAATTTTGCCGAAGGTTAATTAGCGGCTTAATTTGTTGTTCTAATTTTGAAATAGAATAGTGATTTCTCATAAGTTTAATTAGCAACTGAGCTAATTAAACTTATTAGACATCAATATTCTGAAGGAGTACATATTTGCTCCTATTTTTAGGTGCCGGGTTGTAAGAGATGTTAAAATTACTAATAAGTTAATTGGGGAAAGAACGTTTGCATAATAGTATGCGACCCCACCGCAGGATTTCTACGTTAATGTGTTTTCTAATTAAAAGAATATTTGTTAGTTTCTGGTAATTAAAGACATAAAAATCTGCAATGCCTGTGAAAACATTGGCCGCAAGTAAAAAGCCGTCTAATCTAAAATATTTACCAAAAATTTAAAAGTAAAGTTGTAAAATCAGGTCAATCATGATTACCAGTCACAAATCACAAGCAAATAGCGCGAAATATTCTTGCTAACCGTTAATTATAACTGTCAGTGTAATTACATTGCATGTTCACAAAACTTAAATAGTAACGCAAATATCATATTTCAATACAACTCGGCAAAAATATTGGTTCTAGAAGTTTGTAAGTGTTAATTGAACAGAAAACATGAAATGAGGAAAATGCCAAACTTCAACAAACAGTGAAATACGTCTACGATCATCGCGTGTGTAAGCATTACCTTAATATTAGACATAGGCAGTCAATAAAGCATTAGTTTTACTGTTCCGGTATACAATCGCAGTATTTAGCACAATAAACAATAATTGTATAATCGGCAATCATCGGGCGAGAAAAAGAATAGCATAGGTATGTATGAAAAAGATACTTCGCTCAAATTGATCAGCCCTAATCACATTATAGAGTAGGGAATTACCTCCGACCTCAATAAGACCACAGCTATATATCACAGTCTATTCTATTACAGTATACAGTAGGTATCAGCATACTATACAAGAATTAGTTCAAGTTTCTAACACAAGGCAGTAGATAGTAGTACTAGTAAAAGCAAAGACCAAATAAATCATAATTTTAGAAGAATTCTACGAGTGCTTACACTAATCCTTTCAAATTCTATTATCATTTAATGAAAGGAGCAAGACGGAACATACCTAAATTGAAAGATCCCCTGTCTCTGTACCTGTAGCTATAAAATTGACGATATATTATTTTCCATCAACGCTACTTCAATTTCTAAAGACGACGCTGGACTGCGGGCTCTAACAAAATAAAATAATTTGTTTTATCTCGCGGCCAATCTATGTACTTACCCTAAAGTTAGCAATAAGGAAAAGTACTTTATCATGAGTTGATTCTTACAGCTTGTACATCATTTTTTTTTTTAAACTTTATGTACAACTCATAGGTACAATGGCGGACTTAATGCTATAAGCATTCTCTACCAGTCAACCATAGGGTGATGCAGAGATAGGTATGGTAGGTGTACAAATAGTTTTGGTCACGTTAAAAAGATAAGGTGTATTTTACAATAATAACAATAAATGCATGGTTATATTATTAAATATATACTATATAACATAATATAATATATACATAAATATATATGCATATATAAATAATAAATATATACATATATAAGTATATATAAATATAAATAGGTATATAATACAATGATTAAGATGATGGTGCCAATAGTCCCTTTCGGATATGTTCACGTGCCATAGATTTAAACTTCCAGCGGTTCGACGCCTTCCTGATCTCTAATGGAAGGGCATTCCAGAGCAGAACTGATTGGACTATGAACGACGAGTGCACAAGACCAGAATAATGTGATGAACATAAAAGCAGAAGATTATTAGAGGAGCGAAGATCTTTTGCGTGATAGGAGCCTAAATATTGGAAGTAAGATTGAAGGTAAGCAGGGGGAGTTGGAGAATGAAGAAGAGAGAATAGCGTTGTGAGTGCGCGCAAACTCCGGCGCTGACGAATGGGGAACCAGCGTAGTTCGGAACGAAAAGCAGACACAAGGTCATACTTGCGAAGATTATAAATAAATCGAATGCAGTTATTGAGAAGACGGTCAAGTTTATCGAGAAGATCTGCATTCAGGTCGAAACAACAAACATCACCATAATCGATGACCGGGAATAGTAATGTTTGCACTAACGTCACCTTCGTCTTTATGGGAAGAAAATGTTTTAGGCGATAAAGAGAACGCAGGGTCCCGGTAACTCGTTTGCTCACATTGGTGATGTGAGTTCGCCAACTAAGAGTGTCATCGATATGTAACCCTAAATCCTTTACATGCGGTGAAATTTCGATAACAGTACCATCAAAAACAACAGATGGAAGAGATGACACCTTTACACGGCACATCATACGGTTGCCTCCTATAATAATGGCCTGACACTTAGAAGGGTTCACGTACAAGCCGAACCTATCGGACCAATGTTTGATTGCTGCTAAGTCACGATTCACAGCTTCAATAGCATCAGATAGATTTCCTACCCTGGCCTGTGAATACAACTGCAAGTCATCGGCGTACAGATGATAAGTACACCGAAGGTCATGGGTTATGAGATTGATAAACAGAGCGAACAGAAGAGGAGATAAAATACCGCCCTGTGGAACGCCAGAGTCGAGAACACACCAAGATGAACAGGATTCATCAATGCGTACCGCCTGCTGACGCTCCCGAAGATATGAGGAAAACCAATCCAGTGCGTCAGATAAGATCATAAAATGGGAGAGAATGGATAGGAGGATGTCGTGACAGACGGTGTCAAAGGCGTTCGAGAAATCAACCAAGACCAGTACAGTGACCTTGCCATCCTCAACGCCCGCCCTAACATCGCCAATCACTTTTAGGAGTGCGGAGGTAGTGCTGTGGCCTGGCCTAAAACCCGACTGGAGAGGACTTAATAAGTTATTATCATAAACGAAGCGAGACAGTTGCTTATGTACACAGGCCTCCAGCACTTTAGACAGGAAAGGAAGGACGGATATAGGACGGAAGTGGGTAGGCAATGACGGATTGGGGATCTTGGGTAAAGGTCGGATAAATGCTTTGCGCCATAAGGATGGAAATACACCAGAATCAAATGAAAAGTTAATAATGTGGGTTAGCGCAGGTAGGAGCTGATCTAAAATAGGAATCAACATTCGTCGACTAATATCATCGCATCCTACAGCCTTGGTTTTAATGGATAGGATGGTTTTTTTTATCTCACCCGGCGCAACTGGAGAAAACCTAAATAGATCTACACTAATACGGGGCAAATTTGTTATATATTCAACCGTTTGGCATCGGATTAAATAATCTAAAGTCGGAGTGGTGGCGAAATGGCGATTCATATCATCCAAACCGATGTCATTTTCATTAGGATTCGAAGAGAAATATAAAAGTGCAAATAATAGTTTCTGTAATTTTAGCCTAAACAAATTTTTTTTGTTTTCTTTTTTATTTATTTATAGATTCACGCCTGTATCCCCGAAGGGGTAGGCAGAGGTGTAATATTACACCCACATTTAGCCATGAATTTTTAGGTTACACGTATGTAATAGGGGGCGAGCCTATTGCCGTTACTGCGCACATCTCCAGACTCCGTGCTGCTAATGAGAATTTGGAAAAACCCAGAAACACTTTTGCCCGACCCAGGAATCGAACCTTAGACCTCCGATCAGCAGTCGCATACGCTATCCACTGGACCACGGAGGCAATCAACAAATAATTATTAAATATGTAAGTTACAACTTAAGTACACAAAGTACCTACTTATGATATAACTTATAACACTACTAGTTAGGTACATTATTTTACGGACGAGATGACAGAAAGACCGAATGCGGTCCATTCGGGCTCAACTCGGGCTAGACCCTCTAGAAGCGTAAATAGAGTTCCATTACTAAAAGTTTCAGTTAACAACAAACTACACACTAGTTAGTAGGTATGCCGCGAAAGTAAACACAGTAGTACATCTGAAAAACGTGATATCTGCAAATGTCAACACGTGACCTAACTACGAGTGATGGATTCATTTCAACTGGCTACTATATTATGTTAATTAATGTTGCTACCTCATAAATATTCAGCGATACACTATTCCTACGAAACGCCTAGTTCTGTTTAAAGTAAAGGTCATAGGGTGTACTGAGGACTTTTTTAACAGACAAGAATACCGTCTTTGTTTAATGGAGTAATTATAAGTTTCTAAGTGTTTGCTTTCTTTGTTTCAGGTACAATACTATCACGGTTTCAATCTGGGATTTCTGAAAGAAATTACATTTTAGGGAAGTAACTACATCCTACAGAAGATAGCAGCTATAAACCTGGAATGCCTGCACATGAAAGGGGTTCATAAAGATGCCATATAAGGTGTTATTTTAGTATTTTGTTATAAACTGGTTTCTTTTTAAAAGTAATACGATTTGACGAATGATTGTCAACGCAAATGTAGGTAGTGTATTAACAGTCTATCCGGTCTGCTTAACTAGCTGAGCCTGTATGAAATAACTATTCCTTGTCTTTTGACGTCAATCTATACGTAAAATTACATGATGATCAGTTGAATAGTTAAGACGTTGAAGCCGAAACAATCTAAAATATTTATTTTGATTGTTGGATGGTAATCGCTTAGTATCAGCTGGTCTCGCTATTCACAAAGTATAATGCAGTGTAGAAGAGAAATAAAATAATGACCTGGGCAGAAGAACACAACTTATCTAGTTGATGCCGCTCAAGCTCAAATTATAAACTTGTCAGCCTCCGCTAACTTTCTTATCAACTGATTGTCCTCTTCGCAAGTTGTGAAGTGCCAAATTGAAAAAAGTGGATTAATATAATGTAAAATGATTTATAAGATACATACTTAATAAATACTAACATTTTATCATGTTTCTAAAGGTACAATACATGGAAAGGCTACGTTATATCGATTAGGATTACCTACTTAGGTCATTTTTACTTACCTAACGCTGCTATACCTTTCACAATAATTGTCCGTATTTATGCAAAAAGGAACCACACGACAAATTTCGATATTTGCTTTTTTTAAAGAATACTAATTTAAAAGTGGTTTATTTTCTTATGCAAAAAAGATCCACATGATTTTTCCCTTGGAAACAAGTTATACAAAAAGCAGAAAGGAACCAACAGCAAAAACACATAATACATATTGCAAAACCGAACCATAGCACCATGGGACTCGTTTCATCAAACAAATAAACCATATAAATTCCATGTCATTTTATACAAAACAGATCCACAGATACTTGGTACCATTATACATTAAAAATATTTCTATTATTAAAAATTATTATAATACACCAAATGGAACCAAGTTTCTGTGGTACCATTATGCGTAAAATAAATTCATATTTGATTTGACTAATTCTTTTTTTGCAAAATGGAACCACAAGCATTCGGTTCTACCATGTATAAATAAATATTGTAAACAGCAGAACCACAAGTACGTGATTTTATTGTACTGCGGAAGGCGTAAACTTTAAGTTTGAAATTCTAGCTGAAATTGAGAGATTTTACAAAGACCTGTTCGCATCATGGAAGTCTAAACTCTTGAAACCAGGCAATGATGACTATAGAGCCCAACTCCCGCGCCAATATACGGAGAACATCCCTGATGTCAACGAAGGCGAGGTACGAGAAGGTCTCGTGCAACTTAAGAACAACAAGTCTCCATAAGATGACGAAATCACCAAAGAGCTCTTAAATACAGGGGGGACTGTAGTCCTGAAAGAGCTGGCGAGCCTCTTTAATTCCATTATCCATCAGGGCCTTACCGCTCAGGCGTGGATAGGGAGTGCGGTTGCCCTGTTCTTCAAAAAAAGGTGACAAAATCTCGCTGAAAACATATAGACACATTTCACTCTTTAGCCACCTCTACAAGTTGTTCTCGGTGCTATGCTAACAAACAACCTCGCCAAAAAACTTGACGATTTCCAGCCACAGGAAATAGACCACATCCATACTGCTTGGCAGAATATACAGAAGACCAATCAGTACAATAAGCCGCTGTGTATGGCTTTCTTGGACTACGAGAAAGCCTTCGACTCCATCGAAACCTGGGTGGTTCTGGTTGCTCGAGGCGTTGATATGTTTGTATGATATCGCCACTAAAACCATCCAACTACAGCCCCGTCGCCGCGATTGCGACGAGGTGTGAGGCAGGGAGACTTAATATTTCAATCAGCTCTTCACTGGCGCACTCAAAGACATCTTTAAGATGCTGGAATGGCTTGGACTGGGCATAAAAATTAACCTTGAATACATCTCACACCTTCGGATTGCTGACGATATCGTCATCGTTGCGGAGTCCCTGGAAGAGTTGAGCGGGATGCTCTACAGCCTTAACGGAGCCTCTCGACGTGAACTTGTCTCGGCATGAACTGAACAAAACCAAGATTATGTTAGACGAACTCATCATGTCGGAATCGGTTTATGTCCAAGGACAGATGCTTGTTATCCAGCTTGGTAGCAATAACTTCGAGAAAGAAATGGACCGGAGTGTCCAGTTGGGTTGGGCAACGTTTGGCAAACTACGTCAAGTTTTCTCTTCGCCCCTACCACAATGCCTGAAGACCAAAATCTACAACCAATGCGTCCTACCTGTTATGACGTACGGTACCGAGACGTGGACACTCACAGTGGGACTAGTCCCCAAACTTAAAGTCACGCAGCGAGTATAAAATCCGCAACGAAGTTATCTGACAAAGAACCAGAATAACCGACATAGCTCACAGAATAAATAAGCTTATGAGGCAGTGGACTGGTCATATCTGCAGCAGTACTGATGGCCGATAGGCCAAGCTTGACCTAGAGTGGAGAACACGACTCGGTAAGCGTAAGGGTGGCACCCAGTTGGGTGGACTGACGACCTGAAATCGAGGCTGGGACAAAATGGATGCAAAAGGCTAAGAACCATGTGGCGCGTGTTGGGAGAGGCCTATGTCCTGCAGTGGATTGCTATAGGCTGCATATCAAAGGTTTATTACGATAATACTTAGTTACATGTATGTATATTGGTAAATCCATGGCTTAACCGATATACATGAAACCTATGGTTTGTGGTTCTTTTTTGCATATGAGGAAAGCTATTAGTTAGTAAATATTAAAAGGAACCACATGCACATTTTCTTCATTATCTAGAAAAATTAAGAGTATCCAGAGCAAATTTATATACACATACTTAAATGACAAATTTATCGATACAATTATATAAAATAAATGTAATATTTTCCTTAATCTAACAAAGCTGCACATGTTTTTGTAAATTCATTGATATCTCAGAAGTGCGTTTTTGCTGGGTGGTTCCTTTTTGCATAAATACGGACAATTGACGTTTGCAAATGGATTTCTTATAATGCTCAGAATGAGTCAATCAATATTTTTCTTAAAAAGAAGTAAAAGTCTGTTTATTAAGGTGTTTGTATTTTACGTTACGAAATGGTGATAATACCAATAACTCCATATTATTTATGTTAATATTGTTCGAAAATCATTTTTGATTGTTGTATTCTGTCATAACAAGTCATGTACAGTCGATGAACTTCCCGCTAGACCATCATAAGAGTGCGAATCGCTCAGCAAGACATCGTCGCTTCCAGTGCTACTTTACACGCACATTGACACTCGTATACAAAACATGTTTCTAGTGTGCTTCGACTACATAAGCGAGCCAAGGGTTTTTTTTCAAACTGGTCCACCGCCGACTTGTTTGATTGTACCTTCTTAGAAAACCTGACAACTAAAGATTTTTTTTATGTTTATTTATTATTTGTATCTTATTAGAAATCACTACAATGAGTATAGCTCTTATGTTGTATTTTCACAATAAACGTGCCATAGAAGTAGGTTTATCGCTTTCTTATCTCCCGAAAAAGAAGCTTGGCTGACCGTAATCTGTCTTACAGTGATGTATATCAGTGAATTCAGTACAAATCAGATACAGAACACAAAGGGCCCCGTGAAAGGTCACAACGGGCAGGTAGTTGTTGAGTCATTCAGATACAGTACATCACTGTCAGAATCGATTGTTCAACGTGAATAGGAAAGTCTAGTACGTTCTGGTTGTTTACGCGATGGAATAAATGATGAGGGATGAACGTGGTGTTTCCTTTGGTTGCGATCATTTTATTTTATTTTGTATGAGTTCTATTTATCCAAATACTTATATCAGCTTAATATAGCATAGCAGGATGATATGAGTATTTCGTAACAGGTGATTAATAACTTTAGTAAACAAGTAAACAGTCTTTCACGGCCTCACGGCCTACATATACCTACGTAACATATTCGACAGTATTTTTATATTTTTTAAAGACAACTTCCGCAACTATATTCTGCTCTGTTTTGCAAACGATTTTACAGACATTAAACCTAGAGCCACAGGCATAGGCACGAAATAACAAAGTATGAAATCGAACGTACAACACTCGGCGCAGTGTTCAGCAAACGCTACCACCATACGCGCAGTGAGTTATTAACGACCTTTATTTTCAATCAGAGCAGAGGATCTGCTGATCCCTTAAAGATCATAACTTCTGATTAGGACATCTTGCGACTGCCGTTTATGTTGTTAATAACTTGAGCTCACGTGACCTCTGACTTTTGATCGATGCCCTTGACAGAACTGAAGTCGATCACGTCTAGCGGTTCCTCACCACCGCTCATACCAATAAAACAAAATAATGCATATACTTGTGGTACGTACCAACATGATACAATATTTACCCTGTGGTCATCAAAATGATAACAGAAAATGCTGGTATGTACTTAATACATTCATGCATTTGAACGAAAGTTTCGGAGCGGATCTATCAGCAAAATGTGTCGTTAGATTTAGTTATGCAGACTGCACGGCTGGCGTAGTGGTTTAAGCGGCCGCTCTCTAGTTAAAGCACAGATTACTAAATAAGTTATAGTATATCATCTATGGCGGCCGCCTCGCCACCTGACACTGTGCCGAGTGTTGTGGGTTCGATTACCACACGAGACAACACTTTGTGTGATCCACAAATTGTTGTTTCGGCTCTGGGTGTTCGTTGTGTCCGTTAAGCCTTGTATTCATTAGGCAACATTTGTTGATAAACACTGTTTATAAACAGTTTATAAGCTGTGTTGCATCATTTCTGGATACAGTTTATAAACATTTCATAAACAAATGTGATGAAACATTGTTTCTGAAACATGTTGCTGTGTTCCCCAATCAAACGGAGAACAAGCCGAAACATTTTGTTTATAAGCAAAAGTCAACAGGTGTGGACGTGTGTTGCGCGAGTTTATTAACATGGAAGTAGTGTAGTCCAACAACCAAGTTTCGATGCTCATAGAGCTTTATCAACAGCATCATGTACTTTGAGACTCTTCAAATAGAGATTATAAAGATAATAAAAAAAAATACCTACCTGCTTGGGCCGATATTGCTGCAGAATTGAATATGTCGCAAAAAGAAGTGGAAACGAAGATGCATACTCTACGCTCACAATTTTCCCGTGAAAGGAAAAAGCTTAGGTCATCAAAAAGACTATACCAAATCAAAAAGACTTTTACTTGTGTACCATCAAATTCACGAAGGTCATGAAGTATATAGGTACGTAATTTTTTATTTAAGAGATAATGCCGAATCTACCACCTTTTCTTATTTATTTTTTTAGTAGCAGTCTTATGAATTATTATGTAAGCACAAGCAGCACCGAGCATCACTACCTCCTCGGGCGACATCATAACAACAACTGATAAGTGTGGACGGCCATGTTTCAGAAACAGTGTTTACGGTAAACTTGATGATAAACACGTCATAAACAGTTTATCAACAAATGTTGCCTAATGAATACAAGGCTTAAGTTGTATGTTTGTAAAGTCCCCCGCGACACAGGATTTAGTCCTAATGCGGGAGTTGTCTTTTTCAAAATAAGAAAAAAAATATTTATATACAATGTTGCGGAATTCTCATATCAAAAAAAATATAAAATCGATATTGATTTGTATCCATCTTCTTCAACTAGAATAAAGTAAATATCAAAAGTTTAAATATTGAATTAAACAAAATATTGTAAACTAGAGGTGCCTTGTACTTTGACGACATTTCAAAATCTAGGTATTATGTACAAAATATACAGTATACCTACACATTACTATAACACATATCTTGAAATCAAAATGTGTTGCTAGTTATATTATAGTAATAAAGTTAGGCAGAGGTTACACCCACATTTCGCCATGAATTTTTTTGTCCCACATAATAGGGGGCGAACCTATTGCCGTTACCGGGCACATTACCAGACTCCGTGCTGCTACTGAGAATTCGGAAAAACCCAGTTACACTTTTAGCCCGACCCGGGAATCGAACCCGGGACCTCCGATCAGCACTCGCATACGCTATCTACTGGACCACGGAGGCAGTCTATGTTGCTAGTTATTAATTCAGAATGTGCCTAGCGGTGGGCGTCCAAGCGACTCGGAGTGACCAACATTCTGATCAAATAGGTACAAATTAGATTTGTTAATTAAGAAGTGGATCCTTTTGATTCAGACGAAAACGTCAAACGTAATAAACGTGAGTCATCATTAGAAAACTTATTAATATACATAAAGGGAAGCCATTACGTAAAAGATACTGATTCCTTTTAGAGATAAGATTTATATTCCAAAATAAGGATTAGTACTATATTAGCGCTGGTTTCCTTATTGAGCTTCCTCGTCGGATTACTGATAACGAAGCTATTTTGACTCGTAAATAAAAGTATATTTATTTAGGCCCATCCGTCCAGTAATTATTCGTCTGGATACTAATGTTATTTTGGATGGTTCAGAAATAACGTGATTGATACCTTCTACGGAATCATATAGGGCTGGCGGGGCCGAATAAAGTCGAACAAAGTTAAGTATTATAAGGGCTTAAAGAGATGTCCTGCTATCCAGCCAAATCAAGCACCTAGCGTCCGATATAACTAGTTTTTGTTGTGCTTTTGCCGTTGTATGTACTTATGCAAACGCTATAATTTTCAATAATATATATACGGTGGGTACGGTTGTTCTGCAACACATTAGCAGCATTCAGCACAAGAGCAAAAAAATCTTCAGTAGTTAATATTTAGTCTTTAATTTTCAAACATCCAGCTAAGGTTCTCTGGCTCTTTCTCTCTCAATCTGGGCATTTTATTGCTACTGCTAAATGTCCAGATAGCCTTATCTATCAACCCTAGCTTCGTATCAGTATAAATATGTCCGCCAATGGTCGTTTCACCTTATATATTCTTTTCTTGGCTATAAGGAAATTATCTTTATGTTTCATCAATATAAACGTTGCTTTATTCGATATCTTATGCTTTTAAAATAGCCTAGGCGCCTTAAATTATTTAACGGGTTTTTAGATAAATGTCGAAAATATAGTTTAATGTATAAACAAATTAAAGCACTTACGAATTAATATCAAAATATATATCAGAATAATATCGTAAGCAGAATTAATTAAGCGTTTCAAGCATAGCCGTTTGCAATGGTCGAATTATCGCAGATCTCTAGGTTGATACAGTTATTGGGCTATTATATTATCTTTAATGAATGTCCTAGAACATTTACCTAGTTTAAGATGATCAGTACTAGTACCTAGCATTATAAGCTCTCGCTCTATGATCGATGTACTATATTAGGTACCAGCTTTCTCTGGCAGCTTTGCCACTTGTTTGATATATCGATAAATGATTCACCAAAATCTTCATGAATGTCTTTGTTTACCGGTAAAACCACATGAAAATCTGTTCAGTCATTTTTAAATTTATCTCTAACAGACAGACAGATTGACGCCGCATCTGTCTGTAATGTATGCCTATACATATGATAAGCGAGTGTGAAAATAATACGCTACATGGTTAGGTATCCTCTTTATACAAAATAATCGATTGGTTTTACAAAGTTTCCGTGTTTAACTTTATCGCTACAGTTATTTCATAGGTCTATTAAATAATGTGTATTAAGAAATTGTGCACGTACTAAGTTCGTGACAAGTCCTCCACCGTTGAGTTATCCTCCCCCCTGGATACCGCGGAGTACGGTCGTGTCTACAATAATCCGTAACAAAATAATTTACATAAATAAAAGAAAAAGTTCTCTTGAAAATTGAATCAAAATATTCGGAGCGCAGCAACCGCGAGGAGGTGTAACTGGGCGCCTGGCACAGTCTGAGCGAGACATTCATCAGTGGAAAGTGACAGCTATATACCTCACAAGTTCGTCGTGCCACGCCCTTCACCGCGAAGACTACTAGCTCCGCCCCGGCTTCGAGCATCGCTTCGCGCGTAAGCAAGATAACTATATTTTTTACACTAGTGCTGCGTGCCGCCTCGCTTGCCGCGCCTACTTGGCCCTACTGTTACGACGCAAACTCATACGCAGCCCACTTGAAAACTTGTTTTTTATACACCACACCGAGATTATAACTGCTAGGTACTTGTTTTGATTGACAAACAATGTCACTAAAGCATACTCCTCCAAAGCCAATAAATCACCCAAATCTATCAAAGACGCCTGTATTAACGTATGGATCGGCACCGCACCTGGATATTGGTACACAAGACTCTGCGGCATCCGACTTTGCGGATCTTAATATCACTCATAGGACAAAGCGTAGACTTCTTCAAAATGAGGGTGAATTGGCCCACACCTCACTGACTGATCAGATCCAAGCAATGTTTACGTCTTTTGAGGCTAAACAGAGCGCCAAGTTAGAGACGATCATCGAATCAGTTAGGGTTATCAAAGACCAGAACACTGAGATACAACAAAGTATTGCTTTCCTTTCCGCTAAGTACGATGAGGTGATAGAGAAAATGACATTGTTGGAACAAAAAAATAAGGCTTATGAACTTAAAATTGAATCGCTCGAAAGTAAGGTTGAGGTATTGGAACGAAATACACGTTCTACTTCTGTCGAAATCAGGAATATTCCTAAACTACCTTCAGAAAATAAATCTACACTAGGCTCACTGGCAAAGACTGTAGGTGAGGTTGTACATCACCAAATCTCGGACTCCGATATCCATGACGTTTACCGCCTTAAAACTAAAAGTGAGTCCAGCAACCATATAGTTGTAAACTTCTCCACCACATTCTGTAAGGATGGTTTCATTAAGAAATGTAGAAACTTTAACAAAACGAATAAGGAGAATAAGCTTAACACCTCTCACCTCAATTTATCTGGCACTCCTAAACCTGTTTATGTCGACGAGTCTTTGACAAGCCTTGGGAGAAGACTTGCTTATATGGCCAGACAGTTCGTGAAAGAAAATCACTACCACAGCACCTGGACCTCATATGGTAAAATTTATATTAAAAAACTACAGGACTCGACAGCCATACGCATAGACTCCGAGCAGGACTTCGCACGTTTGTCACAGAAATGACTATCTTTGGTTTTTATTCTTAATATTATTACTCATAACACGTTTTGCCATGTTTTGTTATTAAGTAATACTTATTTTAATACTTTTCATATTGTACTACTTAAAATACTTACCATGCGCTTACTTGCTATCATTGTAACCCAGTCATACTCCACATTTCTATATTTACATTTCTATACACATTACGCAGCTAATATCAACAAAATATGTTACGACCTTAACATGAATACTAAACTTTATATTTGTTGGTATGTACGAAATATAACTCACACAATGTTATTCTTATACAATTACACTACTCCTACACACTTAAACTTATTCATTACTGTACTCACAACACTACTGTTACCCTTATACACTTATAATTTTACAATATTCCACTCACTACACCCCAACCCATACACAACATTCAATACAAAAATTACTACTAAATACAATATATATTGCTATGTATATCACATAACCCACACGCTATTACCCTTATACATTCACACAAACTTCTTTACTTTATCATACCCACAACCCTACCCTTGCACTACATACTGTTCGAAAAATACCACTAAACTAGTTGACTGCCCGTACACTGCATATACTGCAAAAGATACTACCTTTCATCGGATCTGGATTTATGTAATGCTTAAACTTATATTCTCGCTATATCCATACCTGCACATCACTGCACCTGTATTTTTCACCATCGTATGTATATTAAACTCTTTAATTCGATAATACTAACCAAATAAACGGTCTCCTTGACAACTATAATGTTGCACATTCGGTAAATTGTGAAATAGATGATTGCTCAAAACTAATAGACAACTCCGACTTAAGCCTTAAAGTTATTCATCAAAATATCCGCAGTATTAACCGTAACTTTTCAGGATTGTTAACACTGCTAGAGCGATCTAATACAGATTGGAATTTAATTATATGTACTGAGTGCTGGTTACGTCACACTCACTATATACCTTCGATCCAGGGTTACAATTATGTACAGACTGAAAATAATCTTTCGCAAAACGAAGGCGTGGTTGTTTACTACAAGAATAACATGAAACTATCTGTTGTTCAAGTAACATTGCAAGATGCTAACTGCATAACGCTAAAAACCGACTGCTATACATCAATAGTCGCTATATATCGTCCGCCAGGCTATAAGGATCTCACACCGTTTTTCGAATCACTTAATGCGTTACTAGCAACCTTAAAAACCTCTAATATTGTCATTATTGGAGATATAAATGTGGATATAATGCCTAATAATAAAGACCCCAACTCTTCTACATACCTGAACCTACTAGCCTCTCATAGTATACTACCGGCACATCTACTACCTACACACAACAAAACGTGCTTAGACCACATCATGTTGAAAACTGTTTTACCTGCCTCTTGCTATGTCGCGGAAACCTCAATAACTGATCACGATTGTGTGTTTATTGTATTGAAACGATCGGTAGAACAGAAAAAATATTTTACTTTAAAGAAAATAGACTATGATAGACTAGATATTGATATGAGTGAAATGTGTTTCAGTTCTATATACGGTACAAATGATCCTGAAGTTGCCACCTCCTTACTGTTATCTAATCTAAATACTGTCATAGAATCTAATACAAGAGTTGTCTCTCTTCCAAATCGCAAGCGCATTAAAAAGCCTTGGATAACCCTAGGTCTGCTAAAATGTATGAGGAACCGAGACAAACTACATATAAAACTTAAGAAATATCCGGATAATGAGATTATAAAATTAACTTACCAAAGATACCGAAATTTTTGCAATTCATTATTAAAAAGGGTTAAAAAAGATTACGAATCTAATTTATTAAAAACAGCAGCTAACACTAGTAGTAAGTCGTTATGGGACACCATTAAGAATGTGACCCATTATAACAAAAGTAGTAATCCTGCTACAGATTTACTGTCTCCCACAAATCCAGTTTCCTCGATTAATAACATAAACCAATTCTTCACTTCGATAGGTAAAAACTTAGCTGAAAAAGCCCTTAGCCATAGCTTGCTACGTGTCACTGACATTGACTCGCAACCTTTTTCGTTTGTCCTGTCCTCAACTTCTGAAGCAGAGGTGCGCAGCCTTATACTGAACTTAAAAAAAGTCAATACGACAGGACGGGATAATATCTCAGGCGTGTTCTTGAAACGTTATCACCATATTCTAACAAACCCTCTCTCGTACATATTTAATCTAATGTTCTGTACAGGAGTCTTTCCCAAAGAGCTCAAACTTGCCGAAGTAGTTCCCATCCATAAGAGTGGAGACAGAGCCTGTGTCAATAATTTCAGGCCTATTTCTATTCTACCTACTGTATCTAAACTGGCAGAAAGAGTACTCAATAAAAGACTAATTAACTACCTTGAGACAAAAAACTTATTGTCAAATGCACAGTTTGGATTTAGAGCTGGGAAATCAACAAATGATGCTGTACACTCTTTGGTTGACCATATTGTCTGTAAACTAGACACTAAGAAAAAAGTTATTGCAATATTCTTAGATTTAGCTAAGGCTTTTGACACGGTCTCTGTCCCACTCTTATTGGAGAAGTTGCATAGGCTGGGTATCCGGGATGCTCAACATAGATTGTTTACCAGTTACCTGACTGACAGGTACCAAAGAGTGAGAGTCGATGGTGTGGTTAGCGACGACCTACCTATTACCGTTGGCGTACCGCAGGGTAGCGTACTTGGCCCCACACTTTTCCTTGTATTCATTAATGATCTGTGCAAACTTCACTTAAAAAATGGGAAAATTGTAACTTTCGCAGACGACACAGCTCTGGTCTTTCATGGAGATACTTGGGATGAGTCCTATGCTCTTGCACAATCGGGTTTTAATACAGTATGCTTATGGCTCAAAACTAATGGCCTCACACTTAACGTTACAAAAACTAAATATATTCCTTTCGCTATAAAAACAGTTCCATCTGACATACTTGAAAACTATTCAATCACAGCGCACACCTGCCTAACCTATGACTCCTGCTCCTGTGATCACCTCGAATGTACGTCTCATATCAAGTATCTTGGTGTTATGCTAGACAGTGCTCTGAATTTTGATAACCATCTAGATCTTCTCACATCCAGAACACGGAAATTAATATCCATCTTTAAAAGATTGCGTCACATAGCTGACAAAAAAGTAATAAAAATGGTTTACACGTCTCTTTGTCAACCCATCTTGACATATTGTACCTCAGTATGGGGTGGGGCATGCAAAACCAAACTGATAAAGGTAGAAAGGGCACAAAGGGCAGTTCTCAAGGTAAGCCTTTCTTTGCCTTTCCTATACCCTACTAGGGATTTGTACCTACTATCGGATGTCCTAACGGTGCGCCAGTTGTTTGTCCTTAATACTATACTAAGGTATCATTCTCTCGCCCCTTACGACCCTTCGCGCCCTAAAAAACGGCTGCAACACAAGGCTGGCCCACAAACTGGTAGCCATTGGTCTACGGTATTTTCTGGCAGATTTTTTGGATTCCTGGGCAGATTCTTGTATAATAAGGTGAATAAGCAACTGAACATCTCTTCACTTCCTAAGCACCTTTGCAAACAGAACACGTCTGCATGGCTCAAATCCCTAAACTACGAGGAAACGGAAAGCTTGTTACAACTTAATATATAAATGTAAGTAAGTTTATACACAGCTAACAGAGTTTCTAGCACATCAGCTGTCTCTGATCCCAAGATGATACTTCATTGTCGTAGGGTTAGCACACATATGGATATATATAATATATATATATATAACACTCAATATAAACAATAAAATACACAACACACACACACACACACACACACACACACACACACACACACACACACACACACACACACACACACACACATGCGCATAATATGGTTTTCTTGTTAAAATTGTTTTTTCTCACTCATAAAAATGTAACTTACCAATTAATCAATGTAGTTACACTTAAGCTCCGACATGTCTAGTTAGGAGAGACTGGTAATCTGTCATACAGGTTCTCCTAGTTCAGATACCAGTCTCTCACACAGGTTCACCTACTTGATAATGTAACACGTAATTTAAGACCTGATTGTAACTATACTGTGTGAGAGAGAAATTAATAAACGATTTTATTATTTATTATTATTATTTATTATTGTTCATAATGAAATGTTGCCCACTAATTAATTTCGACCGGACGCGAAATTGACCTAAGTCAACAATTGAATCGTTTCATTCAACCCTAAGTACAGAAACTGTCAAACAAACCTCGACTTTTTGTCATTGGGGTTAAAGATTAGAATTGTTTGATGTGGTTTTAATTTACCATGCTTAATATTATTACTGTATAGTAATAGTAACATAAGTAAGTATACAAGGGAGTACAACAAGGTCGGCACGTCCGGTGTTTGTATTGCCAGACGAGAAATTAATGGTGCGAGATTTTATTACTTAGAGGGAAATTTTAGCAAACGTGCTGTAAAATAACAGTCGGTAGAAACTTTAAGACGTTACGTTATTTGGATATTAGGGTGTAATGATTAATTAACTTAACACTTAACGATTTTATTATCTTTTGTTTTTAACAGACTTTTGCTACAAATTAATTTCGAACATACTTTCCACTAAAAGAACGACAAATTTGTCCTATTTGTGTATCCATTATATTAATTAATAATATAATTATATTTTAATGTCACTTGTATACAGTTTTGTGTTTGTTTTTTCGGATTACGAAAAAAAAAAAAAGTAAAAGTTTATGCAGGTAAGAAAACTTCATTAATTTGTTCATATTTCGATATACAAATGCCTTGTTTAAAATTAAAACTATTAGTGCTACATTCTCAAACTACACTTTTTGTAAAACTTTCATTTTTACATAGACTATCAACAGTTTAACACTGTAATTATAACACACACGATCGACTCAATGTCAATTCCGTCTAAGATTACGAACACGCTACCAAACATAGGTTCGGTAGCGTGTTCGTATACAAATAAGTAGGTAGGTAGAAGATATAGCCACGGACCGCAAAACCAGAGATATATTAAACAATATACACCAGACAGTACAATAGACATCTATTAACTACCTTGATTGCGGATTGGTACAAAACACACGTTCGAGAGATACAGATATTTCGTAATAGGTTAACAACAACACCAAAGCCAACCTACTTGTCATAGCTTTTGTGTGCTAGTGTTGTTACATTTCCACTTTTAGCTTTATGCAACACGCTTAGTGAAAACTTCAACTCTATCTATCACAAATTCATATAAAATCCGCAGACAGAGGGACATACTGTCTATAAATAAGTAAATTTTTTTGGGATACGTTGGGTACGAGACTCTAATAATTTCAAGCAAACAGATCAGACCCGTTGATTATCGCGAATAATGAACAGAAAGGTGAGCAAAGCAGTTTGTAATCAGCATTGACAATCAGCAAATCTCTCCTAGTAAAGGGTTTGCAATCACGTCTGTGTCATCTAGCTTTGTGCCGAAACGTCACTGATGCAGACAATGACAGCAATCAGTTCTTGGGTACTTTACATTTCATTTCTGCTTCTATGAGAACAGGTAGCTAATCTAGTAGAGGAAGAACTGAAATGTAGACACTAAATTACGTAATTATCATTTCCCTTAAAATCAAATCTTGAACAAACTCTTATACACTGCTTTTTAATTCAGTTGTCGTATGCTCAGTGAACGCAAATAATGTACTATACACCTAGTATTGAGTACATTGCATCATCAACAGTTACTTATACGCCCGTCAACAGGCCTTCACAAATCAGAACAGAGCTAAAGAAACGGACATTATCAATTATTTTTGTAGACAACACGTACTTTATACCCCACTCCATTCCTCATTAAGCAGTCCGTATTTCTTTATATTCCTCAGCACGCAAACACCGCGATTAAATGTGAATAATTATGACATAACAACGTAATTACGAATAATTATAATGAATACGGCACCTTAGCTGAGTAAAAGAATTTTAACGATATTCATAAAATTGTATGAGACGACCATTATTAACGGGTTCAATTACCACACTTGACGCTCATTATTTCCGCTAAGTAAAATGCATAATATAAGGCTGTATACGAGGCAGATTAATTACGCCAAACTCTACAACGATGTATATGACGATGGATATTGTATTAAGAAAAGTATTTCGAACTGTATTCATAATAATTAGACAGCGTAATGATTTTAAATATAGTTCGGAATACTAAAATAAAACCTACGCTAACAGATAAAAAACGTAATCCGTGGAAATGGTTTGAAATTCGCATTGAGAAGTAAATAAAAGATTATGGGTGCTTAGAAAACATATAGAATTGCATGTCATGTTTTTGCACCAAACGCTTCCAGATAGCTATCTTCAGTACACAAATAAATATATAAAACCCATGTTTGGAAAGCTCCAAAGCTCTTCACGCCACTTTTCTATGAAATTTATGGTCTGTCTTACCGTAGCAAACATTTAGATAATCACAGCCTGTCAAGGATTTATAACATAACTTATACGTCGTTTACACAAAGTAAAAATATCAAAGTGGAGATTGGTATGGGGTAAAAGAAGATGTAGTGACATGCATCGAGAAAGGCATGTTAAGATGGTTTGGGCACATGGAGAGGATGGATGACGAAAGACGGACAAAGAAAATATATAAGGCAAGTGTGAATGCGACAGGACGAAGGGGAAGACCTAGGCGGACGTTCTCTGACCAGATTGGAGACATCCTAAAAGCAGGACAGGTCAGAAGTACCCTAAACAGAAGAGCATGCATGAGAAACTTGATGGGAGTGAATGAAGCAAGAGAGGTATGTCAGGATCGTTGCAAATGGCGTTCCGTAGTCTCTGCCTACCCCTCCGGGAAACAGGCGTGAGTCTATGTATGTATGTAAAAATATCAAATAATTCTAAAATAATAATGTACAAAGCTTTATTATTTCAGAACAACAATTTGAAAATTCGTCTTACCTAATAAATAGTGAGTTATAAACGATCCGTCTAATAAGAACGCGCCCTAAGTGCTTGAATAAATTTTCATTTCACAACGAGCGCTTCCCTCACATTTTGTTAGTGTCTCGTTTAATAAATTTACGGTTAGTGAATAAGAGGTAATTGGCAGCTTATTGATGTCAGTTCAATTCGTTTTGCTATTATTAAAATATATTTAATGAGACAGTAATATTTTGTTATGATGTTTATTTCATAAATCGGTAATTCGGATAGGAAAGTTTTTATTGCAAAAGCGCGTGCAGAATGTGACTTTAATAAAACTTATCGTGATTAGTTCTCGAGCTATTATTGGCAGTTTGAAATGTGTATTATGGTAGGGACTGCCATAATATGCGTAAAGCAATAGAGAAACTAAACTTTCTTGTCAGCAATAAAACCAATAAGGTTTCATACGTGACATACGGTTCCCATTTCCCCTAAAATTAGTTTCCCGTAACCTCATAAAACATTTTTTATGTATTTGCATCACGCTTTCCGTAGCTTGCACTAGCGGTCTTTCCAAATTTTAGAATCCTTTTTTTACGGAATAAAGATTTTTACTAGCAGCCATAAAAGCAAAAGGAAATGTGTATTTTTATGCATTTGCATGAAACTGGGATATAAAAAATTTGCGTAAGTTGAAACGTGAAAGGCGTTCGCAGTTTTCGTACCCCATACAACTCGAAACCGTGCTAATATACTCGCAACAAAAGTTTCAGAAATTTTAATCCGCAATTTCGGTAAAAGCCCCACAATGCACGCAGCTTTTGGTTTCCATGGAACACTTGTGTCAAGTATTTTCGTGTTTTGTGCTACTGCAAAGTTTTTGGAAACACAAAATAATTAGAGACTTCTTCTAACGCTAGGTATGTCAAGAGGTTTTAAACAGCGAAATATTATGCAATTGTTTACTGTTTAGGAATCATACAAAAGTTACCTCATTCATTTAATACCCTATACGATCAAACACTGTCACGCCTGCCGTGTCCCGTGTCACAGCTTGTGACAAGCGTAGGTATCACGGCTACACCTATTACGTAAGTACTATCTATTCTGTGCCTATACATAAAAGTCAACCCGAAGAGCATGCTTATTATGACAAGCCAAACAATCTGTAACATGGCTGACTTTAACACCAAGATAAGGTACAAGAACTCGCTTTACACAAATACCGGTTTGGTATTCAACGTGAACAATTAGTTAGAAACTTGAGCTATGTTCGGTGAACATGTTAAGACCTATGCCTTGACCTCTTGACATAAGGTCGCCGCAAGTATTCCAAGCGCAGCGATTATACGGAAGCTACATGTAGGCACATAATTATTGTACATTGTACAAATCGTGGATACCGGCGGCGTCTTATTTTAGAAATAGATTGTATAGACTAGAACCTACCACACCACATACGTTTAAAAACATTGTATTTACTCGCAGCGTATTGTAGTTATGAAATAACTAGATGAGCCCGCGGTTACACCCGCCTTATTTAAGGCTATTGCTCGGCTCCTGTGGCTCATAGGGTGATGTTATATAGCCTATAGCCTACCTCGATAAATGGGCTAACTAACGCTGAAAGAATGTTTGAAATCGGTCCAGCAGTTCCTGAAATTAGCGCGTTCAAACAAACAAACAAACTCTTCAGCTTTATAAAAATATATTAGTAAGTATAAGATAAGATATGCTAATACCATTTTAAAAGCAAACACCGCGTGCACATAATTATTTCGTTAATTTAACAAAAGAAAATGATATTATGATAATGGATATATAAAATCTAATGCAAAATAACTATTACGTTTGTAACGGTTGTAAAATAATGGAATCCCGAGTTAATCTAAATATTATAATTTATGTGAATAGCTGCTCGCTATGTTGTTGTAAAATGAAAAATTGTTTCACTACTTATCAAGCTTACTGAGCATCAGACATAATATACATAAGAGTTCAGTTTCGCCATTTATTTTCCAAACTAATCCGTCAAACAAAACAAAATAACACGTATAATTCGCTAATAAAACAAAAGCTCACACTGTACCATTGTTTATATCTCAGCAAAATTCAAAGCACACAAATTCTCGCCTCGGGACGTCTTATTACGTCCTCTGCAAACGTCACCCCAGCATCAGAAGTACTAAAGTTTAGCTAAAATCAACCTGCCGCCGTACTCACGGCTCGGTATCCGTCCCATACGCCCATGGGAAATCTCTGGAAGGGGTTATTTTCATACGTAGTTTGGTAAACTTGTAGTGATTCGAATGTAGGTTATTCTACGTCGCATTTACTCAAATAAAATCATCAAACAACGTCCAATGTACGCGTTTTCCATTTTCCTCAAACGTTGTTGTGGTCAGTGGATAAGAAAATGGAAAATTACAGTGTCGAGGAATTGTTTCTGGACAGACATTATAATGTGTCTGGTGGGTAAAATTCCATATGAATTTAATAAATAAAATGCACATTGTAAGAGGTTTTGTACAACATGATAGTTGTGTTAGAAGTTACTGATCAAATACTTAGAAAATATTCTTTCATGAATTAGTTTTCTAATATTATCTACCAGATGAATAAAAAGCAATAGAAGGAACCTTCCGAAATCCTGTAACGAACACTTAACATTCTATGACTCCATAGGATTTAGCACATTTCCTTTATTCTTACCATTATAATGAACAAAAATAGCTCAATACAACAAACAGATATCTAAGTTTATCGACCTATCTGAAAGATAGTTTCATTATACACTTGACACATACAAAATACATTTAACTATTACTTACTCCTGTAGTAGATTGACACTATTATATTGCTTCAGATATTCATCACTTGTGGATATGTTCGAGGCAGGTTTATAACCATGTCAGTAACGCTCTTTGAAAGGTTGAATACGCGTTGTGAACTACGAGCATTCAGCACGCCTTAAACTTCCAAGACGTATAAATACGTTGAACTAAATAGGAACTAGGATGCTGAAATGGTTATGAAATACAATGTTGTGGCTGTCTGTACTCCACATTAGCTAAAATTTACAACAACCAATACACTCCCATCATTTCATACCCAGTACTAACTACGTAATAATATTATTGTTGGTCAAACATCCGTCGCTAGATATAAACATGTACTCTAGTACTCGATCTAGTCGTCAGCAACATTGATTGCCGGAGACTTTCTGGAGATTTTTGGGCTTAAGTTACCTCACGATGACGACCGCTCATAGTGACATTGAATGGCTGCTAATAAAGACGTCCAAACATCGACTCTGGCATCTCTAGAGAGTCACCGTCGATCAGTCGTCAGATCGTCGTCAAAAAGCTGCCCTGTGAACAGTATTCTAGACCATAAATTCAATCAAAATGTCACACGATGACTACCGCGTAAATCTTCGTGAAACGTGAACCGGCAACATACAACTTGTAACAAAGTACTCGTTTATGACAATAAAATCATGATATTATGCAATGATCCTAAATATTTGCTTTGCTAGGTGTATTTATATTATTGGTTAAATGAATTACTTATTAGCAAGGAGCCGATTGTGATACGTCAAAGTTATCAACTGAAATGGTCGTCTAGTTATTAATTGAAAAGCCCTAAGCATTTGTTACAATATCAATCGTACATCGTAGCATCGAACATGACGGAGACAAGTATTATGAAACCGTTGAGGTAGTCCGTTATACGAGAAAAGCTAAACCAGCTTTTCTCTCTCTGCACTGAATAAGGGATTTCAATGCTACTATCAGCATTTAATTAACCTGCCAAAAATACTCTTACAGCAAATAAAATAGGCAACCATACTTGTTAACCCTTTTAAGCGAAATACGAAATACAGAAAAAAAGGGAAAATCGTTCACGTAATAACATTAAGATACATGTACAACAATACTGGGACCAATTTCTGTAGCTGACACAATACGTTAAAGGGGTCCAAAACAAATCAGGGTCCAAACAAGTTGATTAATATAATTTATATGGGTACATTTTAAATTTATTAAAACAAAGGTCAACAGGAAAGCTTTTATGTGGTAAATTAAATGTAACGTTACGGTAACCATCTGGCATAATTACGTGATGCAAATTTTGAATAGGGAATTTAATCATTGTTTTATTCGAAATTCATGGAGGTAAATGAGTGTTTTGGACCTTTGTTCTGGACTTGCTACCATTTTAACTGACGTCTAGGATATGAATTTTGGTATAACATCATCGCTGGATTATTGATCATTAGGCACTTGGCTCAGCGTATGAGTATTAAATAAACATGTTTTACTCTCTTTTATACTCATAAGGACTTTACATGATTAATTAAAAAGTTCTTGCATACTAAACGATGGTATTACGAGAATTTCGTAAATCCACACTACCATATTATATTTAAATGAAAAGTCTAATTAAAACAAACAGAACACTATGAATGCAACTATGCATTTTAAATAGTTGCATCGAACTTTAAATACTGTTTTGGGTAGCAACATGATACGTGACGAGAAATAATTATATTGTTTCATTGTTTAATTTTTTTTTTTGTTTTTGTTTTTCAGCTAACCAGTTTACAAACGTTGGGGCACTGAGAGCGTTGTACGAGGCACTGGTTAAGAGCCATTTAGAACATAATTCTGCAATATGGTCACCGCACGAAGCAAAATATTTTTTAATGTTAAGTATGGGGTGTATCCAGGATATCCACTTATGTACCCGACACTGTTTGGGTTAGGCATGGCAGGATACCACAAACTGAACTGGAGGTAAGAAGAGAGGTAGCTCTTACTATCTATCTATTTAAAATAATACGTGACAGAGTGCACAACCCAGGCGTATTGCGTACAATCGGGCTGCGTGTTCCGGATGGGTACGCGGAGCGGCGACGACTACCGCCGCTATTGTCGGGGGCGCGAGCGCGCACCAACCTGCTGCAACGCGCACCGCTCACGAGGGCAATGCGGACGCTCAGTGCACTGTGTGACGTAGTAGATTTTCTTTCGTGCTCACTGAGTGAACACACACGGGCCGCTTTTTGTCACCTTTCTAACATAAGTTTTTAGTTATAGGTATATTATAGTTACTGTATATTGTTTAATTTTTTATGTTGCTATACTATTGCAATGGGTTATCCTGTAATGATAGTTGTATGTAAGGATGTAATAAATAAATAAATGTTGCTTTAATTTACAAGATTGTTAGTACTACACTTTCTATATTGTAAATGTTATATAGAAAATCACTGATCTATTGTTAATATTAACGTTTGTCAGGCTGGATTTTTAATGGGTTGGTGGTTCATAGAAATAATTTCATAAAAAATCTTAATCGTAGTTTATTTGATGACTTCCCCTTCGTGGGAACTTCACCTTGTCGTGGTGGGGGGGGCTCAGTAACCGTGGCTTGGACCCCCGCGGTGAAGCTAAGAGAGTTCCCGGGAGTGGACGCTCCGCTTGGGCTTGGATGGGCCTATCTTTCGCAGTCGGACGCGGTCGCGGGAGGAGAGGCGTGTCGGTGTTGCGTTGTCGCGCGCCATATCTCCCGCGACCAAATGGGGGCGAACCATTGTTGCGTCGCGGTGGGGCCACAGAGGAAGAGGAGATGCGGTGTTGCCAGGTTGCCGGCCTCCCTATCCTCTACGGCCGCTTTGTGTTTTGGCGGCGGAGCCCAACACCTTCATCCGTCGCCTAGGGGGTTTTGTTCGGGGCCCGCCTGACCATCTGGCGGGCCAATACCCGTCGGGGGATAGTGACGAATGCTTCAGCGATACTCGACCCTCCGACACACGAGTACATGAGGAACACGGTTTGGTTTTTAGTCAGTAAGAGTCTAACAGTCCCCTTCTCCCTTCCCCCAGGGCGGAGGGACTCTATGAGGATTTTCCAACCCGACAACAAAAAAAAACACCATACGCGTTGTGGAAATTATAGATAGATAGATAGATAGATTATACTTTATTGAACACCAAAACAAACAAAGTATTTACAGAAGTATATAACTTAAAACTAGTGTGCAATTGGCGGCCTTATCGCTAATAGAGCGATCTCTTCCAGGCAACCGCGGATGGACAGAAATGATGTAGGTTAACAGTCATGTATATTGATGGTGTAGCGTCAGTAATCTAAAATAATTATAAATAAATAAGTACCTAAATATATACATATTGTAATATACACTTACATAAATACATACTATATTATACTATACATACTACAATATATATATTATACCATACATACTATATTATACTACTATAACATACATAAGTATAGGTAATATATGATACAATACATATTATAAATAAAATATGATTATATAATTATAAGAAAGCAGTGAACAGAACACTTGTAGAATGACAGCTATACAATATAATTATGATAAATTAACAATGCTTATAATTATTGGCGTTAGATTGACAGGTAGTGTCTTTTTAACATACACTTAAATATGTTAAGTGATTTGGCTTTACGGATTTCTAGTGGCAATCCATTCCACAGGCGTGCAGCTTGAACTGTAAAGGATTTTCCATAGTAATTGCTAGAATGGATTGGCATCGCCAGGGTCAAATTCTCAGACGACCTCAAGGACCTTATATGTGTGTCATGAAGGAACTTAAAACGTTCTTTGAGATAAAAGGGGGTACTGGGATTAAATAAAACTTTATAAAGTAATGTAAGAATGTGAGTATTCCTGCGAAGACGAATTGGGAGCCACTTGAGTCTGTTGCGAAATTCTGAGACATGATCATATTTGCGTAATCCAAATATAAATCGTATACAGAAGTTTTGAAGGCGCTCAAGTTTGTCTAGCTGCTCCTCCGTGGGGTCAAGATAGCTGACATCAGCGTAGTCGAGAATAGGCAACAGCAGCGATTGTGCAAGCGCAATTTTTGTAGCAGTCGGAAGAAAGTTGCGTAGTCTACGCAGAGATCCGGCTGATGCAAATAGTCTGCGACTCACCTCCTGTATTTGTGGTACCCAGGATAGATTCTCATCAAGGTAGATCCCCAGATTTTTAACTTTCTTAGTATAAAGGAGATCTTTTCCGTCGAAAGTAATTAGTGGTAGATCGGACCAGTTAATTTTTGCAGTCATTCTTGGGCTACCAATAATAATTAACTGAGTTTTATCAGGATTCACCATCAGTCCATATTTCTTGGTCCACTCGCAGATCTGAGCCAAATCTGTGCTAATGGTTCTACATGCATCTGGTAACTCATCTAAGGAGGCTTGCGTGTAAATCTGTAAATCATCTGCGTAAAGGTGGTAGGATGAAAGTAGTTGGTTAGAGATAGAATTAATGAATATCGTGAAGAGTAACGGAGATAGCACGCCACCCTGTGGTACCCCGGCATTCGTGTTAGACCATGTGGAATAAGAGTCTTCAATGCGTATACGTTGCCGGCGACCAAACAGGTAACTATGAAACCAGTCAATTGCCGTTGGAGATATGTTAAGAGAGCGGAGAATGCTGAGTATGATGTGAAAATCCACGGTGTTAAAGGCATTGCTGAAATCGAGCAAGGACATAACCGTTAGATTTCCACAATCCATACCTTTCCGAATGTCATCAGTGATGTGTACCAATGCAGAGACGGTACTGTGGCCGGGACAGAAACCAGATTGGTATGGATTAAGGAGCGAATTTTTATGGAGAAAGGAACTGAGTTGAGTGTGGATTAGGCGTTCAAGGACTTTTGACAGAAAAGGTAGTAAGGATATAGGACGGTAATCTGAAAAGGAACAAGGCTTAGGTTTTTTAGGTAGGAGAATTATAAGTGCATCTTTCCACGCTGACGGAAAGATGCCACGGATAATGGACTGGTTTAAAATGTTGCATAGGATTGGAAGGATTATATCTAGGATGGGAAGGATCATTTTCCTGCTGATACAGTCATCACCGACTGCATTGGACGCAATTGCCATAATACTCTTCTTAACATCACAATCGGTGAATTGCGAGAAGACAAAAGGAGAATAATCTGGGGTTGGTAAGGATGAAAGATATTGTAATGTGTTATTTTTAACATTTCCATCAAATTTGGGCGAAGAAGAGAAATGAGCATTAAGAGAATCTAGATTTATATTGTTTGGGATAGATTGGTGCCTAGTCTTACCAACTCCTAAAGTGTTGAGAAATTTCCAGACCTTTGCTGGATCACCGTTTTCAACGGATTTATGTATATGTTGGCGTTGTGCTTTCCTACACACCTTGTTGCAGTGATTTCTTATAGCCACATAATTTTCCATGTTGGAAGGAGTTGGCCTGTGCTTTACTTTTGTCTTCGCTGCAGCTTTTTTTGTCATAATCTTCTTGATGTCCTCAGTAAGCCAAGGTGCGGGCAAATGTTTTATTTTTATAGCGCGAATAGGGGCATGAACGTCATATAGCTTAAAGAGATTGGTTGTCAGAATGTGCACCTTAGTGTCCACGCACTCGGTGGACAGCAGTGGTTCCCAGTCTATTTTGGCAGCATCCTCACGCAGTTCGTCAAGCACCATGCCACCAAAATTGCGCTGCAAAACTATTGTCGGCTTCGCTTTAGGTGGGCGTATTTTGTATGAGAGATAGATAAGGTCATGGTAGGAAAATGCATCGGCAGAGCATTGACCATGCCTGTAAACGAAATTAGGAGAAGAAACTAAGATGAGGTCTAGTAGAGAAGGAACAGAATTAGTAAAGTGATGTGTCGCATTAAGGTTTAATATAGTCATATTACAGGATTCTGTAACACGACGAAAAGACGTAGTTCGAGAATCACGTTTAAGGAGACAGGTATTAAAATCTCCCATAATAATGGAATGATCATAAGATGGAGTAAGATTTTCCAGGATTTGCTCGAAGGAAGACTTATTATATTTAACTAGAGAATGCCCGCAGCTATGCCACACATTTTATTTGAATTGAAACGTTTACCCGATTCCGTAGGAATTTCGGGCAATCCCTTCTTACTGCACACTGTCCCCAAGGAACATATTTACATGACAATTTTCAACTTCTTAAACCCAATAGTTTTGCCAGTGCGTTGTCTGTCAGACAGACAGTACCGAAAAAAAATATATATTTCGTTTAAGGGTATATTACTTTTCTTGAAAGTTAGACGGAGCCCAGTCAAAAGAGACGGATGGGCCAGTGTCAGTGTTCCCATTTTGGTGGACAGAGAAAACAGTCGACCCTTCGTAGTGGAAACATGCTGTAATATTATTTCACAGCAAGTAAAATTATTAACAAACCTCAAGATGTGGTAAAAAATATATTTCTTCAAAACACACCTTCAATACTAAGGAAGGACACAAAATCTTCCATGTCGGTATACATTAAACGTACGACAGACAGAGATGGATGGGTAGACAGGGAGACGTGGGTAATTATACGAATTATTGCTTAACGCTGCAAGGAAACAGGTTACGATATGAATCACCAGTACTGCTTTATTACAACTAGAAACTCAACCGTTCGTAATATGTGAGGTATTATGTTTAGCAAGTTTATTACAGTTTTGAGAGTATATTGACTACATTATATTAGCATACTCTGACAAACAGTTGTGGTCTGAGTCTATGAATGGCTTTAATATATTCTTTTACAAATGTCGGAGAATATATCAAATCCATTTATCTGCGCGCTACCGTGCTTCGCAGGACATGAATCTTTAGGCCATGTTGGAGGTCTTCAGGCGGTCCAAAAACACCGACACCGTTAGCCACATCCTGTAAATTCTCAGCTATTTCTGTAAAACCCATAATCTCATTGTAACCTAAGTGAAGAAAAGTAAATGATTTTGACTTTGACTCTGTAGCGCTGGTCGTAATGCCTAAATTCTCAATTTCCGTTGAGCAAAATGGCGCTTACTACGTTACCTTAGAAAATGTCAATTTATGACTGATAGTCATGCCCGGGAGTCGACTACGTCATTTATTACGTAGGATATCAAAATATAGCAGACCTACAGATTGTACTAATAATACGTAACATCGCCGCAATTTGAAGGACTCTCAACTATTACAAATTCTATTTTCTGACAATAGAATTTCAACTATGAGAACTACAGTTATTATCAGAGCCTATCAAACGAAATACGCCTGAACAAATACATACAGAATGAGGCTACAAGCGGTCCCTTTGAACAAGGTTTCTAAAAAAGTTCATTGATAACATATTAACAGCTCTGGGTTAGACGTGAAGTATGTGAAAGAAAGTCGTTGACCCCTCTTGAGTCAGATGTCAGCGCGTCGCCGCTGAAGCACTGCACCCTTTCGACACTGCGGCACCGAAGAGTGATGTGCTAGAGCTGTTATCGATAGCTCTCGATATGTGTCGATAAACATATTTAACTAATAACAATGTTCAATGTTTTAAGCTGAATAGTATATTAAAATAACGTCAACTTGGAAAAATTATACGACGTTTTGATAAAGTAGAAGTATTGCCACAGAATAGGCAAGCGGCGTTTAAAGTGAGCATCGTTACGTCTCTTATTGACTAAAAATATAAGTACCTATATAAAACATAATAAAAATTAAGTCTGTTCTGTTAATAATGCTACGACTCTGACCTGGATCCATTTGTGAATGTAGTGAATGTAGTTATTGATAAAATGCCAAATTTAAACTCCGATGGATGACAAAGAGTGTCCCAAACTCAACTTGCAAGATTTGAACTACATCAGTGAAAGCAAGGTAAATACAAGCTCCTAAAATATAAGTCTAATGCCGCTAATAAGTACAAAACATAAAACATGTTCTTTGTAGAAGAGTGAGTTTGAATGCCGCAAAATGTATTATGTAAGGGTTTTAAAGTGAACCAATTATTTGAAATCAAGTTGTAAAATGTACGAATGTTCTTATCGCGCTACATGTAGCTTTGGCACTGATGGATGATCTAAGCGCGATTTTAATTGATTGTTTACGTATGTTTACGTAAGTACATATTGGTTACCGTAATTCACAAACTTTTATGTAACTTCAAACGTGTAAATAACAAACGGACATTAGCGACAGGTCATAAAAAATCTGGCAACACATGTAGTGATGTCTTAGTGTTCGTCCATAATCATTTTATCAGTGTATGTAGATATATGTAGAGTTCTTGAACGTCCGTTAATCTATGTATAACATCGTTATAGATTATTCAGTTTTAATTGATAGAAATTACATCACAACTTTTCCTGCACAAGTTTTCATCGCAACTTTTTGTGTTTAATGTACGAACAATTTATCGATACATTTATACCTCCCTCACTAAGGCGCCTTGTTTCATCTCTTGCTATAAATGACCAGATAGTAGTTGAATGGCTGCTTTGTAAGGCATATTGCCTACTTTATGTATTACACAGATACAGTAAAACCACTTTACGATGACGCATAAACATTCCTTAACGCGATCTTAGAGAAAATATGCGTTAGGTACTTGCCAAGCATAATATATTAACTAATATCAAGACGAAAGCTTTCTGTGAAGTCTGCCTTTACAATGTTTCTTGAACCAATGTAATTTTGTTGAATAAAAGTAATATTATATACACCTCGTGGCTGAAACTCCTGGATTCTTGTTTTGTGTAATAAAAATGGTAAAGTACGTAAAAAATACGTTTGAAAGCGTACTACGCATCTAATAAACTAAAAAAGTACTTTATGAAAATTCGACTTTACACATGAAAGTAAATATGCTCAACAGAGAGATTATTTCACCATATTTCGAACTATAAAACTTGTTTAAATGCCTTGGGTTAAGCTTTTACCATTAACTATTGACAAGTCTACTGTTTGTAAACCGTAATTCGGGCTTATTCCAAAACATAAAAATACGGATATGTGACCATCATAGTTTTATACGTAACAATATCTATCGTGCCCTTTTCAGACATAAGCAAAATCTCGGGTCATTTTATAACATTCTTATGAATGTCGTAGATTCTAATATGTACCGCTTATATAAGACAACAACTTACTATTTCCTACTGCCGCCACAAAGTAATTTTCTAGGTTAGTATATTTTAGTAACATGATATTTCACGATACAGATATTGAATACCGATGAAGATACCGCTCAGAATAAAAATGAGTCTTATGTTACCTAGTGCCGAGTTTCCTCTTGAAAAATAATGGACATTTTATAAATCACTTAGATTGGTTTAATATTTGAACTGTTTTACCGTGTACCTCAAGATTTTTAAAATTCTTTAGTGCTGATGTAATCATGTTCTGCCACGTGCACCTTTGTTCTGTAAACATTCGTTTTCGGTCATCTTGAAGGTTGAGAAAATCTAAATACCTATCACAAACATCAATTAGCAAAGCCAGAAACTATTAATTTGGGAAGCTTGTTCGTTGCAGTCTGTATTATAGATGGGTAGGAGAAAAATCCAGTTGATCCCCGTCTCCCCGATTATGAGGATGATATTAATAACTAGTAGTAAACTTGAAAAATAATAATTTATGAATGAATAGGCTTTGCTCTTTGTATAAGCTTCATAGAACTGATATGCAAAAACCAGAAATCGCCGAACGCACCAAACGCACGTCTATACGCACGTCTATCAAAACGTAAATACTGTAACCAAAAACGTTCGAAGGTTCTCAGAAGATTTCAAATTGATCTGGTGACCTCGTCTGCGTTCCAGATTTGCATAATCCTATCTCTTTGGATAACTTTTCTAAATAATTTATTTACTGCCACCGAGTTACCGCTTGAGCTCATTTTAAGGGAGATGATATCTTGACCGAGATGGAAAAAGTTTTTTTATTGTTTAATCCATGTTGAATCCTTTTCGCATCGCAAGTTCGGTGATTTTAGATTTTCACTTCGACTTGCTTAAATACGATTATTATCTTATGAAAAAATATTTTGTTATATTTCGACGACTTTATGTCGAAATCCGTCTATGATAAATTAATGATCTTATTACCTTATATTCTCTTGACCTCCTAAAACGGAAGGTAATAGGATTGTTTATAGTCCCTTAGTACTAGGTTAAAATAATCGAATTATTCTCCTAGTACCAAATTAATTAATATGCGTGAGATAAACAAGTTTATTGACATTGTCTATTATAACAAAACATTTAAATTAAAATTAATACTTAGAAATTGCTTATTATCCACTACGACTTTTTTGTACACAGCGCTAGACGACACTGTAGGTACAAGTACCAACCAACATGTAATGAATCTATGGCAGATTGCCAGATTTGTCTAACTTTATGTTTACCATCCTAAGAATATGAACGGAAAGTTTTGCAGTCTGCCCATCCTCAGTAAATAGAATATCATCATGGTCATCAGCCCTATACAAAATGTTAAGATACATTTACAAAATATTTTAATATTACAATATAGCATGAATACCATGTGTTAGGTACTTGCAATGGTAGCTCGTGGCGACCAGCTGAGCGGCGGCGGCGGTCAAAATACCGGGTTGATATGTGAAATGTATAATTACGAAAAAATATTTTATGCTTTTGTGAGTTATTTTTTTATATTTAGTTAAAGGTAGTAGTTTATTCACCCCTAAAAATATTTTACAAATGCATATCATCTACATTTAAGTTATTTACACCGAATTTGTACCAACATTTGCACAATAAATTTATCAATTAATTATCTATCTATCTATCATCATCATATACATCGTCTGTGTGGTGACGGATTAAGAATACGGAATATCACCACCCCATCCATGGGTGTCGTAAGAGCCGACAGAGGGAGCATATTATGCAGAGAACAGCACTGTTAGAGAAGGAAAACTTGATACACACACCCTATACCAACCCGTTTGGCCAGCGTGGTATAGTAGGCCAATTCCTCCTTTCAAAGGACAGGCCTAGTCCAGCAGTGGACTGTTAAAGGCTAATGATGATGATGATATCAACACACTGTATACTGTCCCACTGCCTGGCACGGGCCTCTTCTCACTATGAGAAGGGTAAGGCCATGGTCCACCTCGCTGGCCAAGTGCGGGTTAGCAGACTTCACATGTCTTTCGAAAACGTTATAGAGAACTCTTAGACATGCAGGTTTCCTAGCGATGTTTTCCGTCGGCGATAATCAAGCTATAATTAAACTTATTCAACAATTTTAATTCGCACTTAACTTGGACGTGCACTCGAAACCGAGATCCTCAAAAAATCTTCGTGAAGCAAATTTAAAATTTTGCTTTGTAGAACAGAATGTGCATGTAATTACGAGCAATGACTGAAGGACATTATTAGGACATATTTCGTATGTTAACAATGTAGACAAATTAAAGTTTATTGTTTCCAATTTTACATTATTAATTGTTACGTACGTAAATAGGTACGTAAAACGCCCACCCCCAGCTATCAAATTGCACGTAGCATTCCGGTAATCAACTAGATACATTATACAAATACATATATAGGGTAGAACATCTGCGATGGAAATCTTATTTAAACTGCCAGACGCTGAAATTAATCTAGAACCAAATTTATTTGAAATTATTTACAAGAAAATGTAGCTTACTCATATTATACCAATCGCGACAACGCACGAACATCGAATTTTGAAATCCAAATCAAGATTTACCCAATACGGAAATACAAGAGTTTCTTGCCAAGAATTTTGTGGAATAAAACATATTCTGAAAAGTAAATTAATACGCTGGTTGCAACATTTTGCGACGCAGAAAGCAAAGTTACTTTTTACGTAGAATTTACGTATTGTTCTTTCAGTTTTCATGTCGTTAACAAGACTGGGATTCTTATCTTTGTTTTGCTTTATAATTACGTTGTGGAAGGCAAATAATATCGGTACAATGTATACTAAATGTAAGACCCACTAAATAGTGTCCGTTCAATAGTTTTTGACTATCACTCAAATGAGTGATAGTCAAAAACTATTGAACGAAGCCTCTTACAGAAGCTAGTATTTAATTGAATGCTTAGATCAAGTACGACTATCTATATAGCCTTTTAGGCGCCCGGTGCGAACATTTGTAATTGGACGTGACTATGCAATTATGCATATTGCTTGTGGTCCTAGTCTGCTCATTGTCTTATTATAAACTTTATTATGCACAATTTTAAATTGGTATACTCAACATTTTTTACACACCATATGTACGTACATATATGACGAATTCATATTTTATTTTAATAGGAATACATCTGCCCTACTGAAAATACCATTAAGAGAAACATAACAATAACCGTATGATATGCAACAAACCCTCTACTATAACGTGCTCACCAGCTTATGAATATATCTTACATATGTATAATATTCATCACATAAATGATGCCACCAGAACACATTCACATTACAGCAACACATTTATACTTACATACTTGCCATTACAAGTTAAAATTCATTAGCAATCAGCAGTAACGTAGCAAACCATTCCCAAGCGAGCCATTGACCACGAAGGATCATATTAATAACTCCTCGGACATCGTTCTATACATAACTTACTAACACCAGTCACGTCATTGGATAATGTAAGCAAGCAAACCTCTTGATTGAATCGGGATTACATAAATCCCCCGAGTTTCGTCAGCAACTCCCTTGATATCGAGTGAGGCTAGTTTTCACCTTGCAATCTTAATATTTTAGATGTAATATATTCGTTTTACGAAATAAGGAAACAAGATTGGATGTGAATGTGTAGGTACTTAATGTGGACTCAAAAATGGTTGAGGTTCGTGAATGATTAAGATTGCTTTAAGAAAAAAAACGAAATGTAAAATCGTCTGCACGTACTTATTAGGTACGTAGTTGGTCTACGTGGTCACCACAATATACGATACGCCAATTATTATTCTTGCTTCGAATCTGATGATGTTATTGTAAAATCCTTGCCATTTAAGAATTTATCTTAAATAGTGAATGAATGATTAAAAATATATATTTTATATAAAAATTGGGCAAGTGCGTGTCGGACTCGCGCACGAAGGGTTCCATACCATCATCTATACAAGAAAATCCTGTTTGTTGTATGTATACTTAAATACTTTATAAGTTTCTACCTGTTTATTAAGATCGAGTAACAAATTGCTTAAAAATTGCGTTTGTTGTATGGGAGCCTTTATTATTTACTTTTTTAAATTTAATTATGTATTTTGAAAGGTAATATACAACTACATATTCTGTGAAAATTTAAAGCGTCTACCTGTTACAGTTAGTAATTTTGAGCAAAAAATACGAAAAAAAACACGTTTTTTGTATGGGACCTTAATATTTTCATTTTTTTTTATTTTTAGTATTTGTTGTTATAGCGGCAACCAAAATACATAATTTGTGAAATTTTAGCTTTCTAGCTGTCATGGTTCATGAGATACAGCCTGGTGACAGACAGACGGACAGACAGCGGAGGCTTAGTAATAGGGTTCCGTTTTTTACCTTTTAGATACGGAACCCTAAAAATTATTGTCGATGAAAACAAGGTATTCAGGTTTTCCTTATCAAGTACTTGATAAGGCCCGTAATAATGCACTCAACTCGAACTCAACTTTAACAACTGAGGTAATTCAAAGAGTCAACTTTCTACACTTCCGCTACAAGTGCTTATTAATCATTCAGACTTTTTCAATAAAATTGTTCGAGCTTAGTGAGAAATCGATTCGCAATGTTCAGCTTTAGTAAAGGTTCTATACAATAAAATCTATACCGAACGGTAGTTATTGAATATTGAAGCAATCTAAAAGTGTAAGAAATATTGAATAGGTAGATGAATAACAAAATTAAACACCACACATCATTCTTTAAATGTAATAAAATGGCCTCACTAATAGTAAATAGTAAAACTACCATTAAATTAGTTAGGTGATTTTTTTTATGGTAATAGGCGGCAAACGAGCAGACGGATTGCCTGATGGTAAGCAATTACCGCCGCCCATGGACACAAGCAACATCACAGGAGTCACAAGTGCGTTGCCGCCCCTTTGGGTTGGGACAAGGGATAGGATGAGGAGAGGGATGAGGGAGAAGGAATAGGGGATAGGGCCTCCGGCACTCTCACTCACCGAACGAAACGCAACAGTTTAGGTACTGTTACTTTACGACGATTTTCTGTGAGAGGGTAGTACTTCCCAGATCGAGCCGGCCCATTCATGCTGAAATCAGCAAGGTATTGGATTGTAATAGCCATAATTATAACCAAAAAAATATCGTCATCATCAGCCCTTTATACATTTAAAATATATCGTCCCACCGGGCACGGCCCTCTTCTTACTATTTGAAGGGTAAAATGTATATTCGTGCGGTGTGATCATTAAAGCATCAGTATATTTAACGTATTCTATTTTGTTACAGGTAAATATCCATAGTAACAAGACACCCACCCCTCGAATGATACACGAGTAAGTATAAATACAGATACAATTTCAGCTATCGGTTTCACAAAAACCATCACTTTACAGAACCATTGTATAAAATTCAAAGGTAACTGGTGCGCTGTGTTGAAATACAGAAGATATTTTAAGATTCCTTGTACATTCAAGGACCGTTGAAGATTAAAAGAACCTTTCTTGAACTCAAAAACAAAAGAGCAACAATTGCTTCAAATGGAATTTTATTATTTAATATTATTAAAGTACTTTATTAGGTAGCAACAAGAATTAAACAGCTTGTTGACATCCAATGAATAAGGAAAAAAATACTCAATGAAACTTTTCTCTACTCTTATTTGCCGTAAACTAATGACGCTGCCTTGTCGATTATGGCCATTTTCAATGTTCGATCCATTCATGGATTTTGAGATTCAAGATTCGTGTTTGACGTATTTTGTATGGAGCTTATGTCAAAAACGAATCTAAAATCTACAGATCTATCTATAGTTCGAATATTGAATTTCGTAGTTAATGATGATTAGCCAAGACTCGAATTGATTTCTCGATGTTTGCAGAAGACCAGTTGGGCCTATTGAGACCAATGAGAGCCCTTCAAATTCCGGAGTGATTGGTTGTTAGTTTGTCATCAAGCGGACCCTTGGTGCCTTCGCACTAGGCGTACAGAACTTCATGAAAGTACCTACAGCTGAATATAATTGTGGTCTCAACACGACGAGTGGTTTTGTTCTTGAAGACGAGCTAGTTCCGAGTGCGGATCGATGTCTGTAGTTCTCAAGTTGGAAAGCTTTGTTGAACTATAATTGTATTAGTGTACAACTTGACTAACAACAAACATGTTTTGTAATTTTACATGAAATATACACGCTAGATGTAAACTTACTTTATTAGTAGTACCTATGCTTTCGTTGATATCATACACTCACTACAAAAACGAATTCTCCATATTTCGTTTCTAAATCTAATCTCTGTAGCTTACTCTTTGTGGTTCAGTCGTATATCTGTACTTCAGTTCAAAAATACCAATCTCCTGAACTTGTTATATATTTTAAGTAATGGGAAACTGTACAAACATTCAAATTAAGGACACAAAGACGATTTAGGCTTGGAGCGACCCTTTGTTGATTGCCAAAAGTTTTGTCCCGTGTGGGGCAAAACCCACAAGGCCTTAACGACTACTTTATTCTAAAGTTTCAGACCAAAATAAACCCGACTAATATGCTAAGATATAGTGGTTTGATTGCGGTCATGTAACGTTCTTTCCGGAGAGGCCAGGCCGTGTTTTAGTTAGTTTAAACTGGATCATCTGTGAGCACAATTCTAAATGACTAGAGGATGCCCGCGGTTAAACCCGCGTTATTTAAGACTACTGCTCCGCTCCCGTTGCTCATAGCGCAATGTTATATAGCCTATAGCCTTCCTCGATAAATGGGCTATCTAACACTGAAAGAAATTTTTCAAATTGGACCAGTAGTTCCTGAGATTAGCACGTTCAACCAAACAAACAAGCTCTTCAGCTTTATATATTAGTATAAGATTTATACAATCCTGGTCTCTGTTCTTTAACACTTATCAAATTTTGATAAAAATTATTTACTTAAAAAGTAGATTATGCGAAGCATTAAAAATCTATTTAATTCAGTTTGTACACAGCTGTGCAACATTAGCTACCTACTTATATTATTCAATCAACAACTTAATATCTTAGAGATTATAAAACTTTGAAACCTTTTTATGCATAATCTTTTGCTTCGTTTTTTTCAGGTACATATTTTAATAAGCTTTGAAAAGGTTTAAAAGATGTTTGTATACATTACGCCCCTAAATCAATAAAACCCTCTTCAGTCGTTACTGGAATCTAAAGTTTAGCAACAAGTAAGTCGGGGACGCAAATAGAATATCAATGGCGGGTCTTGGCATAACCTAATTTATGTAAACACTAGATCTTTACGTAATAACCTACTGAAGGCATGTTACGATTCCAACGTAATCCTAAACTTCTTTTGGTTTATTTACGTACATTTTTAGCAAGGAGATGTTTATATAAACCAAGAAAGCTTTATATAAGTACTTGTTTAGATAAAGAAGAACATTTATAGACAAAAGTAAAGGTCATATCATATCAAGATGTCCTTCTGAGAATAGAAAGTTATAGAGCAGGGTTCACTAGCAGAATCCAAAAATGAAAGCATAAAATTCCTAAAGGAGCCAAAAATTATATTAAGTCAGCTCCGCATTTCTCAGTGAAACCTACAAGCTTTATTTCAAATATGCCAAGTGCAGCGGGTTTGATTCCCACGCAAAACAAATATTAATTTATGGCTGCCATAAATTGGACTACCAAGCCTTGTATTTACGTGTTATTTGTGGGTTTGTAAATACTTTATTTCAGACACTGTCTTTGAATAATCATATGTATATCTAATCTGTATACAAGTATGTATGAGCAATTTTTTTTAATAGCGCAATTTTTACCTTTATATAGCAGGGGTCAAAATATTACATTCCTATTTTCGTCTCTCAAGCCGAATACAAGCAATAACTAGTCATTTTGTAATTTCTGTTTATCATTCAATACATCTATACAGCGTGTAAAAATACTCTTAACGAAAACTGAAATCCCATACTGTACCAATCAATACGATCATTTTTTACTTCAGCACCATAACTGAGAAATGACTGGTTCAGGAGATATTGAGGCTCAAAGTCACTATACAATTTTTCTAATCAGGTACAAAATCAATGCAGTTGCTCCGCCAATTTCTTTTATGGACGTCCTATGCTCCCAGGTATAAGTTGATATTTCTAGCATTGCACGCGCGCACTTTTAATCACGGTTTAAAAAATGTGTGAACTTATAAAAAAGCTTCGTTTCTCAGGTTTTATTTATGCTAAGTATGACTTGGCATAATTTCCCAAACGAGTTGACTTCGGCTTGGTAATGGGTCTTGTGACATTCTGTATAAATAAAAATGAATCGCCGAAATGTTTGTACGCGCATAACTTCCAAACGACTGCACCAAATTGGATTAATCTTTGTTTTTTGGATTTTTATTGTCAGGAGAAGGTTTTTTTATATTAATGAATAATATTTTAAAAAAACAATTAAAAACATATCTATATATATCGGTACGAAGTTCGCCGGGACAGCTAGTGTTTGAAAGAAGATATTCAGCCTACCTTATTTTATTTCAATTATAATTAAAAACATATCTACATACATGCATATACCCACGCCTGTAGGGGTAGGCCGAGACAACAGAACGCCAGTTGCTTCTATCCTCACAAATCTCACACGCTTCCTCTACAGCCATAACTCTTTTCATACGTGCTCGCCGATTTTCGGTGCATCAGACCTGTTCGCATATAAACATTGCTTATTAATATTAAATCTTTATTATTTTTTACTTTTTAGTTTTTTGAATGCTGTTTTTTTAACGTAGTTATTTTTTAATACTTTTTAGTGTATTGTTGTATTGCAAATATTTATGGGTAGACCTACAAAAGGTGCCGTACGCCTTAAATAATATAGATCTCAAAAAACGGGAACGGATAAAAGTAGTCGTCTCCGTAAAAATGCTCTTAGAAACACAATTTCACATCTATGTATAATATGTATGTATTTACAAAAAAAAAGTATATATGTATGTTTATCCATTGCCTAGTACCCATAGTACAAGCTCTGCTTAGTTTGGGACTTGACGGTGTTGTGTGAGTGTGGTAGAATATTATTATTATTATTTATTATTATTAAAGATCGTGAAAACGTTTGTTGGACATGAGAGCATATATGAAGTCACGTTTACGTCTAGAAACTCTTGAACAGTATAATTCTAGACTCGGTAATATCGCCAATTTATTACTCACTTCGAAGTTTAGGAAATTATTCTGTTAGATTTTTAAGTTGGATTAAATTCGAAATTGGTCTAGCAACTTCGTCGGGCTTATCCCAGACACCTCCGCTTGCTAAATTAGGTAACGCTGGCTGATACAATATAACTGAAAGTCGGTGAAAAAGCTTTCACTTTTTGACTTCGAACATCTTTGGTAGATATTTTGACCTTTGTCGTTTTCGGATTTGAAATTAGTTTGTTTTGTCTGTTTGCGATTAAAAGACGATTAGAATATTTTGGAAAAGTTACATAACTACCACAGAATACTCACAATTAATAAACTTTATTTTTAAGTGTATATAAGGAAGGGGAAAATTGTCAAGGATAGCCTAGTGGTGGGACCAGACTGCTACGCGAGAACAAACCCGCATGTCTACGAGTTATATCTAAGTACTTAATGATATCGAAAAACAATTGAAGTCTGCGAATACGCAATTAGCCAGCGCTTTTTTAAAGTAAAGAGAGAACCATGCCCATCAGTGGGACTGGTTTATTTATGAGGGAGGAGGAATAGGCAATGAGGTTTCCGCCACTCTCACTCACCGAACGAAACGCAACAGCATAGGTATTTTACGTCGATTATCTGTGAGAAGGTATTACTTTCCCGGTCGAGCCGACCCATTCATACCCAAATCAGCAAGGCTCTACTACCTAAACATATTTAGGTATATTCATAGTTAACAAAAGCGAACGTTTTATAATTGAATTCAAATTCCCATGTTAACCAAAAATATATCAAGCAAGGAAACCCTAATACAGAAAGTAGGTAATCAATGTTAACAAAAATTGTTTGTTAGATTAACAAACATTTATTTATCAAACCACACCATTGTTTACACTTCCCCTCTGTAAACAAAGTTATTTAATCAAATATTAATTACTAAATTAAATTAAAAAGTCCAAATTGAAGATTTGCCAAAGGGCGATGGAGCGTAGCATTCTTGGTGTAAAAATAACAGACCATGTTCGAAACACTTTGCTACGCTCCAAAACACGCATAGCTGACGTCGGATTTAAATCTGCTAGACTGAAGTGGGACTGGGCCGGACACGTTTGTCGTATGCACCCAGAAAGGTGGGCCTATCTAGCTACCACTTGGGTGCCTCATGACAGTCGGCGACGACGTGGAAGACCTAAACGAAGATGGCGGGATGACCTGGATGCATTTGACAGCGACTGGACGAGCTTACCACAAGACAGGGATGCATGGCGGTCCAAGGGAGAGGCCTTTGAGAGAATTTTTTTTTTCAGCCTGTCTGTGTGTCCCACTGGACACACAGACAGGCTGAAAAAAAATATTAAATTGCGTGCGTAATGTTTACGACATGAATGTGAATTCACAGTAACACAATTTAGCTTCCGTCTAAGTACGGAACCGTTTCATGGTAGGAAAACAATCTGTACCGTACTTAACTATAATTAAGATATGTTTGTGTGTTTCCACGTCTGTATATGGATGTATTTCTGTTATTGTGTACTTTACAAAGTGGTGAGCCATGATTTTCGCCCCGAGCACTGCTGATTTTTAGCCTGGGCAACAATGTTTTTTTAAAGTCTACGTGATGCATATGACATGGTAAAACATGGTAACCGAATAGTCAAACATAACCGCCTTATAACGTTATTGTAAAAGATAAGAATCTGCTGTTTTTTCTAAGCACATCAGTATATCTATGTTTTACACTCAAAGAGTTGGTCACGCTAGATTTATTCCAAAAATACTGATTACTCTATTCAAAATATTTCTTTATAAAAGCACAATGAATACAAACAAATAGATGTATCCTTATAAATGTACATTGTACTCAGACCTACTTATAATTAAAGTAGCTAAAGCAAAGAATATTACTTGAACGAGGATTTGTATTAACATCACCATTAGTAATTCTACAAAAATACTATTTTCCCTGGGAAAAGGGAAAATGAACAAAAACAATGATCATAAATCCTAAGAACGCATATCAAATGTAACACAAAAATATTATTATACTATGACTTCACCTTGCCAAGGAAACTTTATAATATATATGAACACCTTCTTATTAAAGTTATGGTAGGCTCATCATAATATATTATGTAGGCTCATCATAGTAGGTACATGTTCGCGAGTATACCGCGTTGGTCTAGGTTTCTTTAACAATAATCATAGTATCAGTATTATCCTCAGCAATTCAGTTGCGTCCAGAACTTTATATCAATTCCAAATTCGGAGTCCCTCTTATTTGGTGATGGGTTGGCAAATCTTAGGAACGGTTGCCGCTCCATCACTCAAAGTTTGTTCATCTTAAAATTAAGATTTGAGCCTGGTGAAACGAGTATTTGTGACTACAGAAAGAAGATCGGCCTGCGCACTTAAAACCATCGCGGTGTCGTTGATTGCTCTTACGGAGTTACGAGAACCTACAACATGTTATATGAAATACACGACCCTATATTTCAGATTCCTATAATTTTTCCTTATTGTAAAACCAATTCAAGGAGACTGGGGTTTTCGGTCGGCAAGGACTTTCATGAGTCACGCGGTAGTCGCTTAATTTTGGAGAAAACCCTACATCTTACCACGTGATTCATGCAATCCCCATAATTATCATCACATCACACAACCACACAATCATAAACTCATAGGTACACACACATGTATATAAACCCTATTAATACGCAACTGTGATCTTACTCATCAGTTCCTTACTGTCACTCATTTTGTTACGGACGTCGTAGCTTTGTAATACAATTAAGTAATGATCATAAATAATGTAAATAAATATGAATATATAAGTAGACTTAAGTAGATATAAGGATGATTCAATAAAAACGATTTGAGAGTAGGGAAATGTTTATTGTTATTCGATTAAGGCTATTGTTTTATTATCCCATAGTAAATAAGAAATCAAAACATGACGATGTAAAGTGGACGCGAGCACGATCGAACAGGTTTGAACATGTCGAAACCTGTCCGAACGCCACCACAACTAAAACTCAGACGAAGCGCTGTGATTGGTCGAACCGAATGCGTTGCGCTCACATCCACTCACTACTTGCACCCTGTAAAATAGAACATAAGCAGGACGGTTTGTTGCACCGAAGTAGTTCAGTTCAGTCAGCAGTAGTTCTCTCAAGAAATCCGAAGCAACAAGCCGATCCTGATCAAGATTGAATTAAATCAACTCACCATCAAGCCAGGCGTTTCATTCCTTTGGAAGATAAAAACTACAGTCCACCTTGACAGTTTGGTCCTACGCTCGCCGGATACAGTCGGATCATCGTTCGCCTGACGAGTTGAAGATAAAGAAAATACGCAAGTACAGTGTTCCTGAAAATGAAGACTAGGAGTATTGCGGCCAAAGAGAGTGAGGCAGAATCGGGATACGACAGCCGACGTCGCCGAACATTCGAAGAGCCGCCGAGATCACCTTCAACCATTGCGTCCGCGTTGCCGCGCGTCCAACATGAAGTGCCCGCAAGTGGAATCGACAGTGCCACGCCCATCGCCGCTGTGACCGCACCGCCCGCCACCGCCGCGACGGGAGGAGTTGTGCCATCGTCTGGTGCGTCCGCCGCGCTTACCGCACCCGCTCCACGCCACGTACCGGCGAGTCGAGCAACCGCGATCGCGAGTGTAACAATGCGTGAAGAACAACTCGTCACTCCAAGCACGTCGTTCCAGCCAAGAATTCAGGACTCTGTCAGAACAATGACGGCAAATAGGTCAATGAGAGACACCGCAAGTACGATAAGATCAAGGGGATCTTATAGCAGTGATGTGGCAAGAGTAAAACTATCGGAATATGAGGCACAAAAAAGAATTGCTGCAATTAGGAACGAGCAATTGGAAATTGAAAAGGCCCTAGTAAACAAACGGTTCGAGTATGAAGTGTCGGCGATTGAAGCAGAGGCAGAGGCTCGTGAAGAGGGCTCCAGACATAGGAGTGAAGACAGGGTGGATGAGTGGCTGCAAAGTATTGACCAAGCCCACCCACCAGTCACCGAAGAGAGAACTCAGCCGAAGCACCCCCGCCCAACGAACCGCCGCAGAGCCGAACACATGTGTCGACGCTACAACGCCTGCCATGCCACGCAGGAGACGACGTTCGATCTCACGTTCACCCACAAGAGGGGAACGCAGAGTAGGAAGAGGAATTGAACAACTGGCCGACACGCTGGACAAAATGATGCGTGTACGCCCGCCGCCACGACAAGTGACTGAGCTACCTGTGTTCACCGGAGCAGCTACGGAATGGCTGCCATTCAAGGCAGCTTATGAAGATTCATCGAGTGTCTACAAATTCACCGCGATGGAAAACTTAGCGAGACTGAGGAACTGCGTCAGAGGTCCAGCAAGGGAAGCAGTCTCCGCGCTCCTGTACTCTGCGTCTGACCCACGGACAATTATGAAGACGCTAGAACAATACTATGGAAGGCCGGAGATATTAATGGACCATGTGACGGAGGACATAAAGAAGTTGCCTCGGCTCACTAGTGTGGCAAGTGAACTAAACTCGTTCGCAGTCAAGCTACAGAACATAGTGTGTGTGCTATCCAATATGGACATCCGCGGATATTTGTGGAACCCGATGCTAGTGCGAGAAGTTGTAGACAAATTAAGCCCGCACGTGAAATCAAGGTGGTGCGACTACGCTTCTGAGGCAGTGGAAACGTCACGTGAGCCTGAAATTACGATATTATCTCGGTTCCTGATGCGGGAGGCTGACCGTGCAATGAAGTACGCCTTCACAAACCCGACGCCCACGCCCGCACCAAAGAGAGAACAGAAAAATGTGGTGCAAGCAAGCACAAAAAGGAAAGCGGGCAGAGAAGTTATTTACGCCACGACAGAAAAAGAAGATGAAAAGAAACACGTATGTCTGTGTTATGCTGGGGACCATGAAGTGCCTAAGTGCGCCAAGTTTTCAATGATGAGTGTCGACAACAGGTGGGAATGGGCACGAACGGAGAAAGTGTGCTTTAAATGTCTGAATAATCGCCACCGACGAGAGCACTGCCGAGCTAAGCGATGTGGCAAAGAAAATTGTACCCGCCCGCATCACGCGCTGCTCCACAAAGAGATGTTGCAACAAGACACCAAAGAAAAAGCGACGGATGCCAAACCGACAGCGGAGTCCGTGATGACTGTCTCAGCAAGCAGCGACGCGCCGCATCGCGTACTCTTAAAGATGTGCCCCGTCGTTTTGAAAGGACCAGGCGGTCAAGTGACCACGTTCGCGCTAATGGACGAAGGATCGACGATCTCACTCATCGACGAGGATTTAACACGCCGTATCCAAGTGAAAGGGCCAATCTCTTCACTCAAAATACAAGGAGTGACCTCACAGCCACACGAAGAACACAGTCAAGAGGTCAAACTACAAATTCGTGGTCAGAACGGCGACTATCAAGAATTACGCGCACGAACGATGAAGGATCTACGACTTCATGGTCAGACAGTGGATAAATCAATGTTTATCAAATATCCACACCTCCGAGACATGCAAAAGGACGCATTCTTTGACGAAGCCACACCGAAAGTATTGATAGGTGCGGACAATTGGCACCTGATCGTGACGCGAAAACTACGCATGGGCAAGAAGAATGAGCCTGCGGCCTCGTATTCCCAACTGGGATGGGTAATTCATGGGACGGCGCCACGCTCAGCGTTGACTCAAAAGGAGGGTCAACTAGTGCTTCATATCTACGACGTGTCTGCGAACAAACAGACAGAAGATGTACGGCGCGTAGAAGAAATAGTGAAAGCACACTTCAGGATTGATGCCCTTGGAGTCTCCCTGGCAAAGAAAGTCAGACCAGAAGACCAAAAGGCAATCGACGTGGTCCAACGAATAATGAGGAAGGTTGGTGAACACTTCGAAGTGGGTCTGCCATGGAGAGATGAAGACGCTCCGATGCCCAATAATTATCACTGTGCCGTGAAGAGATTACTTGATACTTGATGGCACGGGCTGTTTCCGCAACTCCACGTCTTGGCGTGTATTTTGCGTGCAGGTGGGAATGGTGTCTTCATTCGAGCCACCCCAGCTCTTCGAGGAAGGCCAGCAGACTCTTGATGTGGCCCACTGCCTCCCTCAGGGTGCTGTATCTCGTCAGGTACTGCTGCCTGTACTGTGCGACCTCAGGGCAGTCGAGGAGCAGGTGGGCTGCCGTCTCGTCTGCTGCCATACAGGCCCTGCACAGCGGGCTGTCGGTGATACCTATAGTAAATAGGTGTTTATTAAAGAATCCGTGTCCTGTGTAGGCGGCCGTGACTGTCCGCAGTTGTTGTTTGGACAGCCGGAGGATTTGTTTGGCTATCTTACCGTCTACTGCGGGAAGAGCCTCCTTGGCCTGCCTACATGTTTCAATACCAATCCAGGACTGGTTGTGTTGGGTCCTGGTCCTATTCCTTACCAGGTTGCGATAAAAACCAGAAGGGAGGGGAATAATGGGCTCGGGTCCCACCACCTCTAAAGTGGCCCCTCTTCTGGCAAGTACGTCGGCTGCGTCATTCCCTCTTGAGCCACTGTGACCCTTGATCCATTGCAGTGTTAATTTGTTTTGTTTACCTACCTCTGTTAGTTTCTGGTGGCATTCAAGCGTGAGTGCCGAGGTGATAGTATGGCTTTTGAGGGCTGAGAGGACAGCCTTACTATCTGAGAGGATCCTAATGGATCGTTCCCTTACCTCACGTGCCATGATTGCTGTGGCAGCTAGGATTATGCCAAAACATTCGGCCTGGTAGACCGTGTTGTAGGCTCCCAGCGGTGCTGCGATGTTGATGTTAAGGTCCTCGGAGAATACTCCTGAACCCGTACCTGTATCCGTCTTAGACCCATCTGTGAAGATCGTGAGCTCGTTGTGGCCAACCGCTCCCTCGTGTAGATCCTCGTACAGTTGGATTTTGTATTTCTTATCGAAAACAAATTGTTTCGGTATTCGGTCGCCAATGGCTTGTGTGAGAGGAACTTCTTTAAAGAGTGTGTTTAAGTTGCTAGTGTGCGGTGTGTTAGTGTCTTTCCAGAGCTTCAGAGCTCTTAGCCGGATCGCCGACATCGTTGCTTCCTGTTGTATGGACAGGTGCAATGCAGGCAAGTCCAGCAACACTTCGAGTGCCGCTGTAGGTGTAGTTTTCATGCAGCCCGTGGCCGCTAGGCATGCAAGTCTTGGAAGCTTTTGAAGCTTGTTGGCGGCCGTTGTTAGGTTGGTCCGAGGCCACCACACTACTGCGCCGTAGCTTATCATCGGACGTATTATTGTCTTATAGAGCCATAAGACAATTTTGGGGGATAGGCCCCATCGTTTACCTATCATCTTCTTGCACTGCCAGAAGACGATGCTGGCTTTATTGAGCTTATTTTCCATGTGGCTGTTCCATGTCAATTTGCTGTCAAGAGTGACTCCCAGGTACTTTACCTCGGTGGACAGCTTGAGCTCTGTGTTGAATAGCCTGGGCAGTCGGTAAGTACCCAGCGCGCGTTTGTGAGTGAACATAACTAGTTCGGTCTTGTTCGGGTTTACTGATAATTCGTACTCATTACACCACCACTCTACTATGCGTAGAGCCCGTTGAGTAAGGTCGTACACTGTACTAGTTACCTTACCTGAGGTGAGAATGGTCAGATCATCTGCATATCCTATTGTGTAAAAATATCTCGCGTTGAGTTTGTCTATGAGTTCATTGATGACTAAGTTCCACAATAGCGGGGAGAGTACACCGCCCTGCGGGCAACCTTTAGTTATCAAGGCTGTCTGGGAGTCGCCGTGCAGGCGCACTACTCTTTTGCTGAGCATGTTTTGGATCCACTGTATGAGCATCTGATCCACACCATGTCTGGCTAAGGCGTTGCTTATACTGGAGAAGTTTGTCTTGTCAAAGGCTCCTTCTATGGCAATGAAGGTGCCCAGACAGATGCTTTTTTGTTGTATAGCAGCTTCTATCTGGTTCACGACCTGATGTAAGGCCGATTCCGTCGATTTCCCTGAGCTGTATGCATGTTGATTGGCATGTAGGGGTAGGTGTTTAAGTGCCCCACTTCTTAATTCCCTCTCGCATAGCCTTTCCAAGGCTTTAAGCATGAAGGAGGTTTGGCTTATTGGTCTGAAGGACTTTGCATTTGTGTAGTCTGTTTTGCCTGGTTTTGGTATGAAAATTAGTTTGACTTCCCTCCAATTCTTCGGTACATACCTAAGGGCCAGGCTAGCCCTCATGATTGCCAGAAGTCTTTTGCGGACTGGTTCACCCCCCCATTGTAATAACCCAGGGAAGATGCCGTCCAGTCCGGCTGCTTTGAAGGGATGGAAGCTATCGATGGCCCATCGGAGTTTGTCTTCTGTGACCACGGTGTTTGCGTGTCTCCACTCGTGTTCGGTCGCCACTGTTGGTGTATCGTGCCACGTTATTACCGGGGTGAGGACGCAGCCTGGGAAGTGTGTTTCTAGTAGGACGCGTCTTGTCTCCTCCTCCGATGTGGTGTATGTGTTATCCGGTTTACGGAGAGTACCTGGTGCAACCATCGGTTGCTGAGCCAGTAGTTTCCTTACCCGGTTTGCTTGTTGGCAAGATTCAATGCTCCCACAGAATTTTCGCCATCCCATGGTGCGTCTGAATCTGAGGCATTTCTTGTAGCTTGATTTGGCCGCTTTATAAGCGTCCCGATCTGCGTCCGCGCTTGTGTTCATTGCCCTGTTAAGGGCCCTTCTTACCTTCTTGCGCTTGCGTTCAAGCTCAGCGCCCCACCAGGGTTGTTTACCTGGGGTTGAGGGTAGAGTGGTTTCTGGGCATGCTGCGTGGTAGCTGTCTAGCATCGACTGCGTCAGTGTACATACCTGCTCGTCGATCTGTTCATTGTCACCCAGTACCGTCGGCGTAGCAGTAAGGGTAAGTTTCTCTTTAAGTAATTGGACATACTTTGCTTTATCAGTGTTGTGTGGTTTCCTGCGTGGCTGTGTAGGTTGTATAACGACTTCCATAGAGAAGCTGATCCATCTGTGGTCTGAGCACGATGCCTCTTTCGAGACGTGCCATCCCTTGATGCGTTCAGCCGCTCCTTCTGTTGCGAGAGTTAAGTCGATAATTGTCTGACTACGTCTTGTGACGAAGGTGGGCTCCGTACCTGTGTTTAATAGGGTAAGATTAGTGGTGAATAGGTATTCAACCAGTGATTTACCTCTGTTGTTATTGCAGTTCATGCCCCACATTTGGTGGTGGGCATTGGAGTCCGTTCCTATTACGACCTCCGTTTTGGTTCTCTCGCACTGGTTAACCAGACGCGTGAGGTCGAACGGTGGCGGGTCTTCGGCCTCGGGCATGTAGACCAATGCGAAAACAACCGCTATACTCCTTGGCTGCTGTGTTATTTCAATTTGTATCGCTGTGATGTCTCTGGAACAGAACTCCGTTAGAACTTGGGCTCTGATGTTTTTAGTTGTCAGTATGCAGGTTCTTGGATGTGTGTGGTCAGTTGAAGAATAAATCTTACCTCCCAGGCTGGAGAGGCCTCTGATGAGGCCACCCCTTATCCAAGGTTCCTGGATGAGCACGATGGCTGATTGTTGGACCTCCATCCATTTGCGCAGTTGCGCAGTGGCCGTTTGGCTGTGATGGAGGTTGATTTGGAGGCAACTGACGTCACTAGGCAGAGGGTTCATCTTTGGATGATGTCCCCACCTCCCCGACCGTCAGCTGCGTTAGGCCGGCCAGGATGTCGCTAGCCTCCACCCCGTCGTCCCGCCGCACCGGGCTCAGGAGCAGGCTCTCATCTTCCGAGTTACCCTCGGCTGACGGGCCAGCCCCCGAGCCAGACGCGGCCGGCTCTGACGGGCCCGGTTCTGCGTCGCACCCTGGCTTGGTGTTTGAGTCCTGCTTGACTCGTGTGGAGTTGTCGTCCGGAGGATGGTCGACAAACTTACCTGAGGGGTCCCGGAACCTGACGTAGACGGCACCTACCCCCAACGCGAGGCGGCGCTCGTTCTTCATCAGGATCGGGACCTGTTCTACTGGGACGCCCACTACTAGGAACCACCCACCTGACTGCCTTTCAGAGTGCAGCATCGACCATTTGTCAACCTCCAACCAGGGGTTCTGAAACTCCAGAGCGCGACCCACGTCACGCACGTCGTCTAAGACCCCCTGTTCGTCGGGTACGACAATGCCGCACCGCACTCTCTTCGGGGTCTCTTCCTGGCCCCTGACCTCCAGTTCGAAGCCCGGTGGTGGGACCAGGAGAGAGACTGCCTCCGTCAGCCAGGTACGCGTTGCCTCGTCGGCGCACCAAAGTTTGAGGACCCCGTCCGCGTGCACGGGTTTCCCGGTGAACGCTGGAGCGGGGCGTTTGGGGGTTTTGGTCGACCAGGCATCACTCAGGATCTTTTTTTGGAGCTCCCGGAGTACCTGGTCCACCAACTCCTTCGGCAAGTTCCCTGTGCGTTTGCATGTTACTGCAACACCCAGGGACGTGCGTAGGACTTACCTTGTATCCTGGAGGAGTCGAGGCGGGGCTTCTTGTGCTCCCCTCGAGGCGAGCTGGTCTCGTTGAGAGCACGTTTGGCCTCACCTCTTTCCTTGTTTTCGGCAGTTTTACCTGCCGCGTTTCCCGGTGGTGCTGGGGCTGGATGCCGTCCAGGGTGGCCAGCCCGCTAGTGAAGAGACTAAAGATGATAGAAAAAAAGATGGACGCCTCTTCGGATTTCGCTGCACAGTATCGCGCTCAAGTAAGAAACCTCCTCGATAAAGGTTATGCCCAAGAGTGCGATGGACAAGAGGAACGAAACAAGAAGATATGGTACCTGCCACACTTCCCGGTCGTGAACCCTAACAAGCTGGGAAAGATGCGGCTGGTTTTTGACGCGGCGCACCGATACAGCGGAGTGTGCCTCAATAATCACTTACTAGAGGGACCTGACCTCCTGAAATCGCTACCAGGAATCCTCTTCAGATTCAGAGAACGTCAGGTAGCCGTGACAGCAGATATTCAAGAGATGTTCCTCCAAGTAAAAATAAGACCACAAGACCAAGCAGCTCAAATGTTTCTTTGGCGAGACGAAGAGCGTGATAAGCCGCCGAAAAAGTACAAGATGATATCCATGATCTTCGGGGCATCGTGCTCGCCGTTCATCGCGCACTCAGTGAGAGATGCCAACGCGAGACGATACGCACAAGCATACCCCAACGCTGTGCAAGCAATAACATCGAGCCACTACATGGATGACTACGTCGATAGCTTCACCACAGAGCAAGAAGCTATAAGAACAGCACAAGAGGTCATGAAGATACATGAGAATGCACACTTCAACCTCCGTGGATGGTGCTCTAACAGGCCTAATGTGGTGGACAACGTGGCTACAGAAAAACGAGTGCTCAAAGCCGAAGTGAAGCTTGGTCAGAGACAGGAAAACTCCGATAAGACACTCGGTTTGCTTTGGCATACGGATCAAGATGAGCTAGGCTTCAACACAGGGCTTAGCCGTCGAGCACCTGAAGTGAGGATGAGAGACAGAGCGCCGACGAAAAGAGAAGCCCTCGGAGCAGTGATGGCCATCTACGATCCCCTCGGTCTCATCAGCCATTTTACTATCACGGGTAAAATCATACTTCAAAACCTGTGGAGACACGGAGTGGGATGGGATGAGGTGATTCCCGAAGAAGACGCACAACATTTCGAAGAATGGCTCCGAGGTTTGAGCATGGCCACGAAACTGCGAGTCCCAAGATGCTACGGCAAAAGCTCTGAAGACGACATAGAGCTCCATGTCTTCTGTGATGCGAGTGAACAAGCATACGCGGCGACCGCCTACTGGAGGATCCTGAAACCAGATGGAAGAGTGACTGTGAGCCTGGTTGCGGCAAAAGCAAGGGTCGCACCATTAAAACCAGTAACCGTCCATCGACTCGAACTCCAAGCGGCAGTGATCGGCGCACGATTGGCGGAAACAATCGTGAGAGAGCATAGAGACAAGCCCAAGAACGTGACGTATTGGACGGACTCACAAACCGTTCTGCGTTGGATAGAAAAAGATGCCATCAAGTACACACCCTTCGTGGCACACCGCTTGGGCGAAATAGCGGAGCTGACCGACGCCAATCAATGGAGATGGGTGCCCACGGAACAAAACGTGGCAGATGATGCAACGCGCCCTAATTATGAACTACAAATGAAACCAGAAGACAGATGGTTCACCGGGCCTGAATTTCTATATGATGAAAAAAAAACTCTGGCCGAAAGAGAAAGCCAAGAAAGAAGACCAAGAGGAAGAAGTGACTTATGTAGTCACAGAAAAGAAACACGCTTCTCATCTGCCCGACATAAGCAGATTCTCCTCATATGAGAAGCTGATACGAACTACAGCGGTACTCTTTCTCTTCAAGGAAAAGTACAAAAATCGAGCTAGCCAGATGACCGTCGACCTGATAGAAAAGGCTGAGAAGACCTGGGTGAAACAAGCGCAGCTCGACGACTACGCAGAAGAAATAAGACTGTTGGAAAAAGGAAGACCAGTGCCAAAGTCCAGTAGCCTGTATAAACTGGACCCTTACTTGGAAGACCAGATTCTCAAAGTGAGAGGGAGGATCGGGCACGCTGCGGTTCCAGACACGAAGAAGAAGCCGGTCATATTACACGGCAAGCACCCGTTTACCAGACTGCTAATAGAAGACGCCCATCGAAGGGCCGGCCATGCAAACAACGAACGCGTGGTCAACGACTTAAGGCAAAAGTACTGGGTGGTCAATCTGCGCCCTACAGTAAGAGCCATAGCGCAGCGATGCCAACTTTGCCGCATCAGAAGAGCGACACCAGTAAAACCAGTCACGGGGGACCTACCGATGGAACGACTAACAGAGACGCAGCGACCCTTTATTCAGTGCGGAGTCGACTATTTTGGGCCAATGACAGTGGTCATAGGAAGAAGACACGAGAAGCGCTGGGGAGCACTGTTCACTTGCCTGGTGACCAGGGCAGTTCACCTGGAACTGGTGGCGAGTCTGTCGACCGACTTGGCTATAATGGCCATAAGAAGAATAGCAGCACGACGAGGTTGGCCCCGAGTAATGTACTCCGACAATGGCACCAATTTTCGAGGAGCAGACACAGAAGCAGAACTGCGCACGGCCTATGAAGAATGGGCCAAAGAATTCGTCCACTTCGGACTTTCACACCGAATGAAGTGGAAGTTCATACCACCAGGGGCGCCGCATATGGGGGGAGCGTGGGAACAATTAGTACGCTCTGTCAAAACGGCGTTGGCGGCGACACTGCATCAGCGGGCGCTAAAAGAAGAAGTGCTGCTGACCCTGATGGTAGAGGCCGAACACTCTATAAACTCTCGGCCTCTCACCCACGTTTCCGTCGATCCCAAGGATGCGGAGGCGTTGACTCCGAACCACTTCCTCATCGGGACCTCCTCAGGCCTTCCCTATACCGGGCCTTGCGAGGAGGTCAGCCGAAAACAGTGGAGAGCTGCCCAGGCGCTCGCCGACCATTTCTGGCGACGCTGGGTAAATGAATACCTGCCGACGCTGGTGCCCAGGGGGGCATCCGACGACCAACGACGACCTCTGCGCGTTGGCGACCTGGTTGTCGTCATCGACTCCACACTGCCACGAGGGACGTGGCCCCGAGGCGTCGTGGAGACTACGTACGTCGGTCCAGACGGCAAGGTGCGATCAGCCGACGTCAGGACTACAGCGGGCATCCTACGGCGTCCCACGACGAAGCTCGCCGTCCTCTGCGTGGAAGATAAGGCTACGGTAGCCCTGCGCCGGGGGGAGGATGTTACGGACGTCGTAGCTTTGTAATACAATTAAGTAATGATCATAAATAATGTAAATAAATATGAATATATAAGTAGACTTAAATAGATATAAGGATGATTCAATAAAAACGATTTGAGAGTAGGGAAATGTTTATTGTTATTCGATTATGGCTGTTTTATTATCCCATAGTAAATAAGAAATCAAAGCATGACGATGTAAAGTGGACGCGAGCACGATCGAACAGGTTTGAACATGTCGAAACCTGTCCGAACGCCACCACAAGTAAAACTCAGACGAAGCGCTGTGATTGGTCGAACCGAATGCATTGCGCTCACATCCACTCACTACTTGCACCCTGTAAAATAGAACATAAGCAGGACGGTTTGTTGCCCCGAAGTAGTTCAGTTCAGTCAGCAGTAGTTCTCTCAAGAAATCCGAAGCAACAAGCCGATCCTGATCAAGATTGAATTAAATCAACTCACCATCAAGCCAGGCGTTTCATTCCTTTGGAAGATAAAAACTACAGTCCACCTTGACACATTTACATATTTTTCATCAACAAAGTACTTATACATATTATGTTTGAAGAAAACACTATTCTTCGTAAGACAGTTTTAACTGACGTGTGGGACAGAGATAATTAAACTTATCTACTATAGGTATTCTATTCCACCAATAGAATTGTATCTAAAACATAACAAACAGCGTCAAAATGCATATTCAATATCTCATTTATTATATTTGGTACTTAATCCTCAATTTATGTTTTATTTTGAATGCACTTCTGAAATGCTATTTCATATAAAGTTACATTACAAGAGTCAACAGAGATCTAATTTACATTTCTGTGTAATTTGGAAAGAACAAAATTGCATATTTTTGAAGCGGGTGTTAATTTATTCCACGCTATATTTGTTTGCTTTTAATCAAATATTATTTGAAGCGGAATGTTTAAGTAGCTCGTAATGTAATTCTGCATTTATAACTAGAGTGTAAATGTTGGTTTAACATTGTTTGATTAACTAAATATTTCGGTAATGTCATCCGCAGATTTGTTAAATAAGCGCAAATGTTGAATAAATGTGAAGGTTAACCAAAAAGGAAAATACATATGGATGTATAAAATTAGAGTAATATAGTTAATCACTGATATTTATTTGTTTTTATTTTACTCATAATATAGGTACAGCTTAACTTGCAGCTGGCTGCTGTAAGGCATGAATTAAATAAAAATATAAAAAGGCTTTTCAACATGTAACATTTAGGGATATTATCTAGGAGACGTTTTCCACGCGGCATGTAGCAAATAAACCGCCAGTGCCGAACAATGGTAAACTATGTGGATATGCATCATCATAAATTTTAATGTTAGACACGCACTGATAACATAAAATCAGCAAATCTACTAAATAGCACATAAGAAAATCACATTCACAATGATCTAGCTATGGTGGGTATTCACAAGGATCTAGATATAGTGATGGCGGCGGCATCCTGTTGTTAGAAAATGGGGAATTATAAAACGAGTGAATAAAAAAGAACTAAGTGACTGATGTTGAGATACTGTTTTAATAACTTGAGCGGCATGAATTTGAGTTAGCGAAAAATTAACTAAACTAACGACGAATTTTGATTAATAATAAAATCTAGAACAACTAATCATTTAAACTATCTAATTAAATTTCTGAAATGGATCAATCACGACCCGCCTGGTTGTGATTAACCCATTTCAGAAATTTAAATTCTAAACGTACGACTAAATTACTAGGAGAGCGACTAGAAATACAGAAAAGGCGAATTCAATACTGCCGGCCTTCATTTCACAACAGTCGGATCAGTGTCAAGCGGCGAAGCGACCACTACGCCAGCAGTGCAGTCAAGTTTCTATAGCTCTTCAGTCCTTCCGGTCATTACATCCAAATTCAATTCGATTTTCTCGCTTTATAGGCCTACGTCCGCCGTTCGTTGTACGGTAAATCTACCGTAGTTTTCGTCGCGACGGCGAATATACAAGAGCCCTTAATGCCCTTTCGTCGTAGGTAGTCTAATGAAAGGTTAAACATACAATAAAGGCAAACTTTTTGTCACGTTGTTCAACCAGATTAGAGGACTTTAACACTACATTCTAGTAGCACTTTTAAACCCCTTATAAGATAAACCACGGCCCTGAAAAGAACATTCGCTTGAATGCAAGAAAGTAATGTCATATTATGTAAGTTAAAAGTAATGTAAAATGTCTTCCGAGATAGGTAAGATGCTACGCACCTTCTAGTGGATTGCTTGCCGGCTCATATTTTCATAAAGCCTTGTTTAGAATACATCCTTGTAGTACATTCAACAAACTTAGGAACTCAGGATAGATTGAGTTCATATTTTCTGTAACGTCTTTTTAAGGGCGGTTTCAGATTAGCGTTTTATACGAGCGTATAAGCTCGTTTTTGGAAGCGCATGTAGGCGCGTATAGGCGCGCCTATTGGCACACGCGCAACTCGTACGAGCGTTGACGCGCTTCTAAGCTCGTATAACCACGAGCCGTCAGAATCCATGTTGACACTGACAAGACGTCACTACCGTTTCGAGCGAATACGCCCGTTTACGTGAGTCTGGTTTTTAGAAGCGCGTAATGTAGCGCGCGTGTAAGCGCGTATGCTGAAACGACCGTATACACGCAGAAAAATACGCTAATCTGAAACCGCTCTAAAAGACATCGCCACTTTTGCGAAATGAATCGCCCCGAGCTCCTCACCAGTCATCTTTTACAACCGCATCATTGACTCAAGCCTTAAATATCATTGCTGTTTTAAATTGCTCTTAGAAAATGTCTGTTTTTGCGAATAAATTTAAAATAGCGAATTTTAAGCATATCTCTCATCATATTGGTAAAGACTAGAAACTGAACAGGTGGTTTTCGGTTATGTTTACTTTTCCACTGTAATCATTCTGCGAAAACTTTCGTACGTTTCTCTATACATATTTGATGACATAAACTTGCTTCAGCGAATTTCAGAAACATTGCTTATAAAACGGTCACCTAATAGTACATTTTGAGGCGGAGGGAAGCGTGAAACAATTATCTACTTACTATAAGTTTTAAGATAGGGGCTCAGGCAAGCGTAGAATAGGGCAGCTTGGAAGAACCCTTAGTAAGATATTAAATCTACGGCCCGCTAAGCCTTGAGCAATAAAATAAGCCGTAGTCACTCCGCTGCCGCCGCGTCCAATGTATTTATAAGACGTTAAGCGCTATGTAATCGTAAATGTTTATATTTGCAAATCTTTATCAACTGTTTGCTCTTAAAGAAAATACATTTTAGAGACCGAGACAATTTCCTGAGAAGATACTGATTGATATACTTAACTCTGTGTTTTGTGGTAACAGTAGTTTAGAATGTACATTATTACACTTTCGTTTAAAAGTTAGCGCTTCAGAAGATAGCGCACATACTACCATTGAAAGCCAACATGGTACACAAAAATGCATTTGGATATTATTATTTTAGTTATTAGCTTTTGATAAAATAATCATCATAAATTGCATCGCTTGTAAGTATGTTCAATTGCTACGGAGGTCGATATACGTTATCTACAAATTATTGGTTTTTGTGAGTCATCTTGTTAAAGTAAAAAACAATTCATATAATCTTAACAGATATTAAATGTCTCTTTACTCCAGATAAATATTATATTAATTAACCTAATTTTAACTAAAATAAAGTGACTTACTAAGAAACAAATACACCACAAGTCTGCATTGTGACTTGTGGTGTACAATAAAGAGTTTTATCTATCTATCTATCTACAATTGAAATACCCATAAGATTTTTATCAAAATAAGTAATAAAAGTATACCACATACATAAAATAATTAAGTTTCTTACAGCAACATAAAAATACGGTAGGTACCTACTGGGGTCAAGTAAAACATCGGTTTGTAGAAAACACGAAAATGAATCATGAATATACAAAAACTTGTAACGACTGTTCTCTCGTGGAAATTCAAATTGGATGATGTGCCCGGAAGGACCTATTTATTTTATGGTACATGCTCTTGTGTCTCCTCTTACTGAGTTTTTATTTCTTTGTGTTTGCATTTACTTTATTTAACTACAATGTACACACTATATTCTAATGGAACTATTGCACGCCTGCATGCTTGGCGGTAATAGCGACAGAAGGTGTTACCACAGTATAAAGACATACAGTAGTTTGACGCCTTTGATTTCGTAGAAAAAGCCGACAACGTCTAGACAAGGCTAAGTAGGCTAGGGCTGCCACATGTAAACAATACCTACTTATTCAAACACCGTCTATTTATTTTAGAAAAATATTACAATTGCTACGCTACATGAATAATATAGTGTAAATCACTTATCTATACATATAAATAAAATTGGAGTGTCTGTTTGTAATATTAAAATAACCGCTTTTTACTAAATGCATATGGATGTATACACGGTACATACACCGAAATGACATTTTTTACAATTTTTGTCTGTCTGTCTGTTTGTTCTCGCTAATCTCTGGAATGGCTGGACCTATTTTGACGGGACCCTCACAGGCCTGATGTACCAAGGAGTAACTTAGGCTAAAAATTAACCGGGTACGCGAAGAAGTTCCCTCAGGACGCGGGTGAAACCGTGGGAAACAGCTAGTTTATTATATTACAATAATTAACGATAAATAATTATTATAAAACACGTTGCATTTTTCGTGCGGTGACAGATTTGCATACAAAGTGTCTGTCGTCAGCACCTATTTCATCCCGCAGGCGTCGTGGGAGGCGGTTAAGAATATAAAGCATTTTTCGTACAAACCAAGTTAAAATAAAGCGATTAACATAGCGGTGGTTTAATGGATGGGTAACCTTGGGATCAGCTTGCAGAGCCTATGTTATAGATATGAAGTTTTTTGCAGATTTTTTTCGTGCAAACTCATCATCCTCTTAGCGTTATCCCAGTTTCAATCTGGGGTCCGCTTTCTAGTCTAACCGGATTTGGCTGAATATTAGCTTTTCCACAGAGTGACTGCCTGTCTGACCTCCGCAACCCGAAGGGATAGCGATATTCCATGGTTTAGACTAGTGTCAGTTAATTTAGAAGGTACTGACGCCCTGTAACGACTGTCAAAGATCTTCATGACAACCGGGACCGACGGCTTAACGTGCTCTCCGAGGCACGGGACAAGCGATAATTAACAATTCAATACGCACATAACTCCGGAAAGTCATTGGTGCGTGCCGTGGATTCGAACTCGATACCCTCTGCATGGCAGTCTGTTGGTATATCCACTCGGCTATCACTGCCTCCGAAGTAAATGGGGCCTCGCCATAGGGCCCCGCGAACTTGATGTTGCCGACATCCACATGTACTCTAGCGCCGTGTCTACTTGTGAGTAGGAAATCAATCTGAGTCGCGTGCCTCCCACTCTTGTAGGTGATTAGGTGTTCGGCTTTCTTTTTGAAGTACGTGTTTTTCGTGCAAACTACGTTAAGGTAAAGCAATAGACATCACGGTCATTTTATGGATGGGTGACCGGGCTATGAGATTATGGAGAACATGTGTGGCGTTTATAAAAGGGGGCCAAAAATATGGTTATTTTTGAGCTAGGATGCGCCGTTACCAAGATACATAATAATATGTGATAGGTACTTACCTAATGCGAAGGTACTAGGTACTTATTGAATGAAATTAAAATCACACCAGAATCGAATATTACCTTACAGCGCATATTTTCTTACGTCTGCCATGTTGTTTACGTACAATAATTGCTACTTTATTCTGTGATTTGGCCAGACATGAGATATTGTAAAAGTTAGTAGCTTAGTAGGATGTGCACATTATTTTAAGTGGTTATAGGTACATACATTTCAAATTAATATAAATAATTATAATTTATGAAATTTTCTTTTTTGGTATAAGTAAATTGATGAAATCGCAGATTTTTTAAATCCTTATTTATTTAAATCTTTAAACAGCATAAAGAATTTCAATGTCTCACAGCACAAGTCGTATGCACCATCTTAATTAATATTCATAAGCAAATAAATATGTAACGAACAAAAAACAAGCACGTGCCAGCCCCCAAAAACATGTACCTAGTTAGGAACTAAGGCGATATACGTAACTAGGTACCGCTCTTCCCGCGTCTCACCTCTTGGCCCCCGCACGATTGACCCGTCTAGACGCGTTCGTCGAACGACTGTATGGATTATTTGACTGTGGTGTTACTCTGATCTATCTGCTAGGTATGTTAGTGCAAAGTTTCCACAAAATCTGTTCAGTAGTTGTTGAGGGAAAGGGAAACAGACATCCATACCTCCATCCTTACAATCTTTGTGTTTATTAATAGTAGTAAGGTTACAATTTGTAAGTCATGTCAATCAACAGATCCGGTAAATAAATCATATGTAACAAACTTGGGTTTGCAAAGTCTAGATATTTTCAAAGTCCCGGGACACGAGACAGCCTGTGAAATAAAATATGATTTTGTGATTGAAATCAAATTCGTGACAGTTGATTCTCATTGAAGATTGAATATTATTCACATACTTATTTGGTCTTAAATTAATTTAATTCCTATTTTATTTTCTTAACAGCACAGGCTGTCTCGTGTCCCGGGACTTTGAAAATATCGAGACTTTGCAAACCCTAGTAATAACAATCGTAATCGCCAAGGATGGTCCTTGGCGATTACGATTAAGAATAAATGCTAATAATAGCATTTTTGTACATACAAATTATTTAACAGACTACATAGTCTGTTAAATAATTTAACATATATGAGTGGACATCAGCATGCTGTAAGCTGCTGGATTGTGATCTCCTTAATAACACACCTTTGGGACCGAAAGCATATTGCATAAAATAGATGAATCCAATTCAGCAATCTCTTGCACAGTTAACACGGGAGCGTCTTTGATCGCCAGCGACTCTCTGGCAACATTAAATCTTACATACATAACGTCACGCCTTTTATCCCCGAAGGGGTAGGCAGAGGTGTATTTCTACACCCACTTTTCGCCAGATATATTTTAGTCCCACGTAATAAGGGGCGAGCCTATTGCCGTACCGGGCACATTTCCAGACTCCGTGCGGCTACTGAGAATTTCGTGATAGAAAAACCCAATAACACTGCCCGACCCAGGAATCGAACCCGGGACCTCCCGATCCCACGCGCACATTTATGCCGCGAGACCAACGAGGCAGTCGTATAGGGTTTGATGTCGAGTTTTCCGTCTCTACGCAAATATGGTATTTGCATCGTGTTATCCCTTAGTCGCCTCTTACGACACCCACGGGAAGATAGGGGGTGGTGACACTTGTATTCTATGCCGTCAACCACACGGCCTTTATTGTGCTTATATTTACACACTAACTTTAGCATCATCATCCCCAGCGATTCGTGGTCGATCAATGTCTGTACAGTGTGGAGCGTGCGTTGGCCTTCGCTAGACTAAAATTTTATTACAGGCCTAACATAAATATTCAAATAAATAACACACTATAACAAGGGTGGTACCCTATACCTAACTTGAAAACCCCTAAAGAAACCCAACTTAAAATTTCTGTCCTCAAACTTAGATGACGCCTGACGAGAAGTATTATCCTTCAAAACCAAAAATGCTTTTTTATTTTAAAACGGGTAATAAATGACTGAGTTTTGAGAAAACCAATATAAAAAGATACAACCGAATAGAGGACCTCCTCTCTTTTAATGTCGGTTAAAATATATTTCACCAAATCTCTTCTTTATACTTTTCAAATAAATGTTGATCTTCAGGCTGCAAGAGTATTGTGTGTAGTGATTCCAAGACGCAATGCCCACGTTTATAGACACCAACATTTTCTCAAAGTAAAATATTGTATTCTCGCTGTCATAAAACTTGTTTTTTTTTTTAATAAATTAGGTTTACGTTAACAAGGCCGCAAGGCTTTTCAGTAAGAACAATAAAAAAATAATTGCCACACTGAAAAAGAACAATAAAATAAATTGATTTTGTTTTATAAAACATTTACCAGAATAGTGAGCAATATTTTAAAACTACAGCTTAAGTTTACAAACAAGATTTTTTTAAAGTGACAGCACTGCCAGTATTTTTGAACTTAGGCTTGCGTATGCTTCTTCTTTCATTAGAACAAGGGCCATAATTTCAAACGCCTGTTAACTTAAAAGTCACAAAAAAAGCCTTTGAAAAGTAAAGAAAAGATAGATAACGATAACCCAAATCCTAATCCCTCACTTAGAAAGAAAATATATCTGAATTTTTGAACATAGATCTATGTACACGTATCACTTATATCAACATTCGCCTATGTATTAGATGTTATCATAATCGTATAGGAATGTATGTAGTATAGTATTACTTGAAAATGACATGTTCTGTCTGACTTATCACCGCAGAGCCCGAACTACTGAATAAAGAATCATGATATTTGCACATCGGGTACTTTTTATGACGTTAGTAGGTTTTTCTTATGTTACACCCCTGAGGAAGTGAAAAAGGGGTACAAAAGTCTGTTTGAAAATCTCTTGACTTTTAAGCCAGCCCTACTAAAATGCGGGCAAAAGCTAGTATTATATAACATTTAATGATAAAACAATAAAATCTGGCTATAATGTAGACTGAAAATGCTTATTTTTTCAGCTAGGTCCATTTTTAATCACGTTATGTATTATTAGGTACGTACACAATAAGTTATCACAGTATGTCGACATAATATATATCTCAATTGTTTTGAACATACACTACTACTTATTTTAAATGGGTTTCAAGTTATTTTAGCCAAACCTTTCTTGATTACCACAAGTAATGAATTTTTCTCATATTTAAATAGTGACAACTATACCACTAGTGGCATAAATACTGTGACATAATTATAAAGCTTGAACTCAAAACAATTCAGTTGTTGCAAGCATTTTAGCCACGCTAATATTTGATTGCGAACAGTGGAACGAATCTTTTACAAACATCATAACAGACTTAATGTAAATGTTATGAAACATTACTATTTTACATACAACCGCGTTATCTTAATATATAAAATCCTTGCGTTACTGACTGACTGACAGACACGCTACAGCCGAAACTATTGGGCGCAGGAAGCTGAAATTTGGCATGTATGTTCCTTGGGGACTGTAGGGGTGCACTAAGAAGGGATTTCCCGAAATTCCTACGGGATCGGCCAAAACGGGTAAATTAAAAAAAAAAATGCAGGCGTAGCTGCTGGCGTCCTCTAGTATTATATATATTTGATATTTAAATTTATTTCAAATGATTACTGTACACCCTCTGTTTTAGCGGTAGCGCTCATAGCGAGACTTGGCTTGCCGTTCGTAACAGATCGGCAAAGTTAAGCAACGCTTGCACAGGTTGCCACTTGGATGGGTGACCGTGTGTGGCATTTTCATCTGAGCGCTACCGTGCTTCGGAGGGCACGTAAAGCTGTCGGTCCCGGCTCTTGTCTAAGGATAAGGGTCGTTAGGCCATGTCGGAGGCCTTTGGGCGGTCTGAAAATTCCGACACCAGAGTTGGCCACACACTCACACGAAAAACAAACAAACCCTCTGTTTTAGAAATTGAACTATTTTAATATAGGATTATAAATCAAATCATCCTTATTGCTCAAACTGTGGTATTACTAAGATCTTAAAAACCGGCCAAGTGCGTGTCGGGCCACGCACAATGTAGGGTTCCGTAGTTGCCCAAAATGACTTGCTGCAAAGGGTATTAATGTACAACAAATCCGACTGTTTATTTTGCTGAAAAAAATTTTTTAATAACACTATTATAAGAACCTAAGTATTGTTTAGAAAAATACTAGGTATGTATCCAGTTATGTACTGTAAACATAAAATGTGGTTTCCAAGATATACTACTACTATACATACGTAGTACCGTAGTACATTACATACAAAAGCACGTATATCTTTAAGATTAAGCCAGCGCGCCCAATGTAAACTCACAGAAATAGGTATTTATAAGTTAACCGACGATTACTCATAAACTAGTGATATCTACTTAACCGTGACAGTTTTCCTTTTAAATTCGTTATATGTACTACATTTGTGATTTTTTCCATCTCTTCCAAATTAATAGTTTAGCCGGCAGAGGGGGGGGGGGACACTTGAGTCTAACAATTTTTTTCACTTCAAAGCTTGATATTTGACAAACCAATCACTTGATCGAAAAATGATTTAAGCAAACTAATAATATTTTTTTAAAACCTATCCAATGATACCCCACATGATGGGGTACTCAACCAAAAAAAGTGAAGTTGAGTAGAAACCTTTAATGGTAGCTGTATGATGATGTTTAATAAATAAATAAATAAAACATAGCATAAACATTAGATCCTATGAATCTAAAAAATATAAATCGCAGCAATGATTTAAGTACCTATGCTGTCTTTCTGTAACGGCAACATTTGTTAATTAAGAATATATAAGTATAAGTAGGTACGGCATTTTATGCAAGGTACCCGGCGTCGGTAGTAAAAACAATTAATATATATTAATTTGAGGACGTTTGTCATAAACGTTCAAGCAACACAATTCCACGAAATGTTAATTACAAAACGTTCAAACGTTCTGGTTACCTTGACAATATCTCATGTACACTAAATGACTTTTACATAGGACCTTTTGCTTGTAAACTGTATTTGGCTATGTGTACCTACATATATAATTATTTGAATATTTATATTTATTATATAATAGAATAGTCAATTGCAACACGATGACTTTTCAACGTAATATTATACATAGACATACCCAGACCAAGACAAATAAAGTACCTATTGAGTATTGAGCTCCATGTTCACAGAGCCAAATGTTTGGCTGGAGCGGCAATCGAACCTGCGACCTTCGGCGTGGCAGTCGTTCATACTCCCGCTACGCACTACGGATCGTCAAATTAGCATTCCAGCTGAACTTTAAGCTTGTGTGACAGTGAGGTCAAGTTAATAGTAGTCTTAAGAATTTTGCTTGATAGACTCATGGCGCAACACAAGGACTGAACACATACGTAAAAAGTACCCTGTAATAGTGAAAAAGACGGAACGAAGAATTTCAAAATCCTTGTTTAAACAGAGCAAACAGAGAAACTCCGTCACGACTCATAACTTGCAATTTCGTTTACAACTTCAAATCGTATGCAAATTAATTGAAACAACAACACTTAGCCGGCGCCACCCGGCCAGCGCACTTTTTTTTTATTTTTTTTTGGTATCGGTTTGGAAAATCCTCATGGAATCCCTCCGCCCCGGGGGGGAAGGACGAAGGGGACTGTCAGACTCTTACTGACTAAAAACCAACCCATGCTCCTCATGTACCCATGTGTCGGGTAGGGTTTCACCAAAGCATTCCTCGCTACCCCCCGACGGGTATTGGCCCGCCAGATGGTCAGGCGGGCCCCGAAAAAAACCCCCTTGGCGGCGGATGAAGGTGTTGGGCTCCGCCGCCAAAACACCCAGCGGCCGCAGAGGATAGGGAGGACGGCAACGCAACACCGCATCTCCTCTTCCTCTGCGGCCCCACCGCGACGCAACGATGGTGCGCCCCCATTTGGTTGCGGGAGATAGGGCGCGGGGCAACGCAACACCCACACGCCTCTCCTCCCGCGACCGCACCCGACTGCGAGGGACAGACAGAACTGTCCCCCGCACCATGGGTCGCATCCTACGCAGGCCTCTACCAAGCCCACGTGGAGCGTACCCTCCCGGGATCCCGCTTAGCTTCACCGTGGGTGGCTTCTAACCCACGGTTACTGAGCCCCCCCACCACGACAAGGTGGAGATCCCACGGGGGGGTCCCGGCCAGCGCACTGCTGTTTAGCAGATGGTGCGGTGACAACTTTATTTAACCTGACTGTATCCATACAAACATGATGAATACGAACATATATTTGTCTGCTTTTTGGTTTCTCTTTTATCACGCTAAAAATACTGAACGTGGCTAATATCACAGAATAATACAAAAGGCCCTTAATTGCAATAGCCAATACCCATTTCAGTACAGTAGACCAGTTCAGATGAGCTGCAAAATGTGTTTTGTATTATAGGATAAGTACAAGTAAGAAATTCCGTGTGGTGACGGATTAAGAATACGGAATGTCGACCCGATATCATCCCATGGGTGTCGTAAGAGCCGACAGAGGGAGCATATTATGCAGAGAACAGCACTGTAGCAGTAGGAAAACTTGATACAAACCCTATACCAACCCGTTTGGCCAGCGTGGTATAGTAGGCCAATTCCTCCTTCCAAAGGAGAGGCCTGTCCAGCAGTGGACTGTTAAAGGCTGATGATGATGACATGTAAAAATCAAATTAAAGGTGCAAAGATATTAGAGTGGTTTGTAATTTCATTTCGTCACATCAAACTCTACGCTAATACTAATCGGTAACGGTGCTATATTAAGCGTGATGTAAAAAAAATACTCAATTGATACTTAAATATAATAATTGTGGCCAAGCTCGTATGTATAATATAATCTTTGAACTTCGTAAACCTTGATTTCCTAACAGAATACTTGAAGCAGCATCTGTACTTTGAAATACGTATTTCACTATCCGAATTAAGCTACCCTTTACTTACTTTCTAGACCCTTGATATACAGGGTGGCGCTACCATAGGGGCACTTTTTAAACAGAGGCATAGCGTACAACATTCTGAAGCCTTGTACCAAAAATCAATTAAATCGGTGCAGTAGTTTAGCCACAATATCGATTTTAAATTCAGCAATTTTTGCACATGCTTGAATTCCACACAGCTGATACAAAACGGTCAACGACCCTACATTGTGCGCCCCGACTCGCTACGACGCGACGCCTTGACGTCATCCGAAGTTAGGCTCAGCGCAGATAAAACGGAGTGCAGTGGAGAGGATTTTATTAACGCACTTGAAAATAAACTTAATTTTTTTACAATAATGTGCATAAATGAACCTGACAAAAAACATTCGCGCGTCCTCGAAGATACGCGGGAATCCTCGCGCGGCGTCGAGTCGGCGCCCGCGTCGTAGCGAGTCGCAGCGCGCAATGTAGGGTCGTTGACCGTTTTGTATCAGCTCTGTGGAATTCAAAGCAAGTGTAAAAATTGCGGAACTTAAAATCGATATTGTGGCTAAACTACTGCACCGATTTAAGGCGCTGTTATACCTCAGAAGCCGTGAAACACCTAATTTTTCGTCGCGCATCTAGCCATAACGGTACATATTACAAACCAGCAAAAAATAGAGCTTAAAGTCAAAAGTCTGAACAAAAGACTTTTGAAAGAATTTTTCATGTATGTAAAACAGAATCACGGTAAAAAAATCACAAAATCGAGGCAAAAAATAATCTTTCGTCTCACTGTTTGCAATATTTTGATCGTAAGCTGTCATATATTATTTGATAATATTGTAGGAAATCTAATGAACTAAAGAATTACCCTATTTATTTTCATATTATACGTGTATATTTTGTAAAATAAAATAAAATCTGCCAAACGTATATGATTTTGGCGCTCGGTAGATCCCATCAATATCAAACGCTTCAGCAATTTAAACCTTATTAGCATAGGCGGTGTACTGAGTGTCAGTTGCTAGTTTACGCCCCGCCCAGACCTCATCATTCGGCTATGAGCCCTGTGAGAGATAGGTCATGTCGCTTGCGTCTCCGCTGCACGAAATTTTACGTAAACCTGTTTGTTATTATAATACGCCAAATTGAGTTCGTAATTTCATGTTTTATGTTATAGACTGAATACTTTGAATCAAATAGGCTTTTCATGTAACTATGGGCACATATAATTAGGACCTAAGTTTATACTCTTGTTGTGTTTAATGTGTTATTGTTTCTGTGCTTATAAATATATAGTTAGAAGAATAAAATATGGACACTTAGAGAAATGAAGTTCTACGAAGGATTTGTACAAGAAAGCGTCGTAATAAAATAGAAATTCATCCATGGCCAAGTGATTATGAAATATGTAACATTTTTACACAAATTATTTTCATAAGAGTCTTTTATGACTAACTATGTTATAGATTATCGATTATACATAATATAATTATATAAATTATTCTCACAATACATAGCTGCCACAGTTTTCAATGTTTGAAAGAGTAATAACATAAAATCGTATCATTTTATGTACCTATATTGCAAATTCATTAGCTTGTCAGAGCGCCTGGAGCGCTAAGATGCCGCCCGCCACGGCAAACAATAAACAGCGCTAATATGGCGCTCCGCAATCCGCACACAAGCGGTAACGAATGTTGTATTATTGTGTGGTGAACATAAACCTATTTAGGTACATCGGGTAAAACTTTGATTATTCATAAACTATTAGGCATGTCTCAGTACATCTAATATCTTTTTATAATTTCTAAAATCAATCATTTATAAGTAAGAAGATGACTTCTCTGTTTGCTATAACACAAGATACAGTATTTTTTTAATAATAAAGTACGTAACTAATTATCTTTATTGTAATTACAGTGAAGTTAAAGATAACAGTTCTGCAACGTCTTACACACATTTGACTGCAGTCATTCCTAACACGATCTGTTCAAGAGCTAGCCAAGAAATGCCAAAAATTTTTTTTAACAAATTTGACTCAAATCCCGTAGTGATAAGCAAAAATTACAAGAGGTATAGCAGTGACTGGTTCGAATAGCGTAAGAATATGTTGACAGATTGAAATTTTGGTATAGTGGTAAAAAAAGATATAACAGCAGTAAAGCCAACTTAGTAAAAAATATTTTGTACAAATAAAATATTTGCAATGTAAAATCAGTTGCGCATGGAATCTAAAATGAACAACTGGCTTTGCAACAACTGGCGAAGCAAGAAAATGTAACAATCGAGCCGTGTGGATTATTCGTTTATTGGTGCCACGCCAGATGGATTAATAGGTCCAAACACGATTGTGGAAATTAATCTTCTATAGTTGCCTATAAAAATGGCCTGGAGAATAGTATAAGAGCAAATAAAATACAAATATGGACACATGATAAAAAAGTGAACTGACTAGTCTAAACAAATATTGTAATTGTTATTACCAAATTCAGGGGCAACGCCACGTTACACGCAAACAAAAGTGTTTATTTGCTGTGTGGAGTGGCGAAAGTATACCACTAAAAATAGAAATTATAGAAAGAGATGATGTTTTCTGGGAGAAGAAAAGCTTGTGGCGTTTTATATGAATTGGCAATTGCCTAAAATTGTTGATTCTCGTCAAGCTCAAGGGATGGCATTGCGAGATCACGGAGAGGAAAATGTTTCATCAGTGCTTGAAATTTCTACAATACCAAGCCGTAAAAGGAAAGTAAATGAAACTGTGCCTCGTGAACAACAGCAAATAATAAGTATTGAAGCCTTATCACCTCACACACTGCCTTTAACATTCGATGAGAATAAAGAAAACCTGCCGGGTTGTAGGAGACAGCTAACTTTTGATGAGCTGTAAACTCTGTATTTCGTTAATAAATGATAAATGAATATAAATAAATATCTTTTAATATTTATTTTCTTTGAAACAACACATATTTGAAGCGAAAGAAAATTTTTATATTTTCCATACAAACATGTATGAGGAGAGCTAACGAAAAAGCAGTAACTCAAATTCTAATTCTTTAATTTTCTAAGCGACATAGCAGTATCTCATGAATAAGGTATATCCACATATATTTTTGATGTTTCATCTATTTTGAAAAATAATAATGGGTTGGGTTTCGAAACGAGTCGCCTGAATTTGAGGGTATTGGTAGTGTAGGAGGCTTAAGGAGTTCGTTTTAATCCCCTAAAAGTAATTTTGGCTGCCGGAGTTGCGTCTAAATATTTTTAAACAATTTCTAAACTTTCATAAATACTTCGGCAATTATGCAAAACGGAACGTAGTTTTTATACTTTAGTACAGTTTTACAGATGTCATTTTTAGGTTTTATGTGAAAAACGTGAAACGAAACGCAAAACTGCCATCTTGGAATGATCATATTGACAGCTAATGTCAAATTTGTGCGTCATTGCTTTCGAGTGCCTAGGGTTAGGTGCGACTGTAATAAGTAACTAAATAGGTTATGTTAGGTTCTCTTTTGACCCTTCATCCGCAAATAGGAGCCCTTCGCAGGGCTCCGGCAACCTTAGTTTATTAAACTAGTGTGATGAATGTGGAAGTTGGCAGTGCCATTTACACCGATGTTTGGAGATTTTTTTTTCAGAGAAGACCAAGTATTTTCGGCAAGTGAAAATGGTGAGGGGGGTTTCAAGACCTCCCCTCCTCCCTCTCCAATCACTCACAACCCCTAAAAACGGCGACGTATTTCGAAACCTTTACCATAATAATTATACCTATAATAACAATAAACATCCATAAATAAAGAAATGAACTTTTACTAAACTTCAATTATCTCGTAACTCGCTTTAGTTGAGATACGGCTTTTGCGCTTAGTAGAACAGTATTGTGTTTTTTAGGGTACCGTAGCCAAAAATTGTAAAAACGGAACCGTTATAGATTCGCAATGTCTGTCTGTCTGTCCGCCCGTATGTCACAACCAATTTAGTGCAAAACAGATTTGAAAACTGGCTGGAATGGAATTAGATGTAGGTATTCTATGAACTGCTGCAGGCAGCGATAGCCGAGTGGATATACCAACAGACTGCCATGCAGAGGGTATCGGGTTCAAATCCACGGCGCGCACCAATGACTTTTCGGAGTTATGTGCGTATTGAATTGTTAATTATCGCTTGTCCCGTGCCTCGGAGAGCACGTTAAGCCGTCGGTCCCGGTTGTCATGAAGATCTTTGACAGTCGTTACAGGGCGTCAGTACCTTCTAAATAAACTGACACTAGTCTAAACCATGGAATATCGCTATCCCTTCGGGTTGCGGAGGTCAGACAGGCAGTCGCTCCGTGGAAAAGCTAATATTCAGCCAAATCCGGTTAGACTAGAAAGCGGACCCCAGATTGAAACTGGGATAACGCTAGGAAAAAAAAAAAAAAATCTATGAACTGCTTCACTATTTTTATACAAAAACAAAACAAACATAATAATGGCCTCTTCATACATGGCACTGACTTAATTATTTTTATCATCTTACGGCACGTAGGTATTTACCTACTTTCGTCAACTATTAATACCTATAACGTCTAATGTAAACCAGTTTTGCTCATGGCTGCACTGAGAACAAAAATTGCGCTATGCCTATATTGTACAAACAGATTGATGTATGTAATATAAATTTTAATATCAGTATCTCAATTCAATATGCTAAAACGTTTTGCTTGCGATTTTGAAATATTGGAATACGGATGTCGCCAGAATACGGCCGCACGCGACGAGAATGAAGGGGGGCGCCCCGCAGTAGACGGAGCTAAGCTCCCTTCACCTCCCCTGCTTCACCCCCTCATTTACCAAAACAGTCGCTTAGGACAGCGCCTTAATTGATTTTTGGTATAAAGCTTCAGAATGTTGTACGCTATGCCTCTGTTCAAAAAGTGCCCCTATGGTAGCGCCACCCTGTATACGTAACATTTGATTTGGTTGATCCCAATGTTTGTCAAGTCATCCTATTTCAGCTCTTGTGAAGAGGGCCTTTGTAAACCAAAGCCTAGTAGTGTCTATCACCTTTAACATTCAATCTGGTTTTTCAACTTTGGTCTATGGCTCCGAGCCTAATCCTTAACTTTGCAATATTCTAAAAAAAATTGTTATACACCGATCATCAGGTTGTTAAAAGGCGAATCCTGGAGGGGAAAGGTTAATGGGCACACAAATCTTATAGAAGAATCGTAGAGTCCTTATTTCAATATAAATGTCAAAAAAGCTGACAATTTTTCGGTTTCTTTTATTCTCTTATATTGAATATCTAATGAACGATTATATAATGAAGCCGAAGTGGTCTGTTGTATTACTTATCTGTGTATTTTATTTACATATCACCTATCTATGTATATACAAGTAGCACGCGAATTTTAAAACTATTCAAGTAGTAGGAAAAAATGTTTCACAAGAAAACATGGGCTTTTTATGTTGTACCTCATAATACTAATGCAAAGGGCGTATATCTATTACGCTCTTTTACCATTTGGGCGGAAACAGTATAACCTGCTGGCTTTTCGCATCAAAAAATTATATTCAAAGAATATGTAGGCTGTTTGAGAGTTTCGCCGTGAATTGGCCGTATTCTGAACACGTCTGCACAGAGGAACTCATCCGGCGTATATTTTTAAGTAGGTAACGATTTAAAGGCAAAAGGCCGTACATCTGTTCTATTTATCTTTATAGAAATATGCAAAGAAAAAACACACAAAACGAATACAGAAATAATTGCCCTAAGGTAAGACCATGTATTTGTGTACTCTGCTTATCGACAAACAGAGCTATTGAAGACCTTTAATAGCTAGTCTATCAAGTATTTTTGGAAAGCGGTCGAAAGGTAAACACTTCGCGATCATTCGTTTTTAATTTAAACAAATATGTGATGGGTGTGATCGTGATCCTAGACCACAATTTATTGGGAGTGGCGGGGGAAGATTTGTAGATTGTCATTTAAATTATTATTTACTAATGACAACGAATAGTTCATCGTATTAATACTATAAATAACTATAAGAACCGACACAAATGTGTATCATTTATCATTGTCTCCACTTTAAATTAAGTTGCTACACATAATTTGTTTTAAAGGTGCTAACCCAAAAACCTTGTTACACAACATTATATAATAATAAGTTTATTAAAATGACGATCCATAAAATTATACTAGGTACCACCACCGTTCAGCTGAAAATTCATTAGAGCGCGTAACTCCTATCTCTAGCTGTCCTCATTAGAATAATTAGCATAACATTACGCAAGCTTAATTAATCCGTTACAAAATTGGAATTTAAATAAAATATTAATTTCCACGCAACATCCAGCGGGGTTATTAGTCCAAAATATAAATTATTTATAGCAAGAGTTGTCACTCTTGCGTACGTCATCAACAATTGGATAACCTACGTTTGTATTATATCGTATCGCCTGGACTGCGGTTTACATGTTCATTTTGATTCAATAAACAGGGTGTTTGGAATATAAGGACGGACGGTGTGCACACGTAGGTAAGGTCTATGACGGGTAGACTAATTACAGCGTGTTCAATTTGAGTTTATTTAGCTGGAATTTTAGCTAAACTTAAATACTGATTTTGCAGTATATTTTCATACCTAGTCTAAGCTGCCTTGATGGTAGGTAGCTTATACAAAATGGAACTTTGAAATATTTCTGAAGACATCTGGTATTTTAGCAATCAGTACACAGTACAGAAGATATTTATAAGTAAAAATCTACTACTCCATCCGCACCATCCATTCTTTGATAATTATGATTGCTCTGTATTAACATGAATTGCCAAATAAATATAGGTAATAAGTCCACTTTAACAAAGAACTTTTGAACAAATGGGTAACAAAACATAACATTGTCCAACATTTTTAACCGACTTCAAAAAAAGGAGGAGGTTAACAATTCGTCGGAATCTTTTTTTTTTTATGTATGTTCCCCGATTTCTCTAAGACGCCTGGACCGATTTCGAAAATTCTTGTTTTGATTGAAAGAGTATACCTCCTAGTTGGTCCCATGATCATCAGGTCAGGATATGATCATGGAGTCCTGAAAAATCGAAGGAAATCTTCAAATTTTATAAGCACACTTAAAGCGATTTGACGATAACAACCCAATGCCGTCGAGTTTGGGCTCGTTTGAGTCGTCTTTACATAGACTTTGATGCTGGATGATTTCCATGGTCTGATGATAGAGTTGGAAGGTAACCATGAGATCTTTGTAATACAATGACGCAATCCCATTGAGTTTGAGCTCGTTTGATTCGTCTTTACATGGACTTTAGTGTCGTTTGAGTCGTCTTTACATAGACTTTGATGCTGGATGATTTCCATGGTCTGATGATAGAGTTGGAAGGTAACCATGAGATCTTTGTGATACAATAACGCAATCTCATCGAGTTTAGGGTTGTTTGATTCGTCTTAACATGTACTTTGGTACTGGATGTTTTGCAGGGTCTGATAATGGAGCAGGAAGGTGGCCATGGGATCTTTGTAATACAATGACGCAATTCCATTGAGTTTGAGCTCGTTTGATTCGTCTTTACATGGACTTTAGTGCTGAATGTTTATCAAACTTTGATGATAGAGCAGGAAGGTGGCCATGTGATCTTTGTAATACAATAACGCAATCTCATCGTGTTTAGGCTCATTTGTTTTATCTTGGCAAACACTTTGGTATTGGATGATTTCCGGGATGTGATGATGGAACTGAAACGAACGTGTTTAGGCTAGTTAGTTTATAACAAAAAAAATACTTCAAATTGCTAGAAAGGTACAGGTCTACATATCAGAATTGAAGCACGTAAAGAATAGTGTAGGTACGTAAAGAAAAGGATAGTGTAGGTGGTAAATGATGGGGAGGCCCCCCATCATTTACCACCTACACTATCCTATGTACCTAATTACCACCTATTACTATTTTTTATTAGTATTCCACTAAAAAGCAAAAAATAAAAATTATTTTTAAATAAAAAGAAACCGACTCCAAAAAACACTAAGGAACTAAAAAACAAAAAATAATTGGTTTTGGAGGAACAATTTTTGGAGTCGGTGCCAAGCAATTACGCAAAAAGTTACTAAATTACAAACTACCTATTCTATCAACAACAAAAGTTGTATAAAAATGTGTAGAGGTTTTATAGTCAGATCAGAAATACTTGGCTTGGCACCGACTCCAAAAAGTTTTGCTCCAAAACCAATAATTTTTGTTTTTTAGTTCCTTAGTGTTTTTTGAAGTCGGTTTCTTTCTATTTAAAAATAATTTTTATTAATTAATAGGAAACATGCGACAATTTACGCTCGTATCATACATTGCGCACTTTCTCATCGAACAATATATTATAGGCAAATGAACAGAGAAACTTGTCTCTATATTTATTACGATTTCACTCTTTGACTGCAAATGCAAATGTTCATTCATCGTTTCTGTTCATAACAAAACGATACTTTATAATTTTGACATTGATATATCAGAATTAGGCAAGTTAGACTTACTATGCTTAATAATTTTTATAAGCCTTAATCCCCTAAAAAACGAATGTGGAGCAATTCTTAGGTACTTATAGGACGTCGATTTATGGTGGCAGTATCTTTACTTTTGATAAAATAACCAGATAAAGATCACCGATTTAACAAAATATATTGACTTCAAATATTTTATGCTAGCCTACATTGTTTCAATGTCAATAAACAAAACCTAGACTGTAAGCAAAGGCAGTTGGTTTCTTCTACTTTTTATACAGGATCTAGTTAGTAAGTTTCAACTATCCAGCTTCTAGATCATTATTAGATTGGAAAATGAAAACCAACATTCCGAAGACGCTAACTTAATATAGGAATTTAAACTTTCGTGGTCATTAACATTACTTTTATATTTTCCTATAGGATATATACCACGTAACTTTGTTTTGAGTAACCGATATTTCGGCAATATTGCAAGCGTCATGTTCACGAATGTACTTAAATATCTGCTGCTCAAAACAAAGGTACCTGGTATACCTATATCCCGTAAGAAAATGTAGAAGTAACGCTTACTTAAATTTGATTGAATTAAATTACGAACACTACTTACCTCTAATTCACAAAATGTTGGACCGAGACTAGACTTAAATTATTCATACAAAAACAATTAGGTAGCCAAAATAAACTCTGACACATATTTTACTACAAAACGGGCATATATTTTCAATACATTTACAACAACATTACATAATACAAAATGTTCATATCACATATTCTACAATTTCCTACAATTTCATCATCCCATTTCCACGCGTCGCGTCGTCACTTTGCTTACTTACTATAAATTTTCCGTCAGATTTGCGTGACACCTACTTTAGCAACAAGTTTCGTTGCCGACGCGGCGACGTTGTTAGGTACTAACCAAAGCAGCTACTACTAGTACTAAATTGGTTCGCTCGTACGCAATTAATTAAGCCCTCTGTGCTGAAAGTCGTACATAATAGAAATTTATTATCACCAGTTGGCAACAATTTTTAATAAAAAACTTAATTTTTGTAAGTTGTGTACATTTTTGGAAAGGTAATGATAATGAATCAATGTCATCTGATATAGATATTATACAGGCTAAGTCGGCTCTGCTTAATTTTTTTTTTGCCAAAATAGCAATACTGAGAAAACAGCTAACGAACAGTTTTTCAGGGTATTTCACAGATCATCTAGCTACACACAACAAGTATTCTAAATGAATGATTGCAATACGAATACAGTTGTATCCTGCCTGTCTTAAAATTATACACAAACAAATGATTGACATTCACGAGGCGCTTTGAGCAGAATGTTTTGACTTGCGCATCCACAAACACATATTTGTCTACGAGTACATCTAATCATTACAAATACAACTAGAATGTTTTCAAATATTTTGTAATAAGACAAAGCAAGCTAAAATTCTTCCATATCTGGTTAGACGAGAAAGCAGAACCCGGGGTCTTAGGTGAAAACCTTGTATATAACCGGGATAACATTGACACGATAATGATGATGTCGATTTTGTAATAAGGCTGACTTCTACAACTAGGCTTCTAGAAAAAGTATCTGCAATACATTGTATAATAGCAACAATGATACACGAGTAATAACTAAGTTAATATCAAAGTCATATCGGCATATCACGGAGACATTGGATGTTCAGACAATAGTTTCTACTGGAACGTGACAAGTTACTTCAATCGACTTATAACAAAACAATGGTAGAGAATTGTGAAAAAAAACATAACGTGTCGTGTTATGTTAACAAAACGCTAACGCTACTGTAACTGTGGCTTGTGCAACTGTCAGTTGGCGGCAAATAAATTGCCTTGTGTAATATGGGACGAGTTAATTTTACAATGTTTTGGTACATATTTGCAATGTAGGTATGTGTTTATTGGTTTATTAAACGACTAGAGGATGCACGCAGCTACACCCGCTGATTTTTTAAATTTAGCCTTGCCTGACAGACACCGTGGGAATTTCGGGCAATCCCTTCTTAGTGCACCTTTACGATCCCAAAGGAACATACATGCCTCATTGCAACTTTTTGCGTCTCATTGTTTTGGCTGTAGCTTGTCTGTCAGTCAGTCAGTAACATGTAGCACTTGATCCTTCCCGAAATATATGATTACTCTTAGAGTAAATAACTTATTCGGGTCATAAAATCCTGCCTCTTTTTAAATAGCAGCTCGGATAGCACCCCACACCGCCAGTTTTAAAGAAATTCCATGTTAAAGTTGGGACCACCTTATGTATATGTGTACATATTATGTGTATGAGAGCTACAAATAGGAAGCTTTGCCTATATGTGTACGGTCTCATAGTCTTTATAAGTCTCAATAAGTGAAAATCAGCTAATAGAAACTTATAAACTAGCCGAACATCACCTATGCGTCCGTTCCTCTGTAGGCGTCTTCCTTTCCGTCTAAACTAATTAAAAAACTAGTAACATATCTCAGCCGAGACTAATGGTTACATCATATTCAGCAAACGGTTCAATATTTTAATATTGCATTCGGATTCAGCAATGAAAGCAGACAATAACAATGTATTAGACATATTAAAGGCCGTCGTTATAGCAGGCCGCGACTTGGATGACAGCCAACGTCCTCTCATAGAATAAGAGACGCATTATTCTTGTTACTTAGACGTCCGAGTGTACTACCAATCTTTAGTATAAATTGAATTACGCACCACGTTTTGGCTATAAAGATTGGGTATTATTGATTGTTTAATTATCATCAGCCCTTTATACTGTCCCACTGCTGGGCACGGGCGTCTTCTCACTAAGAGAAGGATAAGGCAATAGTCCACCACGCTGGCCAAGTGTGGGTTGGCAGACTTCACATGTCTTTCGAGAACATTATGGAGAACTCTCAGACATACAGGTTTCGGGTTATCCCTCTTGTCCCCCAGCTCTTCGGCCCCACTGGGGGTCAAAATGAATTTTCATACTGTTGTCCCCCACTACAATTTAACGGGGCCAAACGGAATCATAATTTCCTGTCGGCCCCCAATAAAATATTATTTTAAATATCGTCTTGATATCGGTATTTCACGTTTGTTAAATCATTTATTTTTTATGTAGTCATGAGACTCATAATTATTCAATAGCGCGTTTAAACTGTATTACCTGCATCTTAAATGTCTCGAGCAGGTAGTAATATATTGTTTACCCCTTCCCGTGACACAAAAGGGTAAAGGCCGGTGCATGTTATCAGTAGTACATACCGCGTCATGGCGGAAAGCACACCAAGTTGTAGCTCTGGTGCTAACGCTTTTGACATCATTAATAAAAGAGGTGGCACGTTATTCGTCGAGCGGGATTTCAATATTCAGTGAAGCGAAGATTAAAAAAAGGTGTTGTTAAAATCCCAGTAGCCCTCAGCGGGGCTGAATCTCTGGGGGACAAAAGGAAAAATCTTTCCTATTGTCCCCACTGGGGGACAACAGGAAAAAAATTCTCATTGGCCCCCAGTGGGGCCGAAGAGCAGGGGGACAAGAGGAATAATCCCAGGTTTCCTCACGATGTTTTCCTTCACAGTATTGATTGTTTACTTACTACTATTACCAAATGATATTAAAAGTACCTTATTCTTTAATATGTGTATCTAGTTTGGAACACATTACGTACCTACATCGTATTGTGCGCCATCTAAAGGAGCCTTACTTGGTATTTACGACTTAGGTACTTATGTCCGCTTCTACTTTCCTCCAAAGGCTGCTTTTTCGAAACTCGTTGCTGGCTTCGCAGCAACCAACTGGAAAGCCATGAAAACGGCAACAACTTTTGGAAGCACGGTAAGCTCTGCTGTCTGAAATAAAAACACGCTTCGGCAGCAGACTGCTAACAACGCACAAGCTACAGGTCTTGAAATACACCACCGTTTTTTTTATTTGAAATCCACTTTTACAATGTATTCATGTCGTTTGTTGACACATACATACATTATAATTTATTTTTGTTATCTTTATTTCGTGTAGCTCGTTAACTTAGCAAATGCCTTAAATCTGGTATGCGCCTACCTGACCTACACAAAAACATTTCAATCGCAATATTCCGAAGCACGTTCCCCTCGTCCAGTCTCGAGGCGAACGCGAACTGAATGACAAAGAGGCTACACTTCATTTCACTTACAAAGCGACACCTCAAAAATCAATGATACCATAATCACACACCGCTATCACTAAAGCTGTGTCTATACTATGAAGAACTCTTCTCTGAATTGTTGTCCTTTGGTATATAGAATAACGCAAATACATAATAAACGCCTACTATTATGAGAGACCAAAGGATATGTGATAACTATGTAGGTACTTGATAGAATAACAGGCTTTCGCGGTAAAGGCTCAATGGCGTGGTTGAATTACTTGGTAAACACTGAGGCTTCTACTATCAAATAGGATACTACTTCAGTTTTCAGTGTGATATGCTGACACAAATAACGGTACAATTAAGATTTATAAGCTTCAGCTAACGGCCGGTTTTAATATTCAGTCTAAGACCGTGGTATTACAAACATATACGTAGGTACATGGACTGCTAAAAACATTACCCTTCCTTTTATCTTCGCCGTAGTCTGGTAAAATAGGTAACGCAAAGCGTCTGAACCGTGCGAACTGTAAGTACAACCGCATTTCATACTTAAATTTTGACTCAAGCAGTATAACATATACATATATATAATATAATATATACACATGTACATATTTGCAATGTTCTCACCAATACCTTTCTTTTGATACCAAACACGTAATGATTATCTCAGTTTATTTTTTTTGAGGCTCGAATCTGAGGTATTAATTCCGTAATAGAAAAATGGCGATTCGGGCCATTATTACAAATCTAATGACACCCCATTTATTAAAATCGGTTTACTAGCTTAGGAACTATGGTGGAACATATATGCATACATATATCTACATACTTACATACATACGTAGACTGCCAAAAACGAAGCCAAAAGGCTTTGCCGTAGTCGAGTGAAAAGAGATTGAGAAAATTAAATAAAGAACTACTTAGCTTAAGTACCTACCAAAATCAGTTGACTGAAACTTACATTAAATAAAAGCCAGATCAACAATCTCGTTAAAGAATAAAATTCTTCCACGATTCTCTAGTGCAATAAAAACAATCAAAACTCATTTAAACACGACTTTACACCATCAATGGAATCACTTACAACCCTGGAGACTTTCTAACGAAATATTTTAACACGTCATACGTATGCGAGTCGAATACGCATCGGAACAATGGCACCGGTAAGGGCGTCGGCTATAATTTCGGAACATTTCCGATGACAATTGTCATTAAGTAGTGTACCGCGGCGATTGAATACAAATGATTTACTATACAAGCTCGATATAAAAGGTCACTTTGAAAGTTATTCCTGTGCATAATTGTTTGGTAATCATGTTTAATTTTTGAAAATCTTATTCCAGCACTAGTAATCAATGATGGCGTTGTGAATGATTTTAAAAGTTAAAGAGCACCCAGACTCAGTGTGCAGTCATGCCATTTATATCCCATGAAATTAAATATATTCACCACAAATGTAAAAAAATGAATATTCACTCCACAACAAAAGCCAGCTATAGGTTTTTCTTTATGGTTACCTGTATACCATACCAGTATTAGTGAGTATTCATGAGAAATCATATCACGTACCAGGAAAATGTTATGTAGGAAAATCAAATAGAACCAGTGACCCCTCAGGGAATAAGAAGCATAACATTATGTATTTGTTATAATATTGCAATATTATGAATATGTACATCTATAAAATATTTTCCTTTACTCCGACAGCAAGCCAAGGAGCTTATCTTGTCACGTAAGTCGTAAAAGAGTCTGAATGTAAGGTTTACTGTTGTTCCACAAACCTAGTGGAGATAGGACAACTGCCTCAGAAAATATACTGCCTGGAGTCTCACACCAATGATAAACCTCATCTCGTGTAATGGGAAATTGAGTCTTATGTATGAAGGGTTTATTACTGGCACAAGTGACGAATAATTGTTATGGTGCTGATACACTTGCTTATTCACCTGTAATGAGCGTTATTGCGAATGTTAAATAATAGAGAAACCAACGAGAGTGTATTAGCAAGCATTATAACAAACGATCTGGTGAGCATGCTAGCGAATAGGTAGGTGGGTCCACACAGAGCGAGCAGCCTCGCGAAGCATTTGCCGAGCGAGGTACCTCGCTCTGTGTGGACCCGCCTATTGGACAGTAAGTTTGCTTGGACCTTTTTACTGATTAGAGCGTTCGAGCGTAGAATTATCGTAGAAATGTTTGTAACAATGTTTGGTTCTCTTCGTTGTTCAGTTCGACAAAACAAAAAACGATGAATGCTCGTTGTTCTGTTACAAGTGAATGCTCAAGTGTATCAACGCCATATTTATAAAGAACTAGCTTTTGCCCGCGGCACGTTAAATTTGGGGTAACACAAATCTACGTTCGCACGCACTCCTAATTATTCTAAAGACTTCAGAAATTCTATAGGATACAAAGTAACTCGTCCATTATCCATGACATTATCTACCGAAAGATACATAATTACATCAGCAAGGTGATGTAATTATGTATTCAGTCACATGTCAAAGCCATGTGCCAATACCTGTCCAATATATGTATATCTATAAACACTTTCGCATTTATAATATTAGTAGAGAAAGTGGTTGCAGCCGTTTGAGCGTAGTATATAATTATTATTAATTTATATATGCGAACAAAGTAATAACCATGCACAATATGACAATATGTATAATGTGACAGTACTGACAGAAAGCTCATGCGCAGCACTCAATTATTTACAACGCATGCGTTCTTACTTCCAAGAGGTTTTGTGCCGGCACAAAGCCTCTTGGAAGTAAGAAACCTGCCTACTATCCCTCCCAGTTTATTTTTTGCAACTTATGGTAGCCTATGTCCGTCTCCATGATCCAATATATCTCTATATTAAATTTCAACAAAATCGGTTCAGCCGTTTTAGCGTGAAAACGGATCAGACATACATACATATACACTTTCGAAATTATAATAGTATAGTAGGGATACAGAAAAATAAGTTTCTGGTACAATTTAATTCCTAACAATTCCAACGCAATGACTTCCTTTAAGTTTATTTTTATTAAGAGTAGGTTCACGTCAGCAGTCTAGGTAATGTATGTATAATAATATTATGTATCGTTCGACCGTGATCTCGCCTGACGCTCAGCTATGACACAGTTGAAGATGGAGGACACTTGCCTAGAAGGTACCATATTATTCACCCGCGACTAAAAACACTCGACCTAATAGCAATTTATGTTCATTGATATAGGCATGTTGTGAGATCCATTGACACCCTAATCGGGCACTTCGTAAGCTGGCATCGCGCCTCCATGGACCACGTGTGTCGAACAGTAGAAAAGTTCCAAAGACGACAATACATGGGGTTTTATTTTAGGTACATCATTCGCTGAACTATTATATTGAGAAATCAAGCAACCATATAAAACACACGAGCTTAATCACAATAAATAGTTACCTACCCAAATTGAAAAATATTAAAACAAATTGCCTAAGTACCCCTATTATATTAAGGAATCCATAATTACGTATAATTGGAAAACGAACGAAAGACAACAATCAAACAAAAAATGTCATGTGAAGTGTTTTTATTTCTATCAATCGTCGCAGACTAGGGCAAGGCAGCTACGAAGCCGGGTCCCTATAAAATCAAAAGACTCCATTACTCGGAACCGTCGCCGGACAAACACAATGTGTCCATTAAGGCCCTGTTCACACGGTGTGAGGTATCTTAAAAGAATATCGAATATAACAATATGGATTTTATATCGAATATGAAAAGAGTATTCTTTGTTCCGTGATGATGTACATACATATGTTCTGTAAATAATGCCACGTTATAAGGTATATTTACCGGTTAAATGGTTTGGGCGCACCTTCAGTCATGTTAAATACAAATTAATGGGCAGGTAACAGTTTAAACCTCTTCGCCATACGTGCAGTCAATTTGGTTATAAATCGATAAGCGGATCTAAGGCAAGTATCCTAGGGTTTTGCCTCATAGGGCATGCAAAGATTTAAACTTGATATCTTCACCACAATCTCTATATTTATACGTAGTTACCTACATAATCATCACCAATAACACATAGGTAGGTATACTGTGCCACTGCTGGGCACGGGCCTCTTCCATTATGAGAAGGGTAAGGCCAGAGTCCACCACGCTGGCCAAGTGCAGGTTGGCGGACATCACATGTCTTTCGAAAACATTATGGAGAATCTGCTAGCTACTGCCAAATTTTTGTGAAATGCAATCACTTCTTAACGCACTTAAAATCATCTTCATCATCCTCTTAGCGTTATCCCAGTTTCAATCTGGGGACCGCTTACTAGTCTAACCGGATTTGGCTGAATATTAGCTTTTTCCACAGAGCGACTGCCTGTCTGACCTCCGCAACCCGAAGGGATAGCGATATTCCATGGTTTAGACTAGTGTCAGTTTATTTAGAAGGTACTGACGCCCTGTAACGATTGTCAAAGATCTTCATGACAACCGGGACCGACGGCACTTAAAATGTAACCTGTATTATTTCAGTATTAAAAATATACAACAGCGCCTCAGGATGTAGTTCGGCACTATCAGGTGCGTATTGCGTATAACACAGATAAATACGTGCTTCCGTTGCAACCAAAATGGACACTCATATTTATTATGTGCTCATATGGCCGGCAATGCAAAAGAAACTGTAGCTCTCATATCTCAGTAGGAAGTGCGAACTAAGCAAGTTAATTATTGCAATTTTCATACATGTTTTTCACAGTTATGTCAAATTGTATACCAGAAATGCCCTGTACTTACATTCACACAACTCTATATACTCCCTTATCACCGCTCAAACGCTAAATAGATAATATTAAAACTGTATAACCATACATAATTACTGTTTCAGGCTGAATTTTAGATATACTTTAGTAGTTCTTCCTGATACAAAAACACTAAACTTCATCAACTACATTACCAGCAGTCTAAAAATCTCTTCAAAGTAGTTTGCACACAAGTAAATTTACAGGCTAATCCACAATGAAAATAATAAGAGAAGAATAATTATTCATTAATTTTCTCTTATATTATCGGTTAGCTAATCATTCTCAGCTGTTTGTTTACTATTTATGACTACGAAAACGCAACGTCATAATATGATTCACGCATCACCTACTCGGCACTAAAGTGAACAAAATACATGGAATAAAATCGATCACTTTGATGCTCTATCACATTGTCAAGTCCACTGTTCTTACTGTTGTAACAGAATTCGAAATTACTTCATGATAGATGAAGTTTTACTGCCCATAATTAATCTAGTCTGTCTCATGCAAGTTTAATCATATGTATGTATGTATGACAAGAAACAGTGCTATCCACTATCCCCTATCTCTGAAGTCTAGTACTCCAGCCCAGACACATTTTAACGCTTGAGTTATAAAACTCCGATAAATCGCCAAATATTATTGTGTTCTCCGATTTTCGGTAACACAATTTACTCTTTGAGTTCAGAAATATTGTTTTCCGTTGTAGAGCAATAAATATTACGATCGTGTCTCATCGAAGTCCTATTTTTCGTTCGCTGTGCAACTTATGAGTATTTCAATATCATGTGCGTATAATATTTTATTGCTTATTTTTTTGAATTGATTATTTTATTTGTTATCATATTATATAGGGTCTTAAAATGTGAGTATGTATCATTTTATTCATTTTACGTTGACGGTACTTAGATATATGTATGTATAGGTATAATATGCCTGTTCAATAACACGATAAACTATTTGTACGTAATTTGACAGATTTTCGGACATGTAATTTTGACAAGAAATTGCTGGATGGCACAATGTAAGTAATAGGAATCTTCCTTTTAAAACTAATTATCGCAACCAAAGTAACTTTATGTTCAAATATAATTTATAGATGGTTATTGCACCTAATTATCAGGATATTATGCTACTCTAATATAGTATTCTACCATAAACTTACAATTTATACTAGCTAATCTACGTCAATAGTAAAAGTGGTGTTAAACTTTTAGCAATCCCGTTTTATGAGTGTAGTTAGGATAACTGGGGTCACAATCTGTGAGACTTTTAGTACATATTCCCAAAGGATCTTACTATTCGTAATCACGGTGTAGGCATCTGTGCGAAGGCATTACGGGTTAGGCTTGTTTCACACAGAAGTTTTTTTATGGTAATAGGCGGCAAACGAGCAGACGGATCGCCTGATGGTAAGCAATTACTTTTTACCGAATCGCTTTATGGTGACGATTTCCCGCTCCATTTGTTTCTGAGCACCGTATTCTTTTAACTTTAATGTTGAAGACGATACAAGTCCAAATATTTCCTTATTTTGGTCCCGATGTACTTGAGATAAGTTGAGCTTCGTTCAAAAAGTAGGATAGATTGTACTAAATAAAGTAAAGAACATTTTGAACATCTCCCGCCCCAAGAATAATAATATCCTCCTCCAGAAAGGACAAAGAAAATTACTCTAAAATTCCACAAATGTTTTAAGATTAACGCGATTGAGACCCGTCAAGTACCATTAAAAAAACCAGTGTGCACTACACACTAAATAATTACCTAATTTATTGCACACTCATAGCAAGCTTCCTTTCACTTAAAGCAACAAAGTATAATATAGAACCTAGGCAGTAGGTATTAAGTTCGATGCTTCCTAAAAGACCTATAGCGCTAACTTATAGCAAAACTTTAATTAGCCAATAACTTGATTATACTCTTGAGCATTTTAACTGCCATAATAATTAATTATAATCATCTTACTTCTTCTATCCATAAAATTCGCTATCAAACATTAAATTTAGTGTCCAATAAATGGACTGGTGCTTGCAATATAAACGTTCGTTTTGCCCCTATTTTATATCGACCACCCGTAATGAAACAATAAAATGGTATACCTATCGTAACTTGTAAGGTTGTGGTAACAGACGCGCAAAGCGGTTGAAACATTTATAAGTAAGTACCTATATCGGGTTAAGCCGGTATACTAAGTAAGTTAGCTAGCTAGATAGCTTTGTGCATGACTGACATCGCATATATTTGCCTTATTCGCCTCTTACGACTCTCATGGAATGAATTCGTGTACAGTCGAACAACTTCCCGCTAGACCACCATAAAGGTGAGAATCGCTCAGCAAGACATCGGTGCTTCCAGTGCTAGGTACTTTACACAAAGTAACATTGACTTTCGTATACAAAATCAGTTTCTGGTGTGCCTCGATTCTATGAGTGGGCCAAGGGATTTTTATTCAAACTGGTCCACCACAGACTTGTTTGATTGTACGTAGTGGCAATTTGGTACCACTCATTAAACAAGTTGAAAAATGTGAGTTCCATAAAACAAAACAATTGTTTCTTTGTTTTAAATTTCTATAAATCGCTGGTTTAGTTCAATCGCTACACGCTCCGCTTGTCTAACTCACCAGCCTATACTAATAAACCAATGAATATAAACATACATATATAAACATACATAGTGACCTTCACCTTTATAAAGCAATTGAATGATGGGCTGCAATGGCAACATCCTATAAACCCCCTAGAAATCATCATCAATGAAATAATGAATTTCCTCATGATAAAAATTTCTTCATTACTTATTAGGTACCTACGTTGCGGAGGACTTTACAAACGTTCAAACAACGGATCGGGTTAGACCAGGAATTCTTGATGGGCATTCGACCTGATTGAATATTTTGCTAAATATTTTTGCAGTGGCAATCATAGATAGATAGATAGATAAAATGTTTATTCATTACATAATTACAAGTTTTTCTTAAAGCAAAAAGTGCGCCAAACTATAAAAACAGTTTGTTGGCGCTAAGCGCTCATAGTACTTAGATAATTATTATTTCCTTATCTACTATTGTCTAACAATACTAACTTACAATACAATTTACTCCTTTTACAGTATTTGTTCACAAAAAAAAAATTGGGCAAGTGCGAGTCTGACCCGCGCACCGAGGGTTCCGTACGCATTTTACCTTATTTGAGGTTGGTGCTAATTACGCTAGTCCTCTAAATCTGTATGAGCGTCCATATAACTTAGAGGACTATCTTAAATGGAGTCTACTATGTATGTATGAGGACACCCTTAAATTTTCCACTTTTTTATTTTTTTGTAATTTTTCCTTTACTTGTGCTGTAAGACCCTGCTTTTGGCCAAATTTCGTGATTCTAGTTCAACGGGAACTACCATATAGGTTTTCGACCGAAAACCTATAGGGTACTTCCGGTTGACCTAGAATTGGCAATTTTGGTTCAAACCAAGGTCTTACAGCACAAGTAAAGGAAAAATTCCGAAAATTAAAAAAAGTTGAAAATTAAGGTTAGTTTTGGTACTTACAAGTTTTCGCAAAAATCTAATTTTGACCATATCTTTTTATCGGGTTGACCCAGAACCCTGATTTTTATACACCTAATAGGAACCAAAGACCTCAGTATCTGGTATAAATTTCAATTTGCTAGGTCCACCCGTTTCTGAGAAAATCGGTGGTGACACACGGACAGACAGACAGACAGACAGACAGACAGACAGACGGACAAGAAAGTGATCTTATAAGGGTTCCTGGTATGGCGTGGTGCCGAAACCGGTTAGGTTCTAGGCGACTTGGGAAGGATTAATGGACTGTATAGAGAGGATAGCGGTTCTTAGCCGCCTAGGACGGAATAAGGGAAGAGGAGATGGATACGGGAGGAGGTGATTGAGTGGGTATAGGCTATTTTAAGGATGGAAGGCACTTACCTTATACAGCCTTGGTGGTTTCGTGATACAGCTGCTTGTTTTCACTTCACTCACGAGCGGGTTTTCCTTGGTGGAAGCGGTGATAAACACATACGGGAGCGGCGCGGTACGAACGAGACGGCGATACAGCGGTGCGGTGCGGAGCGGTATCGAGACGGCGTTCTTAGCGAGCGGAATGTTCGAGACTGTCACTCGCGTTCACGATCGCGTCGACGAAATCGGGCGAAGGCAGTGCCTCTTCCAGGGAGAGGGAAAGAGAGGGACGGAAATATGATATCGCTCGCACTAGACAAGCGTGGAACGATTCATGTTGATGCGATTAGTTGTATATAGGAAGGTAGATGGCGCTACCATATCCCCCCGGCCCTAAAGGGTTGCCTTTAAAAAAAATAGAATTGAACTTAGCTATGTTGGGTGTACTACCGCATAACCCATCAATAGGCTAAGACAGCGATATGACAGTAAAATTAATCTAAACTAACTTTAGCGAAAACTACAAACGCAATAATAGCGAAACTACTAACTAAATACTTAAACTAAGAGGTAGGTCCAACTTCAGGCTAGATCTCACTGAGTTGGAAGCGGACGCGAGTTGATCAGTGCCTCGACTTGTGCAAGGACAGTTAAAGGCTCTTCGTAAGAGAGGACCTGTTGACCTATAACTTTGAAGACATGCGTTTTAATTACTTTGACCATGCTTTCCCAACATCCACCGAAATGCGGTGATGCTGGTGGAATAAACTTCCAGTCAATATGATTTATGGAAAGTTCTTCCTGAAGACGAGTACGATAACCCGCGACGTGATTGAAACCAGTAGCGGGAACAAGTTCAATCAACTTACTAACGCGGTTGGCGACAAAGTCTGCCAGCGGTGAGGAGAAGAATAAATCCAAGCGAGCACTACCTTGGAGTCGGAAAATGCCTATATTTATTAATAGAGTAGTGGGGCAAAACTGCGTCTTGAACCTTGTGGAGCAACTGAGACAGCAGAAGGGCCGCGCACAACTCCAGTCTCGCAACCGAAATGGTTTTAACAGGCGAGACCTTAGACTTGGCACAAACTAACTGCACCGAGTAGTTAGAACCAATGCGGACTTGCAGATATACGACTCCGCCGTAAGCACGCTCGCTGGCGTCAGCGAAACCTATTAAGTTGACGGTACATCCATCTACCAACCCAAGATGACGCGGAATAGTAATATGATTGAGCGCGGTAAGCTCAATACAAAACTGGCCCCAAGCGGCGACAATATGTTCAGGGGGTGTTTCATCCCACTCACACTTTGATAGCCAAAGCTCCTTGATCAAGAGCTTGGCGTACAAAATTGTGGGAGCCACAAACCCATTATGTCCCATAGTCGAGCCACTGTGGACAGCATAGTGCGCTTGGCGCACTTGTCATCTGGTGGTGAGACGTCAAACCGAAAACTATCACAGGATTTGTCCCAGCGTAAACCGAGAACCTTATGCGGTACAGACTTCTCAAACTCAATGTCTGGAGAAGCTTTATGAGAATCTGGTATGCGTGCGAGAACCTCCTTAGAGTTGCTTGTCCATTTGACAAGATCAAACTGGCCTCGCTTGAAAAGCCGAATAAGCTCTTCACAAAGCGAAATTGCTAGCGGAGCGGGTATGACATTACAGGCAATGTCATCTATATACAAAGCGGATGTGTAGTATAGTATAGTGTAGCGTAGCGTAGCTTAGCATAGCATAGCGTAGCATAGCGCAGCATAGCGCAGCATAGCGCAGCATGGCGCAGCATAGCGCAGCATGGCGCAGCATAGCGCAGCATGGCGAAGCATAGCGCTGCATGGCGCAGCTTGGCGCAGCATAGCGCAGCATGGCGCAGCATATCGCAGCATGGCGCAGCAAAGCGCAGCATGGCGCAGCATGGCGAAGCATGGTGAAGCATGGCGCAGCATGGCGCAGCATGGCGCAGCATGGCGCAGCATGGCGCAGCATAGCATAGCATAGCATAGCTAATTAGTGCTTTATCTTACACACAGTTTTAGCACCCACCTTGATCTCTTGAAGAGCAGAACAACAACAAGACGTAATACAATGAGAAGTATGTAACGTAGGTACGGTACCCATAATCACATACCCAAGTACCGTCTCAATAGCGGGCGGTAAATCATATCGCTCACTACGAACTATGTTAGTTAGTAGCAAGTGCGGAAATATTGAAGCTCCGATCAAAAGATCAATGCCTGCCGGATTCGCAAACTCCGAATCCGCTAGTGGTAATGACTCGAGATGTGTGAGGAGCGACACGTCCACATTAGCGTTTGGCAACGTGTCTGTAATACGTTCCACGATAAGCGAAGAAATGTTAAAATTAATGTCCCTATTAAAACGCGAATGTATTTTAACATCTACGGAACCCCTGCAATGCCTTTCTGATCCGCCTATCCCTTTGACGGTTGAGTTAGTATTTTTAAAGTTATTCCATAATCCGAGGCGTTTGAAGCATTCCGATGTTATTAGATTGGTCTGAGATGCGCTATCTAGCAGACAACGTACCATGTGCGGCGACCCATTAACATCGTATACGATAACTTGCGCTGTCGCTAACAGTACCGTCTTAGACGCCGTACTCTGCGTTTTGGCCCTGCGCGGATCATTATAGATGCGCGAGTGCCGTCCTCGCGTGCGCGTCGCCCGCGCAATGGATGTCATACACAACGATATTTCGCCCTCAGACGCGGAAGGCGCAGCTACCGTGGTCTGCTGCACCTGCGGCGAGAGTGTGTCAAGGTTAGCGGCTTGGCTTGACAACCGGTTATTTTTATCATAATGTAACAGTGTATGATGTTTTTGTTTACACGTGCGACATCTCGTTCTACTGGAACAATTACTCGTTTTATCTTTTATGCTTAAGCAATTAATGCAAGCTTTGTTATCTTTTACGCTTTTAAAACGAGCAATTGGATTTAAATCATTAAAGGTGGGACACTTATAGTAATGGTCGTGCACTATATTACTGCACAGACACTTCTGTGAATTATTACTATTAGATTCTGAACATGTTACGTAAGATTGTGGATTAGGGACTGAGTTATTATTACTATTTCGCGATTTATTCAACCTTTGTTTGTTGTTGTTAGTGTTATACGGGCCAGGTGAACCAGACTGCGTATTATGAAATATTCGACACTGATCTTTGATGAACGAAATAAAACTATCTAGTGTAGGTATTTTATTATTGCGTTCCGTCATCTCGAATGCGCGAATTGTATCAGTGTCAAACTTTTTTAAAGCGAGTTGAAGCAACATAAAGTCGGAAAGATCTTCTAATTTTAAATTCCTAAGAGAATTAACCGCGGTTACGAAGTTATCAATAAACAGCTGGAAATTCGAGACAGACGCGTTGCTGGACAGTTTGAGATTTAAAGCTTGGTCAAAGTACGTAGACGCTAGAACGCGCGTGTCTTGATATCTGTCAAGTAGTGACTGAAATATGACCTGATAATTCTCAGCACTGGGTGTGACACCTGCAAATACGGACTGGGCCTTCGGTGACAGTTTACCTATTAAATAGTACAACCTGTCAGCATCTGTCAGAGAACCATTATCGTGCACTGTAGACTTAAAACTTGCATAGAATAACGGCCAATTTCGTATATTTCCGTCAAACGACATAATCTCGATTGGCGGTAATCTCGGTTTGCGGGCAACGGGCTCTGCCGAACATTTACCCTCCAATTGCGATTGTATACGCTTAATAATACAATAAAGATCTTCGAATGAGGTATACGCCTGATAGTTCGGTTTTTCATCAGGATTGATAGAAAGTAATCTTGCGTTATAATCGTCTAACAACTTATGAAAATCTGTTCGAATACTATCTACTGTTGTACAATAACTGAGAAATGCTTCGCTATTACTGTCAGACATCGATGCGGTTTTTGATCTTTCATAGATATTTTGAATGCGCTCAAATAAAATATTGCGTTTCGCTTCTAAGATTGTCATCTCTTTGTCTTCCGACACGCGTGACTTCTTTTGTTGTGACATGCTTACGTAAGTATAAGCTAATGAGAACGAAACAAAATAAGAATATCTAATGTGTCTATTATTTTACCTAAGTAGGCTAATTAGGCAACACTTTAGAGCTGAGGAAATAAAAGTTGATTGAAATATGAGATTTATAAGACAACTATGATAGTTGCAGAAATAATAATTTAATAAGTAGGTAGCTACATAAAAGTTTACCTACTAATGCGGGCGGAAATAACCATGTGACGGTTATGTTAATCTATTAGGAGTATAGCTAGGTGCTATAACTGCCTAGGTATAGCGGTATAACGTATAAAACGTAAATGAATCCGACTCGTATGGATAAAAAAAAATGGTATGGCGTGGTGCCGAAACCGGTTAGGTTCTAGGCGACTTGGGAAGGATTAATGGACTGTATAGAGAGGATAGCGGTTCTTAGCCGCCTAGGAGGGAATAAGGGAAGAGGAGATGGATACGGGAGGAGGTGATTGAGTGGGTATAGGCTATTTTAAGGATGGAAGGCACTTACCTTATACAGCCTTGGTGGTTTCGTGATACAGCTGCTTGTTTTCACTTCACTCACGAGCGGGTTTTCCTTGGTGGAAGCGGCGATAAACACATACGGGAGCGGCGCGGTACGAACGAGCCTCTTCCAGGGAGAGGGAAAGAGAGGGACGGAAATATGATATCGCTCGCACTAGACAAGCGTGGAACGATTCATGTTGATGCGATTAGTTGTATATAGGAAGGTAGATGGCGCTACCAGTTCCTTTTTTACCTTGTGAGGTACGGAACCCTAAAAACATATATATATATATATTACTATATCTATATAATACTGATAATTATTCTTTAATCTTATCCAGATACATATTTTTTAATTTTGTCCTGAACATAGCCTTACTTATTTTACAACACTCGAAATTTATTTCATTAAATATTTTAGGTGTTATATACTTAAGTGTCCTCTCACCGTAATAGTTACACACTCTTGGTTGTACATATTTAGCCCTAATGTCTTTCCTCAATGACTTGTACACATTGTTGTCATGTTTGAAGTCGTTACAATTAAATTGGTCTATGGCTATCAAATATTTTACTTTCTCGTTAGTTGGGAGCACCTTGCATATCTTGTATAGTATTTCATAATTATTGTTACATTTAAGTTTTGTGTCCCTGCTTACAAGCATTTTTAAAAACCCAATTTGCAACGCTTTTATTCGGTTTATATAGGTAACAAAGGTTCTTCCGTACACAGCGAGTCCATACGATATTAATGATTCTACCATAGTATGATAAATAACAAACATTGTAGACCTATTTATAACATTGTTAAGCTGAAATAATTTACCAAGTATTATTCTCAATTTATTACATAAGTTATCTATGTGATACTTCCAACTAAAACTAATGTCTATTGTTAAGCCAAGATATTTAAATATTTGTACATTTTCTATTTGACTACAACTACATTCGGACTTATTTACATGTAGGCATTCGTAGGTATGTCCTATAATGTTTACATTTTTACATGGCATAGGCATATAGGGGGAACGCACGTGCATTAATTTAGTTTTGCTAACATTTAATATTAGTCCATTATCGTGTGACTACCGGCCAATGTTTTCATAATCTTGTTGCATTTTAATATTAATTTCATTTAGGTCTTTATGTGCGTATATCAGACATGTATCATCGGCATACATATATATTTTACAGTGTTGTACTACATTGCTAATACTATTGACATGTATAATATAGCCCAACGGTCCGTATACCGAGCCGGTAGGCACACCTGACGTCACCTGCGTTTCCCCTCCGGCCACTCCATTCACAACCGTATACAGCGTTCTTTGGCTGAGATAACTTTAAAGAAATTCAACACCGGACCTCGAAACCCACATTCCTGCATAGATTGCAGTAAGACCTCATGTTTTAGAGAATCGAATGCTTTTTTAAAATCAATAAATAAAATACCTACATGTTTTCTCTCATTTAAATATCCATTAATATCATCTGAAATATTATATATTATATAATATATAATATTTCTATGGTGACAATAGTCAAATTGTAGATCGAAGAAGTTTTAAATTGAATAAATCTAAATTAGACTAAGTATAATGACATTACGGGCCGGTTGCAGCGCTGTTTGATAAGGTCGTGTCAACGACAACCTGTCGACAACCCAGGCAGAAGTAAGGCGAACACTTTCTGAAGACTTATACGTCTTACATAAGAGCAATCCCAGAGTTATGAATTATGACTTTATGACGTACCGCAAATTTGAACCGGCCAATTAGAATGGATTTTTGTAGCCCCCTTCGCCCCGCATACCTACCTCACTGCACCGCTTTGACAAAATTGTATGTTTGTATAAATGAAAACATTAGGTGTCTAGTAGGCTGGGTTGTCTTTGTCAAAGTCAAAGTCAAAAATCCTTTATTCATTTAAATCACAAAGTGACACTTATGAACGTCAATTTAAAAAAATAATTACTTAAAGCTTCTACATTTACATTTACTGCCACGTTCGCAAAGCAAGGGCGTAGAACCATGAGAAAGAACGGGCAATAAAACTCAAGGTTACTCTTTTTCATCGCCAGGTTTTGCATAATACATAAAAATTTAAATGTTGTAAGGTGCTGCAACTGTTACACCTTCTATGTCATGTGTATATATTTACTCTACTTAATACTCAAGCATAATGTGGTAAAATTTTGATGTTCATTTAATTAGCCTCCTGAAAATTGACATGGTGAAACAGGAGCATCCACTTACATTAAGTACCTAATAATGCAGGCAATCCGCGCAAATGTTCAGTACCATGATAGAAATGATACAGTTTAATGTTAAAAATGTAATACCAGCCCGTAAGACCGACATCGACCAGTCATCGCAAGTAGCACCCGTTCGTTTGGGTCATGTTAAATGAATATGTCAGATAACTTATACAAATTGCCTTCCAATTTTGAATTTATCTGAAAGACAAGGTCTATCCAGCGGTAGTAAAACTGGGCCTAAGTGTAGCAGAATACACGTTGTGAGTCAAATCACAGTTCGTTCAAAATAAAGTGTCGGTTTAATTATCGACGTGATTATTTGAAAATACCTATTCACCTATATTTTCAAATAGTTACGCGACATAGACCCGATACATAAATATTACTACTTACTATGTGTACAAGTCGCGAAAGTTGAAAACTATTTGAAGTGTCAGTGTCTGATATAATACTAGAATCGACCTTCTGTACATGTTAATTGACAAAATATCAAGCTGATACCAACTTCCTGAATGTATTCTTACACGTCTTGAGCGGTGTATGGCCGGGCGTCGGCCTGCCTCATCATTCACCCTGCATGCTCACGAACCTTCTCTAAACATATCTCAAAAGGACAGAAGTTAGAGGACAGAAAGAATAAGAATAAAGTTATGACATAAAGATAGCAATGGTTTTGTGGAGATACCAACGGACTGCCATGCGGAGGGTATCGGGTTCAAAACTAAGGCGCACCATAGAAATAAAAATTATTGGTTTCCCCGTGCCTCGGAGAGCGTTGTAAGCCGGTCCAGGGTGATGATCTTGAGTTTGGTCGGAATAACGCTAAGATAATGATGTAGAAATAGCAACGCGGCTGCCAGATTCAGTATATATGTAGCCCGCTTGCAGCCACTCACAAAATGTCGAGTGCCACGGTCAAGCCAAAGTCACCAATAGAAGGAACTTTAACCGATAACTGGACATATATCTATAAATACATTACAAACCATCTATGCTTTTTTGGATGAAATAAAAAGAAATATTTTACCAGATAGGTCAATTGTGAAACATTACGGAACGGTTGTTCACACTTCACAAAAGTGAATAAAAAATGAAATCGGAAATATTAAAATATGTCGCACTTAAGTGGAGTCGGAAAATATTCAAGCGATGTTCGATTAATTCAATGTTGAAATGCATAATGAATCGTCAATTCGTTTCTCATCAATCATTCAAATATTGGGACCAATTCCACAGTTTCTTACTCAACTTTTCTCCGACGAGGAACCGATTCAAAGTACCTATAATGAACTGTATATTTACTTTTGCTAAAAGCTTGTCAATAGGTATGACTTATTTTATTCTGATATTGGTGAAGCTTCAGAAAAGTATAGTTAGAAAATAAACAGTATTTTAGTTTCCCTTGACTTTATTTTTCAGTTTTTGTCTTTAGAATGTGGACATAGAATCAAATTAACCAAAGCAATAGCATCGTAACTCATACATTCGAAAATAATGTGAACCACATTCATAATGGCTTACAGATGACGTCCATATCTTACTCATATTTGTTTTCTTGCAAGTAGTTACCTACTAGCCCTTTCGGGCAAAAGCCTCCAAATAATATTTTTTTGCATTAAGGCAAAATTTTAGTGCCATGCCATTCGTGAGCACATCCCTAATCCCTACGCCTACGAATCCCAACTCAATTCCTTTGAAGTACTATACGTACATATAAGAGCACACATACATGTGTAGGCATTCATGCGATTATTTCCTCTGGCCGTATCTTCCCCCAAGCAAGTTCGCACATAAGGCACGGGCGAAGAAACATTTGGGGTTTGTGCAAATGACCCAAAGGTACTTAACGTTACCTATCTACGCTACCTTCACGATTTGCATATTTTGTTTCGCTTGCTATACCGGTATATGAAGAAGTTCTGTGAGTAGATTATTCAATATGAAATAATTATTTCAGCAGTACAGCGAATAAAAACTACAGAAATGTTCAACAGCATTTTAATTTGGATATTATAATAAAACCATGGCTAATAAATTAAGTCAGTCTTACAGGTAGTAGAACCTTGCTAATTTCAGCATGAATGGGCCGGCTCGACCGGGGAAGTACTACCCTCTCACAGAAAATCGACGTAAAGTAACAGTACTTAAACTGTTGCATTTCGTTCAGTGAGTGAGAGTGCCGGAGGCCTTATCCCTTAGTGCTTCTCCCTCATCCCACTCCTCATCCTGTCCCTTTTCCCAATCCCAGGGGGCCGCAACGCACTTGTGACTCCTGTGGTGTTGCTTGTGTCCGTGGGCGGCGGTAATTGCTTACGATCAAGCGATACGTCAGCTCGTTTGCCGCCTAGTACTATAAAAAAAAAATTAAGTCCTCAACGCTTTGGATAGAACCAAGGCCATTGAAATATTACAATTTGTATAATAAAAGCTCTCTTAAGAGTATTACACAAAGAATTTCTGTGTAGAAATGTGTGCAACTGAGCGAAATTAAAAGTATCTCGCAAGAAATTTGTTCACCTCGTAAGAAAATATTAATGTTACTTTGACGAAGAGAAAAAGTTACTTTTGGGAAATCAGAGGTAATGCTTGAGACCATCCCCGAGGTAAACTTATGGAGAATATGGTAAGTAAATGAATTTGGTCAAAGCCTGACAATCTCTATACTCATTCCTTCTTTCCAAGTACTTGCTTAATTAAAACACACCAGGATTTTGTGTAAAATTTTCCTTTTAAAATAAAACACTTACGCCTGAATGTAACGGGTCCTCTAAAGCGCCATTGTCCATTTCTTTTAAGCTAATTGTAAGCATGGTCGTTAAAATATGATTCAATTAAAGAAATGCTTCTACAAGATCTGAGGAACGTAACCATTTTTAGAAAAAGGTTCTTCGTTACATTTTATTCATACTTTTCAAAGGGCAAAGGTATCGCTTCTGAAAGTTTCTATGTAAACTTATAAATATTAAAAGTGGAGTATTAAAAGAATATTATTCTAAACATTATTCTTTGATGCTACTTCCATAAACATGTATGGGTTATAGATATTTATTAGATATTTGATGTAACACGAGATTAAATAAAACGGCAGATGATCCTATTTTTATCTACCAGGACCTTTTTTTATTAGAACTGAAACGATAATACGATTATCGTTTCCATATATTCCTTATAATGACTAATCCATATCAGCAGAATTAAGAGTACAAAGTGTGATTTCTCCATTTCAATCCCTGGGTATCGTAAAGTCGAAGAAGGAACAAATACACGAATCAAAAAGTATCTTTGCAAAGAGACGAAACATTCCTCATCAAACTTATACCCGTCTGGCCACGCTTGGTCCAGGGCGTAAGTCAAATCCTCCTATTGGCTCACAATGTTAATGTGACATAAATTACAAGAGGCGTATATCTGGCAGTGGATTGCAATAGGCTGCATGATAAACACGTTTTTAAAAAATATCTTTCTCTGTGCTATTATAAATTTGAGTGACATTTACATAAGGGTGCTTGTACATGGTGCAAATAACTGGAGCAAGTAAAGACACGGGCTACTTGCGCAAGCTGTATGTACAAGTTATTTGTTCGTGTTCAAGAGCTACATGTGCATGCTATTCGCGCGGTAGCGTGACTTATTGAATCGCGTCAAAATGTCTCGACGAACAAAAATTATTTTATAATCATATGTAAAAAATGTAATTTTGCCGGAATTATTAAATTTGCTGAACATTTATTTGTACTTATTTTATGTTTTATTTCATTTTTACCAAAACCTTCAATGCCCATCTCTTTCTCGATTGCTTCTAAAGCGTTCTCTCTTAATAGTTTGTGTCTGTAGTTTTTCGATTCCATATTCCACAGACAATCGTAGGATTTGTACAAAAGTACGAAACGACAAGTCGTTCCACCTATCTAATTTACTCATTACTATTATTAAGTATCAGAGAAACAATTAAACCGCTTCCTAGCGGTCTGCCACGTCGCGCTTGCGCACGTCTGAACCAACGTCAACCACGTCTGTTCAAGTAACATGCGCGAGTGACCCACGCGCGCCGCAGAGCACGCGAATTAGTTGCGCGGGTGGCTCGCTTTGATACATGCTCGAGTCGCTAGACCCGCACATCTTTTTAATCGATATGTTTACCATGCATATAAGCCGCGCACGTGCCTCAACATGCACAAGCTACATGCAGCGTGTACAAGCACCCTAAAGGCACAAAAAGTGCGAAATCATAGTTGTTGTTTAAACACAAAGGGTAACGTTTTAAGTATATTGACGTCATGTAGCCAGTAAACTGTAGACAAAATATATTTCAAACCAGCTTGCACTTTCGGAGCTAAGTATAGGAAGGTTTTTCAACAATAATGTAAACAGCTAAGTATAGGAAGGTTTTTAATCAATAAAAGAACGTGAAGCTCAATAACGTGTTGGACGTTATTGAGCTTCACGTTCTTTTATTGATAATAAGGCCAAAAAGGTCTGCAAACTGATATTTAGGTCCTGGCTAGAAATTTAAAGAACACCTTACAAGAAACAATACACTTCAAGGCATGTTTCATAATAAAGACAAAACTCGTCCCACTTAAAAACAATTTTCCAAAATATCCTCCTCATATCTGGGTCACAGCCTAAACATGCATAAACGTGGAGCATTACTTTACCCGCAGTCGAGGTAAGACCCCCATTACGCGTGCGACACCTGACGATCAAAGAGACAAGTCCCATGCCGGAGGGAAGGCTTCCAGGTGGAATACGCAGCCTACAACAATAATTAATTCATGCACTTAAAAACCGCACGTGTACTACGACATTTACTAATTAGTTTTCGTATTTTAAGCCCAAGATAAGTTTGTTTAGGGCTCTAGAACTGCCGAGTAATACCCACGCGTGGGCGAAGTAGGCACGCGTAACTTTGTCTTTTGCATGTGATTATAGTCACACAACATTTTAGACAAATATAGAAGTTGAAAAGCTATGTGTGTAGGTATAGTATCTTTATATTTTCCCTCAACTGAGTGAAAGAAACTATTATGTTCATTTTATTTACCTTTGATTGATACTATTGATACTGTATTAATTTTATTTCTTTTGATTGATATTTAAATATTTATTTATTTAGTACTAGAAGTCGCCAGCGGCAGTTATACATATAAACCTTCCTGTTGAATCATTATATCTATAAAAAAAACCGCATTAAAATCCGTTGCATAGTTTTTAAGATTTAAGCATACATAGGGACACACAGACAGAAGATAGACTTTGTTTTATACTATGTAGTGATACAAGTCACGCCTAATATAAAGGGGTTTGGGTAAAGTTGGCGTCATACTGAACTTTTGCGGCCATCAATGAAATTTATATATTATGAAAGATCGGGATGGAACGATCAAAAGTTATTATGGCCACATTTCTCTTAACCATATCGGATCTGAGATATACGGTTTTACATTTCTTAGTAAAATCGAATAAGTTATCACACTTAACTGCACTATTTTAGATTCTCTTTCGTAATCATTGATAATAACAAAAAAAACATTCCTAATCCTTTTAAATAGTTTACGTTAAATAGTTTAATTGCGTTCGTTTACCTAATTATAGCAGTCAAAACCATTTAGGTGAATATTAATTGCGAATAATCCAAATAGAAGAAGGGTTAATTTTGAAATAATGAATGCGGTAATACCTGGCCTATATGAATTTCCCATTTCTGTGAGTTCCGATGATTTGGTATTATACGCACTTGAACAAGTACGTAGAACAAGCGACAAAAAGCGACGGTTCGTGTATGATCGAAGTATACAACGTTTTTTTTGTTTTACGAGGTGGAAAATCCCTTCGGATCTCCGTCTCTTAGGGAAACGAGAGCCCGTGTATGTGGTGTTACCACTAAAAACCACCTCGACTGCCGACCAAAGACGCCTTACGGGAGGGACACTGGGTACAGGAGCTGTCTAGTCTTCCTCCTATGGCGCCATGTTCAATGGAACCCGTTCTTAGGTAAGGCTAAATGCCCTCTACTACCCTTACTGGCGGCTTTCCCGGAGCAACGAATTCTAATCAGCGACCAGAGCTCCCCATGCTCTGGGGGCCTGCGGCCCCATTGGCGGCTCTCTGCGACGCCACCCTTGTCGTCGGTCAGGATCGGCCCTCTCCCGATCCCGATCCCGCTCTGCAGCCTCCTTTTGGAGCATAACAGCTTCACAAAAGGAGGCCACTGCTTGCCAGCCTTCCTCGCCCGCGAGCGGGGACAGAACGTGTCCGATCTGGTCGACAAGGACTTCACGCTCGGACGTCCATGCCGGGCAATCCTCCAACGTATGCTGGGCGGAGTCCAGGTCACGCCTGCACAGTGGTGATATTGTGCCGTTCTTTCGCGTCCGATTCGATTCAGATACTCACCGAGTACCCGTGCCCGGTGGGTATCTGAGTCAATCAGTAGGTGATGCTGCCGCGTTTCCATCCAACCCACGCTTCAAAGCTTGGCAGAATGGCACTGACAGCGCTTTGCCATTGCTGCAGAGCCTGTCGGTGAGCATTGCGCCGCATTTTGAGCGCGTCCTGGACATCCCCGTTCGCTTCCCGGTGAACTGCGCAAGTCTGGTCATAGACCTTCGCGTCCATGTCCACCAGGATATCGAAGGGCGGGAAACGAGCCAGAACTGTCGCCGGTTCTGATGAAATTGTATCCTCTCGCCTTGTACCCTATCTCGGTATCCTCGAACAATCCGAATGGCCGCCACCCGTTGCACGCTATTGAGCTTGGCTTTACAGCGTGAGGAGGCCGCTAGGCGTGTGGCCCATATAGGCGCATCGTGAGTGAACAATCTTAAAACGTGAATAATCTTAAGTAAAACAATAAGCGCATCTCGCTATTAGTTTATATTGACGACATTATATAGTCCATACAGTGTTACCCAAACCCCTTTAAGCAAAGATATATATAAAAACTGAAGTTTAGTACTAAACAAGATTCCTAAGTATGAGTACACGTCAAAATACTTATATATTGAAGCACTGTAGCATTGTTGCATTAAAAGCACTTGAACTCGAGAAGACAAATTTCATATAGATCTATGCATATTTACACCATAGTTATCTAAATTTCATATGACAACTATCAGGTCATTAAAGCATGGCATTCGCCGCAATTAACTGATATCATTGCCTTAACTGCCACTAACAACAACAACGGACAAACAGACCGTTTTCAAAATCACTACCTGAAAATTTTGAGCTTTCAAGCGGAAATCGTAACAAATCTCGTGGTTTGATTATGATTATCTATAAAATCAATGAATACTCAATTCTGGGTCAAATAATGCTTAGCCTTGACCTTGAAATTTTCGAGGTCAGCTTTCACTTCCCAGGAAACAACAAACAAAAGGATACACTAGCATACATATCGTGTACACAGTACACTCATACATATTAAACAGGTCTCGCTCACTGCCAGCGACATGAATTCTTAAATTGTACTTTATTTTAATATGTTTTGGAGAGGTTTATTTACAAAATTGAATTTTACATTGTGTTTATTTCTGTTAACCTACAGACATACGTTTAACTAGGAGACAGTCTCAGAATATCAGATCTCATGAGAAATGTAACTGATAGTCTAAGATCCGTAGAAGAGCGACTTTCACGAGTCTGATAATTGGATGAAAAGTATTTTTTACCAACCCACTCGCGATATATTTTTTAACATGCAACATTTGATATAAAATAGTTTTCATCAGATCGATGAAGGTCACTTTTCTACGGATCTTTTATTATGAAGGTCAATAAAATTCTCGTAGATAATTGCTGAAAAATTTAGTTTCTGTCTAGCCTCGATCAGGCCCCCGTCACTAGCTCAAATTCGCGCGATAAATACCTACCATTACGTGTATCCATATGGGTACAAACGACAGAAGGCCGCCGCACGCCCGGCAGCGTGTACGCACGGCACGTTTCCCGCGTTTTCTTATAAAACTGAAAGGCTGAAACCACGAAGCTATTGTGCAGTGGATGGGTGTTAAACACACAAAACAAATGAAAACTGGTTGTTTTACATTGCCGAAGGACAAACAATGATTTATGTAGTAAGTTATGGTATAAGATTCGATATAAGTGGGTATTTATATAAAATTTCGTCTACAAATTGACACCGTTTATTTTATTTAGAGCAAAGGTAAGAAAGGAAATACTAGATATGTAAATGTTCGTAAATTGATAAGTTAAGGTTATTACTAGAAATAAACATAAATGTTGTTTTTATTAAGTAAAATCTACTTAATGTCAGAATCTTATGTAAGTACGTACTTACCTACTGTATTGTTTGGTATTGTAGCCGATAAACGGAAATAGGCAATAGGGCCCTACAACGTACGATTATTATACATTTTATTTCTTTTTATAACATATTGCATACTTATTGTTAATTTTATTAAATATGTTAACAATACCTATATATTTACTAACTGACTCGTGTATATACATATAGATAAGTATTTAGCAAATAAAAATATGGGTATTTCGCAACATTCGTTTTATTACCAAAATCATCATAAGAACAACCACAGATATAGATCTACATAGATAACGCAAATGCATGCACTTCGCGTGTCTGAACTCCGACCAAGCGTCGAGCTTGGTCGCCACTAACTTCAGTCCCCGCGCGTCCGTTTTACCGTTAAGTAAACTTTATTCACATTACGTTGCCGCGTTTGCTTCGGACGTTTGATCTGACCGTCATACACAACGTCAGATTCTGACGTTGTGTATTAGGAGACGATGAATATCGCACAAGCGATACTGTCGCGCATCGCTTCGACTTCGTGATACAGGCAACGTCACAGTAGGTATTAAAAAGTCGGCACGCTTGGTTTCAATACAAATCGTGATAATTGCGTTATCTATGTAGATCTATATCTGTGAGAACAACCCTAGCGCCTTCGTTCGATGACGCGCTTGTACGTACGGTCACACAATCTGCAACTCTTTGTATGAGTACTTAGGGTACATTTCTCTTCACTGCGAACAACGGCTATTATTATTAAGATTTTGTAGGTGATTATAGCGTAGGTATTTTCGATTTTGTATGGGAGTGATGTATCTGTTACGAAGTAACTATTTAGTAATCTGTGCCTCGATGTCATAAATGGTATTCTCGTAAATAAACTGATACACTAAAGGTATTGCGACTAGATCTAAAATTTAACAAAGTGTCAAACTATGTGTCAATCTCGACCTATACGTGTCAAATTAGACTTTGATGACAATGAATACCAATGAGGGTCTTCTGAAATGACGCTCACTAGCGGGCAGCACTGAGGCATCAGGTCCTCCTCCTGTCAAAACTGTCAAAGCCCCTATATTTTCATACGCCTGTGTTTGTTTGAATTATGTGTGTGTACACGTCTGTACATATCTGACGTCAGTTTAGACCTGACGCATAGGTACTAAACGCCGTCTTGTGGTAGAAGAAATATCAAACACCCTCATTGTGAGTACTCGTAAGTTCAACATCAAATCGCTGTTCATAATTTAATTTAAATTAGTTATTATTAATATAAATTTCAATAATGGAATTTTTATATATTATGTCAGGTTCAATAAAATGTACTTACTGTAACAGTACTTGGGTTACAGTATAAATTAAATGCTAATTATTTAACAATTTGTCGTTTAAAAGAGCGAGAAAAATACATACTTAGTATCTTTTGCGAAAATAAAATTACTTTAAAAAAAAAATAAGTATTATTGTCAGAAAATTGTTTTTTTCTTTATGACGTTAATACTATAATTTACTCATCTGGACGTTTTCTTTATCAGATAAGCTCTTCGAATAAGGTAATGCACAGACAATAAAGTTGTACCCCACTTTAGAACTTTGCTCAGTCATTATATTGGATAAAGCGAGTATACCTTTTGTTTGTAACTAGTGAGCTATCACCATACAAAATAATAACAGTAGATATTTTATTTAATTCAGCATGTTTTAACTTATGAATGAACTAAAGAAGACATGAGTTTTGTAATGACCGGTCAGTGTAACCATCTATTAAGCTACCCAAAGCCAGCCCCAATTGGTTTGACAACATTAATACAGGGCTATTTATGTGAGTTTTAAATGAACATATTATATTATTTGTTTCCTGTAACAAGGCATTAGAATCGGTGACATTGTATAATTTGCAAGGTTGTTCTTATACTAAACTACTTTCTAAATTATTATTTTACTTCTCTTTACTTATTTATGTTATAAATATTTTGTTTATTTATACAGGGTGTCACAAGACCCATCTTCAAGCCAAAGTCTAGTCGCTGTGGACATCATGCCAAGTAATACTAACTAAAAATAATACCTGGGTAACGATTTTTTTTTTGTTGAGTTTTCACATTTCTTAAACCGCAATTAAAAGCGCGCGCGTGTAATGCTCGAAATACCTACTTAACCATGGGGTTATAGGGCATCTAAAGCGGTGTAAATGCATCGATTTTGTACCTTTTTAGAAAAATTCCATACTAACTTTGAGCCTCAACATCTCCTGAACGAGTAATTTCCCAGGTATGGTGCCGAAGTAAAAAAATGTTTGTACTAATTGGTACAACATGTGATTTTAGTTTTCGTTAAGGGTCTGTTTACACCCTGTATGCTTTATTACAGGAGCTCGCAGATCGCGAAGGCTTACGTTTCCCACGAGCCTCTGCCATCCTGAAGGACGACATTTACGTGGATGACATTTGTTCAAGCGCCTCCACCGCGAACGAGGCGATCCTCTTGCGGGGCGAACTGATTGGTATCTTGGCCTCCGCTGGTTATACATGCATACATACGTAGACTCACGCCTGTTTCCCGGAGGGGTAGGCAGAGACTACGGAACGCCATTTGCAACGATCCTGGCATATCTCTCTTGCTTCATTCACTCCCATCAGATTCCTCATGCATGCTCTTCTGTTCAGGGTACTTCTCACCTGTCCTGTTTTTAGGATGTCTTCAATCTGGTCAGAGAACGTCCGCCTAGGTCTTCCCCTTCGTCCTGTCCCTTCCACACTTGCCTTATATATCTGCTTGGTCAGTCTTTTGTCATCCATCCTCTCCACGTGCCCAAACCGTCTTAGCATACCTTTCTCGATGCTTGTCACTACATCTTCTTTTACCCCACAACACTCTCTTATCACACAATTCTTTACTCTGTCAGTCAGAGAGACACCACACATACTTCTTAGTCAGCATTTATTCTACTTTCATGACTCTTCTGCCATACCCAACTATCACTACCATACATAAGAGTAGGTACTAGCATGAAGTGTGCGGGGTACGGGCAGAGAAATAATGTAAAACGTGTGTACGATATGAATCGTTTATTACGACTAAAAAACACGACTGTCCATCATTTACTTAATACTAACTTATGCTATCTTACTCTAATATATACTACACTACACCACAGGGGTACAAGAGAAAAAAAAAAATGACAAAGTACATTTTTTTTTTTATAGAAATTAAACACCTCAACTACATCTAAATATTATATCTAGTAAACAATACGCAATGTTTCGTATTAAAAATATGTAATTAAACAATTTTCTCAATGTTAACAGAAGGTCATCAAACAACAGTATTACCTATTGTCTAAACAATTTTGTCCGATTTTTATGTACAATATCAATTTTATTGTTTTTAATAATTTTCACATTAGGTTCCTGATCTTCAATAACAATATATGGTCCATTATATAATTTATCTAATTTATTTGCAGTTTCATTTTTTAACAGTATTAAATCACCTTCTTGATACGATATTTGATTTATGTTTTTATCATACATAGTTTTTCGTAATTGCTTACATTTTATTAGATTATTTCGTGCGTCTCTTTGCGCTACTTGCAAACGATATTTTAATTCTAGACTATAATTATCTGGATTATATAAAGGTTCTACACTACTACTTATTCTACTCGGAATGTTACAAGGTTTTCCAAATACTAGTTCATATGGCGCATATTTTGTTGAACAATGCACAGTATTATTAAAAGAAAAACACCAGAAAGGCAACCAGTGGCTCCAAGTTTCAAGGTTATTATCACACTGTATTCTTAAAAATGAACCCAAATGTTTATGTGTATTTTCAAGTGATCCTATTGACTCATGGTGGTATGCAGTGGAGCTTAATTTTTCTATTCCTAAAAGGTTACAAACTTCCGTCATAGTAGATGACATAAATTCGGTACCTTTGTCAGTGGCTATTAATTTTGGTATTCCGAACCTTAAAATAAAATTAACTACAAAAGCTTTAGCGACAGTTGTCGTTTCTTTATTTGGAAGAGGATAAGCCTCAACGAACTTACTCAATTCACATTGCAATGTGAGAATATAACAATTATTATCTATATCTTTATTTAAAGGACCAACTAAATCTAAAAATATTTTTTCAAAAGCATAGGAAGCCGTGGTTGTTATTACCATGGGCTCCCTAGTTATTCGCGAATATTTCGCTTTTTGACATAGTTCACATTTTCTTATAAAGTCTTTGACGTCGTTCTCCATTTCTGGCCAGTAGTATTTCCTTTTTATATTATTGACCATTCTGCGCACACCAGCGTGACCACTAGTAGGCAGTAAGTGATAATCATTTATAATAAATCTTTTCTCTTGGTCATCATTGATTCTTTCAACACCTCGTAAAATACAAATGCGTGGACCGGTCCACAAGTCTTTACTCTTGATTTCTTTTATTAATTCCCCTATAAATAACGCGTTATCATTTCTTTTTATTATACATATTTTGTCGACATTAATAGTTTTACATAATTCACTTAATTTTGTCACAAAAACGTCTCGCGTGTATTGTGCCCTAAAATCAAGATTAACGTATAATATTTTCTTATTTCGCGAAAATGCAAAACACTCGGTTTCTACATCTATACGCTTCTGCTGCCTTATTCTACTAATTTCTTTTCCTTCAGTCAAAATTAATTCTACCGCGCCACTCGGTATCCTCAACAATTCCACGACTCTCGGTTGATCAGGCCGATTGTCTGTGTCATTACTGGTGATACAAGTGTCACTACTACTTCCTTTATCTTCTAGTATCCGTTTTTGTGCTCTAGTCATTACATTTAATATATTTTCATTAATACATTTTAATTCCTCTGAGTCTATTGTAATTCTGGACAAAGCGTCAGCTGCGCAATTTTCTTTTCCTTTAATGTAAACAAGTTTGAAGTTATACTCTTCTAATGTCAATCTAAACTTTAGTAATCTACTTGATGGATCTTTCATCCCAAACAAATATAGTAACGGTTTGTGGTCTGTCATGATAGTAAATTTTTTACCAAAAAGATAAGGCCTAAAATACTTCACACTCCAAACAATTGCAACTAATTCCTTTTGTATAGTCGGGTAATTCCTTTCCGATTTATTTAAAGGTCTACTTGCATAAGCTATTGGTAATAAATTTTTGTTACAAAGAACTGCTCCGACAGCAATGCCAGAAGCATCCGTCTGTAAATTAAATTCATTTTCGTTTGAAAAATCAGGATATTGTAATACTGGGGGTGATATTAAAGCTTTTTTCAAAGTTTGAAATGAATTTTCACATTGATCTGACCAAACAAACGGAACATTTTTTCGGCAAAGGTTGTTTAAAGGCATAGCTATTTCTGCAAACTTGTTTATAAATTTTCTGTAGTAGTTACAAAATGCAACAAAACGTTTCACTTCATCCGTGTTTAATGGAGTTGGGTAATTTTCAATACTTTGAGTTTTAGTTTTATCTGGCAATATGCAGATATTGTAGATATTGTATGACCTAAATATAGTAGTTCCTTTTTCAAAAAATTGCATTTGTTTGGATTTAACTTTAGATTAACTTTTCTAAGTCTTTCAAAAACATCTATTAGGTTTCTATTATGGTTGTCTAAATTTCGTCCCATAATTACAAGGTCATCAAGGTATATAAAACACTTTTCATACGTTAGTCCTGACATTGCGATAGTCATTAATCTCGAAAAAGAACTAGGGCTAGTTTTAAGACCCATTGGCATTCTTTTCATCTGATATTGTCCAGTATTAGTTGTAAAAGCAGTGAGCTTCCTAGATTCGGGGTTTAAATTTGCTTGATAATAAGATTGATTGAGGTCTAAATGAGTAAAATAGATGGCACCGGATAAAGATTCTAAAATGCCAGTTATGTTTGGTAAGGGAAATTTATCATCTTGTATTACTTCATTCAATTTTCGGTAATCTACTACTAACCTCCATTTTTTGTCACCGTTATCAGATTTTTTCGGTACTAGTAAAATGGGGCTAGACCACTCACTTTGAGCCTCTTCTATTATATCGTCCTGTAACATTTGCTTAACTTGCCTATCTATTTCGGGTTTTTGACTATTTGGGAGTCTGTATGGTTTTATGTAAATGGGGCTAGCATTAGGTTTTAAATAAATATTATGTTCATATATTTTAGTGGTCGAAAGCCTATCACCTGGTAAGTAGAATATATCATTATACTTAGAGCATATTGCTTCTATCGTTTTACGTTCTGAGTGATGTAAGTGGTCCAACTTTAATAACGATAACAAAATGTTAGCTCGTTCTGCACTCGATTTTACCTTATCAAACTGACATATTTGGTATTCATTTAATAAATGTAACTCAGGTTGAAAAGTAGGTATACTTATTGATTTATCGCTGGTATTTAGTATTTTAATCGGTATAACATTATTAACAGGTTTCACTATTAAAGCTCCTAAAAATAAATCATCTTCTAACTGTTTTGGCAATATTACGCAATCATCCTTTATTTCAGTATCTGTTAACTTTATATAATGTATAGATTCGCTTCTTCCGGGAATACTTAAATAATTATGAGATATATTAGGCGATGCGTAAAGTGGTAACATACATTCATATCCATTACGTAAAATTAATGTATCATTTTCCAAATTAATACGTGAATTAAAATTAGATAAAAAGTCTAGTCCGAGAATACCATCCGATTTACAAGGCAAATTATCGAACAAATAAAATTTATGATTAAAATAACTACCATTTTTCGCACATAAGGTGAGAAAAACATACCCTTCTGAATAAGCTTTACCACCTATACCATTTATTACAATATTATCTTTATACAATTTAATTTGTCCCAATAACACCTTTTTAGTAATGGCAGAAATGGACGCACCCGTGTCTAGTAACCATGAACACTCCGCTCCATTTATATCAAAATGTACGTACCTAACATTTTTATTACATACTAAAATATTATAACTCTTAAGACCGAAAAAACTGTGTTTCGTTGACTGATTTTTTGTTTTCTATTTGAGAATGATCACTTGTTTGAGCAGAAAACATTGTAGGTTTATTATTTGAACCACGAGTAGCGACATTTTTACCATGGCAAGATCTAGGCCATCGATAGTTATTGTTTGCGAAATTAGTAAAATTACCTCTTCCACGTACGTACCTACCGCGGTTATTGCCTCCATAAAACTGTTGATAACATGACGTATTATTATATTTTCGATTTGCAAAGTAATTACCACGACCATGATAACCTTGACTAAAATAATTATTACGTCCTCTCCTGTTATTATAAAATCTGTTGTTAGACCTACCTCTTGCACTGAAGATCGTGTTAGAAGTCGAAGGCTGTGCTAGTTCCTCGTCCTCAGCTGCACGCACTGCGTCTTTTAATTCTGCATAATTTCGAGCTGAAATGATAGTGCCCAAACGTTTATTCCTTAACCCATCAGCGAATTTTTTGACAGCTAGTTTTTCATTTACTGGCCTCAACATCTCACATGCCTTTTCGTTACCGTCAGCTTCCGCAATTGTAAGGTTTATAAATAATTCTGACAATTTATTTCCATATTCATTAATAGTCATATTGTTCTGAGATAAATTGTGTAATTGAGAAAGTATGGAACTGGTAGATTTTTTACTGAGTAAAAAAGTTCTAATGTCTTGTACCAGACTGGTAACATCGCTATACTCACATTTCATTTTTAACTTTGCAGTTTTAGTAAGCCTTGTCTTTAGCACAAAAGAAATAAGTAGTTTTTTCTGATCGTTATCTTTGAGACAGTCATTATATAATTCTACGCTATCTATAATTTTCTCCGTAACTTCTTCCGAACCATCCATTACGGGAATTAAAGATGTGGCCGTCTTAAGTCGAATTTATCCATGTTTTCAAAATTATTATCTACTTCGCTAGGAATACTATACTCTAAAATTTTATCGTAAATTAATTCTATTTTCTCTTGCAAACCTTTGTAAATGTAGTCAGCTAACTCTAATGTACTTTTACGCTCAGAAAAAATACTAATAATAGTCTTATATGAAGAATATAGCTCCTTAGCTTTCGATATATTTACATCAACATACCTTTTATATTGAAGTCTTCTACTTGGTCCTAACTTTCTTATATTCGCTTGTATATAAGTTAATTCACTTAAAATTTTTTCTAAGTCCTTATCCATAAACTGTAAAAATAAAATATACTTACGTTAACTTATATAAGTACCTATCCAGTGCTCAGCTAATGAATTAACCATGTAACATTCCGTATATAGAAAAATCTTAACACAAAAAAAACTAAAGTATTACTCGAGAGTAATTTTAACATTTGTATGTTTATATGAAATAAGTTCTTAGCAGAAATACAAGTACAGTAATTGTTTTTACTACATATCGGCATATAATTCTTATTATGGACGTACACTAATTCTACGAAAATTTGTATACCGTATAGGTACGAGTATTCCGGATGACGCAATCCACCAAAATATTACACCGCACAGTGCACTAAAATGTCATTTTAACTTATCACTACATATTCCTCGAACAATTTCACAGGAGGTATCAAAATTTCTGAGCTTTATAAAAAAATATATATATACCTGTATTAAACGAAATTTTCTTACATAGGTATGGACAGTCGACGGGGCGTAACACAGTAGAGCGCTTTTAGCGGAATTCAAGCATTTGGAACCTCTTCTTCGCGTTCTCGCCTTCCCGACAAGCGCAGACGCATCCTCCTCAGGAATTCGGAGTCTACTTGCCTTTGTATCCACCTCTTCTGTTCTTTCTTTAATTTCTTCCAAATAATTGCGATGACAGCAAGGGCGAAGACCACCAAGGCCACGGACAGCAATATATTGTTTATCTGCACATGAGTTTCGGATGTGCTATTACTTCCTCCTGAAGCATTTTGAGATATTATCACCTCTTTGTCCTCGGTTTTGGAGTAGGATTTCCCCATGATTGAGTTGTCGAACAGTACGAGTTGCACAAGTCGAAGCCGAAAGCATAGTGTTTTATAACGTTGATAATTAAAACAGTCTAACTTAGTGCACAAAGGCACACAGGAATGTGCTGAATTGCAAGATTCGCCGGTAACGCGATACGTGGGCCGCGCGAGGCAGGGTCGCCATGAAGTGTGCGGGGTACGGGCAGAGAAATAATGTAAAACGTGTGTACGATATGAATCGTTTATTACGACTAAAAAACACGACTGTCCATCATTTACTTAATACTAACTTATGCTATCTTACTCTAATATATACTACACTACAAGCACCCCTCTATGCACAGCCAATCGTGCCTTTTTTTTCGCTGGTTATGAGTGACGCAAATGGATTTCCAACTCACCAGCCCTTTTGGAAGGCTTACCAGAGGATCATCGGTAAGATCCACGTTTATTTGAGATTGTTGACAACCCCGCTGATGGTGCCTCGCGCAGATGCCTGATACCCAGTTTGATGGGCCATTCGCTCTGGTGGGGTCCGGAATGGTTGAGTCGACCAGAAATTGGTTGGCCTCGAACGCCAGTTTATACGCCACGCCAATACTTCCTCTTTGCCGGGTTTACGAACACTCGCTCTTGAGAAGGTGGAATGCGCCTAAATTGCTACAGCTCCCTTGACAGGTTGTTAGATGTTGCTGCTTGGATAAAGGGTTTTCTTTTTAATTTTAGGCACCCACAACAGAAAAGACCGACACCGTTTCTCTCACCACAGGAACGACAGGAGTCCCTCACCTTTTGGATTCGTTCTGTGCAATTGGCGCATTTTGAGAAGGAGATTGCTATCCTTAAGTCAGGGAAATCGAAATTGTCGGGAGCTGCATCTAAATTGAATCCCTTTTTGGATGATGCGGGTCTCTTGCGCGTTGGAGGGACGTCTCAAGAACGCCAACTTCCCTTACCGGGCACGTCACCCCCTTTTGTTACCCAAGGACGGTCATTTGGTACGTTTGTTGGTAACTGACCGTCACCTCAAAAATTCGCATGCTGGTTGTAATGCTCTGTTGGCCCTTGTGCAACGCGAGTTTTGGATTTGTCTGCCCGAAGAATTATTCGGAGTGTAGTATTTCGCTGCATCCCTTGTTATAAGCGCAAGGCTTCTACCATGCAGCCCTTGATGGGAGACTTACCATTGCCATCTACTTTATTATTAGGAATACAATTAATAATTTATAATGCCTAATATATATATATATATATTTATATATTCAAAATAAGGGACTCGACCTTAGCCCGTACGTACTGGTATTGAGCTCGTAGACGACCATGGGATCCCGAGGATCCTCTCTCCAAAGGATTAGTTGGAAACGACGATCATCTGGGTGGATAATCGTTTGCCTAAACATAATTTTGATGTCGGCCACAAAGACAACCTGATGTCGTCGAAAGCTGGTGATGACGTCATAAAGGTCCTTGACCAACTTGGGACCAGAATGCAAGCATTGGTTCAAGGATACGCCTATAGAAGTCTGCGCAGAACCATCAAACACCGTGCGCAGCTTGCCAGTTGATGACTTCAATACCGCATGATGCGGGAGAAAGTAATTCTCCACCGAACGCCAATCCAAATTTGACACGGACATGTGTCCCAATTGTTCATATTCTCTCATGAACTCAACATACTTCTGTCTGAGCTCCGGATCACGACCCATGCAACGCTCCATAGCCAACAATCTCTTTTCCGCTAAAGGTCGTGACTCACCAAGCGGAGGCCGAACAGACAGAAAGGGTAGCTTCGTAATAATCCGACCAGAACGGAGTCGACCAGTATTGTTCTGGTAGAACAACTTGCACTCCTCATGTTCTGGATTCGAACGAGCAGCTTGAGGGGGCTCTTCTACCTCCCAAAAACTCTGAACCGCATCACAGAGAGCGGAGCCTACCGCCAACAAATTATCAAGTTCGGGTGGAGGGGGGTCTCTAGGTACAGGTTCCATCAAAGCAAATAAAAAAAATTAAAATGTTTATTTGCACCTCCACACCAACTTATGAAACACGAAACAAACAAACTTAACAAACAAATAAACTTAAACTACAGGTACTGGTACACTAGAAATATATGTACACTAGAGGACGCCAGCAGCTACGCCTGCATTTTTTTAAAATTTACCCGTTTTGTCAGATCCCGTGGGAATTTCGGGAAATCCCTTCTAAGTGCACCCCTACAGTCCCCAAGGAACATACATGCCAGATTTCAGCTTCCTGCGCCCAATAGTTTCGACTGTAGGGTATCTGTCAGTCAGTCAGTAACGCAAGGATTTTTTATATTAAGATTATTACTGGTGGCGTTACGTGGAGGTTTCCCACCAATCAAAATTTCACCGAGGACATCAGAGCCGATCGATTTGTCCCGGTGTGTCAAATTTGGAGTCTGCCAGTTCCAAACCCGATGTCAAATTCACCACAGCAGCGGGTAGCTGTTTCTGTGGGTTCATATCCAAATTATTCTTCAGCACAATAGCCGAGGTTTTAATCCCCGGGTGTGAAGATTCAACAGGGGCAAACAAAACCTTAACTTGCCCTTCAACAGCAGATGCTACGTCACCTATTCCCCGAATACAATTTTTGAAAAGAACCCATATTTAATTTCAAATCAAATCAAATCACTTTATTTGCAAATACAGGCACATATATAGGTGTTACAAAAATATAGAGAGTCCACTGCATTTTACCACATTATTGGTGTGCAAATTATAATGTCTTAAAATTATATTTCATGTCAATAATTATAAACAAATCCAATATTACAATTTAATTATATTGCTAGGTTATACACATTTATAAATCTTTGTCCATATCACAAAATCATACATTGAATAAATTACCTATTTAAATATTGTTGTCGGTTAAGAACTCTTTTATAGAATAGTAGGCTTTTTCAACCAGAAAATGACGAAGATTCGTTTTAAAACTGTTTTCATTTAGTGAATCCTTTATACTTTTCGGTAGTTTACTTTTATAGCCATACAAAATACACTACCGTGCATAAGTGCTGTTCGTGAGGGCACATATACACAGGCGTGATTTGTTACGAATTCTACTAGTTTCTTGGAAAAGGTGTAGATTAGTTTATTTATTTTTTATTTAAGGTGTAGATTAGTCTGAACAAATTTAGCGATTTCGTATATGTATATGGATGGAAATATGAGTAGCTTCAGACGTTGAAAACGTGGTTTACATGAATCCGTTTTTTGCAGATGGCATATTGCTCGTATACACCTCTTTTGTGCTATCAGAACTTGTTCTTTACCAGTTGAGTTTCCCCAGAATATAACTCCGTACTTTAAAACTGACTCAACGTACCCATGATATGCACATATTACGACTTTTTGATTTACTTGTTTACTAAGCATGTGTAAAGCATATGAAAATCGAGATATTTTATTAATAATGTCAGTAATTTGTTTATTAAATGTCATATTATTGTCAATGTGTATTCCTAGAAATTTTGTCGAACGTGTTTCATGAATTATTTGTCCAAGATACGATATATTAGGATTATTATAAATCTTACTGTCTTTTTGTCTAAAATGCTTGATATTAGTTTTAGTAAAATTAAGATTTGGATTATTATTCTTTAGCCAAGTAGCTACGTCGTTTAATGTGTTATTTATTTGTGTTTCGAATGAATTAACGTTATGTCCCACAAATAAAATTGTACTGTCATCTGCAAACAGTATGCTCTGATGATTAATAGCTTTTGGCATATCATTTCCATAAATTAAGAATAGCAGAGGGCCTAATACTGTCCCTTGTAGTACACCATAAACAATTGTGCGAGTCATAGATGTATGTGTTATTTCAGATTTTGAACCTACGTCAATTTTAGTTATTTGTGTGACTTGCTGTCTATCAACAAGATACTCGTATGATTTTATCAATTTATAAGCATTGCCTCTAATCCCATATGTATATAGCTTTCTAATTAGGATGTCATGGACCACAAAATCGAAAGCTTTACTTAAGTCTATATATAAAGCTGATATAGGTATCCTTTTATCCATATAAGTTATAACTTTATGTAACGTACTACTCATAAACATATATTGCCAAATCAATATTTTTATTCCTAAATCCATGTTGTTCAGTTGCGAAAATGTTGTGTGCGAAATACTCATATGGGAACTTGTGTATGACCTTTTCAAATACTTTTGCAAATACTGGTATTATGGCTATCGGTCTGTAATTGTCTATAGAGTTCTTGTCTCCCTTTTTAAATATTGGCTTTACTATGGAAGTCTTTAATTTCGATGGAAACACTCCATCCTCTATTGAAAGGTTGATCAAAAAACTTAAAACCGGTGCAATAATTTGTGAGGTCTGTTTAACAATACTTGTCGCTATTCCATCAACACCGGTACTGTTAGTATTTTTTTTGGTTCATAATAATTTGGACTACGTCGGACGTGTCGATTTGCGATAAAAATATTGATTTTGGATTGTTACATGTCACTGTGTGCTTATAAGTATTTGATTTATTAGGTTTCACTAGGTCTATGAAGTGGTTGGTAAAGTTCAGCCGTAGTTTTGGGATCTCTAATTATTTATTATTGTGCTTAATATGTTCAATTCCTTCTACTGGATAGGTCAATTTATTTTCCTTAATTATTTTCCTGTCCGTGTGGTGACGGATTAAGAATACGGATTGTCACCACCCCATATCATCCCAGGGGTGTCGTAAGAACCGACAGAGGGAGCATATTATGCAGAGAACAGCACTGTAAGAGAAGGAAAACTTGATACAAACCCTATACCAACCCGTTTGGCCAGCGTGGTATAGTAGGCCAATTCCTCCTTTCAAAGGAGAGACCTAGTCCAGCAGTGGAGTGTTAAATGCTGATGATGATGATGATGAATTCTTTTCCATGTGGCTTTAGATTTGTTATCAGCCGTATTTAAGTGTAATTGTTTTGTGCTTTCAATGTCAAGCGTCTCGTGATGTGCCAGTATGGTATTTTACTAGTCATCTTAACACTAAAACTGAGCCTATTACCTGCCCTACCAAATAAGTGGAAATAATGCAACCTTGAGAACCTGTGTACCAATATAGCGCGGACAAACACAGAGGTCCCCGTGGGACCTCAGACCAGACCAGACCCTAACAGCAATCGTTGGTAGAATAACGGTCTCAATGGGGGAGGTTGGAGTTATAGCGCAGGAATCAATTACCTATTTTTGTCTGACTGGCGACCGATGGCCAAGACCAGGCAAATCAAAATGTGGGTGCGGTCTGAAGTCCTCAAAGGCGCGGTGATTCGAGCCGCGCGCCATCTATGGGGGGTCATAATGACGCACCCGCCTATAACGAGTTGGGCGCGACTCAAGACGGGGACGCTCCGCCAAAGGAGGGGAATATCTGGGACAGCAGTCACGGTGCTGGTGACGCTGAGCAGTCGTACAATTTGGTGCGCGAGAGAGAGGAGGCGTGCGCACGCTACGGCTCTCCAAACGGGGTGAATGGCGATCCAAGCTATAATGATACACCAAATAGCGCCAAGAAACTTGGCCATATGTCGGCATATGGCCAAGTTTCTTGGCGCTACGAATAAAAAGAGAATTACCTTGGATCTTCTGGTATCGGTCCTGCAACTAAGCTAGATCACACGACTAAATTGGCCAATATTAGCGAGTAATACTTCTACCTAGTGTCGACTTCATACGCGACGTCTTTAAGGCCCGCTGCACGAGGTGCGGATTTACACATTTTTTGCAAATTTCAATGTCCAAGCGTTGCCGGGCAAATCAAATAGCGGCAATTGCAAGGCTATTACACAATTTAGTTCAATTATACAATACACACGAAATGCAAAAGGTGTGCTCAATCAAGTTTTTCGGAAAAGAATGCGAATGATTTGTTCGTTCATAATGTGACCAGAGTCAAAAAATAATTACCATACATAAAAAAAATTTCTAAACTGATATTCTCTTTTAATTATTATAGACAATTCTATTTGAAATAGATACAATTAGCAAATATTTTGAAATAAAATGTTGTTCTTCATTTTATATTCTATATTAATCATGTGTCAGTGAAGTACACAAAAACATTTACCGTAGCACGTAAAATGTTACATTATTTATGTTTTTTTTTCCAGTCGTTTTTGAGATTAAAATTATAAAAATGTACTTAATCATTTCTTTCTCAGATGGTTCGATGGTTTCAACTGGGAGAGTCTAGATCAGCAGTCGTTGGAGCCACCGATCACTCCTACAGTGAGGTCGCCCATCGACACACACAACTTCGACCAGTACCCTCCCGACGGCGACGAACCGCCGCCTGATGACCTCTCCGGATGGTACAACAACTTCTAAACAACACACTAAATAAGATTTATTTTACAAAAATATGTCTAACGACAATTCTTGCTTTGCTTTGAGCGACATCATAAATGAAGCTCTGAATTTTTCTAGATATTGTAAATAGAATAAATTATATATCTATTTTTAAGCCTCAACTATTTACATATTCATTTTCAGTAATTCGTCACTACATTATTTCATTTTTATAATAGTGCAATATTAATAACTAATTTTAGTTCAATTACTTTGTAATTATTTTTATTTTATGCACGTATCTATTACATGAAAACCTTATTGTTTCATGTATGGCGCTCGTGACTTCGATTTACTTGAAAATAAATATACTTAGTTATAATTTGCACTGAGATGTTTGTATCAAAACGTAATCAATTTGTTGAACAATACTCTCGGTACTCTTATAGATATTTCATTTATTAATTATGCAATTCTTACTCGATCTTATAACTGTAAAATAAAAATTCTGTAGTCCCATTATGTAAGAAAGGTTGAATTTATATTTATTTACGTTGATATACTTGTGCCAATCTAACTGGGCTCCTTTATGAGTCATGAACAATGGCGTATTATAATATAGACGCCCCATACTCCCACAAAGCGGCTCTGAAAAACGGGTACAAATACCAAATTAATAATATCTTGCATGAATAAAGAAAGAGAAAGTAAATAAATACTACTATAGGCGACATCTGTTATTAGAGATAGGTAATTTTAGTTTTTTTTTTATTCTTACACACAAATTATTGTTAAGGAGCGTACTATCAGGTTCGCGTGTAACTAAACGGAATGGCGGCAATTGCCTTCATTTCAGTTTGCCATTTCAGTGTGCGGGCAACGCATCTATAGTTTTTATATATCTTTGGTATAGTTTATAACAGGTTGACCGGAATGCTAAAATATTGTGTTACCAGATTAATATTGACTGTTGACATTTTTGTTTTCTTCGTTTTTTTTTTAATAATATCTGTGACATAATATTCCTAGAAAATATCGTGTAGTTAATTAAAACGAATTATTATAATTTAATTTCCCCTTGATTTTGTATGTCTCACAAGTTCTAGTTTTTGCGAGATAGAAATTAATCAAGCTGGATCAATGGTATCAGTCTTGAAATAAAATATTGCAACATTATCAAATAACTGTGATAATTATAAAATACGTAGTGCTCAAGTTGTACGTACATACATGAAGTGAAAAACTAATTATTACAGAGAAACGTAGTTACAGTAGTATTTGAGAATGGTTTTAATGATTTCACGAACACTATAATGATTAGTTAACTTTTAAATATCAATTGAAAAAAACATATTCACGAAATTTTATTTATAGATTATATTAATTTTCATATCGTTTTCTTTTAGAAATAATTAGACGAACAAACTATTCGCTTATCAAATAGTTACCTAATTTAGTGATATTACATTTATTTCGGAATATTATATACATTTAATTATAAATTTTATTTATTAAGAAATTATTGTATAATTAATTATATTCCTCAGTCCATAAATAATAACTTTACGACGTTTAGTTTTGTCATGTTCTAAACTGCTTTCGGCTTAATCGGTAGCTATCTCCAAACATGACATAATCTAAGACTTATCATTTAATTCATTTATAATAGTCAATTTAATTATAAGTCTTCCAATTTAAATGTAGAAGTTCTTTTTCGTAATTATCATTGTAAATATCAATTTAGAAAATTAATAAAATTGTTTGTCATCTTGTATTGATAATAATATTTCGATGTTTAGGTGATGCAATCGAAGCTATGGAATTAAAAATATTTTTCTAAAAAATGTTTTATGAACACTTTTTCTTGTAATCCCTAGGATAATACAATTAATTAAATATTTTATTTTAGTTTAAAAAATTGTAAAAATACACTTGTTTAATATCTAGTATAAAATAATAAATAATTTTGTAGACATTACATAAAATGTTGTTTTGAAGCTCGATAGATGGCGTTGTGCCTTGTGTCTGAATCGCGCTATGGTTTCGTTACCAGCCATAGTATAAAAGGTAAAAATGAACCTGAATAAATTGTCACTGTCAGATCAGAATTCGATTGTGGTATTATTTCATTAATCCTATCCGAAGTTCATAAACAGTTCAACCAGCAGTTGACCACCAGTTCAACGTTCGCGCGCAGTGTCGTGAACATATTGGTCCTTTGAGCCGGATCGTTCTTTGAACTATTTTGAGACTTCAGCCGTACTCGCAGTGGATCGCTGCAAGAGAGGAGTACGCGCACATCTCGTGGAACGAGATACGTGACACCCGACGCAGCAGCGCCATCTAGCGACGAGTAGCGGCAGAAACGGTTCTCTATATATCCAGAGGACGTCACCACCAGTCACTTAGAGAGAGATACGCCTTGCAGAACAAGGTATCTTCAAGTGAGTGAGCAGATCAAAACTGTGAGTACATTTTGTTAATTTTATGTGACCAGTTATTGGTAAAGTGCAAGTGAAGCAAGTTTAGCTAAATTGAACTCTATTTACTACAACACATTAACTTAGAAGATTTGAAGAGAATTTGGGACTTGTAAAATTATTTGATTAAAGATATCAAGGACTTAGTAGATTTTAAGTTTAGTTTGTAATTTATTATACTGTGTGCATGTTTAGACTTAGAATAGTTTTATAAAAAACGAAGGAACGGGGAACCTATGCCCGATTTCCGTCCATAGTGAATTGTAGTCCAAACACTTGTAAAATTTTCACCACTATTTTAAACTTAGAAAAATTCTATATCAATAATGGAAGGCTTAGTTAAGGTTTTAGAAAACAGCCGAAGAGTTATCCAAAGAGGCCTGACTAATTTTAAAAAATCTCCCAAAGATAGGCTTACTAAGGAGTATATGGACACTAGATTAGAGTTGTTAGAAAAAGATTGGAGCTTGTTTATAGATAATTTTACTAAACTACAAGAAAATTTTACTGATTTAGATGATGAAAAATTCTCGAGTGTTTATGATGATACTGAAGACACTTATATAACATATAAGTCTTTGTTAAAGACTTCTTTAAATAAATGTAAAGACAACTGTTCAGAAAGCACTATTACTAAAGATACGTCGTCCAAATCTTGTAATTCAACAGCTAAGCTGCCTAAAATTGTTATTCCCACCTTCAGTGGAAAATACGATGAGTGGACCACGTTTAGAGATTTGTTCACGTCTCTTATAGACAAAAATGACAGTTTGGATAATGTTCAAAAGATGCACTATTTGAAATTGCACCTCAAAGGTGAAGCTGAACAATTTGTTCGTCACAAAGAAATATCAGACTTAAATTACACTGAATGTTGGAATAAGTTAGAAAAACGTTATAATAATAAAAAATATATATCCAATTGTATTTTAAAAAGACTTTTTGGGCAGAAACGTATGTTCGGCGAGTCAGCAAACGGGCTCAAAGAGTTACTTGACACGACCAACGATTGCCTTAGTGCACTCACTAATTTAAAGGTTGATGTATCTACGTGGGACATTATCATCATTCATATTGTTTCATATAAATTAGATTCTGAAACGCGGAAACAATGGGAGTTGACCGCAAATAGTCACGACTCCAATGAATTGTCTACCTACGAACAATTTGCCATCTTCTTAGAGAATCGTTTTCGCGCATTAGAACGTATCGAACCTAAAAAGGTTCATCAGGTCGTCAGTTCTCATGTGCCCAAGGCCATGGTGGCTGTTAGTTCAAGCAACAGACGCTGCGAGTTCTGTACTGAACCACATAAACTTTGTTTTTGCAAAAAGTTCGCAAAGCAAAATGTGGACACACGACGTGAGTTTGTTGCGAAACATAACATATGTTTCAATTGCTTAGGTAGTAACCATAGCATGTATAATTGTAAGAAACAGACCAATTGTAAACTCTGTCAAAAGCGACACCATTCGTTGCTACATCTTAGCGCAGAATCGGTAAACCAGAAGGGTGAGGCTTCAGAAAATCCTGCGGCTTGTCCGTTAGGAAACACGGATCAAGTCGTCTCATGCTTGGCGACAGATAAAATTCCCGTGCCTAGGCAGGTATTATTAGCTACTGCGCTCATAAACGCCAAGTCTAAGACGGGTGATTTTCAACTGGTAAGAGCCTTACTTGATCAGGGCTCGCAAGCTTGCTTCGTTACCGAAGCTACAGTACAATACCTACGGCTGACAAAAATTCCTATTCAAGGAATTGTGTCAGGCCTAGGTAACAGGTCAACCATGGCGAAGTACATGGTACAACTAAAAATACAATCGCGGATAGATCCTACATTCGAATTACAACTCACAGCCTAAGTGTTGAGTAAAATCACGTCGTACTTACCCGAGAAAGTGTAGATAGTGCAGTTTTGGAGTGGGTTGATTTTGAAACAATGGATCTAGCTGATCCCCAGTTCAATTACCCTAGTAAGATAGATATCTTATTAGGTGCTGATGCCTACAGCTGTATATTAAAGCAAGGTATTAGTAGAAGTCCTTCTGGCACCATGATAGCCCAGAATACTTACCTAGGATGGGTGTTGTCAGGTGCTGTGAACAAAGTAGATTATGATTCAAGTCATACACACGGTAAGGTAACAGTACTGCACACACGAGTGGATGAAGATGATGCCCTTAAGCGATTTTGGGAGATAGAAGAACAAACCGACAAAAATAAGATACTTTCACCAGAGGAGCAAAGGTGTGAAGAAATTTATAGCGCTACCACCTGTAGGCAAAAGGATGGAAGATATGTAGTCAGGCTACCATCCGTGTCAAGAACCCGCAGTTTCCTGATTCTCGGTCTGTGGCTGAAATCAGATTTAAATCATTAGAAAGACGTTTAGAAAAGAACAAAGAACTTAAAATGCAATACACTGAAGTAATAAATGAATACTTACAGTTAAACCATATGAGACCTGTAAGAGAAGATGACACTAAAAGGGAAGTAGCTGCTTACTTACCTCATCATGCGGTGGTCCGTAGCGACAAAACCACTACCAAAGTACGGGTCGTATTCAACGCCTCGGAACGGTACAGAAAGGGTATTTCTTTAAACGATACCTTGCTGGTAGGCCCGTCACTACAGGCTGATTTGAGGCACATTGTGATGCGATGGAGAGTTTATCCGATTAGCCTTGTCGCAGATATTATAAAAATGTATCGCCAGATAAGAATTGCTGACGAAGATACTATGTATCAACGCATACTTTGGCGAGATAGTCCTGAAAAAGAAATTAAGGATTACGAGTTACTTACCGTCACCTTTGGGACTGCCTCAGCACCATACCAGGCAATTCGAACACTTCACCAAACGACGTACGATGAAGGAGAAAAATACCCACGCGCCGCCGAAGCCGTGTTGAATTCATTCTACATGGATGACTTAATGTATGGTTGCTATAGGATTGAAGAAGGTTTAGTAATATATAAAGAAATTACCGAATTATTGGGAAAGGGAGGTTTTGTACTGCAAAAGTGGAATAGCAATAGCTAAGAGATGTTAGATAGAATACGTTCAGCAAAAATAGAAGATCAAGGTTTTAAAAATGAATCAATCGAATATGAGGTCAAACAATGCAAGCAGCATGAGAAAATAAAGGTCAATAAGGGAAAGATCGTAGAGGACAAAGAAGTAGAGATCAACATAGATAGTACCATTAAAATACTAGGACTTACCTGGAACCGTAGTAGAGACTCCTTCCAATACAGGGTAAATCTCCCACCGTTGACACCAGTAGCTGTAACAAAAAGAGCTGTAATCTCAGATATAGCACGTTTATTCGACCCTCTTGGATGGCTAGCTCCAAGTGTCGTGATAGCAAAAATATTTATACAAAAACTTTGGCTCGCGGGGCTCGGTTGGGATGACAATTTGAGTGCAGAGTTACAACAAGAATGGGATACTTACCGCGAGGAATTATCACTACTTACTAATGTTATGATTCCGCGTTGGCTTGGCACCAACTTGAACGACGAACTAGAACTTCATGGGTTTTGTGATGCTTCTAAGGCAGCCTACGCAGCAGTGGTATACTTGCGCATGATAGATGCCGCGGGTAAAGTCAAGGTTGCTTTGTTAGTTGCAAAGACCCGAGTTGCTCCCATAAAGCAGATTAGCATCCCGCGCTTAGAATTATGTGGGGCAGTTTTACTCTCGAAGCTGTTGATAGAGACTGCAGAAGTTTTAAAGATCCCCATTCATAAAATAAGGGCATGGACAGATTCAACAGTAGTCTTGGCTTGGCTGATTAGCCACCCAAGTAAGTGGAAGACGTTTGTGGCGAATCGAACCGCTGAAATATTGACTTCGATGCAGCCTTCTCAGTGGTTTCACGTGTCCACCACCGACAACCCAGCAGATTGTGCGTCAAGAGGAGTATTGCCAAGTGTATTCTTGAATAATTCGTTGTGGTTCAACGGCCCGCAATTTCTTAGAGCAAATCAAATAAAATATAACAAACAAAGGAAAATTGACATAGATTTAGAACAATGCATCAAAGTTCATGTTGCTATTGTGCCAGACGATGGCGAATTAATACAAAGATTTTCATCTCTACAAAGGCTTCTTAGAGTAATCACATATTGCCGCCGATTTCTGAACAAGGGTAAAAACGAGACTGATTATTTACAAAGGAAGGAAATTGATAGAGCGTTAGAAATTTGTATAAGAAAAACGCAACAGGATATATTTAAAGAAGAATATGTACAATTGCAAAGCAAGGGATTCTTACAACTAAGAACGAGCCGATTGAAATCCCTGAGTCCTTATCTCGATGGTAAAGGCTTAATTAGAGTACGAGGAAGAATAGAGAAATCTACGTTGGATGAAGAGAGGAAGCATCCAATAGTGCTACCAGCTAGCGCCCATCTTACACATTTAATTATCGTTGATGCACATAATAAGACCCTACACGGCGGTCTTCAATTGATGCTTAACTATTTAAGAAGGGCTTACTGGATTCTTGGTGCACGAAATTTGGTTAAGCAACAAGTTCGAAAATGTGTAACATGCGCCAAACAAAGCGCAACCATCAAAACTCCAATGATGGGTGATCTTCCATCTGTACGCTGTACACCGGCTAGACCATTCCTGAATAGCGGAATCGACTATGCTGGTCCTATTAAAATCCGGACAACCAAAGGTCGTGGACACCACTCGCATAAGGGGTATATTTGTTTATTCGTTTGTATGTCTACACGAGCAGTTCATCTTGAAGTCGTAAGTGATATGAGCACGCAGGCATTTTTAGCAGCGTTTAGGCGCTTTGTTTCGAGACGCGGACACTGTGCTAACATATATAGCGACAATGGGACAACGTTCGTTGGCGCTTCCAAAGAATTGCGTCAATTGAAACTTGGCCAATCTTCCATAGCCGAGCATTTAGAAGCGAATAAAACACAATGGCATTTCATTCCCCCATATGCCCCCAATTTTGGTGGTTTGTGGGAAGCAGCAGTGAAATCTACAAAGTTTCACTTAAAAAGAGTTATTGGCGACGCCACACTTACTTACGAGGAGCTTGCCACTCTTCTTACTCAAGTAGAGGCATGCTTGAATTCGAGACCAATTAGCGTCATGAACCTGAGTGATCCTGGAGATCCTATGCCCTTGACCCCGGGACATTTTTTAATTGGCGAACCACTAGTTTCTATACCTGAATACGATAGTTACGAAAATTCCAATGTGCATTCTTTAACACGATGGCAATTTGTCCAAAAAATGTTGCAGTCATTTTGGAGGCGCTGGTCTCAAGAATATTTGAGCAATATGATGCAACGATACAAATGGGCTTCCAATGTCCAAGAACCAGACATAGGTGACGTAGTCCTTATAAAGGAGGACGATTTACCCCCCAGTCGTTGGAGCCTAGGTCGCATTTTAGAGAAACATCCGGGTGATGATAATGTCACTCGTGTGGTCACTTTACGTACAAAGGCGTCTATTGTGAAAAGACCTATTAATAAACTGTGTATTTTACCAATCGCTGTGTAAGTAAAATGTTGTTTTTTTTAATATATTTCAAAGGTATTTTTTGCTTTCTATTTTAACTGTGTTTCGTGTGTACCTATTGCCAATAATTATAATATGTCTAGAAAGGACGTCCTGTAACTAACGTCCTTTGCGGGGCGGTATGTTTAATATCTAGTATAAAATAATAAATAATTTTGTAGACATTACATAAAATGTTGTTTTGAAGCTCGATAGATGGCGTTGTGCCTTGTGTCTGAATCGCGCTATGGTTTCGTTACCAGCCATAGTATAAAAGGTAAAAATGAACCTGAATAAATTGTCACTGTCAGATCAGAATTCGATTGTGGTATTATTTCATTAATCCTATCCGAAGTTCACAAACAGTTCAACCAGCAGTTGACCACCAGTTCAACGTTCGCGCGCAGTGTCGTGAACAACACTACTTCAAATGAATTGTTGTTTTTCTTTATTTAATAATAGCATAATTGATTTTTCTTGTCAGTAGATCTTCTAATTAGTACAAAAACTTTAAGGACAGATTAGCGAACACATTATTATCATATACGTGACATAAGAATTTCATTATATCTATAAATAGCAAAGTTATTATCATTTGTTTATTGTAGAAATATATTACAATTACCATTCACTAAGTCATTGATAGTATCCCATCCTGCTCATTCGCATTCTCTCTGTCGCACTTATAATGTAGGTCACCTTAGACAATAAAATGAAACAAAAGAATAAGTGATGTAGTTACTTACTTTATTTAATTTTCTAAATTCTAATCTATTCTATTCTAAGTTCATACTTCATCTGGGCTTAGGACCGGCCAAATTTACCTTTTTACTAGTAATTAAATATGTAGGTATGTATTTAGAAAGCAAAAAAATATTAAAATAAAAGAAGGTATTCTGTAGTACTCTGTACTAAAAGAAAAGAGTAATTTTGGCGTATTTATGTAGTTAGAATCATCTGCTATTTACAAATATTATTTTGCCATCATCATGTCAGCCTAGAGACGTCCACTGCTGGACATAGGCCTACCTCAAGTTTCTCCACACAGACCGATTTTGAGTCGCCGGCATCAAATTATTATTTACTTATGTAGGTATTTTTTACTAAACTTACAAGTATTTCCATTGTCCTTCGAAATGTCCACCACCATTGTCAATACACAGACGGGCATGTTTTATTAAATTGTTTTTAACGTGCGAAGTACGCTTCTGTCTTTTCACTTCGTCAAAGCGTCCAATATGCGCTGTTTTAATTGTTCGACACTAACCGGCTCACTTTTGTACACCCACAAAAAGAAATCCATGGGCGTGAGGTCAGTTGAGCATAGGTGAGTGAGGCCAAGCTACGGACCCGCCTTGACCGATCCACTGGCTTCCAAACTCTTGCCTGTACAAACGCACAGCTGCACTCGTGATTTCTCCACTCAAAAAGTACGCACGAAGCATAGCTACATACTCCCGTGATGTGAACTGATAAGCCATCGCGTTGGGCAAACGTAAACAAACAATTAACTGTTGCGGCGAAAAATTTATGCGCTCACTTTCGCTTACAATTTAGCACTGCTTGTCGCATCGGGGCGCGGCGCGGGCCCAGAGGGACATGGGGTGGCACGTTTCAACGCGGTTTGCCCCAATTTATCAATGGAGCAGTGCGGCGTAGGTACACAAGCCAATAGAAAATTTGTATTCATATTACTACCACAATTTAGTTATGAATTTACCAATTATTACGTATTCTTGTGGACAGTTTTGGGACAGTTTTGGGACTTAGCGTTTTTATTTTTTACCTACACAAATATGATCAGATACTTATAGCCTCGTTAATTTTTTTGTACTAATTAAAAAATAGTGGTGTACATATATAACCTACCTTTTAAATAAATAAAAATAAGTAATATGTATATTAAATTCTGCCTCCGTGGTCCAGTCGATAGCGTATGCTGACTGCTGATCGGAGGTCCCGGGTTTAGTTCCCGGGTCCGGCAAAAGTGTTACTGGGTTTTCCGAATTCTCAATAGCAGCACGGAGTCTGGTGATGTGCCCGGTAACGGCAATAGGCCTATTACGTGGCACCTTAACATTCAGGGCGAAATATGGGTGTAGTTAGTTAGTTAGTTGGACAGGTGTTTTCCGCACTTAGCCACTTAATTGGGCCATTGTACGTTAGCAGTGACACGGTTGTCGCCTGCTACTCATACCATGCAAGCTCCTTCCAGAAGGCCACGAGTTGACCAGTATTGCGTATGGCTTCGCTCATGGTTCTGGGGCTGTTCAGGAACCTCGTCCGTTGGTCGCTCACGCTGGTACAATGTAGGAACACATGAGCGGGTGTTTCTTCGGTCTCCATGCAGCCCCTACATAGTAGGCTGTCCGTGACGCCGATGTTGTAGAGATGCTTGTTTAGTGGACAATGGCCGGTTATTATGCCAGTCAGATGTTTGAGTGTTTTCCTGTTGGAGTGCAACAGTTTTTGCGAGAGTCGTTTATCTAATTGGGGAAAGGCATCTTTAGATTGCCTACACTCTTTTAACTCTGCCCACTCTTTTTCGTGTTGTTGTAGGGTTCTCTCGCGTAACCATGTTCTTAGTTGGTTGAAAGGTATCGGAACAATTGGTTCGGGTCCCAGAGTTGTTGTGTCCGATCCTTTCCTTGCCAGTTGGTCTGCTGCGTCATTGCCCGTGGAGTCACTGTGTCCTCGTATCCACTGGAGCGTGACCCGATTCCTCGCTGCAGTTTTCTGCAGCTCTTGGTGGCACTCCATAATCAGGCCGCTATTAAAGCAGTTGCCATAGAAAGCTTGTAGTACTGAGGCGCTGTCTGTGATGATGCGTATTGACAGGTTGCTCACATTTCTGGCCGCGATCGCCGTCGCCGCCCTTGTTATCCCAACGCATTTAGTGGAAGATGGTGTTGAGTTTACCAAGCGATGTTGAGAGATTGATATTCAAGTCATGGGAAAACACTCCGGCACCCGTCCCATACTTTGTTTTTGAGCCGTCTGTGTATACTCTAACTTCGTGTATACCAGAACTTTCCTTGTGCTCTTCTTGCAGTTGTATGCGGTATTTTTTGTCAAAGACAAAGGTTTTAGGTATGAGATCACACGTTGCATCTAGCATCAGGATCTCGTTAGTTAACGTCCTTTTCAGACGTGCGTGGGTTATACGGTCATCTCTTCTACAGAGCCCGAACTTATCGAGCCGGATCGCAGCGGCACCTGCTTCTTACTGGATGATGAGGTGCAGTGGTCGCAAGTCGAGAAGCACCTCCAATGCCGCCGTTGGAGTTGTTTTCATGCAGCCTGTTGTGGCCAGACAGGCGAGGCATTGTATGCTCTGCAGTTTGCTCTTGACTGTGCTTAGTTGAGTGCGTGGCCACCACACTACTGCATCGCATGTGAGCATGGGGCGTATTATGGCAGTGTAGATCCATAGGGTGATGAACGGTTTTAGACCCCATTTCTTGCCTATTATTCTCCTGCACTGCCAGAATATTGTACATGCTTTTGTGGTTTTAGTGGTGATGTGTTTATTCCAGTTGAGCTTGTGGTCGAGTGTTACGCCCAGGTACTTGACTTCACTCGATAGGTTAAGCTCCGTGCCAAAAAGTTTTGGTTTTCTGGTCATACGGGTGTTCCTTTTGTTGGTGAAAAGTACTAGCTCCGTTTTATTTGGGTTGACCGTCAGTTCATGGTGGTTGCACCATTGTTCCATGATCCTGATGGCTGATTGCATCCGATAATGGATCATGTCTTCCAAGTTTCCTTTGATTAGGATGGTAATATCATCTGCGTAGCCGACCGTGAAGAAGCATTTGTCATTCAGGCTTCTCAACAGATCGTCTACCACTATGTTCCAAAGCAGGGGTGATAGGACACCTCCCTGTGGGCAGCCTTTTGCTACTATCCCCCTTGTGGTGGTATTAATCGTGAACTGAATAGCCCTTTGTTTCAGGAGTTGATCAATCCATCCACTGACGGTTGTTAAGGGCCCGGCTAATGCTGGTGAATTTAGTCTTGTCGAAGGCGCCCTCTATGTCAATGAAGGCGCCTCTATGGTCCCCACTACGGAGTGAAGCGCTGATTCCGTTGATCTACCACTTCTGTAGGCGTTTTGTTGCGGGTGTAGTGGTCTGCGTAGCAGTGCGCCTTCCCGCAGGTATCTGTCAGCGAGCCTTTCCTCAAAGGCTATTACACAAGATGCCAGGGTTAAGTTATCGCGGCAGTAGGACCCCGTTCAGCATAATACCAGATATGCGGGCATGATATTCTACGGAGCCCTGCTAGAGACTCACGAAGGCGTAAAACAGTGGGTACACTGGCCAAATATAATCATACATAATATAATATAACTTAAAATGCCTACATATAAAAAACCAATAACGTCATGCATTAGCAGCGGAGGCGCGGGAGGCATGAGGCGGAGTCGTACAAACACACCTGAACAACTAGAGTATCGGTATAAAACTATAATAATAAGCACTCGTGCTTACTAAAGTATTGTGGCTGTATCCCGAGGAGAAATGCAGTTCAAGCAGTTTGGTCCTTTTTGATTTATTGGTATAATAACAAAGGTAAAATTGGAGGATAACCGGTGCGAGCAAGCAGTTCTATTTTGGTGTTTAAGGATTTGTTTGTTCATTTTAAGAAAATATGACGAAGAGAAGAGAACAGATAAATTATTCGAGCCATTAACATGCCGCTAGTAGGTTCAAAAGGACACTGATATAGGTATTTTTGAGTTGAGTGAAATGTAGGTATGTATCCATCATTATCATGCAGTTAGACAACATTGTTAAAAACAAATATGTAAGTAGCACGTATAGGCGCTTATTTAATTGTTGTCGAACGTCGTCCCGCCACACGTCGTTGAGGAAATCACATGTAAATGAATGATTACTGAACGCTCTTGTTTGTGACCCCGCACACCGGCGATATAAGGAACTACCACTCTTTCAAAGACTTTGAATTAAATTTTACTGGCGAGTTTTTCAGTTAAAATGTAAGCAGTGTTTCTGCATTTAATTATTATAGCACGCAAACAAATCATTTACCATATTTCAAACTGACACTATTAGGTACGGATTGAACTTGGTCCACCGTCCCCTTTGTCTGCGGTTAGAAGCCATTGATCGGTTCGGTTGAACTATCCTCAAACCTAAAGCAATTGTCAAATTACTGCCATGAGTTTGTAATTGTTGTTGTTGATAGTACATAGGTATAAAGAGGGAAAACGAACACTGTATTCAGTTACTAAAATTGTTTCGTTCGTCATTAGTTCCTTTGTCACGTTTTTCCAAATCAACCTCTTCACAAAGAAGACATGTTGAGTTATTAATTTATTTATCTATTTATTTATTTATCTACCTACGTGCCGTAGTGTGATATATAGGATGGAAGTTTATTCTGTTTAAATACTTGTGCACATTATTGGCGATGCAAACATACACTATCCGCGCGCCTCTAGCGGTAAAATTAAGAAGTTGCCTAGAACGACACTTTTGACAGTTTTCAATACAACATTGATTTGAGAATAAGGTGGTGATTGTATTGAGAGCTGTCAAAAGTACTTAGAATAAGGAAAGTATAGTAGAAGTTATCTGTGAATGGGTCTTTTAGACAACTTCTAAATTTCGCCGCTAGAGTTCCTAGTAAGAATCGCCAATAACAAGTATTTTTGATGATCCCTTCTACCAATGTTTGTTTCCAAAATGCGTTCACGACATCGCGGTTGCTAGAATATTGCATTATACTTCATTATGGTTTAATTTCAGGTGTTGATTAGAATAGTACTTAAAAGTATGTCTTTGAGTGCAGCTCACTAGCAATACGTTCTCCCACAAACATGTAGTTGGTGTTAGTTCAGATATTATAATGTAATCGTCTCATTGCGCAAGTGGTTAGTTGATAGAAATACCTATATACCAGTACTGTAATCACATCATAACCCTAAATAGTATTTCATATGGCCTTCCAACACATATCTTCAAACCTTGTATTAGTGACATCAAGACGTCATTCCCTTCAGTGGAAAATGACAAACTTCAACCACCCTCATCAGCAGTATTTGGCAGAGACCATATATAATTTAGTTCCGATTAGACTAGGGTATGCCAACCAGTCAATTGCTATCTCAAAATCGCCGATTAATTGAGTTCGATAGCTACTGAACCGCCTTAACGCTAAACTGCATCAAATAATTTTATAGGTACGAATAGATACAGAATTCGAGGTTGCATTTGGCATTTCGCAGTTGGCTCCTGTATTTCATTGTTAGGGTATGGTGCAAGTTTCTTTAAACATGTAGATGTCATCAATGCAAACCTGCTCGATTAATTTAAGAAATTAAGAAGCGAGAATATTCCTTTTTAAAAGGTCGGTAAACCACTTGTGATCCCTCGGGCACTGCAATTGTCTATAGACGGCGTTGATCACTTACGATTAGGATCCGCTTGCTCATTTGTCTCCTTATACATAAAAAAGGTATATTTTGACTGCTCGGATGGTGAAGTGGTTTAAGCGGTTGGCTTGACGTTAAGCACTGCACCAATAGGTAGTTGTGGCTTGGACCACACGGGAGAAATCTATTTGCGATAGATAACGATTTGTTTGCACTTAGCAGTTTGGGCGTTATTTTTGCCCGCTGCAAGTGGCTGTAAAGTCTTGTCATACAGTACTTATTCCAATTGCATCATTTTTTTCTGTTTTTAATAGATTTTTTTTAAATGCATGCATGGCGTTGCATAAATGTGCCTTTGCGTAGAGTTAACTTTTTGTATGACTGGTGACTGTGGGTAACATAAATATAAACTACTGGCACGCTGAATGCTGTAATAATGCTGATAGTTTTGTGAAGTCAGTAAATGCATCAAAGCGGCTGAATGCCACTAGAAAAACCTATGCGAGACAATACTATCCTGAAATTCATGTAACAGATGGATACTACTCTTTTGTGTCGCTATGTTAGAAGATGGTTGTGCTGACTCGATCAGCTTGATTATTCTATACTAAAATGGGCTATGTCGCCCTTTCCGCCCTATAATAGATTAAAACATAGTCAATACAGAAATACTTTAAAACAAAGTTTCTACCCTAAAGTTAAAATTTACGAAAAATATTTAGTAAAAAATGCTAACGTTATAAAATAACCTTCATCATCATCATCAACCTTTAACAGCCCACGCTGGACTAGGCCTCTGCTTTGAAAGGAGGAATTGGCCTACTATACCACTCTGGCCAAACGGGTTGGTATAGGCGATTGTCGCGATCGTTCAAACGCATTGCTGTCTGTCGGAGGCTCGTGGCAACAGTATGCGGAAGGTGACTCACACAAATCGGCTCGACACCGACGTGTATTAGATTCTGATAATCGTATTGTAAGAGAAAAACTGCTCAACACCAACTTTGATCGATTAATGTCAATTGAATGTCCTTTAGAATTATATTCGGAATTTTGTTTAATATTCAGAAATATTTATTAAAGTAGTTATAAACACATATGCATACGAGAGAGTAATCGTAATAAAAATAGCTGGATTAATAATAACCTTAAATCGATGATACTAAAACGTGATAGTTTATTTAATATATGGAGTGATGAGCCAAAAAATATGGTGAAGCGACTAAATTATACGAGATACAGAAATAAATGTACAAAAGCTATATCTAAGTGTAAAACCAAATACGATAAGCAAAGTATTATAGATTGTAATGGCAATATACGTAAGATATGGCAAAAAATTAACATATTACTAGGCAAACAAAATAAGTCATTAGATAATTTAATAATTAATAATATTATGAACGAAGGCACTACAAAGGATATACATTTAACGCTCGGGCTACACTACCGGGATATGCCAACAATTATTGCCATAATTTCAACAACGCCTAGGTGTAACCGCGATTTATGGCCATAATTTTACAATGCCAATCAATATGGCATATGCCGGTAGGCAATAGCTCCGGCGGCGGTCTTTTTCGCACATCAAAGAAGATTACCGCAGTAATTATTGCGTTTGTGGCCACACTACCGTTTGTTCAGTGTGCAACACGAGTTCGACGACGACGCACGCATCTACACTATCTACCGATATGGAGTGGTCAAATGAAAAAGCGCTCGAATTTTTGGAGTTATTGCAATCCGAACCGTCTCTCTAGGATACCCGACAGAAAGCTAAAAATGTAAAAGATTCATGTTAAAATAATTGGCACTCATAAAATACCAAACAGCTGCAGCTTCATCCGCCATCTTGAAAAATGATATTTTTACCGCCTAGTTCATTGGCATATCTCGGTAAACTCTAGTGTAACCACACGACTTCACGCAGTAATTTAACGGTAATTTATTGCCATAATTATGGCGGTAACAGCCCGGTAGACGGTAAGGTAGTGTGGCCCAAGCGTAATAAATTTGCGTCATAACTAGGTTTCTACCTAAAGTTCATAAAAGGTCGTTGAGTGCATCGGCCGCCGGCGCGGCGGCCGCGTCTAGTTACCTAATCCTTTGACAAAAGCCGAACGTCAACTTTACACGTGCCATCATTTTAGGTAGGTAGGTATACCCATTTTATTTATTATGAGTTTGTTGCAACAGCTGGTTTATTGCATTAGGTAAAACGGAAGGTATTGTTTACGTTGTTTGTTTGTTTCGTAAGAGTGCGTAGCCAACTTTGGTGTCCGTGTATTCAGACATTTCAGATCACCCGAAGGCCTACGACATGGCTTTACGATTCTTAGATTCAGTTTTACGTGCCTTCTGAGTACGTGGGCACCCATCCAAGTGATGACCTGTGCAACCGTTACTTAACTTTGCCAAACTATTACGATCCAAAAACTTAGTCACGCTATGAGCGCTGCAGTATTTACGGTAATTACTAATTGTTTTAATCTTACTTAGGCAGGTTACCTTTAATTCCGAAAAAAATCAACTTACCTACTTGTAAGCTGCGTACGACGATCATGCTCCACATGTCGACCGTAAAGGTTAAGACACTTACGGTACCTTTTCGTCAAAGGTACCTATTTGAAAGCACACTAACTAGCACACTGTAGTTCACGAGTCAAGCCGTTGAACAACGCGCTCCAAAGGCACTGGCAGACCTGGTGGTCCAGCGAACTGCTCCTTCTTATCACTACGTGCACCTGCATGAATTGCATTCACTCCTACCTAAACACATCGAAATGTTAAAGTACCTATTCAGAGTTTGAATACGACCGACGACGTAACTATTTCACAACGTAAGTTATTCCGGAAGTCCGAACGAAAATAATCCTAGGGCGAGACTGAGTGATCAGTAGGCAAATTGAAGTCGTAAAAAATAGCCAGCTAGGGATGTAACCAATGATATTTATTGGAGTTCTGTTTCTATCGATATGTTATTATTGTCCCCGTACGAGATGGGCACGTTTCCAACGCAAAATTGTTGTTTGTTTTTAAAATATTGTTATAACATAAAAATGATGTAACTTTTTTATTTGATTTAGGTTACCGAAATTAGTATATCATAGCCTTTTGTCTATGATCTACTAAGTTCTGTAACACAAAAGTATTATTTAAGTCTTGTTTACGTAATGTGTCGATATCGTAATATCATTAATGTAATAATTCTTTGAAAAATGATTGTTGTGTCACATTTCATGTTAACATTTATTAAATCGATATTAGCTGCTATCGAACGTAAACATCTCTACCGCGTTTCGGTATTGTGTAGAGCGGCTCGTTTGACAGTAAAATTGCACTATTTTAAAGGCGGCATGCCCTTTGACACGAAAAGCCGACAATATTTTAATAGAATTAATAGAATCACAAAGGATACCGCCGCTGGGTGGAGTGTTGCTAGTTTAGGGAATTTTCCCTAATTTCGGGGTAATGTTTCTCGTTAATACTATACTAAGGAAATAAATTGTGATGTTTTATGAAGACCTGGATTTTTTTTATCATTTTTCCTAGTATGTCTAGCAACTCAGTAATATGTGGTTTCGGGATCGAACAGGTGGATATGAAACACACTGTATAGAAAAGATAGAAACACTTCAATTAAGATTTTTAAAATTATTATTAAATAATAAAACTAAAATGAGTTGTAAAGATAACTACAAAAACTATTTAAAATATGCAAAATTCTTCCGGCCAGCCAAAAACACAAATACCTACTATTGACTAATCAACATGGCAATGAAGAGCATAACCTATCACATGCATCTCACATTCATACTACGAGATCTGTTACAAATTGTAAATATGATGTACCTAAAGTCAGTAATTATTACGGCGATAGGACATTAAGAAAACGTATACCTTATGTATTAAATAGTTTGCCTGTGGACATCAGGAGAGAACAAAATAAAAACAAATTCAAAAGAAAGTTAAAACATTCTTATTAGATAGTATATACCTAACGTAAATATAATCAATAATACACATATACATATTAATAATTCCATAAAACCATTAGGTACTATTTTTCTATTACTTAATCTAGAATGAGACTCGACTGAGTCCACAGTCAAACTGTTTAACACAGTTTTGTGGACCTTTGATCAGTTATATGGATTGTATTCTTTGTTTATTAATTGAAACAAAAAAAGAAAATAAGGGTTTGTATCAAGTTTTTCCTTCTCTTACAGTGCTGTTCTCTGCATAACATGCTCCCTCTGTTGGCTCTAACGACACCCATGGGATGATATGGGGTGGTTACGTTCCGTATTCTTAATCCGTCACCACACGGCAATAACCTTATAATAATAATAAAATCAAAGGTAAAAAAAGTGTAGAATTAGTACGCATCTAAATTGAGAAAATAACTACTTTTTCTCTAGATTATCTTAAAATCTTTTACTTTACACCACACGCCAACTGCATCCCGATCCAGAATTCCGCTGCGAGGGCCCGCTATCTCCAAGTTGTCCTATCCTATCCGCAACTGTGCGCAATAAATTTGCGGCGGCACCACAGACATGGCGGCACACTTTTGAACCGGACGAGGCTTTTCATAAATACCTTACATAGGTACTCCGACTACATGTATTATATTTAGAACTATGTTGCTCTTTATTATATAGTGCAGTCGTGCTTTTACTTGATGCATAAGGTCAGATTTGTGCTGCTTATTAAATATCTTAGATTTATAGAATGATCAAAGGCTTCGAAATGCTAATACTAACTTGACGTGCAAGGAGTAAGTAATACCACAGTCCAATAATCCATACAGTCGTTCGACGAACGCGTCTAGACGGGTCAATCGTGCGGGGGCCAAGAGGTGAGACGCGGGAAGAGCGGTACCTAGTTACGTATATCGCCTTAGTTCCTAACTAGGTACATGTTTTTGGGGGCTGGCACGTGCTTGTTTTTTGTTCGTTACTTATTTATTTGCTTATGAATATTAATTAAGATGGTGCATACGACTTGTGCTGTGAGACATTGAAATTCTTTATGCTGTTTAAAGATTTAAATAAATAAGGATTTAAAAAGTCTGCGATTTCATCAATTTACTTATACCAAAAAAGAAAATAATGTGCACATTCCTACTAATCTACTAACTTTTTACAATATCTAGAACTTCACTGTCAGCTTACCATCAGGCAGCGTGAAGTCAATTTGACAGGTTTTTTTTAATAAAAAAAAATAAAAAATATATCTCATGTCTGGCCAAATCACAGAATAAAGTAGCAATTATTGTACGTAAACAACATGGCAGACGTAAGAAAATATGCGTTGTAAGGTAATATTCGATTCTAGTGTGATTTTAATTTCATGCAATAAGTACCTAGTACCTTCGCATTAGGTAAGTACCTATCACATATTATTATGTATCTTGGTAACGGCGCATCCTAGATCAAAAATAACCATATTTTTGGCCCCCTTTTATAAACCCCACACATGTTCTCCGTAATCTCATAGCCCGGTCACCCATCCATAAAATGACCGTGATGTCTATTGCTTTACCTTAACGTAGTTTGCACGAAAAAATCTGCAAAATACTTCATATCGATAACATAGGCTCTGCAAGCTGATCCCAAGGTTACCCATCCATTAAACCACCGCTATGTCAATGGCTTTATTTTAACTTGGTTTGTACGAAAAATGCTTTATTCTTAACCGCCTCCCACGACACCTGCGGGATGAAATAGGTGCTGACTAACACTTTGTATGCAAATCTGTCACCGCACGAAAAATGCAACGTGTTTTATAATAATTATTAATCGTTAATTATTGTAATATAAGAAACTAGCTGTTTCGCACGGTTTCACCCGCGTCCTAAGGGACATTCTTCGCGTACCCGGTTAATTTTAAGCCTAAGTTACTCCTTGGTTCATCAGGCCAGTGAGGGTCCCCTCAAAATAGGTCCAGCCGTTCCAGAGATCAGCGAGAACAAACAGACAGACAGATAAAAATTGTAAAAAATGTCATTTCGGTGTATGCACCGTGTATACATCCATATCCATTTAGTAAAAAGCGGTTATTTTGATATTACAAACAGACACTCCAATTTTATTTATAATGAAATGAAATGAAATGAAATGAAATGAAATGAAATGAAATGAAATGAAATGAAATGAAATGAAATGAAATGAAATGAAATGAAATGAAATGAAATTATTTATTTGCTTGAATATGGTGTTACAGATGTCATAATTTACATAATATTGCTTTCGGCATATTCTGTCCAATGGGACGTGCAAATGGTACAAAAAATATCATAATGGCATTACAAAAGAAAATTAATACATTTTTAGATAATTATATAGTTTTACAATAATAATTAGGGTATGAATCTGTCTTCGAAATATTCCTTAATGCTATAGTATGTTTTACTTAGTAATAATTCAAACAATTTCTTTTTAAACACTCTTATGGGTAGTTCTCTTATATATTGGGGGAGATGGTTATATAATTTAATTGCCATGCAGTATGCGTTTCTTCTGTACAGTTCTAAATTTATGTGGGGTAATTTAAATTTATGTTTGTGTCTGGACGATTCGTCGAATTTCGTAAAGACTGCCGTATTTATTTTAATGAGTAGGCATATCTCCATTATATAAAGGCATGGTACAGGTAAGATTTTAAGTGTTTTAAATAGGGGCTTACAGCTGTCCATTATATCTACGCTGCATATCGCACGTATGCATTTTTTTTGTGTTCTAAGGACTTTATCAACGTCTACGGAGTTGCCCCATATGACAATACCGTATCTGATCACGGAAGATACGTATGCGTGGTATGCTGTAAGGGCTGTCTTAATATTAACGGTTTGTCGGAGTTTTTTTAGGACATATACAAACCGATCTATTTTGTTGGTCAACTTTTCTATATGGGATTTCCAGTTACAAAATTTGTCGACTGTGATACCTAAAAATTTGCATTCATCAACGCAGTCTACCGGATTTCCGTTGTATTTTATGTTAAGAGGGGTTTTGTTAGCTGCATATGTATTAAATTGAATAATGTTTGTTTTTGTCATATTAATTTTAAGATGGTTGTGTTCTAGCCAGTGAACAGCATTATCTAGGGCTATGTTGATTTCATTTTCTAAGTTAGATTGGTTTTTATTTTTTATGATTAGTGTGGTATCATCTGCAAACAATATGGAACTATGTGTAAATGCGTCTGGAAGGTCGTTGATATATAGTAAGAATAAAATTGGAGCTAAAATACTGCCTTGTGGGGTGCCATAGTGATTGTGTTTAAACTGTGATCTATATTGTAATTGTTCCATTTTTACAGTTTTAGTGATTTCCACACATTGCTGGCGGTTCTCTAGATAACTTTTAACCCATTCCAGGGCAATTCCACGTATACCATAGTTGGAGATCTTTGAAAGTAATGTTTTGTGACATACGAAGTCAAAAGCTTTTGTCATGTCTAGAAAGATACAAGCAACTTTTGATTTATTGTTTAGTGTTTCCGTAATGTGCTTTATTAAGTTAAAACATGCCAAGGTCGTTGAACTTTCTTTTCTAAATCCAAACTGTTCTTCTTTTAGGATATTACATGATTTTAAGAAAGTCTCTATTTTATTGTACATAACTCTCTCGAACACTTTAGATAGAACCGGTATTAACGTTATTGGCCGGTAGTTATTTAAGTCAGATTTGATCCCTTTTTTATAAAGTGGCTTCACAATGCTTATTTTAAGTCGATCGGGAAATTTACCTTCCGTCAAGGACAAGTTTATTATGTGTGTTAGTGGAGGGGATAAACACGTCGCGCAATATTTAAGTACTCCAGTGCTTATCTCGTCGTATCCCGTAGAATTTGTGTTCCTTAAGGTAGTTATTATTTTGAGAGTGTCTATTTCACATATTGGAGAGAGAAATATGGTTTTAGGATTTTGGGCTATGGTAGTGACATTTATTTGGTTATTTTTGTGCGGCGGGCTTGAATCATTGCATAGCGATACGTAGTATTCGTTGAATAGTTCACAGATCTTTTTCGGGTCATAGTAAAGTTGATTGTTGTGATCGATACTTTCTATCTCACTTTTTAATATCGGGTTATTCTTGTTTTCTTTTATAATGCGCCATGCTGCGGAGCAAGCATTTTTGGCCTTTTTTATGTAGTTAGCATTATTTATTTGTTGTGCTTTATTTATACATCGTTTTAATATTTTAGCATAGTTTTCGTATTTTATTTTGTTACTTTTTTTATTATCTTTGCAATATTGATATTTGAGATATAGTATTCTTTTCTTGGTACAACATCGTTTTATGTTTTTCGTTAAGGTTCTATTTTTGACGACTTTGTTACAACAATATTTTATTTTTATTGTGGGAAAGCATAAATTGTAGAAAAGAATAATGGTATCATGTAAGCTGTTAAAGGCCTCGTTTGTAGTTTGGATCTTATATACCTCTGAAAATGACAGACTCGTTAAACAATCTTTGAATTTAGTCATGTTTTCAGCACTCAGGTCCCTAATTTTTTTAAATTTATGACTAGAAAAGAAATTATTATTATAACTTACTTCAAGTTTTACCGTTATTGATTGGGCCGTTTCGTGGTCGGAGAGTGCTAGGTAATGGAGATCATGTTTACCGTTTTGGATGTTGCTTACTATGAGGTCTAGGCATGATGTCTTCCGAGTTGGTAAAAGAATATAATTTTTTAAATTGTTATTTTTAAGAATAGACAGTAGATCACTTGATAATTTGTTAGTTTTTAGGGTATCAATATTCCAATCGCCGCATATTATTATCTTTTTGTTAGACTTTTTACAAAGCTTATCGGCAAGTGCTTCAAATTTATTTAAAAATATTGTTATGTTTGATGAGGGTGTCCTATAGATGCATACAATTATAAGTTTACAGTTAATTATCTCTATTGCACAGCACTCAAAGTGAAGAGGCACAGGTGGTGGTAGATTCTTCACTTCTTGATATTCCAGATCCTGTCTTAATAGGATACAGGAACCACCTCTGCGCTGGTTAGGTCTCGAGAAGGATGACACTAATTTGAAATTTCCTAACTTGAAGTTCGGTTCAGAGCCACGTTTAATAAAGGTTTCTGTCAGACATATAACACTTATTTTACCGATGGTTTTTACTAGATCCGTTAATGCCACCTCGATGAGTTCTTGTTTACTTAGTGCACCTGCGATGTTCTGGTGGATTAATGTGATGTCTTCTTTTTTAGTTTGGTTAACGAAAAAATGTTGTATTTGGTTTATTTGGTTTTGTTACGGACTCGCTTTTTCTCGAAAAGTATGTTGTAATTTTTGTTTGTATGGATTTAGTCTTTGGTTTTTGTTCTCGATGCGCATGTTGTTTGATCGGATGATAGTCCGAGTTGTTGGGTTTATTTTTATGCTTGAATTGATTTATTATTTCAGTATGGTAACGTTTGTAGTCTATTTCTGTGTTTAGTTTTAGACATAAATATATGTATAGATAAGTGATTTACACTATATTATTCATGTAGCGTAGCAATTGTAATATTTTTCTAAAATAAATAGACGGTGTTTGAATAAGTAGGTATTGTTTACATGTGGCAGCCCTAGCCTACTTACCCTTGTCTAGACGTTGTCGGCTTTTTCTACGAGATCAAAAGCGTCAAACTACTGTATGTCTTTATACTGTGGTAATACTTTGCCGCAAATGCCTCTCGAAATGTACGCCATTGATTCCGTTGGCTGCTCTGTATTATTCCCACTTATTCTATGTTAAAGCCACTTATTTATTAATAACTAGAGGACGCCAGCAGCTAGACCTGCATTTTTTTAAATTTACCCGTTTTGGCCGATCCCGTAGGAATTTTGGGAAATCCCTCCTTAGTGCACCCTTACGGTCCTCAAGGAACATGCCAAATTTCAGCTTCCTGCGCCCAATAGTTTCGGCTGTAGCGTGTCTGTCAGTCAGTCAGTAACGCAAGGATTTTATATATTAAGATAATACGTAATGTTTAATTGCTAATTGCCCAACACAATGGCAGCCAGGAACCGTGTAGTGAGGAAGCACGGCATTTTCGCGCGTTGATCACTTCAATCCTGTGGCTAAGAGGATAATTTGTTCCGAAATGCAGGGCCGACATGCCCGACCCTCCGGTATTGGTATGAATGATTAGATGTATTGAAAAATGGGATTGCGGACCAAATAGAACGTAAGGTTTACGTGACGTTATTGATTTATGAACACGAAGGTTTACTGTAACGTTTTTTTTCTTGGAGAAATTTACTAATTAGCGTATTTTACTGGTTTAAGGTTAGGGAAACTTATCTGATCAGTTTAAATTAAGTTAGGTATTTTCTATTAATAAGATATTAAGATCATGCTAAATGTTGTACATATTAAAAATATAGTCAAAAAATTGGGCAAGCGCGAGTCGGACTCGCGCACGAAGGGTTCCGTACCATCATCTATAAAAGAAAATCACGTTTGTTGTATGTATACTTAAATACTATTTAAGTTTCTACCTGTTTATTAAGATCGAGTAACAAATTGCTTAAAAATTACGTTTGTTGTATGGGAGCCCCCCTTTATTATTTACTTTTTTTAAATTTAATTATTTATTTTCAAAGGTAATATACAACTACATATTCTTTGCAAATTAAAAGCGTCTACCTGTTACAGTTAGTAATTTTGAGCAAAAAATACGAAATAAAACATGTTTTTTGTATGGGACCCCCCTTAATATTTTCATTTTTTTATTTTTTGTTGTTATAGCGGGAACCAAAATACATAATTTGAGAAAATTTCAACTTTCTAGCTATCAAGGTTTATGAGATACAGCCTGGTGACAGACAGACGGACAGCGGAGGCTTAGTAATAGGGTTCCGATTTTTACCTTTTAGGTACCTACGGAACCCTAAAAATGATTATTGAGTGGTAGAAACATACTGGTTACAGCATGTATGGGGCTGCTCAAACAGGATACCTACTATCATATTTGCGTAATTTGACAAGAAAAGACACCGAAGATCCAAGTCCTTCTTCCTTTCCTTTATCCTTGGTTGTATGCTCTAATGAGAGAGAGAATGATAAATATAGCTGAGTCTCCTTCTTTCTTAGTTCTAGAATAAGCAACACGTGATGGCTGATTGGTGCCTTAGCGTCTGAGGACTAAGGCACGTCGCATACTACGATGTGATAAGTAATGGCTGTAGCAGCATTACTCATCAAGCTCAATACGAGATCTAAAAAATTACAATATTCGAAAAGGTAAAATAAAAAAAATATTCGATGTCGGTAGCAATCAACTGAAATGACAATATTTTCACAAATATTTTTTCGTAGAATACGAATTTGCGTTATGTGTTCATTGAGGTGAAAATAATAATACAAATCAACCGGGAATACCTCACCGCCACTCAACCAACTCGCTTTTTGTACGAATTCAGAACACCGTCCAATTTATTATTCAATCCTTTCCTTATATATGAATCTTATATAAGAATCTTTAATGTAGTCTTCGGTAAGCTTTAACTTTAACTTGAAAATTCTTGAAGCATTTTCAAACTTTAAAATTACAAGGTGTTACAAAATTTGCTTTGGTAAAATTGGAACTAACTGAATTAATAACATATTTTTCAATAAGGGTACAAGTTTATTCAATGCTAGACTATTCATTTTTTGGGTACTCTAACACTACTTACAATTAGTTTCTATCTAATAGTTGTGTAACGAATCACATAATTAAATATTTTAGAGGATTAATTTATTTTATCCTTAAGTTTGAAGCTTACATAAACAAGACGTACGTAGCTAGGTTATAAAATGTTGTGGTCCAGACACGGCCTAAGCTTAAGTACCAAGTATTTCAACCCCAACTATTGATGGTACATAAAGCATGTACCTATAGATTAAACAGTTAACAAATATTGTCTTACGTACCTACTTTGTTATAACCAAGATTCCAAGAGCCTCTATTATTTCTGCAAATGGAGCAAGGCTTTACAACAAAGACAAACATCATTTTATTTCGAAAAGTCAAATTGAACTTTTGATCAATTTTGCAAAATTTTCGTAATAGCATTCTGATTCCTGGTTTGTTCTCTTGAATTTAGGCCATTAACTTGATTTTATTGTTATCTTTTATGGCTTAGTAGATAAGATTAAAATTTATAACGATAATACGTGTTTAAAACGACTGAACGTCATTCAAAACTTTTAAAATATTTTTGCGATAAGATCGCCCGTGTATCACTGGTATTTGAGAATTTATTTAAGTAATTGTAATCCTGTATTGCTGGTGTACAATAAAGTATTTTCTATCTATCAATCTATCTTTGTAAGTACATCTAAATACAAGTAAAAAAGAAGTTATTTAGGTATTCATGTAATCTAAAATTATAAGATAAAACGTAAAATAGCTGCTCGCAGTTGCATGAATTCACGTAACTCGCAGGTACTCGCGTATTATGGAGGACGTGCTTATATACTGAGTTTTCATAACGCAGTTTTGTTATTGCTTTTCTTATATTGTTTTCATTTACTACATTTTCTTATGACACACATAAGCCAATTTTGGTATGTTATTGCAACATGAATGTTATAAATGATACTTGAGGTATTTTAGGTAAAATAGCAATCCATACTAATAATATAAATGTTACAGTGTTGGTTCTCTGTTTTTCATGTAACGCTGCGATATTATGGTATGACTTTTGTGTGGAGACAGTCAGCAGCTTGGAGAATGGCATAGTTTACTGCAATAACCGAGGTATAGAGTCCACTGCTCTGGAGCCATTTATGGATGAAGAAACCTGATTCTTCATCCATAAATGGCATGCTTATCTTATATAATTCTGCCAATTATGATATGCATGACCTGTCATGCTTATCATAAAAAGGCAAAATTTTAACTTTGTAGGTTGACACAAAGGTGAGTTTTTTCAGCGCGCAATACCTAGGTATTTGAGAGACATGAACTCGTACAAACTTACAATGGAAAAATAATAAAGACTCGCACAAATTAAAATACCTAGTGAAACTGTCTAATAGTTCTAATACCCAATATACACACATCAAGGATGCATCCAAAAATGGCAAACAGAACTGTGGGACGATATATCGAATGGAAATTACGATGATAAAATATTCGGGATTGTACTCATAATTGGGTATTACAAATAGCTAAATACATTCGCAAGGTCTCTACTGAGCTAAGGCAATTAAATTGAGAACAACACGGACATGCCAGGATAAGCTATTGTCAAAATATTTGTATTCTACTCTGAGTAAAACAGATAAACACGTCTATATTTGGTGTGTTTTACAAACAACTTCAGACATAATACCTGTGCCCTCCAGTAAACATGTTTCTGTTCTCTTCATAAAGAAGATTGAAATGACTTGGTCAACTTTTCTGTGGGTAGTAATTAAGGCCGACCTACGTAATTGGGGAAACAAGGGCTTTGTTTACGAAGCCAAGCGACCGCCAAATCACAGTTTTCTTCCCGAAAATGTTATTTATTATAATAGGCACTGACTTTCTGCTATTGCTCTACCTTTTCCTTAAATAGGTACAACAATAAAGGCACGTGTCTTTATCAACGGTGTTTTTTTATGTTGGGTCATCGAGTACCTTTGTACCTACCTACATCAAATGGTTGGGATACATTCAAGAATTGACTACTGGAACTAAGGCACTACATAAATTTGATCGTACCCTAAAGTAAGTTTGATTGATTAAACTATTACCTATTTGTTAACTTGTAGGGCCCGTGACAATTGCCTTAATAAAATTAAATAGTTTTCTTCCAAATTCTAATACAATGCATTATTACTATTTTTTATTTAAGAAGTAATCATATAGGTAATTACTTTTAATATTATGAACAGCTTTGCAGGAGTGATTTTAAAAGTAAAATATTGATAAACTTCAGCTTTTCAGAGCGTTACAAGTCACACCGCAGACGAATGAAAGTACGAACGGACATTCTGGATTCCTTTAAATTAATGACGAAACTTCAACTGGCCAATGATCGAGTAGGTATGAATGTCATATAAAACTTTACAACATAAATATGTCTATTAGATAAATATTTCCGGATTACACTTTAATGTACACGTAACAAGGTTTTTACAGCTGTATAAACATTTAATCATAGAAAAGCATCTACAGAATGTGAAGTCAATGGTCAGGAATTATTTGCCAGTCCATTGGTAACTTCGATAATAATGATTCTACTCTTAGGTACATCTCATAAAAACTAGAATTGCATTGCAACCGGGAACTGGCAGTGTAAATAATGACCAATTAGCAGCCAGCGATAATCGTGCAATTATTTTGTAATCATTGCAATCGCAATTTCTACGAATACAGCTAGGTATGTAACACTACCTTTGAAGAACAATAATTTTGACTCGTATTCCGTCACGATAATAAACAATAATCAAGTCAAGCGACATTTTATTACAAGGGTAACTTTAATTTATTACGATCTTTCAAGTCTAGGTCTGTTTCAAGTAGCTATGTCACATACTAAAGTTTATTACAAGGAAAACATACGTAGGTACATAAAATTGTTGACCTAGGTTAACTGTAGATTAGAAGGCATAACATTTGTTTATCTGCCGGTATGGATCTTTCATCTTTGTGGAGTCTTTGAATTGAGTTGCGTTAGAAAAATCTATGAGTACTAGAGCTTTGCTGGGTTACCCCTGCAGAATTTATGAGGAGGCTCGACTGGGCAGTAATTCCCACACCCAAAATACTGATGTAACGTAGCGTAATTCATACTATTACGATTCTTTGTGAAATTCGTGATGACAGTTCTGAAGGAGAGCACCACACCGCTTATTCCTCTTCTTGTGTAGAATAATGGAGACTAGAGCATATGCATCTTTATTAATGAACAGCATACAACTCCTTGAATGTTTCTCTTGCAACACCATCATCAACTATGTGTGGTTTTGCGCTTCCTACTATCTTGTGCGTCCTCGAAACTTAATCGATTGAACCACAATTCATCCCTTTGACGCTAAGCCTTCTACACCTACATCTATTAGGCTAACCATCAGAACCGGTCCCGAAAGGAAGCAGCATAGTTGGATATTTTATCCCACATATCACGCTGGGAGTCAGACGTACCGGTTAGCCGACATTATTTCAGTTTATCTGCTATGTTACTGACACGTAGACTGCTGCGGAAGCGAGAGTTCTGAAGGGTCCTACGCATGATTCTGCAAATCCATCTTATTCAGGTATTAATTTCTCTGACGCAGATTCTGCTCATATTGTTAATGCATTGTTCCCTGGATATTTAATATAGCACAAGCAATGGTTTTTTAACATAACCACTTTATAAAAAGGTGGCTTTCATCGAAATCACTATAAATCCTCTGCCTCCTCTGCCAGCCTGCAATAAAAACAGACGAAATAAAACGTATACACATTGACTCCTTCAATATACCCAAAAATAAATAAACACGCTTTCTTTCAAATAAACTAACCTAACTAAAACTTATGAAATATGTATAACTTACTTAGGTTCAAAATTAACGTTATTTCTACAGAATGGATAAGTCTTATTGAACCTTAAATATTTGCACTGCCCACAATATTTGCAGTTTTCATTTACATTTAGTACATTGTCTTGAAAAGTTGTTAGTTTGTTGACTGTATTCTAACAATATCAATATAATAAGTAGATATTGAAATTCATAGTAACGGGTTCTATACAACTTTCCAACTTTAAATAAATAAAATCCGTAATCAGATTAATGAAATTGGTTCTGAATGTTTGTAGAGAGTTTGTGTGAAAAACAAAGATTAACCAATATATTGTTACGGACGGGGTAACGGGATTGGAAGATATGTACCCCTAGGAATGATTTAGATCCACTAATTCCGATTGTCATTTCATTATTGAATTGTTTTTCCATCTGCCGTCTCTTTTTAACCTTTCCATTCCTTCCAGAAGTTTCTAGATTTTTCTAATCTTTATTCGAAATATTTAAATTTGTTTTACCATCTCCTGTCTCTTTTTAACCTTTCCATTCCTTCCTGAAGTTTCCAGAATTTTCTAATTTTTACTCGAAATATTAAAAAAAAATTTTTTTTAATATTTGCCAAATCTTTATAAACATTTTTCAAATTTCATAAAAACCATAATCCACATAACTGTTATGACTGGGATTTGAACCCACGTCATCAGAACGTGAACGGGATGTGTTATCCGCACAGCCATTGCCTAGTTGTCAATGACTGGTGAATTTGGCGAACACTTGACAGAGTGTACACGTCATCGAACTAAAAACTCATTTCCAAATAATAAAATAGTCTTCAAACCTCTTTGCTAATTATTGTGTTTGACGGCCGGCTGTTTTGCTGTGTACTTAGACTATATCACAGACTATATATATTATGTAAATAGACGGAGGAATCTCATCACTCAAAAGTCTGGGACTGGGCTCCGGTATGGGCCCATTACCCGTCAAAATTTAATAGAACTTCATTTGAAACTTTGATACTTCGTTCATAGACATTTTTATTTATTCGTATAAAAATGTGACGCATAAACATAGTGACGTTATAACTTTATCGATACTTTTATTTTACAGACTAGCTTCGGCCCACGTATTCGCCGATGTGGGTGACAGTTATTGCAAAAAAAAGGTAGCCTTTGCACTATTGTGATGTAGAAGCTATACTGAAATATTTATTTGAAAAATAAATATACTTGAATATAATTATATATCTCAAGAAAAGTGTTTTCATCGATCATCACAAACTTTCGTGTTTATAAAAGTTCAAATAAAACCATCTGCTGCTAACAACTAAGTTTAAAGCTTGTGCAATTAAATGCAAGACTTCACATGTAGGACGATACTATGAACTGTACTAAGTACTGAGTAGTCATTGACTACTTTTTTGCAGTGGCGACAGATTGCCAAAAAACGATAAATTACCATGATTCTAATCGTGTGAGTCATTATCATGATTATATAATCGTAGCCATGATAAACCTGTCGTCATGCAAATGACAAGTAGACTGCTGTGAACCCTTAAAATATTTGTTCTCAGTTCTCGAAAAAATGGTCGTACGTTGTTGTCCTGGGAAGGGTCTAGCATTACAGACAGGTTTATTGTAGCCAATAAGCTTGATATTGTAGTGATCGACCGAACAGAGCGATTAGCATTGATAGACGTTATTACCACATCGCATGACAGCAATCTCGTAAAAGCAGAAAAAGAGAAGGAGATCAAATATTTGGTCCCAGCTCATGACATTGTTGATATGTGGGATTTGAACTCGGCGATCATTGTGCCGATAGTTGTGTCAGTAAATGGAATAATCGCCAAGAGCCTTTACCAACATCTAAAGATGCTCGCACTAGGCAGCAGAAAAACTAATATTTTTAACAACAACACTTTTTAAGTTCGGTGACAGTTAGAAGTACGCACACAATTTTATTTTCTTTCTTACTCACCATGCGGGCTCCTGGTTTAATTCTTTTAAATTATTTTATTTCTCACTTATTTTAGACCTAGGCGTATCTATAAGGGTGTAATTAATTTGACCTGTATATATAATATGATTTTGTAAAGATTTGAGTATTTTTTCTAACTAAGCCAATGACATTGTCAGAGACTTTTTCTATTTTACATTAAATAAATGTCATTCATTATGTGTGAAATATTTTATTTTAAATTGACCCTGAAGTTAAATTTTATTTCTAATCTACGTATTATTTAACTCACTTATTACTGCTGCCTGCTCTCGATTGGGTGATTTAATATAATTATGTAACCGAGCATACTGGGATCGTGCCTACCTTCAATTTCAGAAGGCCTAATTTAGTTTGGAAGATTTTAGACAAATACTAGACGATCGTGATAATTTGCTAAATAATAAGCATATAACTTCCAAAAGTCTGAAATACGTAACGTGGTTATGTATTCGAAAACCATTACGTGGTAATGATCTCGTCATTGACCCTTTAATTGCATCTAGGTAGTGATTATTAGTGCTATTATGTAGGTATATCAATTGCTTTATTCACCTTAAAAAGGTAATTTAAAAATATATTTTTTATCGTAACTTATTTACTAGTGTTTAAATATAAGCTGTATTTATTCGCATATTTTACTTTATCTGAGGATTTATCAACATTCAATTGATATTCATTCTGAGTAAACCAAATCTAAGGATTTATTGCAAACATTATCGATATTTTATCGAAATTCATTTTGAGTAAGCACATCACTAGTCTAGTTAATATTAACGACAATTTCGCAGAATGTTCGAAGATTCAAAATGACATTTGTGTGTTTATCTTTCTCTTACATGAGAAAATAATCATAAGTCAGAGTGAAGTGCATATATTGGGTAAGGTTGCTATTTTAATGCGGTCTCTATTACTAGTCCAACCTCTCTGGCTGTGTAGACGACAGTAGTTCTTGACAACCGTTGTGATGACAATTTTGACATGACACCGGCCGTCACAATATTTTAAAGGGGCCTAACAAAGAGTATACAATTACTATAGTCCGTTCACAGTTATTTTACCTCTAGCTGTTAGATTGGCCAACCTGGGCGTTGTGTTGCTATATTTAGTATATAATACTCCCATTTTAAATATACAGTATTGGTAAAAATTTACTTATTTTTTTATTGCCTACGCGATCGTATTAAATACTAGAGGACGCCAGCAGCTACGCCTGCATTTTATTTAAATTTACCCGTTTTGGCCGATCCCGTGGGAATTTCGGGAAATCCCTTCTTAGTGCACCTTTACGGTCCCCAAGAAACATACATGCCAAATTTCAGCTTCCTGCGCCCAATAGTTTCGGCTGTAGCGTGTCTGTCAGTCAGTCAGTAACGCAAGGATTTTATATATATAGATTTGGAAGTAATGTTTGTAACATAACCTCTTGATATTGGCATGGCTATTATACGCATGTACATTTATTTTCTAACGAAATAACGAATTTCCTATGAAGATAAATAAGAATAAGAATAAATTGTTATAATATTTTTTTTTCTCTTTAATATAGAAAGGTAAACGCATCATAATTACGCCAATGTGAGGTTTTAATTATCAAATAAAAAACTGCAAATTTAATTTTCATATTTTTTTTAATAAGCATGATCCATGTGGACTGCCAATGTTATAATGATTCGTGACTGCTGTCAGATTCTCGAACTGCCAATGACGATTCGTAACTGCTGTCAGATTCTGTATCAGACTCATAATTTAATTATATTATGAACCTGTCCATTTCAGCATCTGTTTTACGAAGCTTGTCTTCAATGTGGCGCACATGTTTGCATTGTTTTTGCCAGTCTTCTGCAGTGATAGATTGAAAAGCTTTTTCAGCTAAATTCACAATGTTGGTTGCCTCTTGTCCTACATTTTTGCTTGTGACTCTCCTCTTAATGAGACTCCACATAAATTTAAAATAATTGCGTTAAGCTCGCAGTGGTATGACGGTAATCTAACCATTTTGTGGCCATGAGCTTCAAGCATTTGATCAGTTTCATATATTGGAGCTTCTTTATGGTCTTTTATAATTTCATACAGTTGAGCTTTCACCATGGTAGGCAGATAAGATAACCCCTTATTTGTGATCCAGTTTTGAATTTCAGCTTTAGTAGAACTTAATGTCGGTAGGTAGGTACCTTGTTTAACTTGACTGTGTGATAAGGGGCATAATTCATAACAACTACACTATTAGATGGTAAATGAGGAAATAGTCTTTCCTGAAGCCATTTCATGAAATTAATTTGTTTTGTTCATGTCTTCATGGTAGTCACCCGATTTTGACTCGAATTTAAATATGAATAAAGCGTTTGGTATAAACCCTATTTCACCACCCGCATGAACAATTATCCATCGTGCACCAACGGAATCGTTTTTAAGACAACCATTTCATTTTCTATTTGCCAGCATTTATTGAATCAAAATCAAAATCATTTATTCATCTAGGCCACAAAGTGACGCTTATGACTGTCAAAATTTAAGTTAATTACTTAATGATTCTACATTTACATTTACTGCCACGTTCGCAATGCAATAGGTAGAACCACGAGAAAGAACGGGCAATAAAACTCATGGCCACTCTTTTCAAACAAATATAATGGTGGTACATTTTGTTTTTGTAAGGAGCTGCAACTGTTTCACATTGTAGACATCTACTAGTAAAATTTTTAGTAGCTATTGATATCATACTCAAGCAGTAAATGATGTTCATATGGTAAGCCTCCCAAAGTAAATATGGTGAAACAGGAGCATCCACTTACGTCTTTTTAAAGTAGGCAACTCGCGAACATGGTCAGAACTATGGTAGAAGTGAATGAAGCAGAAAGTAACGGTATTATGAAACCAAAGCAATCGAAAACCTATTAGTTAGCCCATGACCACGAGTTACCCACATATTACAAATCCGCAAAGTTATAATGAAAGTGTGGAACATGAATGCAAAATATAGTATGAAATGAGAATATCGTAATTAACTACACTATAAAATAAAACTACTAATTATTGACCTAGTCAAAAGCGAACAACTACTTCCAAGCGCTCCTATCATCAAAATAATCCTTCAAACTGTAATATGCCTTATTTATAAGATTATTTTTAACTTCTGCCTGAAACGAACTTAATGGCAAGTCTAAAATATAAGTTGGTAATTTAATGTATATGCGAATACTGAGCCCAATAAAAGAGCTATGCGTTTTGTGCAAACGAAAATACGGAACACATAATTATTTATGTCTATTTCTAGTATTGATATTGTGTATGTCACTATTCATTTTATAAGAATTTATGTTTAGTCTTACATGCATAACACTGGCATAAATATATTGTGACGCTACAGTAAGAATACCAATAGATTTAAATTTTTCTTTGAGTGAGACTCTTGTCTTTAACTGGTAAATGGCCCTAACTGCCCGTTTCTGCAATATAAAAATATTTTGGATATCAGCAGCTCTACCCCATAACAATATGCCATATGACATAACACTATGAAAATAACTAAAATAAACCAGTCTAGCCGTATTGACATCGGTCAACCTACGAACCTTCTTAACGGCATAAGCAGCTGAGCTAAGTTTCCCTGAGACATATGTAACATGCGCACCCCATTGCAACTTCGAATCAAGTGTTAATCCTAGAAATAATGTGGATTCAGTTGTTTCGAGTACATCGTCATTTAAAACTATGTTAGGACCAAGGTTTCTGACATTAGGCAGAGCAAACTTAACACATTTTGTTTTTTTGGTGTTCAGTACTAGATTGTTTACATTAAACCATTTAGTCACTTGAATGACTGCACTGTTTATTTCGTTAAAGTGTTCCTTATTTCTATCTTCTTTAAATATCAAAGAAGTATCGTCAGCAAACAGTACAACGTCACAAATGTTTCTCAAGTAAAAAGGTAAATTGTTTATGTAAACAAGAAACAAGAAAGGCCCTAGGATGCTGCCCTGTGGCACTCCTAAATCAACAGGTAAGCTACTGGATTTTGAGCCATTTATTTCAACACATTGGATCCTGTCACTTAAGTACGACTTAATGACATCCAATGCTTTAGTCTGGACGCCGTAATGTCTAAGCTTGCACAAGAGCGTCTCATGGCAGACACAATCGAATGCTTTCGAAAGGTCGCAGAACACACCAACAGCATTTTGGGAATTCTCCCAAGCACTGTAGATATGTTTGAGTAACGCTTCTCCTGCGTCTGTTGTCGAGAGACCCTTGGTAAAACCATATTGCTCACCATTTGTACTAAATACTCCTGAAACCGTACCTGTATCAAATGGTGGTTACAGTTGGACATTCTAGTTTTCACTAAAATTGGGTAAAATGTTATGCACGGGTAACCCTATTTTACATACCTGTCATAACAGAGTACCATTCCAACATAAAGAAAACAAACACTGACATTTGTCAGAGGTAAAATAACTGTGAACGGACTGTACGTAAGAGGGCCTAACAGAAGCCTAAAAGTCACTCAGAGAACTGTGGAGAGAGCTATTCTCGGAGTTCCCCGGTGAGGTAAAAAAAATTACTCCTCATTTCTTTATGATAACCAAAGTCATCGACATAACTCTTTGAAAAGTCGAGCTCAAGCAGCAGTGGACAGGGCACCAAGTTCGGAAAATCGATGAGCGTTGGAGCAGGAAGGTTCTAGAGTGGCGGCTACGCAACTAACATTGTAGCAGAAGTCAATCTTGCACGGTGCAGCTAGGTGTGGCCAACGTTCAGCAGCGACCGTCTTTTTGCTGAGAGATGATAAACTTTTCTGAAATTGTTTGATTCATCATGGTGACCTTCAGTGTTTTAGGACATTCTGTATAATCTTAAATACTCTCAACTTCCGAGTAATAGCTAATTTTAATGATTTAGAAAATCATGGCTTTGCATTGGCCACGTTATATAACAACTCACAACGCGCAGTCGCCATTCATCACGAGTTAAACTTTATAAAGCAACCTAACAAATGTAAACGGAAGAATTTCAAACATATTTTCTTCCCTTTTCACGTGAACAGTGAGAGAACAAAACGTTACAAATGTAAAAATATTTAAGGTCACGTTTCGTATTATTGTAGTATTGTATTCCTAATTAAGTATCAGCTTACCTTACCCGCGTTCACCCAATTAATTGTGTTTTAAGTTATTGTAAATTTACAGAATTCTAGACCCTTTCTGTAATAAAGATTGTATATAGACTAAAGGGCTCAGCTAAAGCGCGGTGTTTCATTACAGAAATATTGCCTTTGGCTTTTGTATACACCCTGTCTTAACTATACAAATCAAGGAAAAAGGTTATGAAACGCTTATATTTTCTAGTAAAAGTATGACTTAGTGGAATGAAGATCACATCAAATAAATACACAGTTAAGGCATAAGGACTGCACAGACGGCATAGAAACGCGATTACACACAGTAAGTAGTGCTAATTTAGCACTTCGCAGTCCTCTGCTGAAAGTAGTTTCCTTAGGATGAGGGAGAATGAGACGGAGCTTGCGACACTCTACCGTGCTCTCATTCACCGAACAAAGCGCAACAATATAAACAATGTTGCTTTACATCGATAGTTTGGTAGATGGTAGTAATAGTACTTACCCGGTCGAGCCAGCCAAATGCTAAAATCAGCAAGACACCTATAAATATAATATGTCAAATAAATCTGTCACCTTTGCCGGCAGTTCTTACGAGCAAATCTTTATATTAGGACTTGGGTAATAAAAACACAGAAATTAGATTGTTATTGATGCGCAATGTGAGCACACATAGAATGTTGCGCATACCGTGGACAGTAAAACGCACTAATAAGTCCATTCTCGACCAACTGAACACAAAAACTAGGCTCTCCACAATATGCTACCAGCGAGTCCTGCGTTACTTTGGCCATGTCGCCCGAAGGCAACCAGATAGCCTTGACAAACTGATTGTAGTAAGGAAAGTCGACGGTAAAAGACCACGTGGGCGATCACCTACCCGCTGGTCTGATCAGATCAAGGCAATATCGGGGCTTACAGTTACCAATGCCCTTAGAAAAGCCGAAGATCGAGTGGTGTGGAAGCAGCTGGTCTACGACTCCGTGAAAGCATTTCAGGCCGGACACGACCTTCAGTAATAAAGAGTACGACGAAGAAGAAGTGAGCACATAATTGTATTTTGTTTATGGTATTCTGTTTGTTGATAAGCCTGCTCCAGATAGACAAAACCCGAAATTCTTTCTTGAATAACTTAACTAGTTTGAATGGCAGCTTTCAGAAAAGACCATAGAATCCCTCGTTTCTATCTACCTTTCTGGCGTCAGCTAATTAAAATGTTTACAGTATTTATTTAGATGCTGGCATTTCTATCAAAAACCTTTTTAACAAAGTTCATACATTAGCTAAATCGAAACGTATCCATTCGTTTGCAACACAAGACGTAGATTATCGCCGAGAGCAGAGTTTTGTGGGATAACACAAAGTGAACTTGCCAAGACTTAAGCTGTGCATCCTAGATATTTTCTTTTGCTGTAGACAAATCCGTAGCTTCTGTAATGTAAGAGGAATACACAGATTTTTACTAGGCAAATATTTAAACAAGATTTATTCACTCGTAAAATCCTATGCGTGTTTGGTTGTAGATGCGGTAACAAAAATGCATAGGTACAACGAATTCTTAAACATACTTACCTAATTGTTTCCTCGAGCGAACGTATTTGTTGTAAGACGTAATATGCCCGTGGGTTTGATGGCTTAAAAAATCAAATTAAATTATATTTTAGTGGCATTGTCGGTTCCTGTATTCTTTTCTTGGGGTCTCGTTTCAAATCCGGACTGCTTATTCGCTCCTCCTCCTCGGGTCTCGATAAAAATTGACTTATCTTTGCGTTTATAAGACAATAATCTATATATATTAAAATTCTTGCGTTACTGAATGACTCACAGACAACGCACAGCCAAAACTACTAAACGCAAGAAGTAGTAATTTGGCACGCATGTTTTTTAAGGACCCTAGGTGCACTAAGAAAGGATTTGCTAAGATTCTCACGGGATCGGGTAGCAAAAGAGAAATTTAAAAAAATGTGCGAGCGTAGCTGCCGGCATCCTCTAGTGTAAGTAAAAACCTGCAAATATTTGCAAATAGCTAATAGGTAATTAAAACATTCACCCATAAAATAGCTCGTATGCGATCTTTTTTCAAGCCACAAAGACCCTTCACACTAAAATCGGTTCAACAAACCAAGACTATCACGTTCCAAGCTCGACCAGTTAAACGCGAGCGAGGGTTAACACCTTCGCGCCGTGAGCAAACCCACACGCCCCGTAATTTAATTTTCATAGAGTATTCCTCAACTCTCACGATAGGCGGACGGTGACAGGTTATTTACATTTCACACAGCTCTTGCGTTGAGTATTCAAATTAATTATTTGATGAATAGATAAGATTACTCAACGTTTCTGAATTTATGATACTACATAAAAATAGCAGATAAGTGTGTGTGTCACAGTGGAGACACTAACAGACTGCCACGCAGAGGATCTTTGGTTCAAAGCCACAGCAAGCACCGGCTGAATTGTTAATAATTGGAACGGTTTTTTTATAGAACACCATCGGAGTAAAACAGGAGTAAGTTGTTTGAAAATTCGATGATTTCAAAATTATAACACCACGAGCAAAATCTAATTTGAATATAGGTACATGTAGATCCTATGTCCTTCTAGTGTCAATCTTTGTATTTACGTTGGCGAATATCCAGCAAAGCACTTATTATACAATATTATTTAGCGGGTCTTATTCGCGATAATTTATTTATTTCAAGGCATAAATACCTCTGTTATTCTCCTACGTTTCTACCGGCTTGCAACGGTTGTGGTCGCGGAGGGACAGTCCCTCCGCGACCACGCCTATTTATGCCTTGAAATAAATAAATTATCGCGACTAAGACTACGCGAGACGAAGACGCGATTTAAAAATATCCCAAGCTGCTCAGATTTAGATAATTTTCTAAAAATGTTTTGTAAAATGTAGTTGTGTTAAAAATGAAAATACATTAACATTAGACATTAAAGACTACTTAATGACTACATGCTCATCCCACAAAGAATGTCTAATGTCTATGAAATAATAATAAAGGAAATATATTTAGCACGTACATACGTGCATTTAAAGAAATTTCTACGAATGAAGCTTTAAAAGCCCGAAACATTTCGCCCGTACGAAATAATTCACGGAATCGTATTTCTACTCGTTGTTTCGTTTATAAATATAATAAATTTAATATTGTATCTTTTGCTTATTTTATTTATAGAAATATGTATGTCGCAGACAAATTGTTTAATACCACATTTAATGCGTCGTCTAATAAGCTATAGTCAGTAAAATACTTCCGGGTCTTCTCACGATTCCCCTAAGGGAACCGGGGAGAAACTGATGCAGGTGGTTGACTGTCTTATTGGGTTCAGCCGCCGCCTGCAGCTGCAGACGGGTCACGGGGGTGTGGTCCTTGCCACTGGCGTCGTATCCGGGCGTTCAGTATAATAAGCCGCGGCAAATCGTTAAATACATACGGTAAATTTAACCATCTAATTCTTTTATTTTGAATGCAGCATCATAAAACAATCTAAGTTCATATGTCAAAGAGTCGCAATCATAATAATTCATCAAGTCACCTCGTCGTTAATTTGCCTTTGCCGTATTACAAAACTGTGTCTTGAACCATTTGTAAAAAGCCCAATCATACATCTTGCCTACGAAAGGTATATAGCGATAAAGATATACGGATTCCATAATCAATCATCATTATCTGTATATATATATATAAATATCTTTCAATACTCACTGACAGGCAACGCACAGCCGAAACGAGTGGGCGTAAGAAGCTGAAATTTTGCATATATTCCTGGGGAGTGGGATTTTTGTAAATTCACCCCTAAGGGAATAAAGGTATACGGGAATTCTTTTTTGCTGTCCAAACACGCTCCGGTTGTCCAAACGGCAGCAGTGATGCGCAAAAGCTAGTAACTCAATACAAGTAGACAAAAGACTGACGCATCGCGCATCTTCTCCATCGATATTACTGCCACGCACAAGGAGATAGTGATCGACAGTGGGATGTACCAATACGTAATGTACGAAGCGAGAGAGCTTTGATTGCCACGTCCTAGACCGTAATTTAAAAAAAACACCCACCCAGAACCCACGGCACTCTAGTCCTTATTTTTAAGCAAAAAGGCTTGGTTGTCTTTCTTCGAAATTAATAGCTTTTTCTTAAATTCCATTAGAGCAAAGAAAAGAACAAAAGAACCAGTAAAATCTAGTCTAGTATACAAAGCTTCAGTATGTATTTTCGTTTGTAACATATTTTCGTTTGTGTTAGTTTAATACAGATATAAATGTAGAATTTTCCTTATAAATAAATATTCCATCAGTCGCCTCGCACAGCACCCAGGAGATGCGTTTAAGGTAGTTTATTGTGATGGAGACCACATCTTACTTGTGCAATGTATGCCTCTCTACTTGTATTTATATCCCACGACTATTGCAGGATGCCAGAGATAAGTAAATAATTTGCATTCGGTTCTTTTGCATGATTTAAATAAATTAAAATATGCAATATCCAAAGAAGGTAGTAAATTTATTTAAAATATCAAAATCATATTATAATATAGGTAATAATTGAGACACTAACGAGAGAGTTCGCCATTTAACAACTTACAATGAATCCGCATGTAACTTCGAAAATGCGAGGCTTCCTGACTTATAGCTTGTTGGTATCTCCGCCAGGCCACTGCCTAACAATAAATTTAGTGCAAAACATTTGCTAAAAAGCTTGCCGCTAGCTATACGCATTTTCAAGTAAAGTGCCCAAAGACGTAATCACGTAATAAATAAAACTAGTCACCACATGTTATTTTCTTCACAATCTCATCTCATCGCATCTCTCGCTCATCGAATAAACAAATCACGTTACAATATCTACTCAGTTCATTTAGTCTGGGTCCGACCACGATTCTCCAGCGTGCCACCCTACATTTCTCCATTCAATTTCTGATAAACAAACTGATGTGTAATTTTCTTACGTATCGAAGCCTCATCGAAGGCTGCCACGCCGTCTTCAGCTGATCCATTACTTAGGCGTAACGCACACTGAAACGTAATCAATGTTTTCTTGGGTTCATGTGAAATTAGATGAATAAAAGGAAAAAATGTTGATAAGGACAAAGTTTATTCTGAACTTGTGGAGTGTGATATATTATTGAAAGTATTTCATTTTATTGTCATGTGAAAGTTCGTATCATACGTTTACTATTAACACGATCTTTATTAATACCGTCATATAATATCTCACAATCCACTAGTTCAGAATAAACTTTGTCCTTATCATTTTTTTTTATTTTATTCATCTAATATCACATGAACCCAAGAAAACATTGTCATACCAGTATTAATAATAGTTATAAGCTAATTGAGGAAGATAATTTGACTGAAACTTCAGGGTAATGCTAAAATCTAAGTGTTAAGGATAGCATGGATAAACTTGATAAATGTTGTAACCATAATTATCAAATGTCCATACAGCCTTTTCAGTCCACTGTTAGACAAAAACCGCTGTTAATTTGCGTCGCCATTTCATTGTGAGTTAATAGGAAGATTTGGTGTACTATAGACCTTCGCCACACTGGACGGAAATTCTGGCGCGGATCTTCCACGGCGGAACGCCTAAACAAGTTATTTTATATGAATAACCAATACCAGGCACACTATGCGGATGATCCGTCGCTTCGACTGCTCTCAGCGTTTACCGTAACGGAAGATCTGCGACAGAATTTCCGCCAAGTGTGGTGTAGGCCATAGGCTGGTCAAACGGGTTGGTATAGATAGGGTTCGATGTCGAGTTCTCTGTCTCTTCTCGAAGATATAGTATCTTCGAGAATATGCTTCGGGTATTTGCTTTAGTTGCCTCTAACAATACTCGCGAAATGAAACGGATACTGACACTTTGTATCTTAAATTCGTCACCACATCCCGAGCTAAAATGTTATGAAAACATAAACATAACTTGAATTTTGGAATGTAAGAAGAGAATTCAGCGAACATTTACGCAAAGTTATCAATATTTTGACGGTTCAGTTAGTGGGAATACATCTTATAATCATTACACGTCAAACCGATCGCAACGCATGTTAGTTTGCCAGTGTAACAACAATTGGTTGTATTAATGACTCCTGTGAAAAACTTCTCGTACAAGTTACAGCTCACGCAAGCTAAACAAATGTGTAATAAAAGATTCCATGCAATTCTTTTGTTTTGTAATAGACTCATTAATTAGTTAAATCCTGAAGTACTTACGTATACTGGGTGTTTTTTCATGTCGGCCCATCATTATAATTAAAAGATTATATTTTGAACGAAGAAATTTATTTCAGTAAAATGTCCATTGTACTTAATGGTGCATGTTATTTATGTTTCACTAAGGGATTTAATTTATCATTTCAAATAATTATTTACATCGGCAAATCATCGGCTAAGAACATCTGTCAACTCCATAATTTAAGATTGTTCCAAGCCGCTCGGCATACGGTAAGTTACAACTCGAAATCAGTTTAGTTATTCGTGATATCGCAATAGACGACTCTACTGGTTAGGCATGGATGATAATAGTATTATTATTTTACTTGTACACGCATCGGAGAACTAAAACACGCAGAATACTAACGAACGAGCTCAATGGAATGATAAATTGTCAAACCAATTCACAACACGATGTTCAATTATGACCATAAATTATTTGGTAATTATAAAACTTGTATAGGAAACAAATATGTATTTAAATTTCTTTATTTATTAAATATAATTAAATTTACAAATATATTAAAACTAATAATGGTGAAATTTCAGGTGCAACTGTATCATGTGACTACATGTAAGCTTCACTTGACGATAGGAATTCAACGTTTTTTGTTACTTTAGAAACTGCCTTAGAAGTGACATAAGTTGATAAATAGCTCGTAAATAGATTTAAAAACTCTTGAATACATAAGTATCAATCAAAATCATATAAGAAATAGTTAATCAAGTTATTATATGAACAATAAATCATAATGAGTAATGTTACCGCATTATATTACGGTGAGGTTACTTTCATTTACGTAAATATTAACATTTATAAATTCTTAAAATTCTTAATAACAGATTCTGTACAGACAAAAGGTAACACTGGACTCCAAGGCGAAAGTCTTCGATATGTCGGGATAACGAGAAGACGACTGTGAGAAAGTTCACAATGTCATTATCTCGTTCATTTCGATAAAATCTTGTATTAATAGGTATCTTAGAAATATAAACTGTAGTTTTATTATAGGTTCTTCTGGACATTGCGAGAGTTGGATTTACAATGGCAATATAAACTTATGTGAAGTATCAAATAAGTTTATATTGGGTGTTGCCATTGTAAATCCAACTCTCGCAAAATTGTTAACACGTAGGTAAGTATACCTACGTGTTAACAATTTTGAAGTTATCGAAATCAAAGAGTTGTTCACCGAACTGAAATAACCACTTTAAGAAATTTCGAATTGTCATTTTATTGATCATATCATCTTATTATGGAGCTTGTTTTAATGTATAATATATTTATAACAATCCTGCGGTATTTGGAATATTATAAAAAAGTAATGGAAATTGCGTATGTCGCTTATCTTCACCGAATAAAGAAATAATTTCCCGAAATCATTAATCAATTTCAGTCACACATATAACTCGCTGAAATGAGAATTATTCTTATCAATTCGATAAGATTTTTGATTTTTCTGTTGACAGTTTTAGACACTGAATTAGACATCTTTCACCGAATTAACTGTTCTGGTCTACTAAAAGCAAGATCAAACTGCTTATTTAACTGTCCATGCATAACGAAAATGCTACCCCTTAAATCGAGCGCGCGTTAAATGTGCGGTAAGCCTTAGACGGGTAGAGTTTCTTCCATGAAGCCTTATGTAGACCCCTATTCTTGCCAAGTACAAGTCTGCCCAAATTTATAGGAACTAGTAAGTCTAGTTATACGATAAGTCTACGTCTAATTACTTTGCTTGATAGCGTGCTCGCTGAAGCCTAAGCTGCTTGTTCTGTTATCTACAATGTATGTAGGTATGTATAAAACTGCTGTTTTTATTTTCGGCCTTAGAGCTATTTTTACATAACTAACATCGTGGATATTAAACGTAAAATAACGAATCTATAGCGTTTCATTAGTTGCAACCAGAATAACTTGTTGAACATCGAAACAATTATCTAGAGATAAATTAATAAAAGTAAAGATAATATGTTCAATAGAGTAAAAATAACTTATGTTATTATTGCTGTTGTATTTCAATTTATGAGGGAAAGTGCCGCAAAGTAAAAATCCCTTATCACCTACAGGCCTCCTTTCTTTTACGACCACTGATTCAAAAATAAGTAATGATGCAATTTATACCGAATATTGCTAGCTTCTATTGGCTTTGTATGTCTAAGTAACTAAGAACGATTGCTGACAACCATTGTTGAAAGAAAGATTAATCAAACATATCTGCGTTGGTCTGTAGTTTTAATATAAAAATATCTCGTCCTGTGGCGAAATTTACTGAATAGCTGACACTGCTTCCGCTCGTGTAGACGACATTTAGTCAATACTGAGTATATTACAGCCTGAAAATATCCTCATGTCTAGTCAGATCGATAAACCAAGACGGTAACACATAAGATACAAGGAAATGTATAACTCTTCATGTAAGCTAGTTATACTTATATTTTCTTCTTCTTTACAAATATGACAAATACCTATTTAGTTAACAATACTAGCTGCCCGTTTTCGCTACATTGAATATAATTATATTCATATTTGTATCAAAAAGATTGCAATTCGCGACAGGTTGCCGATATAGTTTTAGTAAACATTTATTTTGGTCTTCATGCGGGCAGTAATACAGCAAAATTGGCATAACTATTTCTTATTTTTTGTTTTTGTGGTTTACTGGTATCTTCTACATTACCTGGTTCAGGATAAATTCTGTGTATAACCAACACAGAATTTATCCTGAACCAGGTCCATAAGTCCCCCGACGCCACAAACATTTATTCAATGGATACATCATGTACGACACCTATGGTACCTACTCGTACTACCTTATTCGTATATAATTACACTGAAACTTTCGCACGTTTAGTCTAATTAATAATCGAATAAGAAAGAAAAAATAATTGTATTACTTACATAATATGAATTTTATACGAATTATCTGTGCCTTTGATTCGTGTATACCTATAACATTTTTTTATTTATATTACCAAGCCAGGCTGGGTTGTCGTTGAACTAGCCTAAACTAAGTACATGAAAATGTAGCAATAAAAATTGTACAGAATGTATTTTACTATGCCGCACAGGTTGAAAGTTGACAGGTCATAAACTTTTACCCAATTCAATTATTCGTGCCGTGGTTTGACTACTAATAACTTATGTTATATGGCGTGTGGTATAACTTCTGACAGCTCTCTATTCGATGTAGAAATATGGTAGCAAAACCATTCGGTATGTTTTATATCGATGTGTGGTACAGAATGATTGTACGTGTGGCGACTGATTAAGAATACCAAGTTTCAATACCCCTTTATTTCCATTGCTTGGGTGTCGAAAGAGGCGACTTATGAAAATACACGAAGCACATAGAGAAGAGACGGCATAATCAATATATAAATCGACCTATGTCAACTCGTCTGGCCAACGTAGATCAAATCCTCCTATTGCCCTAAGGTTCCTACACACAGTGCCGGCGGCATACAGAGCCCCCGGCATGGCCACCCGGGTATACCGGCGTACCGCGCGCGATGCAACTTGCAAGGTCATTTCAGTCTCGACATTCACGAGGTAGTGTTATGTGGTGTCGTTCTACAACACTGTCACAACTGGAATGATGCTCGGCAGCTTTGTGCAAGTTTCAAGTTTTAGTACAAAAGATTGTATGATGATGAAAAAACGTTTGCCTGTTTGACCACGACGCTTGTGTTCCACTTAAAAAAATTCGTTACGAAGGGCCGCGGGTTCATTTTTGAGTCGTGTGTCTATTATATTTTCTTTTAATACATTTTCAGTAGTAGTGCGGTAGCCGGCAATTAACTCATTACAGGACTATTTGATTATTTATTTGACTGCTAACAAGCCAGTAGAACTTTCATTGTTATGATGCCGATACGTATTTACTGTCCTTCAAAGTGGTAGAGTGGTAGAGACATATAAGTGATATGTCGCACTATTTCACTGCATGTAGCGACCCAGTCTCTACAATTATACATGAACGTCTGTAATGGCTATAATCTTGGAGAGGGGTAAAATTATTATTAATGTTGAGATTAAGTACTATATCAGAGAATCTCAACCAACCTCGTAGCAACTTGGGGATTGGGGCAGTCTTTTCGTAGTAATTATAATTAACTATAAAATTATGCATGCTCTCCACTAAACATTAATGATAGATTGTTTATTTAGATACCTACATTACAGGAATTTGAACTTTCATGGTCATTTAAACTTATTTTAAATTGTTTTTCGGAATATATACCATGTACCTCTGTATGTACTGAGTATCCGTGAACATGGCGCTTGCAACAGTGCCGATATATCGGTTACTCCAAACAAGGGTACGTGGTATATATCCCGGAAGACAATTTAAAATGATATTTAGATACATTTTACGGTATCGCACTTAACCGTCACTTGCAATGTGATTATTGTTCTTTGAACAATGATGAACAAAATTAATCCGCTTTCGACATTATAACGACGTCACGGATTTTCCTTATATTGAAAATGTTAATAATGCTACTACTTGCAAACATTAAAGCTGTTACACCAAGACTTATTAAACGGGTTATTAAACTTTTATAATAACAACGTCGCATCCATTACGAGCTTTTGACACGAAAGGCAACTTTGACCCAGAAATTCGAATAAGGAATTAATTAAAAATAAAAAGCGAACAAACAACTCGTTGACATTTTAAAAATAAATTTCAATTGGTTCCAAGTAATGTGTCACATAATATTTGAAATTCGAATAGACGAGTTCAATGGTTCACATAAATGAATATGCACTTGTAAATGAATCGGATGACCCTTTTCTTCTTGGGTGATGGAGTGAAAACGAACTGTACAGGTACATACCTATGTTGTGACGAAAGCATTTTCCACAGTTGGACGCCGAGTCCGTACAATTTTCACAGCCGGCTTAGCTACGGCAAGCATTGCTACGCCAGTTCCGATCGCACACGCGGACAGACCGCGCGCGTCGCTCGTGAAATTGGAAATTCGAATTACGTGCGGATTGAATGTAAACAAAACGGAACATGATTTGAAATCTTAAAAAGCGTTCCAGAACTGAATGACTGATTCAGTTGATATGTATTATTATTTTATGAAGTGTCTGTGAAGTGTGTGTGAAAAATAAACGTTTATGGTTTATAGTGTGGTTTTTAATGTGGGATTTTGAATGGTGAAGATCGTTTACGCTTATTGACTGCAAGTTTCCAGGTAATTTATATAATAATAAATTAGTTTTATTTGTTTTTATATTGCTATTACTGTTGTTGTAAATTACGTTAGGTTAAAATATGAAAACTTTGGACATTGTTACAATAAATTTAGAAATAATGTAAAGCCAGTAGTGTATAAAATATTGTTATGTTGCAAGGTCATATCTGATTAAAAAAATGTATTCTTAACGACAAGGCACAACAAATTTACTCAATGCGTAGATAATCCACAAAATTTGGAAATTTTATCATTACTAAATTGGGTTGGGTCTAGTATACAAAAAGGAGGGTTGTACAAGTAGCAGGTCAGAAAACATCATGAAAAAATTAAAACGATACCTTCTTCGAAGCCGGCATTAAGAATTTTATATGCGATTACAAGGCACGTTGAAATAGGCATTATGAAATTGTAAGTGTATGACTTAATTAAATGAGGTTAAGAAATATGTAGGCTCACCGTTTTTTAATGAACTATTACGCTTCTTCGTTAGTGTTTTATATTTACGTTTCCTTAAGAGTTACACATTATAATTACAAATTAATTTTTATCATGTATAGTGTAGTAACTGTTTATAGACTCAGAGATTGTTGGCAGAATATTAGTATTAATTCAGAGAGTAATCATTTCATTTATCAGCTTCCCATACATGATAATCAATTACGAACGAGAAATACAAACAAAAGGAAAAAACTAGAGCGTGAAGGCCGCTCATACATCAGTAACTAACTACGTAACATTAATAGAGACGTATTATCTATCTCAAATGTATCATGCATCACATCAAATCAAATTTTCCCTAATTCACATCTATTCAGGCACACATACAATCATTCATTCACGCACACTGGTATATTTACGCAAACACATACACAACATTCAAAATTCGAACGTAGTGTCAACGTGCGTTTCGTTTTGTGTGTGCGTGACAATACATTCGTATTTTCGCACTCATATACATGCGTGCATGCATACGTGGTACGTATTGAAGTCCGTATACGTATGTTTGCAGCGGAAATTGCTCGACGAGTCCACGGGCGGAAGCGAGTGACTCGTGTCCCGAGATGAGGCGCTCGGGTCGCTCCCCAAATATAGTTGATGAAAGTCGCTAACAAGTACGAAATGCTGAGCGTGGTTTCAGCTCAGTATTTATGCTGAAAAATCTGGTATCTACCTAAAAAGAATTTAAATTTGACTAACGCCGGTTTCAATATTCGATATTTCCATGTATGTGGAAATTTCAGATAGGTGCATATTTGACATTGATTTGAGATTTTACCTCTTCGGGACACAGGCGTGAGTTTATGTATGTATGTATATATTTGACATAAGCTCAAACATGTATCGCAAATCACCCGGTCAACCGGTCGTTAAGTTATATTAGAACGATATGGCTATAATTATCTTGCATGGAAATAATCGTGATAGGCGAAACTATTGCTTTATGACCAAGTTTTCCTTTTATTTCTCTCCGTCAAAAGAGATCGTCGTGGTCGTATTTAATGGAGTTTATTGAAATATATAAAATCTCTATAATATTTTTAATATGCTTTAATCTAGAGGAAGTACAGTATCCAAGACGCTAACAAAATAATGAAAAACAAAGTTATCAGATTATACACTACAATCCCCGGTCACAGTGCACTCACTGTGCAAACAACAGACTGGTTGTAATGTGTCTGTTGGCAGCACGACATTCAGTGTGTTAAGAATAAAACATTTCCCGGCTTCCGAAAAGTGTGGTGACGTTTTCTGCAGTACTTCCGTTTGATTATAATATCTACATAGGTACATATTCCTCCAATTATATATTTAATTGCATATGTGCTACTGTAAATTTCTAATAGCTTTTTATTAAGATATTGACATTGAAAATAAAAATTATACATACGTTCCCAGGGACAAAAGACGAATCTTATTATGGCACGCAAACAGTAATCAAACTTGTGCTGCGGAATTAATTATGATAGGGATAATCTATGTCATTGTGACGAATGTTTTGGGTTTAGTTGTCACGTGTCTGATCGACAAATATCACTAGGACTGGTATTTTTATTACCCGATTAATAAATATTTGTAAAATACCCCGCTATATAAGACTTATTTTTTTCTAATGCGGGAATTGTATCTCAAATGAAATACTTAAAATAAGAGGTCCACGTAATAACTGGAGTAGCAAAGCTTAATTATAAGCTTACTTCGGTCGCCACCTTGAAATATTGTCAGACATTATATTGGTACAAAAAATCCTATCAGAAAAACTCAATAACGAATTTAAGATGAATTGCCAATATGAGGATATTTATAATTCAAGAGCAACTAGATTTACTTTCTAACCGCGTAGAATAAAGCTTCATACTTAATTATTAGGATAAATATGCAGCGCTTGCTACTCTTGACATAAGCCTTGTAAAATGAGCTTTGTAATTCCTTTTACAAGGCTATTCACAATCCTTAATAATAAAGGATGTAGACTATTATAGCGTACACTCAGTCATGTAACATCATTTAGACACAGCCAAACATCAACATAACCTAGATAAAACTAAACATATTCTTACACCGTACTAAGTACTACACACACACAGGGACAGTTGATAGCTTTACCACACCGCACACATACATGGAAGTAAATTAGCTGGCGGTATGTTTACGACTAATAAATAAATAATCGTACGTTATAAGGAGAGCTCCATTAATATTCACAAGTGTATCTGTATCTGTTTACGGTCAGTGACGTCATACTCTTATTGCGGGTGAGATAACATCGGATTGATAATGGGCACAAGTGTAACTGCTCTGCATTAATGCATGTTGCTTTTTTATTCTGATCATGCAGTTGGGAATCTCATTCATTCGTTCGTTGCACTTGTGTATTTATAAAGTATACTGTATACTTACTTGCAAAAGAAACGCACTAGTATTTTTACATTTTGATATACGTATGTGCAACGTACCAATACAAAGGCAGAATCAATTTTATGTACAGTTAGGTCAGTAAACGTAATAGCCATGATTTTTTACAACCAGAAATGAAGAAAATTTAAATTGACTGAAATGCGCAAAGCAGTGTAATTTTCTGCAACAGATGCATTCGTTAAGCTTACAAATGTGTAGGTAGACGGTTGCAAGTGCGATACCTATGTTACGTACCTACCACCTCTCGTCGTAAAGTACTCACAATACGCGAAGCAGATGACGAAGTTTCGCTTAGTATTATGGTATAATGCATACTATTTTATTTGATTTTCATACTGTTTTTTTGTAAAATAAAAAGAAATGTATTATTAAATTCATGAACTTATGACTGATTATTTGAAAGTTGAGAAGAAGCTGAAGCTATGGAGTTTCGCTTACGATCCTCCACACTTTAGTCATACTCTGTAGATTTTTCGTTCACAATGTATAGGTAGCGGATCAAAAAAAGTTTGAAAATATTATACTAAAATAATTAAAATTAATTTCGCCATTCTCTATCCAATAAAACTGGGCAAGTACAAGTCAGTCTCGTACAGGACTAGTCTGATACCATCGTAGAAGACATAACAACTATTTACTTCAAAATGTGTTACTTATTGTTAATACAGCAACAAAATCCACCGCCTGCGGAAATTTCTACCCTCTTCCTATTACAGTTGAAGAGATACAGTCCACTGACTGACAGACGGACAGACGGCTATTTCTTAGTAATAGGGTCCTGTGGTTCACCCTTCGTGTACGGAACCCTAAAAGGGATGTCATTCTTCCGCTTCAAAAGTCAATCTCCGATTTGACAACCAATAATACGCTACATCAATCATATCAAGAAAAATGTGTGTTCATGAGTTTATTCTTATTTCATTCAATAGCTCTACAAAACAATCCATTATTCTATTGCTACGGCTAACAATGTCTTTCTTATTATTGTGGAATATTCCGAATATTTACACTTGACTACAATACAGTAGTACCATTATATGGCATAAAAATGTGCACGTTTTATCTGTGACTGTATCTCCTGAAGAACCAGACAGAAGTGTATTATGTGAACCCGATTGCGCACGCTCTATGTTACAGTTAATGAGTATGCTGACGTTTAAAGAACATAGTTTTAGATACACAAATTACTGCTATTGACTGGCTACCGTTGATCTTTACTATGTCTAATATACTGCAATTGACTGTAGTGAGTCAATTGCAGTATAATTAATTGCGTTGAACTCTTGATAATATCATGGATTATACAATATTACTATGTTTCTTGCAAGTGTTATAGGGGTGCAAGGTCTCCACCTTGCACCCCTATAACACTTGCAAGAAACATAGTATAAAGAAACATAGTGTTTAAGTAATAGGTATTGAATTGAATAGTTAAAGATAAAAAGTGTTGTATTATATTTTTGGGCGTGGGATAAGTCACAAGCATATCCAACGAGGTTGCAGCAAAGTAGTCATGCCACTACGGGACCTCGACGAATACTGGCATACCGGGGTGGTTTTAGTAGGAAGCCTCTGAGAACCTGTAGGGGAGAGTCACACATACCCCTAGCTTGCACAAAGAGGCTGATGTATACTGGAGTACGTTAAAGAATTGATCTATCTCTCCAGATAATATAATACAATACTTTTTATCTTTAACTATTCAATTCGATACCTATTACTTTTTATTTGTTCTTTGAAGCAGGTCTATTAAATACATAATCCGTACTCATACATCGTGTATTATAAAAACTGAGAAGCATAATGAAATGTTAATAGAGTACGCAACACCACTGAGTCATAGTAGTTATTATGATTATCATTAATACACGAAAAGCGGCAGCGTCTTATTTCTTTAACCCAAAAACCTACGAATAATTTTACTTTATACGCTAAAAAAAGCTCATGAAGTTATGTGATAAAGATATTTCCGCGTACAGAGTAAACAGTATTTTATTGCATTTGTAGCTTAGTATCCTGAACAGTCGCCCCGCCGTTTAAAACGAAGTCGAATGTAATGGGTTCGACTCCTTCATGGAATGATACTTTGTGTGATTAACATTTTTTTGTTTCGAGTCTAAATGTATTGTTAGGAGTCTATTAAATAGTAGTCGTCTTTTTAAGAGAAATCTCAGGCATACCGTATTCAGGTCAAATTTTTTATCAAATATTGAGTAACATGCAATAAAACGTTGGTAATAAGGCCTTGTTTAAATTTTCACTTTGTTATATATACAATTTCAAGTAAATATTGAAGCATCCAATTCAAATTTTTGTTATTCGTTGTACATTATTTTTCGCTAAAGCAAGACCATAGTTTCGAAGACGGGTTACAGCTGTCAGACAAAATATCTCAGGCACACCGGTGGCCAAGTCACCAAGTATTTGGATGGCATGCAAATGTCGTTGTTTAATGATATATTTATGTAGGTATGTTATACAAACAAACACAACATTCCTTTGAATCATCCGATCTCAGTAACAAAAAATACCAATACATTGCTAGTTGATTATTAATTTTGTTGGAATGCATATGATGTTATATTATGATATGTGGGCGCACTCATTAGTCAGTGTTAGCACTTAGTACGAATTTGTTGCTATGATAATACGATTTTGAAGGTCGATATACTACCTACGCTTTCGATGACTTCATGGTTTGCCCACAAGGAACGGATGTATTTAGATGAGTTGGACAACACTGTAAGTAAGTAGCTACTAAGTATATTGTTTTATATATTCTTTTGAAACAGGAATTGTGTTTATAGCACAAACCGCATCAAGGTTACTAAAATATTACGACTACAAGACGACTGATAAACATGCTGAAATATTCCTAAATCCATAAATATTTTGGACGAATGATTATTACCTTGTGGTAAGCGTTTACAAGATTTAAAATCTAGTCAATATCCCAGCCATATTCAAAGTTCCTGTCAAACAAAGGTTTCGCGATAACGTGCTGTGTACTTAAATACCAAAACATAATTACTAAATGTTCTAAATGGCTTCCAAAAATATTGGTGGTACGATAAATTTGATCTAATTGTGATAAAAAATAAGGAATACGATAGAATAGCACAGATTTCATAATACCCCTTTCAAACAATATAGCCTGTGGGTCGAACCTTCGCGTTTGATATAAATTCTACCTTCACATTAGCTAACGAATTTTCCGCGCGAGTGCGCTGCGTACCGTAACTGAAGATTAGTTCAGATAAGTAGATTCCTATTTGATCAATGGTCTGACTGTCACGTGCCATGCAACACAATTGACATATTAGGTTAGTGTTCTACGTACGTGTAAAGATATGTTGCGTGAGAAATTAGAAGTAATGTTCACGATTGATTATGGACAACTCAATACGATCATCAAAACCCAAACAAGACAGAGCCTGAATCATGGGTAGTCCATTACTGATAGTCATACATAATATATATGTAAATAAAGTATAATAATTTATAAATTCTAGCACAACAGTTTTCTGCACTGACGCAGAGCAAAATCGTGTTCATCTCGACGATTTCCCAAAGATTTGACCTGGGTGGGTAAAGTTAGGTTCACTAACTACTAGACCTAATATGAAACACACTATATACTTATTGAATCATAACTTGACTGTTCATAAATAGATATTTCCAACTCAACCAATTAATATAGTCAAAAGGCTAATTAAAACAGCTCATTTCAGCGTGTGTTTTTAAAACCAATCGCGTACTTCAGTTAGAACCGGAGATAAAGAGACAGAAAGCTATGAAAACATAAGAAATGTGGGAGGAAATCACGTTTTTATAAACTTGAGAAGGGTGAAAGGTGATTTCCGACGTCTGATGACAAACCAACCTTTCATTAAAAAAATATTAAGCAAATCGGTTAAATGAAAAAGGGAGGCTCGTTAGAGATTTTTTGAATAACTACATGATAATTGTAATTCAAATCAATCAATCAATGAAATTGTAATTCAATCTGTTTAAGGTAGTTGAAATTTAATTGAGTGTTGATTATTATATACCTTTTTTTTAAATCGAAAGCTATGCCTGAAATTGATGAGGAAAAGAAGCTTTAAAATCGTTACTTTTTTTATAAACTAAGAAATAACATTGGCAATTTAACATCTTAGCATTACAGTAAGGCAGCACTGTAGGTAAAGAAAAATCTTAACCAAGGAGAAATATTCCAACCTTCACCTTTTCATATGTCTTTAATAACTTATTTCCTAATTCACTATGGCCCGAAATTCAATTTCTCTACCAACAAGATATCTAATTCACGGAACGGCTCAACTGAATATACATATATAAGCAATAATAGTTGGAGAACGCAAAACAATCCCGATTTTATGAACACTTTGGGTAGGTATCAAGTAAGAAATCTTTTTTATCTTTTTCGACATTGAAATATCGGGGTCTAAGGCGGGTAAACAATATTTTTAGTGGCACAGTTACCACGAATCGGGCTAGTTAAAATTACTTATTGAAGTGTAAAAAATACGCCTTTATCTGCTGTTTTAATGATGTAATATTTATGTTGGGTTTAAGTGAAAAGACTTAGCTATAACTTATTATACTGAAGACGGTTTTAATCGCAGACTTAATTAATATTCTTACAAAGACGTTTTGCGCTGAAGGGTTAAAATAAATAAATAATTTGAAAAATTTTCCGATAGCAAACGTAGAGAACAACCTGCATGAATTCATATATGTTTTTGTCTGTGGATCTAACAGGGGCCTACATACCCCTGTGATTTTCTTAGTAATAAATGATTTTCATATCTCCCCTGAATATGTAAAATTACTCAGTAGGCGCAGCAATTACAATATTTTTTAAGACAATCACGCCCCGGTAATAAATTGCGTTGTCTAGAAGACTCTCTAACTAAAACAATAAAGTTCTCTATTAATTCTTGTTTGTAGACCAGGACTCGGAAAAACATTTAGCATTCTCACAGTTTATTGCTTTAACCAGGAGCCTGGTAAATATTTGAAACAAAGACCCGGGTGGAAACGCGGGTACCCCATTTTTAAAACGGCCATGAATTAAATATACCTATAGATATCGCAATACCATACAATATAATAATACAAACCTTGGCTTGATAATTCTCGTATAAAATAATGGCGATGATAATGGTATTATATGAGAACTGACCATGTTTATAAACTGCTTCAGTGCTGGGTACATGTCTTCTCATAATAAAGAGTTAGGTCACAGGCTTCGTGTACTGGCTTACTCTCGAGAACATTATTATGGAAATCTCTCTTGTGCCGTTTTATCTGGGAAAACCTCGTGATGTTTTCATTGAATCAAAGCTGTCGATAGCTGTACTGCGGTTTTCAATCCAAGATTTTATTATAGTCTCGCTTAGACCATTAGTGAATAAAAAGTAAGATAAAAAATAAAATACAGGCTACTTTCTGCACTATTACATTATGTGAAGATTCTCTAGCTCACCCTTGATGATATTTGTACTTAATTATTCTACGTACATTCTATTTATGTACGTTTACTTCAGGTATTGAGCTGAAAACCACATCCTAATGCAACGTACAACCTTGTAGATATCCTACAGTTGCTCATTACACACTCTCAGCTTGCTACATCTTCATATATTAATATTTCAATCGGTAACATTATTATAATCTCTACGTCAATATGTAGATGAGGCGAAGTGATGCTTAGAATTATCATTAACTCACTTATACAGAAAACTGTTCTGCAAAGTTATTCTTTTGAACAATTACAAGACTATTGAGGTGAATTGTTCCTGGAAAAACAAATATTGTTTTTTTAGTCAATGAGCTAATAGTTTCTTATGTAGGTACGTTTTGCTAAGATTTGTATTCATGTATTCCAGTGGTAAGATCGCGGCTATATTGGGAACCTGTTGAGTAGTTACGGTTTATACCTATGTATGTATAATGTAACATTGACGACCCGGGGGCGTAGTAGGAGTTTAAACAACTGCTAAAAGGGTGCGGCTTTGATTCTTGTTCAAGTCAATGATTTGAAAATCTTGGTGTGGGTGTTTTTATGTTTAAGAAAATGCCCGCAGTTACATGCACACCATTTCCAATATAGCCGCTTCTTCCCCACCCCGTGGGAATTTAGGATAATCCCTTCTTAGTGCACCCCTAAGGTGCGCAAGGAAAATACAAGGCCAAATTTCAGCTTCTTGTACACAATAGTTTTGGGTGTGCGTTTTCTGTCAGTCAGTAACCTAAGAATTTTATATATACATATACCGATGATAAAGAAGCATTCATGCATGTTTATCCATTGTCTAGTACATGTAGTACAAGCTCTACTTAGTTTGGACTAGAGGGTGTTATGTGTATGCGGTAAAATATTATATTCAAAACTAGCTGTTTCACCCGCGTCCTGAGTGAACTACTTCGCGTACCCGGTTAATTTATAGCCTAAGTTACTTCTTGGTACATCAGCTGCGTCGCCAGTGAAAGTCCCGTCAAAATCGGTCCAGCCGTTCCAGAGATTAACGAGAACAAACAGACAGACAGACAGATAGAAATTAAAAAAAAACATTTTAGTTATGTGTACCGTGTATTGGTACCGTGTATCCATATGCATTAAGTAAAAAGCGGTTATTTTAATATTACAAACAGACCCTCCAATTTTATTTATGTGTATAGATACGAGTATAACTCCAACTTACAAAGAGAGACATTTCTCTTCTATGTATTTTGTAATATTACGAAGTCTGAAAGTGTGACTATAGAATTTTATTATCTACTCGTGCACGAAAAATTATTGATAATAGAAATTAGGTACTTTTCTTAAAATTCATCAAATAAGTTTGACACTTAAACGGAATTCACGTAAACTTACTGTAATTAAATAGATCTAGTAGTAATATATACCTACCTACCTTATACAGTGTGTATATTATACACATAACACTTGCTTGGTGGCTTACACTACCTAAAATGATATATGAGAGGAAATTTCAAGTTTTATGTAGAAGTTTCTCATGGGCCTTTTGTAGTTTACGTAGAAGAAGCGGTTGAAGACTAGTTGATAATATAGGTACGTGTATCATTAATTTGTGTTTAACAGACCTACATAATTATTGAGCTCTGTAATGTTTTGTAGACATACCTGCGATTAAGCAATCAATAGCCAATAAGGTACCCTCACAAAGTTTATTGCTGTGTTTGGTAAACGTCAATAGATTGACATTCGCGGTACAGGTAAAGCAGAACTGTTTAAATTAACTGAAGCTAATTACATATTTTGTAGCAAAATGGCGGCTCGAGCGCGGATGTGCATGGTCATTTGTTCTGAGCACATCAGCCAAATCAGTGTAGGGCTGCCTCGCTGCTTGACACTGCGCCGTGTTTTGTGGATTCGATTCCCATACGAGACAACACTTTGTGTGATTCATAAATTGTTGTTTCGAGTCTGGGTGTTCATTGTGTCCGGTGGGTTTATGTTTGTAAAGTCCCTCGCGGCACAGGATTTATGCCTAGTGAGGGGAGTAGTATTTTTAAAAAAGAAAAATAAAGTAATCAAATCACTCTATCACAAGCACAAGCAGATTAATTTTAATTTTGCAACTCTTACGGTTTCAACACTATAGTTCCATGCCGAATTATTCTTAAGGCGTGAATTATTGACTTGATAATATTTACATAAATATAAGTATCTTCTCTGAAAACGTAAAATATTGATAAAAAATCATACCTAATATTGTTATATGTATGTATTCCAATCTGCATAAGTAAAGATACTTGGAAATAGTAGCAGGTACAATATTAAAGATACCGAATAACGCTCATGATTCTAAGGTAAACCCTTCTCTCGAGAGTCAGAAATTAATTTCACAGCCTATTCATACCGGAGATCAAACGTCAGCTTTCCAAATACGAGCATATAAGGATAAAAAACTTGATACACGTATGAATGACTATAATAAGAATATACCTAGATATTTTCAAGTAAGTCGACATCTATGCATTATATATATATAAAATTGATGTGTCAGTCTATGTTCTTCGTGTCTTCAAAGTAACTATGGTTTTTAAAGTGCACCTAATATATAACGTGAGTTTTACGATACCAAGACGTAAACAAGCTTTTTGAATTTTTTGTCTGTCTGTCTTTCTGTTTGTCCGGGGAACTCTCTGGTATGGCTGAACCGATTTTAATGGAACTTTCTCTGGAAGATAGAGAATTTTGTAGGGCTACATTATAAGGTAGCTCTACAAAATTCGAATCCGAAAATTCATTATAGCCGCTAGGCTATAATTCGACCCCGTGGGTGACGCTGTTGTCGAGGTACAGAAAATAACGCAGATGAAACCGCTGGGAAAAGCTATTTCTAAAAGTAATTAAATATTTATCGCGTACTAAACTTAGTGTTTTGTCTTTTCTCCATTCCAACTTCATATTAATTCTCTTTATGATACTACATATAAGAAATTCTTGCGTAGTTATCTAACTTTCCGACTTGTGTTAGTTTTATCTACGGCCAAAGTCCGTTTTCCTAATAATTCTTTTAGATTACTTCGTTGGGTCTTAGGTATCTACTTTCATTTGTCATGATAGATATAGTAATATGTTATAATATGATAAAATCTTATATTGCTTTATTACTATTTGCAATAATCATTACTGTATAGAATTTTGTTGTAGTAACGTATGGATATTGCAAAATGGCAATATATATTTTCTCTATGCTATTTAAGGGGGTTTGCGTAATTAGAGTAGTGGCATATCTGTGTTGTTACTTGATTTGTTCGATTTCTTAAGATCTAAAGAAATAGGTGGCCCGTAAAATGGGCCTCAAATAACGTGTCTTACCTACTATATTTTTTTAAACAACTTGTCGAACTATTGTTGTCTGCTGCATCTTTTCGCCGCGTGCGTAAAACGATGCCAGCCTAAAAACTTACTCCGTAAGAAATGTTTGCAAAATCAGGTAAATTTAATTAATTTTACTGGTAGGTTCAGTACCTTGTAGAATTTGTTGCAATATAAATGAAATAACCTATAAACAAATAAAATTTTATAAAAACTGTTCACTAAAGACATTTGACAACAAGGTATTGGCACTTTAACACAGTTACAAAAACATGCATGGTACTTTACAACAGATGCAATGTTCTGTGTATCAAATTTTGCATACCGACCCGGTCGTCAAATCGCATCCGATTCGTTATTAGCCATCAAAATCATGTCGTAACCAGTTTAAGTGACCACACAGAGAAAACCTTACAGCGATAAAAGTTTATTGACAGCATGTCTTGCGCGAAAGCCTCAAAGAATAAACCATTAAAATTTTCGAAATATTTGATATTTTTTTAATTGGACTTTGTGATAATGATAATCACTTGTGATCCAAATTGAACCAATTTTAAATATATTTTAGCTCTAATCATTCATTTTTATACAAAATGTATGTAGGTAGGCCAAACATAACACAACAGCCCGCACAAGCGTTTAAATAATCTTTTGGAAATCATCCTAGCGCTATCCCGGTTGCATTCAATTTTTTTTAGAAATCTCTTGAGAGTCTCTATTGCATCTTCATTTTGCTTAAACTGCGTCAGAATGTGAAGCTGTTATACGTGTTTTTTGCAATAATCGTCAGCCATCACCAGACATGCTCGTACCTAACCTAGGTCAATCAAACTGATTCCAATACCTAGCTGCTTGTTACATATATAACAGAAGTCAATCAAACTGATTCCAATACCTAGCTGCTTGTTACATCCGATACAAGTGAGTTAACAAGTGTCAGTTACGTGGGATCCTTAATTAAAACCTTATCAAAGTCACTACGAGCAAAACGTGAACGTATTCCTTCGGGTTCCTCCATCAAATTATTTTTGTTATAATTACAAAGGCGGTGCTACCATTGTAATTATAACAAAAAGGAGCTTCTAAATTACAAACTTCGGTTCCCCGTGGCCTTCGCAATATGCTAACTAGGGTTTCATTTAATATATTGTACACAGGGGAGTTTTATCATTCAATTTAATTTGTGGCCACTTTTACACCTTTATATGTAATTATGTTCGGTTTTAGTTTCGTAAAAAGCTCAAAAAAATGTGACGGTGTAATTTATAGGCACATAAAAGTACTTTCTATACTTATCTTAATATATAAAATCCTTGCGTTACTGACTGACTGACAGACACGCTACAGCCGAAACTATTGGGCGCAGGAAGCTGAAATTTGGCATGTATATTCCTTGGGGACCGCAGGGGTGCACTAAGAAGCGATTACCGCAAATTCCCACGGGATCGGCCAAAACGCGTAAATTAAAAAAAAAATGCAGGCGTAGCTGCTGGCGTCCTCTAGTTTATTATAAAACGAAGTCCCATTTTCGTCCTGACCATCTGTATGAACACGATAACCTTAAAACTACCGACCTGAATTTTGCACAGTTTTCACCTATTCCTGAGGAAAGTTTAGGTATAATACAGGCAGGTGAAACCGCGGGCAGTATATAATACTAATAGATTATTTCGTTAAATTAATAAACAATTGGTATAAAAGCTTTACCCAAATGATAAAATGTCAAATTAACAATCCCGGGTAGAAATCAACAGTCGCGCCTCTAATTTACGCTTAACAGGCATACCTAGTAAGCGTGGTATTGCACAATACTTATAATGTTTTTATCTAGCAAGTAATTGAACCTAAACCCTGATGATTAGATGAAGAAAATATTGTATATTTCTCAGTGTAAAATTGTTTTCACAAATCAGTAAAAAATTTAAATAAGGTAAAGGCTCCTAATACCGAGGTATTTCGTGACATTTGGAAGCAAGCAGGAAAAATAAGCATTTGTAAATATTTTAGCCTATGTAAAAATATTATTTCAGCTAAAATGGACATTCAATTTCTATTATTATGTATCTTTTCAAAATATTTATTTATGAAAAAAAAATAGTTTTACAGCAAAGTTGATTTTCCCTAATTCCGAGGTATTTTCAGGCTTGAAACCTAATACCGCGGTAGTCGGTTCCTAATTCCGAGGTAGAATATAAAGGAGTTTATTGGTTCCGTACAGCAATTTTATAAGTTAAATAATAATAGTAAAATAGTAGTGCTATTTCTTGTAAAATATAAAATATGCTCCTACTCTAGTCACAAAAGAGTTAATAAATAAAATAATAAATGTTTTAAAAAGTTTTATTAAATTTCAAGCAGATAGTTTAGTTATTCTTTATTATTAATAACACACATATTTATTCATATAAAATTTGAATATATCTTAGTAGGTTACCTACCTAAGATAATCAAGATTATCCAAAATTCGGCTAAGCGCAAACGCAAAATTGTAGCGGGGCGGCCGGCGCGTGTATAAAGGATTCCGATATGGCGCGAAAGTTTTGGTTCAAGGAACCCAAATACTATTTGTGGTTGTCATATACCTCGGTATAAGGCTCTATGAAGATCCTTATACGGAGGCATACCCTTGGTATTAGGAGCTCATAGAGCCTAACACCGAGGTATAAAAATTCCTACCTCGGAATTAGGAGGAATGCCTGTATTTTGTAATCCTAATTCCGACCCATAAAAATTCAGCCGAATAAATAACTTATTAAATTCTTACTGGTACCAACATTTCTGTTATTGAAAAATGTTAACATCAGTCAAAATCTGTACAAAATAATTGCATTTCACTAGACTAAAGAGCTACTTCTTATTTAGGCCTTTCAAAGAAAATGTTGTTTTCTGGATCATGTTTGACAACATTTAATAAGATTTCCATCCAATAAAACATACCACGGAATTAGGTTTTCACTTCCAAAGAATAGTAATAATTTTAAATGAACAAACGCGTCATTAAAATAAATATTGTATTAAAAGTAATAAGCAAGTGAATACGATGTAGTGTTTCTCCTATTACCGATGGTACCTCCGAATTAGGAGCTACGCTTAAAAAACGTACTTTAACTCCGTGGTATTTTGTTTTATATTTTTAGATACTAAATCAATTTAAAACATTAATTATCTTGATAATTATGGCAAGTAAAATAACACAAAATACTGACAAATTGCTTACCTTCAACACCTTATGTTAAAATCACAACAAAAACTTACGTTAAAAAAATGAGATCACTTACCTAACAGGATCCGTGTTTACATGAAATAACCACTCGCCTCGACGCCGTGGCGGAGACTTATTGATTTTAGCTAGTTGCTCCGGGGTTACACTTACGAACTTCACGTATGTGAGCAAGTTTGAAACATGGAATGCGTGAATCCTGTTTTTAAGTAGTTACATAATAATATTCAAAAGATAAGACCGAAAACAAAAATACCTCGGAATTAGGAGCCGATTTTGACTACCTCGGTATTAGGAGCCTTTACCTTAATATACAAGAGAAAAATATAGCCAGGAAGTCTAGTATGTAGAACGCAAAACATTGGCAAAACTTAGTACTATACACAAACCTGTATTCATTTATTCGTAAAAGCTGCGTAATTTCTTTTTATACAAGTTAATAAAAGGAAAGCTCTTAAGACGTCGTCGTCGAAAAGTAAAAAATTACAATATTCCTCGAAGGAGTAAAATATAGCAGGCTTAATAGGCATAAATAGCATAAAAGAAATAGGACCCGAAAATTATGTTTCTTCTAAAAATATTTCAACGAAAAATTATCTTGAGGAAAGACGAATATGCTGATGTGAAATTATTAATTCGCAAAAGTACTTTTGTAAGGTTTCGACGAACATGAAACCAAATACGGACGGACTGCTTTCCTCACTTGATTTAAAGAATATTTTTATCTTAGAAAGTGGGGTGGAAATTAATGCGAAGCGAGGAAAGTAGACTTTACTTTTACTGTAAACAAATTTAAGCCAGGCCGTACCAAATTCAAATATCATTCAAGATATTCATGCGTACACATATCAGTCATTAATCTTTTCCAATATTTTATTGTAATACGTACTCTTTTGCCACTTTAGCTGCTACATGTGTGATCAGTATTCAGTCTCGTGAATACAGAACAAGGAGAAAGTTCTTTAAACATAGGTATAACATAAAAGAGATATCCAAATCAGGTCAAACATAGTTTGTCACGTTCCAAATGTTTTGTCACGTCGTATATTCATGGCACATAGAATAAACAAACAAGCTTTCAGTGTCGCTCGATACGATTCCCGCTACCCCACGCTGTTCGATCACGTTTACTCAAACATTCGCGATCCTAACTGTAATCACAGCTGCTAACTTGTATCTACATATTCTATGGATTAGGTATTATGTTTTGCAGGTTTATTCTACTAAGGCAATTTCTCGTTGTTAAGCTATTTGTTTTTCTTGTATGAAAATGTCTTCATAAATAATTTATTAGGCATACCTATAATTATGTAATGCTATTGTGAAATGCGTAATATTTTCGCCTAAAATTACATTCGAGTTGAAAGATGTCTAAACATTCATATGTTCTAAACGTATTAGTTATTTTCAAAGCCTAACTCAATAACATCCTTCGCTGTATAATTATTTATATTACACATGGAAGCTCCCTCCATACAAAATATAATTGCGGCAGTATTGGCTTCAAACACGGCGTTACTGCGTATATGCTCCCTTTTATGGTTCATTTATTGTTATTTCGGGCACAAGCTAGTAATTTTCTCGCAAGGTAGCGTCCTCTCGATAGAATAAAATCGCTTTTCAAATGATACGAAGATACACGGAGCTGTCATGTAATATTTATTGTTGTGCTACTACTAGCTAACGCCTCAGTGTCCTGTGTCGCTGTGCCAAAGGGAAGCGTCCTGAATAAAATATATGTATATCTATATCTGGCGACTAATACGGGTGTATATTTGGAGTCAAGTTCAAAATCGTTTTTTCACTTAGGCCACAATGCGAACACGCTTATGAACGATTCTACGACGAACGAACGAACGAAATCAAAATTGAAGTTAGTTAGTGATTCTACATTTACTGCCACGTTCGTAATGCATTAAGCAGAACCAACAGAAAGAAAGAAAAATTCGAATCAAGTTCCGTTTTATAGATGATTTCATTGGAAATAGACTAGTGCTCGGAATAATTTATTGTGTCGCGGGGGAAATTATAAACATAAAACAAGGATACAAAGACACACATTTCTTATTAGAACATTTGTAATTACACAAAATTATTGTTTCGTGATATTATAATATAATTGGACAAAATAAAAGCTCACAGACTCCGATGGCTCGGTCACGTCGAGAGAATGGGAGAGGAACGTGCGGTTAAGAGAGCGTATGTGGGTCGACCAACAGGACGTCGTGCGTCGTCCTGTCGGTCGCTCCAGATACCGCTAGAAAGACGTCCTGCAGGATCTTAAGGCGCTTCAAGCTGATGGTTGGCGAGAAGTGGCCAAAGATCGGGTAAAGTGGCGTTCTCTCGTATTGGAGGCCAAGGCACACTTCGGGTCGATGAGCCATTGGAGTAAGTAAGTATTGTTTCGTGTGATCGAATCAAACTCCCAAAACATTGTCTTTACATGCTTCTGAAGTATTCACTTTTGCAAAATACATATCGTACATATCGTCACGCCTTTTATCCCCGAAGGGGTAGGCAGAGGTGTATTTCTACACCCACTTTTCGCCAGATATAGTTTAGTCCCACGTTATAAGGGGCGAGCCTATTGCCGTACCGGGCACATTTCCAGACTCCGTGCTGCTACTGAGAATTTCGTGACAGAAAAACCCAATAACACTGCCCGACCCAGGAATCGAACCCGGGACCTCCCGATCCCACGCGCACATTTATGCCGCGAGACCAACGAGGCAGTCGTATAGGGTTTGATGTCGTGTTTTCCGTCTCTACGCAAAGATGGTATTTGCATCGTGTTATCTCTTAGTCGCCTCTTACGACACCCACGGGAAGATAGGGGGTGGTGACACTTGTATTCTATGCCGTCAACCACACGGCAAAATGTTTTATAAAAATAATTTCTTAGGTTAAATATAAACTTTTGTATCTACTTTTTAATGCCTAATTAATGTTTGTTGCTAAATTTACATTTCACCTAAATATATTAATGTACTTTCTCACTCGGTAATTATTTACTAGCTTGAACTCAGTGCTTGTTACTTACGTAATAATTAAATAAAACTCCTAAACTTCCATTGTTTGTCTGTCGTCATCAATTTGAAGAATACTCTTGGAAAGCAACTTGTTGAAAAAATTATTTAATTTGAATACTTTACTTTCCTCCATTGCTTCGAGTTCAAATGTATTATTTTAAGGGTATGGGAGAGATAGGGCTAAGAAACGTTATTTCTTTTTGAGATTGTATAGTGTAGCATTAAACCCTTTTTGACTACTAACTAAGCGTTATAGTAGCTATTATCACCAATGCTGTTACTATTATTTATTACATTACTAGACTTTACCCACGACTTCCCCCTCGATTTTCAACACCTAAACTCATCTCAGGACTCACATTACTTGCCTATTGCTTAAAATCCGTTTGGTAGGTTTTAGGCTTATCGTGTTTATACAAATGGTCAGAAGCGGCCGGGGCTTTCATTTTATAATAATTATGTAAAGAAATTTAATACAGAGTTAGCTATCATCATTTCCACTGTATCACCCGTATAGTCAGTTATAGCAAAAGTGACTATTTAAGATACTAAGATTTGAAAGTAGGTAGTAAAGAATTAACTGTGGTGCCAAAAACTTTGCGTCGTCTCGAGGGACTTAAAGATAGACTCACAGACACACTACACGTATGAATGACTATAATAAGAATATACCTAGATATTTTCAAGTAAGTCGACATCTATGCATTATATATATATATAAAATTGATGTGTCAGTCTATGTTCTTCGTGTCTTCAAAGTAACTATGGTTTTTAAAGTGCACCTAATATATAACGTGAGTTTTACGATACCAAGACGTAAACAAGCTTTTTGAATTTTTTGTCTGTCTGTCTTTCTGTTTGTCCGGGGAACTCTCTGGTATGGCTGAACCGATTTTAATGGAACTTTCTCTGGAAGATAGAGAATTTTGTAGGGCTACATTATAAGGTAGCTCTACAAAATTCGAATCCGAAAATTCATTATAGCCGCTAGGCTATAATTCGACCCCGTGGGTGACGCTGTTGTCGAGGTACAGAAAATAACGCAGATGAAACTGGGAAAAGCTATTTCTAAAAGTAATTTAATATTTATCGCGTACTAAACTTAGTGTTTTGTCTTTTCTCCATTCCAACTTCATATTAATTCTCTTTATGATACTACATATAAGAAATTCTTGCGTAGTTATCTAACTTTCCGACTTGTGTTAGTTTTATCTACGGCCAAAGTCCGTTTTCCTAATAATTCTTTTAGATTACTTCGTTGGGTCTTAGGTATCTACTTTCATTTGTCATGATAGATATAGTAATATGTTATAATATGATAAAATCTTATATTGCTTTATTACTATTTGCAATAATCATTACTGTATAGAATTTTGTTGTAGTAACGTATGGATATTGCAAAATGGCAATATATATTTTCTCTATGCTATTTAAGGGGGTTTGCGTAATTAGAGTAGTGGCAAAAAAACATGATTCGAGTCTAGACAAAACATTTTTCTCGTAGGTTGTTTAGGTAAGAGTCTATGTGGTATAGGGAATAGAATATATTTTGACAAAGATATTATTGAGATGCTGATGTCAGAGATAAGATATCTGACCGGGCGGATGGTGTAAGGTGTAATAGTTTAAGCAGCAACCAGTTTGTTCAGTATTACGTTGACTATTTTATTTTTGAAACAGAACAACACTTTGTGCAATGCGCAATGGTTGTTCCGTGCGTTCGCTGTATCTGTGTTGTTACTTGATTTGTTCGATTTCTTAAGATCTAAAGAAATAGGAGGCCCGTAAAATGGGCCTCAAATAACGTGTCTTACCTACTATATTTTTTTAAACAACTTGTCGAACTATTGTTGTCTGCTGCATCTTTTCGCCGCGTGCGTAAAACGATGCCAGCCTAAAAACTTACTCCGTAAGAAATGTTTGCAAAATCAGGTAAATTTAATTAATTTTACTGGTAGGTTCAGTACCTTGTAGAATTTGTTGCAATATAAATGAAATAACCTATAAACAAATAAAATTTTATAAAAACTGTTCACTAAAGATAGTTGACAACAAGGTATTGGCACTTTAACACAGTTACAAAAACATGCATGGTACTTTACAACAGATGCAATGTTCTGTGTATCAAATTTTGCATACCGACCCGGTCGTCAAATCGCATCCGATTCGTTATTAGCCATCAAAATCATGTCGTAACCAGTTTAAGTGACCACACAGAGAAAACCTTACAGCGATAAAAGTTTATTGACAGCATGTCTTGCGCGAAAGCCTCAAAGAATAAACCATTAAAATTTTCGAAATATTTGATATTTTTTTAATTGGACTTTGTGATAATGATAATCACTTGTGATCCAAATTGAACCAATTTTAAATATATTTTAGCTCTAATCATTCATTTTTATACAAAATGTATGTAGGTAGGCCAAACATAACACAACAGCCCGCACAAGCGTTTAAATAATCTTTTGGAAATCATCCTAGCGCTATCCCGGTTGCATTCAATTTTTTTTAGAAATCTCTTGAGAGTCTCTATTGCATCTTCATTTTGCTTAAACTGCGTCAGAATGTGAAGCTGTTATACGTGTTTTTTGCAATAATCGTCAGCCATCACCAGACATGCTCGTACCTAACCTAGGTCAATCAAACTGATTCCAATACCTAGCTGCTTGTTACATATATAACAGAAGTCAATCAAACTGATTCCAATACCTAGCTGCTTGTTACATCCGATACAAGTGAGTTAACAAGTGTCAGTTACGTGGGATCCTTAATTAAAACCTTATCAAAGTCACTACGAGCAAAACGTGAACGTATTCCTTCGGGTTCCTCCATCAAATTATTTTTGTTATAATTACAAAGGCGGTGCTACCATTGTAATTATAACAAAAAGGAGCTTCTAAATTACAAACTTCGGTTCCCCGTGGCCTTCGCAATATGCTAACTAGGGTTTCATTTAATATATTGTACACAGGGGAGTTTTATCATTCAATTTAATTTGTGGCCACTTTTACACCTTTATATGTAATTATGTTCGGTTTTAGTTTCGTAAAAAGCTCAAAAAAATGTGACGGTGTAATTTATAGGCACATAAAAGTACTTTCTATACTTATCTTAATATATAAAATCCTTGCGTTACTGACTGACTGACAGACACGCTACAGCCGAAACTATTGGGCGCAGGAAGCTGAAATTTGGCATGTATATTCCTTGGGGACCGCAGGGGTGCACTAAGAAGCGATTACCGCAAATTCCCACGGGATCGGCCAAAACGCGTAAATTAAAAAAAAAATGCAGGCGTAGCTGCTGGCGTCCTCTAGTTTATTATAAAACGAAGTCCCATTTTCGTCCTGACCATCTGTATGAACACGATAACCTTAAAACTACCGACCTGAATTTTGCACAGTTTTCACCTATTCCTGAGGAAAGTTTAGGTATAATACAGGCAGGTGAAACCGCGGGCAGTATATAATACTAATAGATTATTTCGTTAAATTAATAAACAATTGGTATAAAAGCTTTACCCAAATGATAAAATGTCAAATTAACAATCCCGGGTAGAAATCAACAGTCGCGCCTCTAATTTACGCTTAACAGGCATACCTAGTAAGCGTGGTATTGCACAATACTTAAACCGTCTTATTAATAAACTAAGATTAGCGTCAGAACAACTTTACTTCAAGACTTAAGCCAAGATTAGGCAATTATGGTATTAATAAACTAGTAGTAAGGACGGAGTTAACTATTCATAATTTACTCCGGGAATAAAAGTTACTCCGCGGAGACCCATGGTTTAACGCTGGAGTAAGCAAGGAGTGAGCATCTATTTGTCACGGGGTACGGTAGACTAGATCGAAACTTTACCTGAATACTAAAACATAAAAAATAAAGATTTCGAGTCGACAACATATATCCGCAAAATTCGGATTGTCCAGTATTTTGTTAATTTCTAATGCTTCTGACAGTATTAGAAATTATAATAATAAAAAAAGACAGAAAAGTCACTGTCATCGAATAACAGTCATGTTGAGTATCTACTATGTAGTTTGTATACCATGTGTAAATACTTCTTGCAGTTAGATATATTTCTTATCGGTATAAACAGTTTGTTTAAACGACAATGATTATTAAAGTATCCGTCTATTATGAGAGAATTGTGTGACTTCTAATTTACGCGAGCGAAGCCGCGGGCAAAAGCTCGTAGATTTATATTGTATTTCCAACTTTCATGAGATTTATATACATAACCCAAATATATTTTCACATTTGTTTGGTGTTCGTTAGAGTACTTACTAGTGTCTGATTTTGTAATTTTATTATTGTGGGTTAAAATTAATAGAGATTATTTCATTGAAGATTGCCAACCAACACAAACGCTTGCCCTTGCAAAGGGTAGAAGTTTGTACGGCACAAATTTACCTCTTGGAAGTAAGAACGCATGCGCTATGATAATTGAGTGCGCTGTGAGTATATCTTTCAGTACTGACACATCATACAATATCATGTCATATTGTGCACCGTGATTACATTATTCGCATATATAAACTAATAATTATATAAGTACTACGCTTAAACGGCTGAAACAATTTTCTCTACTAATATTATAAACGCGAAAATGTTTATAGATATATTATATTGGACATGTATTGGAACATGGCTTTGACATTTGACTGTATGCAAGGCGATGTTATTATATAGATATAATACTAGGTATATAGTGTCATGAATACCTACTGACCGAGCTACTTTGTACCTTATAGAGTTTCTGAAGTCTTTAGAATAATCAGGAGTGTCTTCCCACAACTTGAGACTGAATGAAAGAAAGATTTGTGTTACCCCGAATTTAACGCGCGCGAAACCGCGGGCAAAAGCTAGTTGTCAAATAAAAGTGTTTAATAAAAAGTTTTTATTCGACCAGGTCATTTTGTTCATTCTTTTTACTTTTAATATCAGTGGGTTGCCATCACGTATACCTTAATCTCAGTGTATGATTAGTATTGTTACTCCGAACTTAATTCGTATTTATTAATACCGTTATTAACACGTAGCTATTCCATAACTAATCTAGAATAAACTACTCCCGGTGTTACTTTGGAGTAAGAGAAGAATAAGCATTTTTTATTAATAAGACCGATAATGTTTTTATCTAGCAAGTAATTGAACCTAAACCCTGATGATTAGATGAAGAAAATATTGTATATTTCTCAGTGTAAAATTGTTTTCACAAATCAGTAAAAAATTTAAATAAGGTAAAGGCTCCTAATACCGAGGTATTTCGTGACATTTGGAAGCAAGCAGGAAAAATAAGCATTTGTAAATATTTTAGCCTATGTAAAAATATTATTTCAGCTAAAATGGACATTCAATTTCTATTATTATGTATCTTTTCAAAATATTTATTTATGAAAAAAAAATAGTTTTACAGCAAAGTTGATTTTCCCTAATTCCGAGGTATTTTCAGGCTTGAAACCTAATACCGCGGTAGTCGGTTCCTAATTCCGAGGTAGAATATAAAGGAGTTTATTGGTTCCGTACAGCAATTTTATAAGTTAAATAATAATAGTAAAATAGTAGTGCTATTTCTTGTAAAATATAAAATATGCTCCTACTCTAGTCACAAAAGAGTTAATAAATAAAATAATAAATGTTTTAAAAAGTTTTATTAAATTTCAAGCAGATAGTTTAGTTATTCTTTATTATTAATAACACACATATTTATTCATATAAAATTTGAATATATCTTAGTAGGTTACCTACCTAAGATAATCAAGATTATCCAAAATTCGGCTAAGCGCAAACGCAAAATTGTAGCGGGGCGGCCGGCGCGTGTATAAAGGATTCCGATATGGCGCGAAAGTTTTGGTTCAAGGAACCCAAATACTATTTGTGGTTGTCATATACCTCGGTATAAGGCTCTATGAAGATCCTTATACGGAGGCATACCCTTGGTATTAGGAGCTCATAGAGCCTAACACCGAGGTATAAAAATTCCTACCTCGGAATTAGGAGGAATGCCTGTATTTTGTAATCCTAATTCCGACCCATAAAAATTCAGCCGAATAAATAACTTATTAAATTCTTACTGGTACCAACATTTCTGTTATTGAAAAATGTTAACATCAGTCAAAATCTGTACAAAATAATTGCATTTCACTAGACTAAAGAGCTACTTCTTATTTAGGCCTTTCAAAGAAAATGTTGTTTTCTGGATCATGTTTGACAACATTTAATAAGATTTCCATCCAATAAAACATACCACGGAATTAGGTTTTCACTTCCAAAGAATAGTAATAATTTTAAATGAACAAACGCGTCATTAAAATAAATATTGTATTAAAAGTAATAAGCAAGTGAATACGATGTAGTGTTTCTCCTATTACCGATGGTACCTCCGAATTAGGAGCTACGCTTAAAAAACGTACTTTAACTCCGTGGTATTTTGTTTTATATTTTTAGATACTAAATCAATTTAAAACATTAATTATCTTGATAATTATGGCAAGTAAAATAACACAAAATACTGACAAATTGCTTACCTTCAACACCTTATGTTAAAATCACAACAAAAACTTACGTTAAAAAAATGAGATCACTTACCTAACAGGATCCGTGTTTACATGAAATAACCACTCGCCTCGACGCCGTGGCGGAGACTTATTGATTTTAGCTAGTTGCTCCGGGGTTACACTTACGAACTTCACGTATGTGAGCAAGTTTGAAACATGGAATGCGTGAATCCTGTTTTTAAGTAGTTACATAATAATATTCAAAAGATAAGACCGAAAACAAAAATACCTCGGAATTAGGAGCCGATTTTGACTACCTCGGTATTAGGAGCCTTTACCTTAATATACAAGAGAAAAATATAGCCAGGAAGTCTAGTATGTAGAACGCAAAACATTGGCAAAACTTAGTCCTATACACAAACCTGTATTCATTTATTCGTAAAAGCTGCGTAATTTCTTTTTATACAAGTTAATAAAAGGAAAGCTCTTAAGACGTCGTCGTCGAAAAGTAAAAAATTACAATATTCCTCGAAGGAGTAAAATATAGCAGGCTTAATAGGCATAAATAGCATAAAAGAAATAGGACCCGAAAATTATGTTTCTTCTAAAAATATTTCAACGAAAAATTATCTTGAGGAAAGACGAATATGCTGATGTGAAATTATTAATTCGCAAAAGTACTTTTGTAAGGTTTCGACGAACATGAAACCAAATACGGACGGACTGCTTTCCTCACTTGATTTAAAGAATATTTTTATCTTAGAAAGTGGGGTGGAAATGAATGCGAAGCGAGGAAAGTAGACTTTACTTTTACTGTAAACAAATTTAAGCCAGGCCGTACCAAATTCAAATATCATTCAAGATATTCATGCGTACACATATCAGTCATCAATCTTTTCCAATATTTTATTGTAATACGTACTCTTTTGCCACTTTAGCTGCTACATGTGTGATCAGTATTCAGTCTCGTGAATACAGAACAAGGAGAAAGTTCTTTAAACATAGGTATAACATAAAAGAGATATCCAAATCAGGTCAAACATAGTTTGTCACGTTCCAAATGTTTTGTCACGTCGTATATTCATGGCACATAGAATAAACAAACAAGCTTTCAGTGTCGCTCGATACGATTCCCGCTACCCCACGCTGTTCGATCACGTTTACTCAAACATTCGCGATCCTAACTGTAATCACAGCTGCTAACTTGTATCTACATATTCTATGGATTAGGTATTATGTTTTGCAGGTTTATTCTACTAAGGCAATTTCTCGTTGTTAAGCTATTTGTTTTTCTTGTATGAAAATGTCTTCATAAATCATTTATTAGGCATACCTATAATTATGTAATGCTATTGTGAAATGCGTAATATTTTCGCCTAAAATTACATTCGAGTTGAAAGATGTCTAAACATTCATATGTTCTAAACGTATTAGTTATTTTCAAAGCCTAACTCAATAACATCCTTCGCTGTATAATTATTTATATTACACATGGAAGCTCCCTCCATACAAAATATAATTGCGGCAGTATTGGCTTCAAACACGGCGTTACTGCGTATATGCTCCCTTTTATGGTTCATTTATTGTTATTTCGGGCACAAGCTAGTAATTTTCTCGCAAGGTAGCGTCCTCTCGATAGAATAAAATCGCTTTTCAAATGATACGAAGATACACGGAGCTGTCATGTGATATTTATTGTTGTGCTACTACTAGCTAACGCCTCAGTGTCCTGTGTCGCTGTGCCAAAGGGAAGCGTCCTGAATAAAATATATGTATATCTATATCTGGCGACTAATACGGGTGTATATTTGGAGTCAAGTTCAAAATCGTTTTTTCACTTAGGCCACAATGCGAACACGCTTATGAACGTCAAAATTGAAGTTAGTTAGTGATTCTACATTTACTGCCACGTTCGTAATGCATTAAGCAGAACCAACAGAAAGAAAGAAAAATTCGAATCAAGTTCCGTTTTATAGATGATTTCATTGGAAATAGACTAGTGCTCGGAATAATTTATTGTGTCGCGGGGGAAATTATAAACATAAAACAAGGATACAAAGACACACATTTCTTATTAGAACATTTGTAATTACACAAACTTATTGTTTCGTGATATTATAATATAATTGGACAAAATAAAAGCTCACAGACTCCGATGGCTCGGTCACGTCGAGAGAATGGGAGAGGAACGTGCGGTTAAGAGAGCGTATGTGGGTCGACCAACAGGACGTCGTGCGTCGTCCTGTCGGTCGCTCCAGATACCGCTAGAAAGACGTCCTGCAGGATCTTAAGGCGCTTCAAGCTGATGGTTGGCGAGAAGTGGCCAAAGATCGGGTAAAGTGGCGTTCTCTCGTATTGGAGGCCAAGGCACACTTCGGGTCGATGAGCCATTGGAGTAAGTAAGTATTGTTTCGTGTGATCGAATCAAACTCCCAAAACATTGTCTTTACATGCTTCTGAAGTATTCACTTTTGCAAAATACATATCGTACATATCGTCACGCCTTTTATCCCCGAAGGGGTAGGCAGAGGTGTATTTCTACACCCACTTTTCGCCAGATATAGTTTAGTCCCACGTTATAAGGGGCGAGCCTATTGCCGTACCGGGCACATTTCCAGACTCCGTGCTGCTACTGAGAATTTCGTGACAGAAAAACCCAATAACACTGCCCGACCCAGGAATCGAACCCGGGACCTCCCGATCCCACGCGCACATTTATGCCGCGAGACCAACGAGGCAGTCGTATAGGGTTTGATGTCGTGTTTTCCGTCTCTACGCAAAGATGGTATTTGCATCGTGTTATCTCTTAGTCGCCTCTTACGACACCCACGGGAAGATAGGGGGTGGTGACACTTGTATTCTATGCCGTCAACCACACGGCAAAATGTTTTATAAAAATAATTTCTTAGGTTAAATATAAACTTTTGTATCTACTTTTTAATGCCTAATTAATGTTTGTTGCTAAATTTACATTTCACCTAAATATATTAATGTACTTTCTCACTCGGTAATTATTTACTAGCTTGAACTCAGTGCTTGTTACTTACGTAATAATTAAATAAAACTCCTAAACTTCCATTGTTTGTCTGTCGTCATCAATTTGAAGAATACTCTTGGAAAGCAACTTGTTGAAAAAAATATTTAATTTGAATACTTTACTTTCCTCCATTGCTTCGAGTTCAAATGTATTATTTTAAGGGTATGGGAGAGATAGGGCTAAGAAACGTTATTTCTTTTTGAGATTGTATAGTGTAGCATTAAACCCTTTTTGACTACTAACTAAGCGTTATAGTAGCTATTATCACCAATGCTGTTACTATTATTTATTACATTACTAGACTTTACCCACGACTTCCCCCTCGATTTTCAACACCTAAACTCATCTCAGGACTCACATTACTTGCCTATTGCTTAAAATCCGTTTGGTAGGTTTTAGGCTTATCGTGTTTATACAGATGGTCAGAAGCGGCCGGGGCTTTCATTTTATAATAATTATGTAACGAAATTTAATACAGAGTTAGCTATCATCATTTCCACTGTATCACCCGTATAGTCAGTTATAGCAAAAGTGACTATTTAAGATACTAAGATTTGAAAGTAGGTAGTAAAGAATTAACTGTGGTGCCAAAAACTTTGCGTCGTCTCGAGGGACTTAAAGATAGACTCACAGACACACTACCATATTTGTGCTATAATGAAGATCCTAATGAGTTGTTCAATTCTTTCTTTAACATGTACTGTACTATTTTCAACTCTATCTTTATCCCTAAGAAGATCTCAGTTGTTGGTACTACAACCTTCAGTGAATGGGCAACCACTGGAATTTATAAAAGTAGAAATAGGCTTTATGAGTTGTAGGAACAGAAAGTTATTAAGAAAAATGATGAACGATTTTGTAAATATGTAAGTAATTATTCTAAATTATTCAAAAAGATTTGTCGAGAAGCTAAGACTCTTTATTTAAAATCTAAAATTAAAAATGGTGAAAATAAAATAAAAGCAACATGGGACATTATTAACAATGAGACTGGAAGAGTCAAGAATAAAAATAAGGACTACATTCTTCACTTTGATAACAAAGTATTCAAAGTATTTAAAGATTTTGAGGTTACCACAGCATTCGAAAATTTCTTTACAGACATTCCAGTCTCAATTACAAAGTCCCTGAACTCGTCTCCTAATGATGCCGAACTTCTATTAAAACAAAATGTCAAAATGTGTACCATAGGATTTAGTTTTACTTATATTACCGAAAGAGATATTGTTAAAACTTTTAATACACTTAATTTTAAGTAAACAAGTGATTTTTGGGGTAACTCTGTTGTGATTACGAAATCCATAATCAATTCAGTAGCACCTGAACTTGCAATAATTTTCAATAGATGCATTGACTGTGGTGTGTTTCCTGATCTAATGAAAATTAGTAAAATAATTCCATTATTTAAATCAGGTAGCACATCTGACCACACTAATTATCGGCCAATATCTGTGCTACCCACTTTTAGTAAAATTTTTGAAAAGTTAATTCTAGACCAGCTCAAAATTCATTTTAATAATAATAAACTGCTTCACAATAAACAATTTGGTTTTACTAGGGGTCGCTCAACAACCGATGCTGGTGTTGAGCTTTTAAATAGTATTTTCGATGCTTGGGAGGAGTGGCATGATTCTCTAGGAGTTTTTTGCGACTTATCTAAGGCATTTGATTGTGTTTTTCATGAAACATTGATCAGGAAATTACATCACTATGGAGTTAAGAACATTGCTTTAGATCTTTTAATTTCGTATTTAAGTAACCGGATACAGAGAGTAGATGTTATTAAAAAACGTTCTATGGGTTCAGTGGTCACAATGGGAGTGCCGCAAGGTTCAATTCTTGGTCCATTCCTTTTTCTTATATATATTAATGATCTGCCATATATTATGAAAAACAATGAAGAGATAGTGTTATTTGCTGATGATACATCACTTATATTTAAGCTAAGACGACAGCAATCAACTAATGACGATGTAAATGACGCTCTCTCTGAAGTAATTAATTGGTTTAGTGCTAATAATTTACTTTTAAACGAAAGAAAAACAAAATGTATTAGATTTTCCACACCTAACTAACGTAAAACAAGTTGAAACCAATATACGGATGAATGGAGAAGAGTTGGATCTTATAGATAACACCGTTTTTTAAGGCATAACTTTAGATTCTAAGTTACAGTGGGGCCCACATATAAGTAAGTTGTCGAATAGACTTAGCTCTGCAGCGTACGCGGTTTATGAGATTCGTCAGTTAGCTGATATAGATACAGCCAGAATAGTATATTTCAGTTATTTTCACAGTATAATGTCATACGGCATTTTATTATGGGGCAATGTAGCTGACATTCAAACAGTGTTTGTACTGCAGAAGCGAGCTATTCGTGCAATTTACAGTCTTGGATCAAGGCATTCTCTGAGGGGAAAATTTAAGGAAATTAAAATAATGACTGTCGCATCTCAATATATTTATGAAAACTTGATATACGTTAGGAAAAATATAAATATGTTTTCGAAAATAAGCGACATGCATAGTATAAATACACGAAATAAAAATAAACTAGTGCTACCTTTAACTAGACTGCAAAAAATCAGTAACTCGTATAAGTGTCAAAGTATACGCTTCTACAACAAAATTCCAGGCAGTATTCAGGCATTAAGTTTAAATAAGTTCAAAGCATTTGTTAAGCAGAGTTTGTGTTCCAAAGCGTACTACTCAGTAAAAGATTACTTAGAAGACAAGAATGCCTGGGGTTAAGTTTCTCCAATTTACACGCATGCTAAAATGTCATGTAAATAGTATAAAATTATGAATATTTGACATTTGTAATTTATCTATTTTGTTATTATTTATGTTCTGACATTCTAAAATGACATCAGATTATTTTTATTTACTTTAATAGTAATTATTGTATTATGCTTTTAACATTTCCAAATTGACATTCAATTATTTTATTTGTGTTTGTCATTTCCAATAACTTAAGTGACATTTAATAATTTTATATAATTATAATTTCTTTTTTTTTACATTTTCAAATTGACATTTAATTATTATTATTTGTTTAGTGACATTTTAATTAGATGGCATTTTATTGTATAATTTTTATTATTTTAATATTATTGTTTACAACATGTACTCAACCTTATGATAAAATGTAAGGAGTAAGTACAATGCGGGAATTAGTAAACTTTTCAACTAATATAAGTGGCAACCTGTCTGGTGGCTTAGGCTGGCATGCTTATGCATACACCTACTGATGGCGTGGAGGCATAATGATTCAGGTCGTGCTGGCTCCCTCAATCAAGGTTGAGCCGTACGATGGCTGTTGAATGCGGGCCATCAGCGGGCTGAGTCAGTTATAAGCGTCAGATGATATCCTGCATTGTACTCGCATCTAAACCTATTATGTCTGGACTTCAAAAGAATATAAACGAAGAGATGAAATAACAAAAAAAGCAATGGCTCTGAGTTTGTTTCCGCCTTTCTTCTCAAGAAGTCATTTAGCTAGGAAAAGCCGACTTCATCTAGAATAGGGTTTTGACATGTATAAGTGTTGTAAATAACCAAAGTGCAGAAATAAATATGTCTTTATGTCTCTATGTCTTTATGACTCGTAAAATCCTGGAGAAAGAAACTGTCTAGGCACCCGCATCATTCAGAAGTATATTGGATGATTTGGAAGAAGTCAATTGATAGAACAATAACCGGTGACTAAGTGTTAAAATTCCTAAAAAGTCCTATAAAACTCCTACGATACCAAGACTCTTTAATAAATTATAAAGCCACGTCTAAACATGTTTGTCCTCTTTATTCACGAGAGTAACGTTTTCCGTACACGATCACGCATACAGGATGCGTTTTAGTGCGTGCGAAAATATGGGCGGCCGAGTTAATAGTTTTCGTCGGCAAGTTATAGCCAACGCACCACGATGGCGGCAACTATATTTTATGCACCGTATTGCATAATAGTAATATATTATGCACCGCAGTGCATTAAAATCTAGGACAGTCTAGAAACGTCTTTCGCTATAAAAGTGTTTATTATTTCGCTCGCCTGTACTGTAAAGCATAATTTTGTATAGGATTTTGTGGTTTTCTTTATACCCCGGCGTTTGACAAACTTTTATTACCGTTGGACTCAGCATCTCTCACTTCTGATATTGGTAGAATTATCTCTCATCGCATTTTCTATGCGTTAGTTAACGTGATTAGTTAGTTGAGACGGTCACAAAATATTAGAATCATTTACATTATATAATATTCTTTTTATAAATCTTAAGTCAAAATAATATTTTAGGATTACTATAACTCGCCTAGTTGCAATATAGGTAACTCAAATATGGACCCGTCACATTCAAAAAGTTGTCACACTATTTTCAATTGCCTATCTTCGGACTACTAAAGGTTCATAGTAGACTATCAAATAGATCTTGAGTTCGCCCTTATATAAATTGAATCAAAACTATAGGACAGGCAACAATTATTTTTTATGTCGATTTAGAATTCTTTAAATCATTTTTTCCCCTTTATATTCTCAGTCCAATTTTATTTTACGTAAACCATATTTTCTTATGAACCTGACGACATGCCAAGTAAATGAAATAATTTTTCAGACCTATTGATTGCCCAATTTTATAATAAATCACATACCTACCTAATTACCCACCAAATGTTAGATATTTCATCAACATTTTCGTACGTGCAAATAAAGCTTGCTATTAATCATATAGAAAGTAATAAATACGCCCGCATTTTCCAATTTGTCGACCGATCCTAAGGGATTGATGTCCGTTTTGGGTGTGCGATTGCAGTAGGTACATGGTATTCTGCGCAACCATCAATATATGTATGTAGGTACACTAGTTCACCTCAAATGGCTGCAACCATTAGGCCGACCTCATATTGGGCGAGCGCGTTCCTCGAGCTTTCGCCCGGCGTGTGCTAATCTGATACCGCCCGTAGTGTGAACGCCGGCTGCACGCCAAACGAACGCCCGCGCCGCGCCGCGCCGGGCGGACGACGAACGCACGCTCGAGGAACGCGTATGCCCAATGTGAAAGAGGCCTCCCATTTACAATACAGGATAGTAAACCAAGACTAGACTAGCATGGAGGTGCTTGACTACCCATTTCTTGTGTGGACAAGCGAATCAATTGATGACAAATGTTGTTCTTCCTTGGTTACAAAACTATGCAATGGTGTCGACATTGTTTAGTGTAACTATCGGCAATTGACTTTTTGTAGTCGTTAGATGTGGTGAGTTACGGTGTTAGTTATAGAAAATAAGGGATGTTGATATGCATTTGCAAAATATTTTAAGGGGTGAATATACTACTATAACTTCATACAAATAGGTAAGTACCTGAAAAAATTTGGTTTTTAATATGGTTATAAATATTCATGACATATTTCATACAAAGTTTAAAGTTAAATCGTATGGATAACTTATACGTTCATAACAGTTCAGCAAAATCACTAAACAGATTTTGTTAAATTCTGTGAACTCTGTAAATTGCGAAGATTTTTGTAGCCTCCCATAAGTCTGCCTAAAGTATACCTACATACGAGTATTTAGAAAAGTCCAGTTACAAAAGTCCGTTGAACTATTTTACGTCATACATTCTGTATTTGTTTTAAAAGTAAACTTCCTCATTAATAAGAAATCTTCGGTTGCGGAGGTCTTTACAACCATTCAATCAACTGACACAAAGTACCCTAGGGTCCAAATAAGAAATCGTAGACAAGACAAAGTGATATCATGTCTGGGGCTCAAACCCGCAACACTCAGCGTTAAATGGCGAGGCGATTGCTTTAACCTTCGGCATACAACTTGGGGTATTTTTAACCCCAGCTCGAGAAAAATACGTCGATTTATGAGTAAGTAGTATGCAAGGATGTAATTCTTGTCCAAGAAATAAAGATAGGAAGGAATTGTACCGTTGTTTCAAATGCAATATGTAAGGAAAACGCAAATTTGATGAGCCAAAATTGTAATGATTTAAATAAGGAATGAAATCACTAGAATAGACAATCTTAATACATAGATATTTACTTAGGGGTTATTGTAACCCCATACGGGCACGGATTTTTTTTCACCTTGTATGCCGAAGCAGTTAACCACTACGCCATACGTGCAGCCAGATTTTATTTATTTAACTCATAAATCTCGACTCTACACGCCTGTCATAGCAAGTAGGTAGGTAAATTTCTATTCGTAGGCTTTGAATCATAAATCACATTAAATGTACCAAAATATTTGTTAAGTAAGTATTATTTAGAACAATGTACCAGAATTTCTTCGGGCACAAATGTTAACGTTATTTAAAGTCCAAGTCTAAAATAAGTCGTGTCTGCCCATTAAAGTTAGATTTCAGAGAGTGATATATATTTTCAACGCCAGGTAATAAAATGGTGAATTATTGTTTAATGGATCAGAAGTATAATTTTCAGTTTATAATGCTATCAACAAACTACTATTTAGATTGCCTTATGCAGATAGATGTTTCCAAGCTTTTCGGAAACATGTTCTTCTTCTTTCTTCATAAAAATACATGTCAGGGCTGGGATTCTCCTAGCCCTTCCTCACTTCTCTATAAAAAAACTGTTGATGGGCAAAAATTTTCTGTGGGTCACTCAGGTATATACATTATCCTAAAAAAGCAATAAATAGGAGCCTACGCTATAATTTAAAGAAGATTCTTTAACTTTCTCAAAACTTTGATATGTCTTGTTAAATATTAACTAATTTGGTTGTTAATTTTAGTTGTATATTTCGATGTGCGCTTTTTTATGCGAATCTTAAGTTTTCGAGTAATTAAAGCTTTAATTTTAATAAATAACTTAAAATTGCACCTAATGATAAAAAATCGTTCCCGAGGTTGTTTCGTTTTTTGCATTTTCTCAGAATCAGAACGTTTTCCGTAGTAATATATATTTTATTTACACCATCAGAAAGTAGATATTCCCAACCCAACGTGAGAATTTGCGATTGAAAATTAGGGTTTTTTTATATTATGTAAGTAAAAATAAGGCGTAAAACTAAATATTTTAAATAAAAACATTTATAATGTGTTTGGAACATAAAAAGGTTAGTTTTCACCTAATTTCGTGAAAAAGAAAAATCTATTGTACCTATAAGATAAAAATATAAAACCAACAACTTGGTTATTTGAATTTTGCACACACATTTTGACGTTATGTGAATAAAGTGTAAATACAAAAGTTGTAGATCTTTTATTACCTACAACTTTGCCATTGACGTTTTTCACGTAAGACTTGTAGTTTTGCCGGCAATCGAGATAAACCCTTTTCTACATTTAAAATCGCAACCCCATCCACTTCCCGACCTCAGATCGCCCGTAATTTATTTTTCCTTTAATTTTTGCTATATTATCTTCCTTCTCCAATGGATATCATCCAACTATAATTGTATTTCGTTTCAAAAGTTATCTACCCTGGTCTAACATGCTTTATTTTAAAATAGTTACGTGTCTGAAATCGGTGACATAATTTTTATGAGTTTTGTTTTAAAACAAATATTTTATCGATACATAATATGTAATATAATTTATTCAAATAACTGTATATTTTCTATTTTGTTACAGGTAATTAATATTCATGTAAAGCTTTGCTAATATCTACAGGAACATTAACTACTGAGAAGGTAAATTAATGAATTTTGATTATTCTCTTTTCTGCCTATAGGCAGGTATTCCGCTATCTACCTATTTCCCTCAAGAAATTCTAGCATTGACCGCATATTCGTCTAGTCACCCACGATGACTAGAGCGAGAGCAAAGTGGTTAAATGAAAAGTCCATGGCAACAAATTTAATGTAAATCTAGCAAAATATCAATATAACAAAATCAATTGGTTTTGGCTTATCCAATTACACCCAAACACGTAAACATTAAGGTAAGTACATAATTGATAGCCTATTTATACCGATTTGTAGAATACATCATTTGCATAAGCTAACTCCTACATAAAATTATCCCATAGGTACTTAGATGACGTTACAAAAAAATATGTAGCGCTTATAGCATGACTTGTAATAGGACCGCAAAGTTAAGTAACGGTAGCAGAGGTTGCCACCTGGATGGGTGATCATGTGTGGCAGTTACATCAGAGCGCCGTGGTCCGAGGGACACGTAAAACAATCAGTCCCAATGCTCGTGTCAGGACAAGAATAGTTGGGCCATGTAACGGCCTTCGGGTGGACAAAAACTCTTACACCAGAGTTGGCCACACACACACGAAAAAGTTAGAAGTATAAAAAATATAAGGAACTAACAACACATACATAATTTTAAAAAGTATTTGTTTCTCATGTTTACATTGAAAGCTACTTATGGAGCTGTTATGATGTCAGCAGGGTACCGTTCAATATAATATTTGTGTGTATGTGTTATGTTATTATTGTGATTCATAAAACTTGTAATTTGTTAAAGCTCGTAGGTATTGTACTGCTGTGAAACTGTTAGACTTTTTATTTATTTAAAAAAATATGTATTAATGTATCTCATTATTCAGTTTATTTAAATACTTAAAATCGAATTGTGGTGAAATTAAAATACTTCACCATAATTTCAAAATCAGGCTTATAACAAAAACATGCCTTCCATGCGTCCGGGAGACATTTAGTAGGTATATTTGATTTTACACACGAAAAAAAAAGGAAATCTGGTACTTCAAAGCACAAAATAAAAACTGTTCCCTATTCAAAACAACCGGACAGAAACATATTGTGTCAGCAGTTGATCAAGCGTTAAAAAAAAAAACGGGGCTTATAAATCAGTCTGTGCAATGTTACCTACTATATCTTGTTATTCATATCAGAGTAAATGTATAGAGCTCTTTCTATATTCTCTTCAGTCTACCTATTGGGTATCTGTTATATAAAAGTTCGAAAGTTCATAATTTTATACACAGATAGATATACAAAGTAAAAAAAATGTTTGAAAACAAACTACCCACCAACCACTGACCTTCAAAGTATATCGCGAAAGGTAATATATTGATTTTACACTTGATTGTCGCACGATATTGCTTATAATGGACTCACAGACCTGTATTCTTAATATGAGTAATATCTTGTAATGAACGTCTTGTAACATTCGTCTATGGTTAATTTACAGTTCGTATCGACTATTATAGTGTTTATGAATAATTATCGCCTACATTTGGCGACACGGCGCAGACGGTCGTAAATTGTGAGCTTAAGTATTATATCTGCTTTATTTGGTTAGGTAGCAAAGTCAGGCATATACGAGTATGAATGTGATTCATGCTTAAAATTATGCATCGTTTAATTTTGCGTGTTACTAATACCTTCGCTTGTTTCATCGCGTACGTACGATGCTATCAGTACGGAACAATAATTAAGCATACTACTCCTTATAAATCAGGTGAAATCAAAAAAAACTATATTAATAAGTACTTTTAAACTACCACGATTTGTACACATACTAATGATTATGTAACGGGTCTGAATCGTGTTAACTAAACGAAAAGAAAGATGAAATACCTTTCTATTTGCCCCGACGTTTCGGCATGGGTTACACCAGCCGTGGTCACGGGATGACTGATGTCCGTCGGCGCTGCCTCCGAGAAGTGCGGGTTTCGGAACCTACCATTTAAATCGACGTAAAGTAACAGTACCTAAGATGTTGCGTTTCGTTCGGTGAGTGAGAGTTCCGGAGGCCCTATCCCCTATCCCTTCTCCCTGATCCCACTCCTCATCCTATCCCTTTTCCCAATCCCAAGGGGCGGCAACGCACTTGTGACTCCTGTGGTGTTGCTTGTGTCCATGGGCGGCGGTAATTGCTTACCATCAGGTAATCCGTTTGCTCGTTTGCCGCCTATTAGCATAAAAAAACCCTCACTTGGTCTTCACAATTATTAACATTTATAAATTCGGAACTGTCGGTACTTCGACACACAACACTAATGGTATCTTCACCCTGGCGCGTAATATCACCTCGTCGGTGTCTACATTTGCTGATGACAAAACTATATTACTTTTAATGACTGCTTAAATTGTTCTTGGAAATGTTTGAGGACTCATACTAGAAAGAAGACGAAGAAGAAATAAAAGAACATAAGTTTATTGCATATTACATATCAATGTTAGCTCTTTCTGAATGTTGGTCAGGTTTGCATAAACTAGTTGTTGTATTTACCTTTTAATACGATTCGGTTTTTTTTATTACCTATATACAAAATCTAACGAATTTTGGATAAAAATAAACGTACCTACTTATTACATTTGTGCACACAAACCACATTGAAGGGTACAAAAATGCCCAAACTTAGACACTTTCTCTGAGCAATCTCTATCACGTGATCGAGGTCACATCCCTAAATAGTTAACTCAAATTCCTCAGCCCACATTCGTGAACAACTTGAGCGTACTAATGAAAATCTAGGGGAACCACTTAATCGATAGAACTTCGTTGTGCTACCAACTTCAACCGGATAGTTTATATGGTCGCCAATTTGGTGAAGGCAATTTTCTACTTGGCGAACATTTTTTTGCTTTCCGAATCTCAGTATATAAATGACTAAATTATAATTTTGCGGCGATAGCCCAGTGGTGTACGTAACGGACTGCCGAGACGATGGTCTCAGGTTCGAATTTTTCGAAGTTATGTGTGCATTGAAAATGTCAATTATCACTTGCTTAATAATGTGCCCGGTAGATGGAAATAGGCTCGCCCCCTATTACATTGGGACCGAAACATAACTGGCTAAGTGTGGGTAATACACCTCTGCCTAACCCTTCGTGGAGAGGCGTGAAGTTACGTTATGTTATTATAATTATGTCAACTATTTATGGGTAACTTTGAGTCATAAAGATAGATGAACCTTATTAAAAATATAGGTGTGGTTAATTTGAGGAATACTAGAGGATGATCGTATTTTGATACTGCGTAACTAAAACGAGTAAAAAATAAATGAAAATGTTTGTTTTAAGAATCGAAAATCCTAAATTTTTTAGCCTTATGGACATCTCGATGTTGTGGCATACAAGACGTTATTAGACAACTAATTTCTTTTAATGCTGCTAAATTTGGCAGTGTCTACAATATTATGTAATAGATAGACTGTACGTTACAAGCAAATAAGCCTGTTCCGATTATACCATGAAATAAATGAAAATTGTTCCACGAATTCAGAAATCAATTTAATAGCCTTTCAGTCGTCAACTTTATGACAGATTTTACAACCGAAAAATACGAATTTCAACTTTGATATTACATATTTTGTGAAAACTAAAATGAATAAATTATTTAATTTGAAAGACTGTAATAGAAATACTTAAATGAACTTAAAATATTGATAAAGTTTCATTAAATTCATTTAAAAGTTTTAGAATTTGATTGACTTGAATCGATGTTAAAATATTTGTACATTTTAGCTGTTTGTATGATTTGGTATAATTTTATAAATTGAAGGCTTTTCGTTGCGGTTGATGTAGACCACAACTGAAATGAAAACATTCATAACTTTGTAGGATACACACATTTTATCGACAAGACTTAAAGCTATGGTATTGTTTATTGTATATTATAAGTTATATAGCTTTATTTTCCCCTGTTAAGGTTCTTGTCTATGTGCTTTGATTCGAGCATATTGTACATACACCGTAAGCGACAGAAATATAGATCAGTCTATATTATGCTAGTTTAGCTAAGTACTTTTGTATTATTATTCAAATAACCTTATTAATTGACAACAACATTATAAACACACCAGATCATATATGAAAACATTCAATGTATTTACTAAGTAATTTCAAATGTAAAGACCAAGACGATAAAAAGAATGGCCCTGAGTTTCTTACCTGATTTTTCTCATGAGGCTCTTCTTTCGGAACAGGCATTTCTTTCAATGCTCAATTATGTAAATATGCATTTAAAGTTACTTTTGATTTTATTAGCTATGACTTTCTCACGAGTCCAACATTTTTTAAAATAATATGGAAATAAACATATTTGAGTTTGAATTTGAGTTTTAGAGCACTATTAAAGATTGTTGGCAGACACGATGATTCTGTAAACTTAACTGCAAATCTGTGTATTTATTTTATAATTTAGGAAAATTTAAACTGCCTTTACGAATTGATTCTGATAATATGTTTATTTTAAACGACTACAAATTTCGAAATCTACGTACACTGTACAGCTCTTCTTTCTATCTTCACAATATACAGCCTCGTAATAAAATCTGTATTATTACTTCTTATACATCAAACTAATAAATTTCATCGACATTCTGAAAACCACAATGGAATTTGAGCATCAATCTTCCTAGCCCTTTGACATTTATTCGGTTCTTGTCAACGATTTCACGCCCCTTCGTGTCAATTTGTCGCCCCCAATTTGGAGGAAAATGTTCCATGCGCTAATTTTGTCCCCTGCTCTGGCAAACTTATCGACTAATCAAGTCTTGATACGAGCACAATGAGTAAAGGGTAACTTCGATTATTATTTCATAGGCCAGATGGCTTTGCCGTGATTGATTTAAATTAAAAGGCAGAGGTCTGTTGGTTGACAGATGAGACCGAAATGGATTGATGATTTCATAGTCTCGGTTCTACTTGGTTTTCAAGAACTACTTGCTTTTTAAAAGTCTTTGTCAACTTTTTTTCGTTGTGGAATTTGTTAGCAGAAGCTCCTCAAGAATATATCTCCTCATCGTGTTATGCATGCGTTATTGCTGTTTATATTGTCTCACACTACATAAAGTATAGCAGAACACAATAACGCAATAGCTCTCACATTAATTGCGTGTTGTTGCGTGTTGCTCTCACATTAACTTCACACACCCTGTAGGTATGTGCAAATTCATACACGCGATAATTAGTATGGGAGACTCTACTTGGGCTGTGGACTCGGTACGTGGAAATCTAATATTCTGAGCAGAGATCAGGCTTATGGCAAATGTCTTGAAGTAAATTTCTTGGATCACAACCTGGTCAAGGCAAGGGTGAAAATGAAGGAACATACAAACACAGGCCCAAATGATAATGTAAGTTCCATTTCACATTTAAAATTCTGGATCAAATATTTTTAATTAGACTGTTTACGAACTTCTGGCCCTGTTAATTATGTTTTAATGATGTAGAAGTGGGATTAACGATACGGCATAGGCCGTAGTTTTTTTTTCACGTAACGATAAAAAGAATTGACCGAGTTCAAAGCTTCGAAGTTTGCAATACAGAATCATTGTTTAAAACTTTGGTAACTAATTCTTAAGATCCTTTGTCCAAAATTTTATTTTCCTAATTATTTTTTAATTAATTGGAGTTGCTTTGTAAAGTGTTCCAAAACAACGTTTTATTATAACCTATTTATTTACCTACTATACTTTTTACTTTAAGTGAGAAATTCATAACTTAAATGATAACGTGTTCCTTTATAAGTCAGATGCAAATAATTTCCAATATAGGCTCAAAAATGGAATTACTATTCGAGCTATTTAATTTAAACCAAGTTACTTAAACCTACGGTGCACAGTGTTTTATGAAGACCATTTTTCGGACACCGTCTTTTTATTAAAGAAGCTAATAGATATATTCAATAAAAAGAAATATTTCGTATCCCCATTAAGCTAGCATCTCTAGTTTTTTAGAAAAACTTTTTTGAAAATCTTCATATTTTAAAGCGGATATTTAGAAAAAAAGATATTCCTCTTAAACTAAGCATGATACGCAATAATAATGTTACAAACACCGATAGCGTCTCTTTCACTGCACATTTTACAGTTAAAATGAACCTCATAACTTGACTAGATTCAAATTTAAGCGAGATTTTAGATTTTTAGATTTTCTTACTTTGCCCGAAGATTCTACCGAATGTGGAAAAGTTATATATACAGAAAGGATGCTCTTTACTTTCCTCATCTACTCAATATATTTCAGACCCCAAATCCATGGAATCTAGAAGTTATTCCATATAACTGTTTTTGCTAGTTTTTTCATATTTATATTCTGGATTTTAATGATTAAATTTTTATTCGATATTGATTTCTTAACAACATATAATTTAGTTATAAAATCAATATCGAATAAAAATTTTATCATTAAAATCCAGAATACAAATGTGAAAACCCTAGCAAAAACAGTTAATTTGGAATAACTTCTAGATTCCATGGATTTGGGGTCTGAAATTTATTGAGTATATGAGGAAAGTAAAGAGCATCATTTCTGTACATATAACTTTTCCACATTTGGTAGAATTTTCGGGAAAAGTAAGAAAATCTAAAAATCCAAATTCTCGCTTAAATTTGAATCTAGTCAAGTTATGAGGTTCATTTTAACTGTAAAATGTGCACTGAAAGAGACGCTATCGGTGCCTGTAACATTATTATTGCGTATCATGCTTAGTTTAAGAGGAATATCTTTTTTTCTAAATATCCGCTTTAAAATATGAAGATTTTCAAAAAAGTTTTTCTAAAAAACTAGAGATGCTAGCTTAATGGGGATACGAAATATTTCTTTTTATTGAATATATCTATTAGCTTCTTTAATAAAAAGACGGTGTCCGAAAAATGGTCTTCATAAAACACTGAGCGGTGTGCATGAAAATTAAAAAAAGAAAGAGATTTTGTCTTCAGATAAACCTAAAATTTTACCCATAGAGTACACTGAAATTCAATCTGCCCTTTCCATAAATATTTCTAAATTGCTACAGGATATTTTCAATTGAGTCGGTCATTGTTCGAAGCGATTTGATTAATTATTTGTTCGATAAACGAGGTTATGGACTATTCACAGATCGATTTCGCAGTCAAACGATCCAATATCGTACCTGCCAATCAGTAGATAGATAATTGATAATATTCTATGCAAATTACATTATATCGCCAATCCCAAAGGCTGTCAATCCTGTCAGATGTTCGAAGATTTGATAAAATTGATTATTGATTGCATAGAAAGATGATAAACTCGTCTGTATTTTTCTTAGTTTTTATGTTGATAGGCACAATGTTTCAGAGAAACTATGTTTGATATATGAAAGACAGAAAATTCTATAGTATAGTGTATAACTTGGGAATGAAAACGGAATACCATTACTTTATGAAAGGGGTTACATCTGAAGACTCAAATAAGTTATACGTAATACTGAATACTATGAATAAGTAGTAATATTGTGATATTTGATTACGGAAAGATATAGACATTATGTTAGTTTGTTGCTGTTTTTTCTGAATGTTACAGCGAAACTTAACCTCAGTCGTTCGTTTTCTATACACTCTCATTGTGTTCTTACCAACATTTTGGCGTTGTCTACGGTAAGAGACTAAGAGAACACCCCGCAACTATGGTTAAGCCTTTATCATTCAGCCTTAGCTTTCTACTGCTGGACATCTTCTTATTTACGTCACAATAGTATTGTGAGTCAACAGAAGGATTTGACCTAGTATATCACGGCATACCGTCGGTTTGGCATACAGTTTGAAGTTGAGTTTTCCGTCTCCTCTCAAAGATAACAGTGCCTTCGTGCGTTTGCCTAAGTCGCCGCTTTCGACACCCCCGGCATCAAATGTCGTTGTAATAGTTTGTATTCTAAATCCTTCACCACAACCACAACTACCAATGGTAAAACAAAGAAGGTGGTGTAGAGCTCTTCATTAAAACTAAAGGCTTCATTATATTTCTGTAATATCTAGCTACCTGTTCAAGTGCAATGCGTCTACTGTACCCGATTTGCCCCGACACGGCGGGGCCTCATCTAAATTTCATGAGAGATGCGGACGCCCGTCCATCAATTACGTTTATTCGGTACCCTACCTTTCGTAACTACGTTGTGACTTGTAGAAGCGTTCGCAATGTTCCTAGTTTTCATTTCTGATGTAACTATCAAAAGTTTTACTAGTTCTAAATTATTTTAACACGTTACTGTTATATGGTAGTTACGATGTACAAGTTAAAGCTCTGACATGTTGGTGTAGAAATGACTGAGATACTCTTTTTCATCTCTGGTCGAATAGAGAGATATATAAGAGAGAGTGACAAAGAGATATAAAGTCAGATTCATACTGATAAGAACTGTTCAGTACAATACCTGTTTGCAATATGATAGTATTCATGTAAAATACTTATAGGATTTGAACAAATAATACCAAAAAAAGCCTAAGTGAAAAGAGTTTTCCATAAACATGTATGTCAATGTAAGTCGGTCTTTCGACTGATGGCGTTAGGCAGGCTGAAGTTGAGTCTACATAGAGAAATAATATTTAGATCATAATGTTATAAATCCAAATGAGTTTTATTTTTCTTAAGTTTTGACGCCTGTGAAACAATAAGTCTGTTAGAGCTATGTATTGAAAAGGCACCGAAAATCCTACTACAAAACTTACTAAACCACTAACTATGCAACGCGAGTGTTTCTATTCCATCCAAATGCGAGCAAATCGCAGTTTAATTCTGTAATTACGGTCTAATGGCTGCTTGCTTAATCTAGTGATTTCTGTGTGTCGGTGCGCGTAGCTTTGTTTATACGACCGCATCTGGTTAAAGCGATTAATCAAGATGGTTTGGTGAATTAGGACGATGAACTGCAACAGACCAATGACGCGTGATGCGCATTAAGTAGTGATTACATTTGGCAGTTGTAGTATGGTATAAATGATTAAGTATTCTTAAGTAGCGTATAACAAGATCGCTTCATGGACGCCATGTGTCCGATTTCAATATTTTTTTTTGTATATATATATTTTTTAAGACTACTCCCTCCCGCCTTAGGAATAAATCCTGTGTCGCGGGGGATTTTACATACATACAACCAACGGACACAATGAACGTCCAGACTCGAAACAACATTTTATGGATCTCACAAAGTGTTGTCTCGAGTGGGAATCGAACCCACGACACTCGGCGCAGCGTCAAGCGGCGAGGCGGCCACTTAAACCACTACTCCAACCTTGCAGTCAAAATATACGGTGCAATCATAATATTCGAACTACCTATGGATTTAAAGATTGGAGACACATATTTGGCATAAGCTCCACACAAAATATGTCAAAGATGTATATCAAATCTTCAAATCCATGGATAGATCGAATATTAGAAACCGGCAGTATTAACAGTCGATTAGCACTGCGCCAAGTTATGTGAGTTCGTTCTCCATACGGTACAAAACTTTGGGTCATTCATAAATTGTTGTTTTGAATCTGTGTCGTTTGTGCCAGTTGAATGAGTTAAAGTCTCTCAAGATACCTACAAGCTTTTTTTGTGAGATAGTTTATAAACTGTGTGGATGTAAAATAATGACGGAAAATGGTAAACTCGTGTAGTTGCGTACTTCTCCTGATAGTAGATATAAATGACAAAAATAGATGAAAAGTAAAGTTTATTTTGTTTATTATAAGTACAAAATAGTTTAGGTACCTACCTAGTTATCTAAATAGACAGTAGGACAGAAAAATTTTCATCTCGTCATCTTAATACTAATTCTAATTTCGGGAATCATGACAATACTGAACTAAAATCAAGCCATCTGTCATATCTAGTTTAAGTGCAACCATATACCCAGTATTTGTTATAAACTTACTCGATATATAAGACGACTATTAATAAAATTTCTATTCTCTCTAGCATTGAACCGAATCGGTTCTAAACTATGTTATGGTTATCGGTCTACAAAAGTTATACTATATTTAAACGATCACTACTAGGTGGTCCGCACGGTTCAAGAAGAGTGTCTTGTACTGGGAAAACGCTAGGATGACGTTGACAATGATAGAACTGGGACGAAACCACGTGTCACGGAGAGCTCAAAACATCCATATAACACATGCAAGGCAGAGCTTGGGTGCTCAAGCTCTGCCCAACTATTTGAGGATCTCACAAAATGTTGACACATATTAGTATTATGGCTGCCTCCGTGGTCCAGTGGATAGCGTATGCGACGGCTGATCGAAGGTCCTGGGTTCGATTCCCGGGTCGCTCAAATGTGTTACTGGATTTTTCCGAATACCTACTCAGTAGCAGCCCGGAGTCTGGTGATGTGCCCGGTAACGGCAATAGGCTCGCCCCCTATTACGTGGGACCTAAAAATTCATGGCGAAATGTGGGTGTAATATTTACACCTCTGCCTACCCCGTGGGATACAGGCGTGGGACTTAGTGATTATTATTATGTCTAAGCGCTATCCCAGTTGCTTCCGAGCTTTGTCGTCTTGGATCCCAGAGTCCGCTTACTGATATAAACAGATTTGACATAATATTAGCGCTGTTGTTATTGCACCATTGATACTTATCTGCATTTTATACAATTAGGAGATATTAATTTTAATGTTACAATGTATTGTATATGCAAATTCTACACTCAGGTTTGGTAAAATAAAATAGCTATTAGAAGAATCTGTAAGAAACATTTACCAGTCCCATAGTAGACCATTAACATTTCAAGTCTAACAAAAACTTTATGTTACTACATAACATGAAGTTCCCGTGGGAATTAAGTTTCGCAGACTTCATAAAATCTATACGATTCATTTATTACTATTCTGTTTTTCAAATAAAACTCTAAAATATGCAGTGATAATGCAAATTCGGTCACTAGTTTCACGACTAAACTTTTGTGTAGAATTTATCACTCCATCAAATGACATGCACAGTCATGTCCGCCGCTACTGCGCTATCTCAGGCGTTGTTCGAAATAACAACACGAACTCAACTAAATAACTTGCCAACTAAAATTGCCTAGTCGGGCCGTCGACTTAATGAAGCTAGCTAAAATCAATTTCACTCGGCAATGCTGTTAAGGCCAGGTACGGACTTGGCGATATTAAGGCAGAGCGTCGCCGCTATACCTGTTCATAAGTAGTTATGTTTTACTACCATCGGACTCGGTTGGTCTAAATGACTTGATTTTTATTTATCGAAAGTAGGTACTTACTGCAATGCCTGGTGACAAGACTCTTTAGAACTGAGTTGATTTTGTTTTATTTTCTACAATCCTATAACTTAATAATTGTGTCTTGTGCTTAATTCTAATTAATTAGGACTAAAATCTTTCAAAAATTTATAATTTTAACCTCAAAATGTTCATAGCAGATAATTTGCCACAAACTCTAATAAAATGCGTAAGCGTACCTATTTTTTACAAAACCGACGTCGGAGGACGTATTAGCTTAAGAAACTGGGTCGTATTTTTTAGCCTGTCTTAAGTAATAACTTAATAAGAAACAAATCTTTTATCAACAAAGTTAAGACGAATGTTTTCAGGAACTTGACAAAAAGGAACTCTGACGCAGCTGTGTATGCCTCATAATTTGTGATTACTTTTCTATTATACTACTTTGGATTTAATTTTCTTATTGGTCGCAGATATATAAGCGATGTTGACATGAGTAGGAGTACAATAAATATTAAGAAGTTTCGATATAAAGATAAAGTCCCTATATAAAATAGCTACTTAACATTTTTCATCATTATCACACATAGTTTTTTGGTTGGCCACATACTCACAAGGCAAAGAAAGAATATAATTATCACATCTTTATAATAAAATTATTATGCTCTGGTTAAATACCAGGAAGAAACATTATTTTAAAAGGAGTCTTCGGAACAATCTGAACTATACGAGTATAGTCAAGGTACCTACATACAACAATAATTAATGAACAAGGTACAACATTATTTCACTTAAAATACCGTTTCTACTAACACGCTACAATTTCAACAATCAATTTTTGTAGACTATGCGTTCGATATACATAGAAGAAAGAAGAATGTAATAAACTCTACTTATTGAGGTGCTTCTTACTTATGATTGCATGAATGGTTTAGTATTCTAAGCATCTTATATTGGGCTCTAATCTCACACAGAACAAATCTACAGCCTATACAATTATGTAGGTTGGTGTGTTGATTGAATGTTTGAAAAGTCCCCCTATGTAGGATTTATAAAAAGTGCACATGGTGTCTTTTACAACAAGCGGCGATAGCCCAATGGTGTACGTAACGGACTGCCGAGACGAACTTCGGGTTCGATTCCCAGTTACCCCGGGCGGTTATGTGTGCATTAAAAATGTTAATTATCGCTCGCTTAACTATGTGCCCGGTAAATGGCAATAGGCTCGCCCCCTATTACATTGGGACCGAAACATAACTGGCGAAGTGTGGATGTATAATACACCTCAGCCTACCTCTTCGGGGATAAAAGGCGTGAAGTTATGTTATGTCTTTTACATATAAAAGAAAACAACTTAACTTAAAAACAACAAGCTGTTGTAGCTTGGCGAGGGAAATGTCATTCTATATTTTTAACTATTAAAAAGGAATAAAAAGTTGCTATCGATAAAGCATGGCCATTTTTGCCAACCTGCAACGATCATACACAATATAAAGATTAATTAATTCATTAATTGCATTACAAAGCTAAGCCAAGATAGAGTGAAGCAAGCGTTATTCAAGTTCAATAATTCTGAGACAGGGAGACAGGTAATATTGCATTTTACGACATTGACACCCATATAATATAATTTTACAGCATCTAAATCACAGCACTCGGTGTGCGAATGGTTGCGCGTGCCAACACAGTAATTACCTCGTTATCTCTCCAACGTATCTATGAACGAAGTACTACGGACTTTTACTATACCTACATGAATAAAAAATGTAATTTGCTTACATTTTATAAATAATGAACGCTATCATAAACTTCACTGCTTGTTTTTGAACGCAACTATGTATGAGCAGTGCATGATATTGAATAAGAGAAACATTATGCCAATTTCGTCTTATATTAAGTATAGTAGCAAACGTAGTGAACTCTTCTGATGTTATAGTCCAAGCGTTATACTGGTTGCATTCAACACTTTTGGTCTTTGAGCCCGAGGTCCGCTTTCAGGTCTAACCAGATTTAACAGAATATTAGCTTTTCCTCAGAGCGACTGCCTCTGATCTCCGCAAGCATACCGATATTCCATGGTTTAGACTAGTGGCAGTACCCTCAAGCTCCACGTAAAGTTACTGACAAAGATATTCATGACATCCGAGACCGACAGCTTAATGTGCTCTCCGTGGCACGAGTCAAGCGATTATTAAGAATTAAAGGGGCAACAGCACATTTGTCATAATCTATTTATGGAGTTATATCACTATTGATTTTTGTATTATTTGAAATATAATTTTTCGTGTAGATGTTAATTCGGCCGTAGAAAATGATGCCTAAATGATTTTAAGATCACTACAGAACACTACTCTTAAACATTTCAGCAAAATGTCGTAAACGATTGTACTGTAAAAGTGTGTAAACAATTTAACTCATATAATAATTCATAATTATAAGAAGACATTAAATTACATAAAAACCTAAAAAACAAACACGGTACGTTCATTAAGCCGAAATGAAATCTATTAAATGTAAGTTGTATGTAAACATTATACAATTATTTTATTTATATATACAATTATTATTATTTCCAACCGATTAACTTTAGAAATTAATTAATTTTATTAATAAGTATTTACCTAGCGACGTAATCCTACTCCCATTTATACCAGGATATCTGGACTAAAGCAGTACTTTCATATTAAGATAATTAAATTGTTTCTTCAATGTGACTTAGGCTTGGATCTAATAATATAAGCTCTTTCAAATTCTAAATGGTTAATAAAGTAATCGACTTAAATTATCTCTTTGAAAGTAAATGAACGGAAGTCCTTTAAATTGTCAAGTAACCAATTTGAACATGAATTTCGTGGCTCAGAGGTAATTTTAATAGCCATTTTTGTCCTAATCAAGTACTTAGTACTTGTGATAAGGCACGCTTCGGCTATTCACGACACGAATTAGTGGAGTACCCTCGACGTGAAGCTCGAAAGTGATCGTAATATCCCCGTGTTTCATATAGGAGACGTTAAGTATTTTTAGAATTATATCTTTATCCTTCAGTTTACGTACTTACGAAAGCGTGATGTCTCTTTCTTCTGCATATTGTTCACAACACGTAAGTACAAAAGCTATGTGTATTTTTGTCCCAAAAGGGTTTGAGTGATAGGAGATTTTTTGGTATGAAATGCCTGGAACACCAGTTTCATTATTCCGTTAAAGAGTAAAAATTATCGTTTCCCTGAATAGAAAAGTGACAGCGCTTGACAGGCTGAAACAATCCCATTTGCCGTAAAATAATGAATGAGGTATCTTTTTTCTTCGGACAGAGTAAACAATAAAAATATCATCTGCACACACAATGGGCGTTTCCACATCCTTGTTGTGTCGTGTCCTTTGTTCAGCGTATGCATTTCGTACTTTCGCGCAATTTCCACCGTCCTTCAGTGAACTGCCGTTCTGTTAACACGTGTCTCACTCGCTACAGATAAACCCAGCTATTTTAGTTTCTACTGTTCGTTCTGTTCCTACATTTTCGTTTTAACAAGTTAAGCTTGTTATTCGGATTACAAAGCAACGTTGACGACTACGGTAACGTTTAACACGGCACATTAATACGTTCGAAATAGCTCTAAATACAAGTTTCATTTAAATTAAGATTTTAAGTTAATTGTAGTAAAACAATTATTTAATTTAAAATAATTGTTTTACTTTATATTGTGAGGGGATATATTTAATTAGAATATATCGTGTTGCCTAAAACCCTATTTTCGCAAAAATTATGATAAATGTAAGCTGGCCATTACTTTGTGCGTTGTTTTATGATATGGGCTTTTCATTACAATGCAGGACTATATTTTCAAATATTAACATCACTCCTCAATTATAAACCCATGTCCAATTCCCATTCCCCACCAAGTAAACCATAGTATTTGGATTAGTCTAAACTATCTAAAATAGTGGCTTTTTAATAAATAATGAATTAAAGGAACATTATTATTATCACAACTAATTAGCGACTTTACTGCCCGACATGGCGCGCCCCAAACTTATTTAATCGACTTCATGCATTTTTGTGTTAGAATAGAGCACGCATCAATAAATTAAATTACTCTTATAAACAAAAATGTTATGCATCGCGACTAAACCCGAACGTTCATAATAATAAAATATTTCACCTGTCGGGATATCGCTACAATTTATGCAAAAAAAAATATTTTTTATGTTATAACTTTTTCGCTTTTTAATACAATACATCGTGTATTTTGCATTGACAATATCGCGATTGAGTATATCACATATTGAAAGCGATCGATTGGTAGCGGGGCCTTTGTACAATAACAGCAATTTAGAACACATATTCCTTCATGTGGACGCTCAAACGTAGCGAGTGAACGGTTAACGGTTTCAGAGTGTGATATTGAATACTAAAATCCTGTATTTTCCATTGACAATATCGCGATTGAGTATATCACATATTGAAAGCGATCGATTGGTAGCGGGGCCTTTGTACAATAACAGCAATTTAGAACACATATTCCTTCATGTGGACGCTCAAACGTAGCGAGTGAACGGTTAACGGTTTCAGAGTGTGACATTGAATACTAAATACAAACTAGAAACATGAATTCTTAAACGAATTCTGGTGAAGGTAAACAAACAATTTGTACGAGCATGTGTCCGAAATTGCCATTTGCATGTGTCACTGTCCGCTCGCCACAAGAGCGACGCTGCGTCGACAAAACGGAATGTATTTGTGAGTGTCTTTACTATATTTGTGTATGAATAACATGTCCCTCATAGCCACGTATATTAAGACGGCTTACAGTTACATACTCACGTTATTATTGGGTTCGTTGACATTTTCGATGCGTGCGTAGGTGATGACTTTTTAACAAAATAATCTGTTAACAATTCATGATATGCATTTTATAGTATTATAGAATAGTATTGAATGGAGAAATTGTATAGGTATTTCGAATGCCAATCCGTCTTATTATGCACTTTAAGAATAACTTTTCCTTGTAAGGCATATCCTGGTTATAGCGAATATTGTAAATATTATTTACGCATGGGCTTGGACTCACCACAAAATAATCTAGCTGTTTAACTCGTCAAGATTTCCTGGATGAGATTGCTTCTCATCATTTAAAATATATTATTCTCATCCCATATAAATATAGTGTTTGTATTCATGGTAATTTTAAAGTGCAAAAGGTTAACCTAACCGTACTCACAGTTAGGTACTTGTCCTTCTTTCTCAAGCTCTTCAATTGTTGATAGGATCCTAGTTTAATAATATTTGTCTTGATGGTACAAAATCTGTTTTTCAAATTCCACTGAATTATGACTTTCTTCTTATAGGATAGATGGACTGTTAGTCCATCAACTGGCATAAGTAACAGAAAAACATAAAAATCTTAAACTCATTCGTTGTTGCGTTTCCGTGCTTTTGAAGTTCTGTCGGCGTCTTGGTTCAAAGTATTTAGATTTGACTTGAAGAGCTTTCAAGCTGTCTGTTGTCTGCAGGTTTTGCTTTGATTGCAACCGCAACTGGAAAGTGGGCGTGTTTGCCATTGTAGCTAGAAATCCTTAGTTTAATTACCTGGACACGTGGAGCGAATGAGTGAAGAAAGAATGACGAATCAGATATATAAGGCAAATGTGTGTGGGCAAGTCGGTCGCGGCAGACCTCGGCGGACATTCTTCGACCAAATTGGAGACATCCTAAGAAACGGAAAGGTCCGAAGTACCCGCAACCGGCGAGCATGTATGAAAAGAGTAATGAGTGTAGAGGAAGCGCGTGAGGTTTGTAAGGATAGGAGCAAGTGGCGTTCTGTTGTCTCTGCCTACCCCGACGGGAAAAAGGCATGTTACTGTTATTAATTCTTGTCGGTCTTACTAACTTTGAGATGGTAATAAGGACATAGGTACTTTAATGCTATAAATCTAACCTAATGCTGTTATTTATTGTACTTATATATTTTGTAAGGACAGGTAGTAGTAGAACACTAAATAGAAGAGCTTGCATGAGAAATTTCATGAGAGTGAATGAAGCAAGAGAGATATGTCAGAATCGTGGCAAATGGCGTTCCGTAGTCTCTGCCTACCCGTCGGGAAACAGCCGTGTATGTACAGTCGAACAACTTGCCCCTAGACCAACATAAGGGCGAGAATCGCTCAGCAAGACATCGTCGCTTCCAGTGCTTTTTTACACACACATTGACTCTCGTATACAAAACGAATTTCTATTGTGCCTCGAATCTATGAGCGAGCCAAGGGATTTTTTTCAAACTGGTCCACCACCGTTTGATCGTACATATATTGTTATTAATTTGAGATATTTCGTAGTTCAAACAAAAATATTCCCACAAGTTAAAAGGTCTTCATAAATAACGTTTAAATTGGCAAGTCCAGAAACGAAGAAACATTTAAAATATAATTTAAATTAGGTGCAGAAATATTACTCAGTAATACATCAATCAATCGTGTTAGCGTTCTCCCACTGCATCCCAGACGTTCGCCTCGAAGCCTAGGGCCTAATCCGTTTAAGTCTAAACAGCTTTGACTGTCTTCTGACTGCAACCTAAAAGTGATAGCGATATTCCATGGTCTAGACCAGTGTCAGCTTATTTAGGAGGTACTGACTACCTGTAACGACTGTCAAAGATTTTCATGACAGCTGGGACCGACGGCTTAACATGCTCTTCAAGGCACGGGGCACGCGATAATTAACAATTTGTTATTACTGAATAAAACAATGTGAATAAACATAATATTTTAATTAAAAATGTATACTGTTCACTCTCATGAGAATATTCAAAATATACACTTTTTCATCCAAGACGAGAAGAAGAGACTTATTTAGAATAATTTGCACGTTGATATATAGCCTTTCAACTCTTTGGCTTCACTGGTTAGTATTGCAGTTACTATCTGCAATAGAAGCCACGGTGGCAAATGACCTTTTCCACTTAACTAATCACAACATAATATACCATACCATTATGCCTCACATTAAACAGTAGCTGCTGAATAAATATGGTCTTTATGAGTATGCCCTTTTCCGGTAAGTGGGGAAACGAGATAATTTATTAACTAACAAGTGGTTTTTAAGTAATTTACTCACCTTTAGAGAATATACTTATTTTCCGTAGTACTGGTTGTATAAAATAGTAATTCGCTAGTCACGGTCCGTTCGTCAGTCGCGCGCGGCACGCATTCGTAACACCGAAGTAACTAATTAGTAATCTGTGGTAACACTATATATTATGTACTATGATTTTGTACAATTTGTGATAAATATTAATAATAATAATAATAGTTTATTTATTTTCTCTCAAAAAGGTACATAATATTGGTTACAGTGAGTCAATACAAAACTTAAAATTCAAACCTTACTGAGAGCTGGAGTCTGAACTAGATTCTAGACCTGTGTGACAAATCTCCAGGCTCTCCATCTCTGATCTCTGAGCAATATTGCTAACAGTATTATCTTTACATGTACATATCATGTATATTTATTATAAGAAACAACCAGTGCTGAGAAAGTAAACTAGACAATAAAAAGCAAAAAATACCAAAAGGGATTAAAACATCCATGTGGGTGGTGTGTGTGTGTGTGTGTGTGGTGTCACACACCACACACACACACACCAACCCTACTCTATAATCTATAACACTAATAGAGAGCGCTAAAATACTCTTTTTTACACAATTTTTACTAAACTAGTGCCAGTCATATAATATTATGCAAAAACCCATAATCAGAACCAAAAAAGGTCGACTATTTATTGTTAATATGTTGGCATCCCCAATTCCTCAAACCACTCTGGAAGGTAACTCTGTCACAATTGTAGATGTTTTTGGTTTAATGGAAAAATTTAAATCAGAATTACTGCAAAGACAACTATTTTGACTATGCAACAAAATAGAAATTAAAACTTATTGAACAATCATCACCTGACTTGTTTAATCAAATTAACATGAACTTTTCATTGTGTAAAGACAAATGCTTAGTGCTGAGAAAGTAAACTAAACAATAAGAAAGATTATTTTTAAATAAAATAAAAAACCGACTTCAAAAAGCACTAAGGAACTAAAAAACAAAAAAATAATTGGTATTACAGTAAAAATTTTTGGAGTCGGTGCCAAGCCAAGTATTTCTGATCTGACTATAAAACCTCCACACATTTTTATAAAACTTTTGTTGTTGATAGAATAGGTAATTTGTAATTTACTAACTTTTTGCTTAAAAGCTTGGCACCGACTGCAAAAAATTTTGTGTTTTTTGAAGTCGGTTTTTTATTTGATTTAAAAATAATTTTTATTTTTTGCTTTTTAGTTGTATACTAATAAAAAAAGTAATAGGTGGCAAGTAGGTACATAGGATAGTGTGGGTGGTACATGATGGGGAGGCCTTCCTTACGTGCCTCAATTCTGAAATGTAGACCTGTACCTTTCCGGCAATTTCAAGTATTTTTTTGTTTTCAACTAACTAGCCTAAACACGTTCATTTCAGTTCCATCATCAGATCTCGGAAATCATCCAATACTAAAGTGTTTGCCAAGACATAACAAACGAGCCTAAACACGACGAGATTGCGTTATTGTATTACAAAGATCCCATGGCCACCTTCCTGCTCTATCATCAGAGTTTGGTAAACATTCAGCACTAAAGTCCATGTAAAGACGAATCAAACGAGCCCAAACTCAATGGGATTGCGTCTTTGTATTACAAAGATCCCATGGCCACCTTCCTGTTCCATCATCAGACCCTGGAAAACATCCAGTACCAAAGTCCATGTAAAGACCAATCAAACGACCCTAAGCTCGATGAGATTGGGTTACCTTCCAACTCTATCATCAGACCATGGTAATCATGCAGCATCAAAGTCTATGTAAAGACGACTTAAACGAGCCCAAACTCGATGGGATGGCGTAATTGTATTACAAATATCCCATGGCTATCTTCCTGCTCCATCATCAGAGTTTGGTAAACATTCAGCACTAAAGTCCATGTAAAGTCGAATCAAACGAGCCCAAACCCAATGAGATTGCGTCTTTGTATTACAAAGATCCCATGGCCACCTTCCTGCGCCATCATCAGACCCTGGAAAACATCCAGTACCATAGTCCATGTAAAGACGAATCAAACGACCCTAAACTCGATGAGATTGGGTTATTGTATCACAAAGAGCTCATGGTTACCTTCCAACTCTATTATTAGACTATGGCAATCATCCAGCATCAAAGTGTATATAAAGACGACTCAAACGAGCCCAAACTCGACGGCATTGGGTTGTTATCGTCAAATAATTCAAGTGTGCTTATAAAATTTGAAGAGTTCCTTCGATTTTTTCAGGATTTAATGATCAGATCCTGACCTGATGATCATGGGACCAACTAGAAGGTATACTTTTTCAATAAAAACAAGAATTTTCGAAATCGGTCCAGGCGTCTTAGAGAAATCGGGGAACATACATAAAAAAAAGATTCCGACGAATTCGGTTAAAAAGCAAAAAATCCCGAGAGGGATTAAAACATGCAAGTGGGAGGTGTGCATGGTGTGTGTGTGGTGTGTATGTGTGGTGTGGATGTGTGCGTGTGCGTGTGTGTGTGTGTGTGTGTGTGTGTGTGTGTGTGTGTGTGTGTGTGTGTGTGTGTGTGTGTGTGTTGTTGGGTGTGTGTGTGTGTGTGTGTTTATACGTATAAATATATTATTATTTACTTTAGCTAGCTGAATACTGAAATAAATATTTAATGTATTATTATGTATGTTCTACCATTGGTATGCATTGGTTACAAATTAAGAGTAAGCTGAATGATGATAATAATTTTCTTAACAACTTAACATTAATTTTGATAAATGGATACTACAATTAATATTTGTTGAATATAATTATAATATTCGATTAGCTTCGAGCCGCTTTGAGGAAAAAGCAATATTCTGTCATATCTGATAAAAGCTGAAGCAGAACCGACTTCTCAATTACGATGGTGAAGAATCGGTGCCTTCTAACTTTGCCGAACCATAAAAACGTGGAACTCATTACCTGCCCACGTGTTCCCTTCTTCCTATGATCCCAAGTCGTTGCTCGCATGAAGAAGCTTTTCTCTATCAACGTAGGAGCCATCATGCCATTATTTTTGTTATTTTATTGGTATGATGGCTTTTGACTGCCTCCGTGGTCCAGTGGTAAGCGTATGCGTCTGCTGATCTAACCTAACTCGTCCCGGTCCCAGCTTCGATTCCCGGCTCGGGCAAAGTGTTACTGGGGTTTTCCGAATTCTCAGTAGCAGCACGGAGTCTGGCAAAGTGCCCGCTAACGGCAATAGGCTTGCCCCCTATAACGTGGGATCCATAAATTCATTGCGAAATGTGGGTGTAGTATTACACCTCTGCCTACCCCTCCGGGGATACAGGCGTGAGTCTGTATGATGCTATGGGACTCCAGGACTGCTTAAAATCAGGCGGCATGGAGTCATATTGATAGGCTACAATAAAAAAAAAGATGACGATGATAATATTCGAATAAGATCTCCTCACGGGACAACAATTTGTGTGTTGCACTGTGGTTGTTCCGAGTTTGGGTGATTTTGTTACCGATGTTTGGAGTTTTATAAGGTTTACTCATGTTTGCCATAATTTAAAATGCCATAATTTCATATGCCATACTGGTATTTGCCATAATTTCATTAGAAATAACGCTTCAGTTGTCATAATCGTGAAATGACATAAAATAACTTTCACTAATTCCATTAGTCATAATCGATCAAGTGTCATAATATTTTTTTTTCTTTATTTAAAGAGGCTTGAGCACTCAGTGATCATGTCGCCTATCATAATAATTCAAATCCATAAATGTATTCGCTATAATTTTCGTTTTCAATAATCTAAAACAACTTCAGTTTATTAAACTAGTGTGAAGAATGTGGTTTAAGTTGACGGAGCCCTGCGAAGCAGGGCTCCTATTTTTGGGTTAAGGGTCAAAAGAGAACCCTAACCTAACCTAGCCTATCCGAGTCGGATTGCACTGAGTCGGGGTGTTAACAATAATTAATTCAACTTCAGTTTATTGAACTAGTGTGAAAAATGTGGACTACGTTGACGGAGCCCTCCTTCGCAGGGCTCCTATTTTTGGGTCAAGGGTCAAAAGAGAACCCTAACCTAACCTAGCCTATCCGAGTCGGATTGCACTGAGTCGGGGTGTTAACGATAATTAATTCAACTTCAGTTTATTAAACTAGCGTGAAGAATGTGGACTAAGTTGACGGAGCCCTGCTTCGCAGGGCTCCTATTTTTGGGTTAAGGGTCAAAAGAGAACCCTAACCTAACCTAGCCTATCCGAGTCGGATTGCACTGAGTCGGGGTGTTAACAATAATTAATTCAACTTCAGTTTATTGAACTAGTGTGAAAAATGTGGACTACGTTGACGGAGCCCTCCTACGCAGGGCTCCTATTTTTGGGTCAAGGGTCAAAAGAGAACCCTAACCTAACCTAGCCTATCCGAGTCGGATTGCACTGAATCGGGGTGTTAACGATAATTAATTCAACTTCAGTTTATTAAACTAGCGTCAAGAATGTGGACTAAGTTGACGGAGCCCTGCTTCGCAGGGCTCCTATTTTTGGGTTAAGGGTCAAAAGAGAACCCTAACCTAACCTTACCTATCCCAGTCGGATTGCACTCGGGGTGCTGGTGATTGAATCGGGGTGTTAACGATAGTTAATTTCGAGCTTACAATATTATGTATAATTTTCATTATTATATCAAATTTTGATTATGTCAAGAGTCGATTATGAGATGTGTTACTTATGGAAACTAATTATTATGATATATGTTGTTATAGAAAGTCATTTTATGGCAAATAAAAGTTATCACTGTTGAGTTGTTAAGGCAAACGTTATTAATATAAATGATAATAGTGCAAATAAATACTATGATCGGGGATGATTATGGCAAACAATATTAGTGCAAATGAATTTATGGAAAACGAGAGAATACCGTTTTATAAATCCTCGCGATACGTGATTAATCACTATTAAACCCGCGGATTTCATAAACAAATAATCAAAACATTACAAACAGGCTAAGATAATCAAGAGAATTTTAATATTTTATCGGACAAACATCGTCATCAAACATATTAATTGACACCGATAGAAATATATTTGTATTACGACTTTTCGAATCTTGTGTTGTTGTTTTAGTTTTCCTTATTTTCCTTTCATCTAGTAGATATTGGTTTGATATTCGAAAAGAACAGAAAAAATTACCAATCAAACATTTTTCTTAATATAACTTCTGCCCGTAACTAATGTAGTGCAATAAGAACTTAAGAACTGTTGTAGATTAACCTGCAAACTAGTCTAAGATTCACACCTTACAACGGAGCCAGCATGAAGGTGTTAATCAAAATCTACATTTGCAGTGTTTACAAAACGTATCAAACATCTTACAAAATATTGCCATTTTATAAACATGACGAACAGACAAACACGCACATGTATGTGATATGTGAGCGTCTTTTGGATATAAATATTTGCAGCTATCAATTTTAATAAGTATTTATGTAACAGTCATAACCTTCACGTTATTACGTGTTGAAGTACAGTTGGTACATTTTCTCGTAATTATACATCAAAATTTTGTTTAGCTAGAGAAATATTTGAGTAAGTTAGTTTTGGTTTCGTAATCAACTGACCTTAGAATTTTTTGGGCAACATACATAAAAGATGAAACCACACTGAATGAACCTCAGAATAATCAATATACATACACGTTATTGACTACCTGACAAATAACGCACTGCTGAAACTACCGGTCGCAAGAAGATAACATTTAGCATGTATGTAAGGGAATAAAAAGGGGGCGGAGTTTGTTTTCTGTCCGAGCATACACGCGGGCGCAACAACGGGCTACGGACTAGTCACCATGTGTTTAAAAAGCTTTTGCCAGAATACTTAGCTACAACGACAGGTTGTTTACTGCACTTATAACACCATCTGCATCAAGTTGCGTAATATCGTAACATAAGGAAAATTGTTTACAATGTACATACATGCACAAAGACGCATGTTGCTTCAGCTGATGTTAGAAGAACAAATTTTATAAGCAAGTATGTTCGCTGCCATTCCAAAATATTGCAAAAGATTTTTAAACCTTGTACAATTTATCTTAAAATTTTGTACAACTTATCTTAAAGTTTTGTACAACTTATCTAAAGAATCGTTGGTACTAGTAGATATTGGTTTGATATTCGAAAAGAACAGGAAAAAATTACCAATCAAATATTTTTCTTAATATAACTTCTGCCCGCAGCGATAGCAGCGATAGCCTAGTGGAGAAACCGACAGACTGCTACGCAGAGGGCCGGGTTCGAATCCACGGCGCGCACCGATGTCTTTTCGGAGTTATGTGCGTATTAAATTGTTAATTATCGCTTGCTAAACGGTGAAGGAAAACATCGTGAGGAAGCCTGCATGTCTGAGAGTTCTCCATGATGTTCTCGAAAGACATGTGAAGTCTGCCAACCCGCACTTGGCCAGCGTGGTGGACTATGGCCTTATCCTTCTCATAGTGAGAAGAGGCCAGTGCCCAGCAGTGGGACAGTATAAAGGGCTGATGATGATAATGATGAACTTCTGCCCGTAACTAATGTAGTGCAATAAGAATTTAAGAACTGTTGTAGATTAACCTGCAAACTAGTCTAAACTTCACACCTTACAATGGGGCCAGCATTTATACACATTATAAAATATTGTCCCCTTTATGAACGCAGTAAACTTAAAAACTACCAAACCGATTTTATAAACAGTTGAAACATTAGATAAGGTGATCCCAAGGCAGGTTTCGGTGTATAATACACGCGGGCGGAGCCGCGAGTGTAGTCAAGTAATTCATATATTAATGTTAATATCGCACATAGCCAAAAATATTGATTTTAAATACAAGTTATAACACCAACTTTCATCGACAACTTCTAAGTTTGGAGAAGAGGCACCGGTCACTGAAACGGTTCCCTAAATGTAGCTGATTGAAATTCAGGTTGTTAAGCCACTAAGTAAGTGGTCTCTCAAGTTACGAAGATGGATAATAATTTATTCATGATATTTCAATTTATATACAGTTTCATCATCGTCCTAGCTTTACCCTAGTTGTTATATAATAGAGTTTTGCCTTTGTTTACCTTCTAAGAAGTATAATTTGGATACGGCAGAACATTTGTTTATCCATGACTTCCCATCATCGAAGATACATCCATTACGATAGTCCAGGAACTTCATAATAGTCAAAACATAATTCAAGTTCTATAATGTGTCAAGTTCTATGCCGTCATCGCCTTATCAGAATTTGGCCCTATTTATTTTAGTGAGGCTTTACGGTCATGTTTATACCACAATGTCAATCTTATTTACCCATGATTCATTTTGTCGCTTAGAATTTAAGATATCTTAATTCTAATTCATTAAATCTGCTTTGGTTTTCTTGTCACAAGATAGGGCGTAATTAACAATTTAGAATAGCAGCACTTTGTCACGGAGTAGAAATAGATCGTTTACAATAGTTTGTAACGCGATGACAAACTCGAGTATCCGTAGCATCGTTCAATTTGATAAAGTATCTTCACAACGTGTTCGATATTGTTTTGCTCATTTGTTTACCAACATCTCAAATACCAATAGATTTCAAATGTGAGTAGATTCTCCTTCTTTCTTTGTGTTTACGTATACGGAGGAATGTATGCAAAGATAACAATAGAAATCACATTCATATAAATGTAGTGGAATTTCATATTCCTAGTGTAAGCAAACACGATTTTGTTGAAAAACAAGGACTGAATTTGGTTCAAAGTTTAGATTTCACGTAAGGTATAAAAAGTATGGATATCCGGCAAAGTTACTGATCGGTTAATGATTAAACTTTATAGTAATAGAATATACCTACGCCACGGGAAGTAACTAACTACATTAGTCCTATGTTTTGAGAATGTCTCTGGAATTTGTTAGAGCAAATGTTGAATAGAAATAAAGAGCTATCTTTCTTCTTAAAAGTATTTTTTAATTTGGTAAATTAAGAGTTATGTTTAAGACGTATTAATATACTGCCTCACAGTTCTACATTGTATGTTTTAAATAATTTTACGTCGGAATAAGTTGAGTTGATTTTTTGTTATTTCTTAATTCTTTTAGCAAGTTTATCACTTCATTCAGCGTATAGCGATGATGTAATAAAACAATAGAAGTTAGATCTTAATTGTTGTATACAGCGCATTCACTTTCGACGTTATTCACGAATGCGGAACGTTGCGCTACCGTGAAGAAATGTGAATAGATGTACAGTGACGAAACGTGATTTAGGCTAATATTGAGATTGAAATTATTTCTGACATACAAAATTATGGATTACCTACTTTTTGAAAAATCATTTTTTATTCGTTTTCATATTGCTAGAGATTTTTTTTCTGTAAAGAATTGTAATCGACTGTGATACGTACCCACAGTTTCAGTTAATTATCTAAGAGAAATCCTTTTAGATTATTAACTACAGCTGACATTATTTGAATTATTACATTTTCCTTATCTAAACAGAAAAACCTATTCGCTCTTGATGTAGTAATGTTATATATGGTCGATCACTAATCGTTATAAACCTCGTATATCTCTTACTCTCTTCGATCCTCATCTCAATATTTCGAGGCACTAACAAAGCAATATTTAAAACAAATTCTATAATATGTCCTTTCATTATTATAGCCCAGCCTTTCCATTTCAAAGTTATTATGTTATACATTTATTCACGTGCGTCGTCAAATTCAAAAAAGTAACTGTACATTATGCAAATTCTTATAAATTTTTCTTAAAACCCTACAAAGAACATAAAGTTAAACTTTGAACAAGATAGCTTATCAAATATGTTTCTCGTGTAATTCTTTCAGTTTTAAAGAAGTTGAACATTTCTGCATAAGCGTCGCTCGGGGTAGCTCGCATAGTTAATTTTATTCAACTTTGTAAGAAATTTATTCTTTACGCCTTTTAAATATGCAAGTAGAATTTTGCAGTGGGTACTTTGCAGTGTAATACCTTATTATACTCAAGTTCTTTATTTCAATATTCGTTGGCATTATTACACAATATGGCGAATATATTTAATATACCTTTGCAGCTTTTAGGTATTCGCGTAGAAGTTCTATTTGGCTTGCATTATTTATAGCATAAATCTATATTTAGGTATGTATTTCTCCTTAAATGTCATCTATTCGGTACTGTGTTTTACAATATCAGTTTAAAGTGTACTGTATTGTATTTTCATGTATTCCTAATACATCTTTTTTTACAAACAACATACAAATACCTATAGCATTGACGTTACGGTGGTAGGGTGCTGCCTCGCCTACTTTGACAATGCATAATTAAATCGCTCATTACTTTAAAATGTGAAGTCTTAACTTGTTTTTCTCTACCTTGAAACAGTTCTTTCATACTAGTGATACTTTGTAAAAATATTTGTACTAACTCTGTTACAAAATATATGCGAGACGACAGTTAAACTTACATAATTAAGTACTATATGTCATAAATTGGCAATTCGCCCGAGCAGAAGCGGGGACCAAACCACCAGTCGCTAAAATTAGCACAATCTCAAGATCAATGAGACTACTTTCTAATACTTAAGTAATACTAACGAGTACATTACATTACGTTTTGTACACAATGTTTCCGCAAGCAAACATAAATAAACCTCAAGAGAACATTTTTATTGTAACTTTTTGTTTACAAAGAAGTCGTAGACATATACATCGGATCGTAACTAAAACACTTTGAAGTAAAAACAACTATTACATGAAGACAAAAATACGCAAATAAAACTTTTATTGGACATAAACTGTCGTATAACTAATGGTTTTTATCTCCGACGTTATATTTGCGGTTCTGTTATAGGAGCAACTTCACACACTGTGATATTGAGTATTCTGTTTGTAAATGGCAATGGTTTTTTATATTCACTACCACATATCTATTTTTGGATTGTTTCTGACCTAAATCGCTCAAACAATCTTAAAATATACACAATGTTCAAAATACAGTTTGCTAGTTAAAAATCTTTAAGACAAAAATCTTAGCATAGCCTTCGAACAAGACCGAATCATCTCGACGTGGTAAGTAAACCTTACACAAGTTATGAGACCAACAAGTTTGTTCTGTCTTTCCGTCTGTTCGATGGCCGAAAAAAAGCTTCTCATAAATTATCTATATCTCATCTAAGGCCCATTAACAAATATCGTATAAAAAACCATGTATCTATTTTGTAATTGCTGCCAGCAGTTGCCATAGTCAATATATGAATGTACTTCTAAAGAAATTACAAAAAACAATTTAGCTCTGTCTCGACTATAATCTTATATAGTGTGCTAAGTTGGCACTGTTCATGAGAGCACGATAAAATATACATTCTCAATTAAATCCACTAGCACAAGCTCGGTTACCTATCTGCCAACAAAATAATATCCCAGTGACATATCCCACTTCGAATAATGACGTCGATTTCACCTCGATATATAGTCACTTCAATACGATCGATTCTGGAAGTCAGCTGAACTGTATTCAGTAAGAACCAGCCAAGCAGATATAGATTCTCAAACTTGACGACGTTTCCTCTCTAACAGTTTGAGTTTAGTTGCATTTAGTTCGTCACTTTCAGATGGAATTGGTGATTAAAGGACATCAGTAACAGTTGTGCTACTTAGTATACTGACTGAATAATTGACTAGTTGTAGCAGAAGCTAATAAAATATTAATGGATAATAAAAACATTATTATAGCATAAACGCAGACATTCGTATACAATCGTTCCTTTTTACTGCTTTGCGGGTTACAAAAAGTCAAGGAAAACGTCTAGCGTCGGTTTAAATGAGCTGTCTACTTAGTGAAGAGGTCTTTGGAGTACGACGCAAAGGTCTTGTGTCTCACGGCACGCACCGCTTACTTTTTGAAGTGCTGTAAGCAGTAAGCTTTACCAGTGCACGAAAACATCGTGGAAAACTACGTGTTCTTTCTGAATAATATGTATTCTATAATGTTTATATGCGTGAATCAAATCACACAATCACTTCATACAAATTATAAATTTTGGATAACTTTTAATATGACATATGGCGCGGGCGGGCTTTGCAGATTTAAAGATTTAATACAACGTGGAGTACCATCATATAGGTTTATTTTTACTTTAATTCATCGTAGGTAGGTTAACACCGATACGACCTTACAGGACGACGGCGTTGGATATGTTTTTTTTTTACTGACCATGTTTTTGTACTTTATAAGACAGAGATTTGTGACAACTCAGCTGCATACTGATTATATTGACGCTAAAGGACATAGCCCCAACATCTTACGAATTTCAGAAGACTAAGCTAAGGTTAGCGAATCCGTATCATCTGTTGATTTACGCCTGGATATCTCATATCCATCCAGTGGAACCTAGCTACAACAAAATACGCAAGTAATATTTTATAACATTTAGGTGTAGAAGTTTATATAATGATAGGTACCTATTCACGGAAGAACATAGTACGTTATATAGGTGCCCAATATTTCGCAAGCTAAAAAATGAAGACGGTTCCCGCGATGAATGCCTCCTACGGGATCGAATGCTTACCTATTTATTTATATGGAAATAATAAAGTTGTGTTCCTAAAAGGGGTTATAGGTGAACTATTTTTCTAGGCTTCGCTTTCATTTTATTTTTGTTATCGTTTAGGGACACGACGGGCATGGTTTGCGTGCGATAAATAGGGATGCTATGTTATGCCTATACCAGTAGAGAACTAATAATTAATAAAAAAATCGTAATAACATAGACTTACGCTTGTGTCGTCCTCCTAGCATTTATTCCTGTTAGAAACCGGGGTCCGCTTTCGAGTGTATCCAGATTTGAGTGAATATTAGCTTTTCCACAGATGGTACTTCCTATTTGATCTTCGCAACCCAAAGGGATAGCTATATTCTATGATTTAAAATTTGTTATTTTATTTATAGGTACTGACTCCCTATAAAGACTGTCAAAGTACTTCATGACTGCCAGGACCGACGGCTTAACAGACATTATATTACACACACTCGCACATACATATTTTGGTGGTTGTGGTTAACGTCTTACACACAAACAACAAGCACGCTAGAGCAGATTCGGGCCGATCATGTTCCTCGTCAAAATCTGACCAGAAAACCCAACCTAACGCCGACAAACGACCCGACACAAACAGAAACACGTACCAGACTTTACTTTAAATGAGTTTCAACAACCGTAACACAGATACGAGTCAGTAAACAAGCTTCATTAAGCTCAGCATTTCACATCCATGTATTGCGATTCGGCATGAGCTCACTATCCATTAACAAGAGCATCAAACCTACTCACGACAGGCAATAGTGCCAAAGCAATACGATTACGTACCTAGTACAAGATAGAACTGCTTACATATGAATATATAGTGAGTATATACTTCGTACTTGACGTAGACTATTCGTGTTACGCTGATATTGCTATTATTTCATCGGGTTAAGATCAGCCGTGTCTGCCGTGGCTCGACGTAGCGAAAGGTTTTGCCGCTTTGAAACTAGGCTGAATATTCTAATAGGTGTAATATTACACCCACATTTCGCCAGGTTTTTCTTTTTTAGGTCCCGCGTAATAGGGGGCGAGCCTATTGCCGTACCGGGCACATTACCAGACTCCGTGCTGCTACTGAGAATTTCCTAACGGAAAATCCCAATAACACTTTGCCCGACCCGGGAATCGAAACCGAGACCTCCCAATCCCACGCGCACATTTATGCCGCGAGACCAAAGAGGCAGAATTCTGAAAGTTTAAATTGTTGTCTGTTTTCTAAAAAGGCCAATAAAATTATATGGCCTAAGCAATGAATACAAATTTTGGCATAAGGAAAGGTATATAATGTTATAGATTTTTCTGAAAATAGGTACTTAATATTATAAACGATTTTAAGTTGTTTGTATATGTCGCAGGTACCTAATTAGTATCACTTTGTTATCGAAAGCTAATTAGCGGCTTAATTTGTTGTCCTAATTTTGACATTGATTGGTAATATTTAATATTCTATGAATATTGATGTCTAATAAGTTTAATTAGCTACTGAGTTAATTAAACTTATTAGACATCAATATTCTAAAGGAGTACACATGTATTTGCTCCTATTTTTAGGTGCCGGGTTGTAAGAGACGTTAAAATTGCTAATAAGTTAATTGGTGAAAGAACGTTTGCATATAATAGTATGCGATCCCACCGCAAGATTTCAACGTTTATGTGTTTTCTAATTAAAATAATATTTGTTAGTTTCTGGTAATTAAAGACATAAAAATCTGCAATGCCTGTGCCGCGAATAAAAAGCCAATTTATCTAATCTAACATATTTACCAAAAATTTAAAAGGAAAGTTGTACAAACAGGTCAATCATGATTACAAGTCACAAATCACAAGCAAATAGCGCGAAATATTCTTGTTAACCGTTAATCATAACTGTCAGTGTAATTACATTGCATGTTCACAAAACTTAAATAGTAATGCAAATATCATATTTCAATACAACGCGACGTGCTAGGCAAACATATTGGTTCTAGAAGTCTGTAAGTAAGTGTTAATTGAACGGAAAACATGAGATGAGGAAAATGCCAAACTTCAACAAACAGTGAAATACGTCTACGATCATCGCGTGTGTAAGCATCACCTTAATATTAGACATAGGCAGTAAATAAAGCATTAGTTTTACTGTTCCGGTATATACACTCGCAGTATTTAGCACAATAAACAATACTTGTATAAACGGCAATCATCGGGCGAGAAAAAGAATAGCATAGGTATGTATGAAAAAGATACCTCGCTCAAATTGATCAGCCCTAATTACATTACAGAGTAGGAAATTACCTCCAACCTAAATAAGACCACAGCTATATATCACAGTATGTCTAGTATCAGTATACTATACAAGAACTAGTACAAGGGATATACTAGTAAAAGCAAAGACCAAATAAATCATAATTTTAGAAGAATTCTACGAATGCTTACACCAATCCTTTCAAATTCTATTATCATTTAATGAAAGGAGCAAGACGGAACAAACCTAAATTGAAAGATCCCCTGTCCCGGTACCTGTAGCTATAAAATTGATAATATATATTCCATCAACGCTACTTCAATTTCTAAAGACGACGCGACGGTGGACTGCGCGCTCTAACAAAATAATATCCTTTGTTTTATCTCGTGGCCAATATACTTACCTTAAAGTTAGCAATAAGGAAAAGTACTTTATCAATTGATTTTAACAGCTTGTACATCATTTTCATTAGGATTCGAAAAGAAATATAGAAGTACACATAATATTTTCTGTAATTTTAGCCTAAACAAATAATTATTAAATATTCCTATAAGTTACAACATAAGTACATCATCATCATCAGCCCTGTATATATACTGTCCCACTGCTGAGCACGGGCCTCTTCTCACTATGAGAAGGGTAAGGCCATAGTCCACCACGCTGGCCTAGTGCGGGTTGGCAGTAGGGTTGCCAGATACGGCCGTATCATTTCCGGGACAATTACACCCCCCCCCCCTCCTGCATTGGCTAGTGTTTTAAAAAGTAACTTAGAAATAGATCTTTTATACATAGATAATAATGCGGGTCGGGACTTTCCGGATTTTTTCAATACTTGGTAATGATTGGTTAGACTTTTGCAACCGGAGTATCGTAACTTTGTGAAAAAACTAATATTTTCGAATTCCGGGACGGCAACGTAAAATTACTGGACACGGGACAACACGCCTAATTCCGGGACAATCCCGGAAATCCCGGAGAACTGGCAACCCTAGTTGGCAGACTTCACATGTGTTTCGAGAACATTATGGAGAACTCTCAGACATGCAGGTTTCCTCACGATGTTTTCCTTCACCGTTAAGCAAGTGATAATTAACAATTTAATACGCACATAACGTCATTGGTGCGTGCTATGGATTCGAGCTTGGACCCTCTGCGTAGCAGTCTATCGGTCTCTCCACTAGGCTATCACTGCTTGCTACAACATAAGTACACAAAGTACTTATAATATAATAACACTACTAGTTAGGTACATTATTTTACGGATGATGTGACAGAAAGACCGAATGCGCTCCATTCGGGCTCAACTCGGTCTAGACCCTCTAGAAGCGGCAATAGAGTTCCATTACCGAAAGTTACAGTCACAGATATGAGAAGTATCAGATATAGCGTATTCGTCCAACTAAGTGTGGCACGTTGACAGCTATGTGTGCGTGACCTTTGGCGACTGGCACTGTACGGACACGCGCGTCTATCTGTGTGTAAAGTTGCCAGATTATGAATAATCTCCCAGTATTTTGCATATAGTTATGTAATATTCTTATATTCATTTGCGGTTTTGAAGAATTTACCATGGATTTAATTAATGCTTTTGTAAATACATTTCTTAAATGTAGGTGCCGAGTTAAGTTTTAACTACTTCGTAAATCTGTATATATAAAATCCTTGCGTTACTGACTGACTGACAGACAAGCTACAGCCGAAACTACTCGGCGCATGAAGCTGAAATTTAGCATGTATGTTTCTTGAGAACCGTAGGGGTGTACTAAGACGGGATTTCTCGAAATTCCCACGCGATCAGGCAAAACGAGAAATACGAAAATATGTGCGTGCGAAGCTGCTGGCGTCGATTAGTTGAGAAATAAATAGTATGTATGTACACACGGCACCAAATCAAGCTGTACAGTTGCTGCACGATTTTGATACTTATTCCCTACGCCATAAGTATGTATGTAGGGTCAGATGTTCAACAATGAAACAGTGGTACACAATAAAACATTGCAATATTTCTAAAATCCTGCGTTGCTAGATCGTGCATTATATCGTGTAAGGACCCTCTCGAGAATATCCCGCCGCACCCCAGTTCGCGTCGGCGCCACGTAGGTGAAGACGTGTCTGTGGAGCATTTTTTATTTTTTTTACAAAAATGTTAAAATTTTGGTCATTCTATAAAGATTTTTCATTCAAATATGGTTGATAAATTCATATTTTTCATGATTACCTAGCATTAAAAATATATCAGAGACTAAGTGGAACAAATCATATGTTAAAAGTGTTACAATTTAGTGATATTTTTTTTGAGGGTATTAATATAAACCCTATGTAGTCAACAATGAAACAGTTGCACAATGCACACAATGAAACAGTGTTTCTTACTACTACTATCTTGTTTAATTGTATACTATATACCTACCAAACAAAATCTAGTTTCCGTGCAAATTAATAATTTGTGAGGCTAGAAATTAATCTTATCATTTGATGTTTATTTCTCATTTAAGATTGCGCGTACTAAATCTCAAAAGGAAGAAAGGCGATCATTTAGGAGAAAATATGCTTCGAGCTATTCTACTGCACAGAATCATCTTAAAGTGATCTCTGCCAATTATTATAGCTATTATTGTGATTTTATAATTTTATAAGATGAAATTGTTTAACTAGGTAGGTAGTTTAATAAACGAGTGCCATAAATATAGCAAAAGTAATTATTACTTTAAGTAACAATTATTGTAAGGCGTTATCTTAACTAGTTATAGGTAACCTAAAGAGTCTGATTAAAGTAAAATTATTAATAAAACCTTTTTTGATGAGCATTTTTTATTATTCACCTACTCCATACATTTCAAAAATATGAGTCAAACACTTAAACTATTGTCTCAGTGTCGAATTTGTAGTGTTTCATTGTTATCCCCAGAACGGACACAATGAAACATTTCCAATATGTTTGCTTTTATTTTTGTGCTGATCGATTACACATTAATTAAAAAAACATAAATGTCATCCGATACCTACCCAATAAAGTTGCCTATGTACCTCCAAAAAATTAAACGTGTATCTGTAAAAACTAAAGGTGTACGAGATATTGAACTCTTAGTGTTTCATTATTGAACCCACTATTAATTATTATGTTTCATTGTTGAATTTGAGGTGTTTCATTGTGTACACTACTGTGGACACAATGAAACATTTCCAATTTATTTGAATTTATTTTTTTGCTGATTGATTACTCATCAATTTAAAAAACCATAAATGGCATTCTATACCCAATAAAATTGCCTACATATCTGTAAAAAAACAGACTTCTATCTGTAAAAACAAAACTTTTATGAGACTTTGAATTTTTAGTGTTTCATTGTTGAACACTTGACCCTACACACGGCGCCAAGTCAAGCTAAACAGTTGCTGTACGATTTTTATACTTATTCCCTACGCCATAAGTATGTATGTATACACGGCGCCAAGTCAAGCTAAACAGTTGCTGTACGATTTTGATACTTATTGCCTACGCCATAAGTATGTATGTACACACGGCACCAAGTCGAGCTAAACAGTTGCTGACTGCTGTACGATTTTGATAATTATTCCCTACGCCATTAGTATGTATGTACGTAGGTACACAGGGCGCCAAGTCAAGCTAAACAGTAGCTGTACGATTTTGATACTTATTCTTTACGCCATAAGAACGGTGCAAAGGTCAAAGTTTATAAGCTTGACGATTAGTAGGGTGTACACGAATATTTGGATCGTTTGGGGATCGAACTCAAAACAATATTATGTAAGGTATATACTAATGGAAATTGGAATTCTATTACTATATTTATGAGAAAGAAGATATATCTACAATATACTTTTATAATACGGTAATGTATTTTTCATAAACATGACAATCATTATCACATAATCAATTGACAAGTGCATTTTCCCTAATTCAGGCAGAACGGCGTCGATAAAAACTGGCAACACTTACATATTTCTTGCACAAATACGAATTTTATCGAAATTAAATTAGGAAACAGTCAAATTATCAATAGTTACCTGTGAAAAGATATTCCATTTTCCTGTTTTTGTTTTTAGGAACAACTTTTACAGTGTTTAAGAACACAAGACGGCATTTTGAGAATTTAAAAGTTGACGTGATCGTGACGCGTGAACTGTACGATGCTTCTTAGCGCACTGAGACGAGTTTGTATTCGCTTTTCAATTTTGTATTTGCTTTAGTGGCCGCACGCAACTGTGCCGCGCGTTACATCTGATACTTCTCATATCTGTGGTTACAGTTAACAACAAACTACACGCTAGCACAGAATAAAGAATAGTACTAACGTACTGAAAATTCACTTGTCCAACCAATTTATTGAATTTGCGACTCTTGCTACTAAGCAACAAAGTGCAATTCAACTCGCATAAGCACTCAGTGCCTAATGCGATATTAACCTAACCGTTCCCTTTCTTTTCTAACACATAACGCTGTCACTGTCTGGCGCGGAGTGGCGCGCTAGGGTTGTTGACTTGCCGCTGCAACTATAATATTTATTCATCGTCTATCTACCTACTTGACCACGTACCTAATAATAAATAATTATCATATAAGTATCCTATCCCACTATTTGAGCTCGTAGAACAAATACCACAAAAATTCTGGTTGTTTACATTTTTACTACACTGATTCTTAGTTATTTCCTAAACGCATGGACCGATTTACATGATTCAAACAGATAAAATGGTTTTTGAACTAGATCTTTAATTTGACACCATAATCGTTAAGATATCTCAACAAACAAAAAATCAAATTTTCAAGTTGCTCTCGTAATATAAATAAAATAAAATCAAATTTTCAAGTCGTTTTCGACACACAGTTAATTGAGCAATACTTTGCATTAAGACTTGTGATGATACATTTTCGTTGTTAAAGGCGTTTAGGTATATAATTTGAACAGTGTATGAACACGGCGCGTGAGAATACGGAGCGGTCGCACTCGTTGCGTTGCGTGACGTCTAATGTGAGCGGCGCGCGGCAACCCACTAAATCCAACCACGTCGACGTGGTCGGCCGAGGTACTTGTAAGTTTGTACCTAAAATGCGAAGCGCGCCAGGCCTGACGCTAGTTAGTAGGTAGGTATGCCGCGAAACTAAACACAGTAGTACCGCTGAAAAACGTGATATCTGCAAATGTCATAACGTGACCTAACTACGAATGATGGATTAATTTAAACTGGCTACCACAGATGAGAGAATACTAATTCTCTCATCTATGCTGGCTACTATATTATGTTAATTAATGTTGCTGTCTCATAAATATTCAGCGATAAACTATTCCTACGAAACTACCATTCCTATTTAAAGTAAGGGTCATAGATTAAGGGTGTACTCAGGACTTTTTAACAGACAAGAATACCGTCTTTGTTTAATGGAGTAATTATAAGTTTCTAAGTGTTTGCTTTCTTTGTTTCAGGTACAATACTATCACGGATTCAATCTGGGATTTCTGAAAGAAATGACATTTATTGGAAGTAACTACATCCTACGGAAGATAGCAGCTATAAACCTGGAATGCCTGCACATGAAAGGGGTTCTTAAAGATGCTATATATAGATGGATGAAAGAAGAAATACGAAAGGAGTGTTTCGCGCGAGAATGAATGGAACTATCGGTAGGGGACGCCCTAGGTGGACGTACGCCGACCAAATAGGTGACGTACTGAAAAAGGCCCAAATTAAAAGTACCCATAACCGACGCGCATGCATGATGAGGTTAATGAATGTCGAGGAAGCGAAAGAGGTATGTTTGAACCGAAGCATGTGGCGTTCCATAGTCTCTGCCTACCCCAGTGGGAGACAGGTGTGACGATAAAGATAGATAGATAGATAGATATATAGTGTTATTTTAGTATTTTGTTATAAACTGGTTTCTCTTTAAAAGTAATTAAATTTTATGATTTGACGAATGATGGTCAACGCAAAATGTAGCTAGTATATTAACAGACTATTCGGCTGAGCCCGTATGAAATAAGTATTCCTTGTCTTTTGACGTCAATCTATAGGTACGTAAAATTCCATGATGATCAGTTGAATAGTTTTGACGTTGAAGCCGCACAAACAATCTAAAATATTTATTTTGATTGTTGGATTGTAATCGCTTAATATGAGCTGGTCTCGCTATTCACAAAGTATAATGCAGTGTAGAAGAACTAATGATCTGGGCAGAAGAACACAACTTATCTAGTTGATGCCGCTCAAGTTATAAACTTGTCAGCCACCGCTAACTTTCTTATCAACTGATTGTCCTCTTCGCAAGTTGTGAAGTGGCAAAATGGGCAAAAGTGGATTAATTATGTAAAATGATTTATTGTATATTATAAGATCCATACTTAATAAATACTAACATGTTATCATGTTTCGAAAGGTACGTTATATCGATGGAGATAACTTAGGTCATTTTTACTTACCTAACGCTGCTATACCTTTCACAATTGACGTTTGCAAATGGATTTCTTATAATGCTCAGAATGTGTTTATCAATATTTTTCTTACAAAGAAGTAAAAACCTGTTTATTAAGATGTTTGTATTTTACGTTACGAAATTGTGATAGTACCAATAACTCCATATTATTTCTGTTAATATTATACGAAAATAATTTTTGATAGTTGTATTCTGTCATAACAAGTCATGTACAGTTAGGGTTGCCAGATACGGCCGTATCATTTCCGGGACAATTACACCCCCCCCCCCTGCATTGGCTAGTGTTTTAAAAAGTAACTAAGAAATAGATCTTTTATACATAGATAATAATGCGGGTCGGGACATTCGGGATTTTTTTAATACTTGGAAATGATTGGTTTGACCTTTGCAACCGGAGTATCGTAACTTTGTGAAAAAACTAATATTCTCGAATTCCGGGACGGCAACGTAAAATTACTGGACACGGGACAACACGCCTAATTCCGGGACAATCCCGGAAATCCCGGAGACCTGGCAACCCTATGTACAGTCGATGAACTTCCCGCTAGACCATAGTTACTAATAAAATTGTTGATGTCAAAAAATAAAATAAAATCCTTATATTGCCATGTCAAATTGTATAACATCAAATTGAGTTCATGAATACGTATATTCATCGTAGCATTTAAATTTAAAGCGCATAAGGCAAAGTCATAGTAATAAATTTGCAATCATATTTTCTGTGAAGCGATAACATAACTTCTGTTAAATTAATTATATCTTTTTTAGTCACCATTTGACTATCACCATATGAGATAATTATTGTAGACTCCCTATCAAATATTTTTGTGTTTAATGTATCAATAAGATATGTAAACGACGACCCTGGATAACAATAATTAATAGTATTGTGTTGTGTCAGTTCACAATTTATTAAGCTTCCTAAACCTACACCAAGCCTATCTGAGAACATATTAACTTTATTTGTGCCAGAGTTCTTACCTAAGGAAGAATTATCTGTTCTATGATTGACTGAACTAGTACTTTTATCACTATCACAAATAATCTGGGACTCACAAGCGAGTAATGTTGGTTTTATAGTATTTAGACAAGTATTGGTGTTTGTTAATGCTCTAACATATTAATGATTTTGCCTCCCTACTTCAGCTATCTCATCATATTTCCTGATATAGTCCTGAACCTCATTCTCATATTGGGTGTTCATCCTATCTATTTGAGACTGTAAAGAGGTAATTTGACCTTTTAGATCCCTAGTGTGTTAATCATACAGCATTTTACTATTTATCAACTGCTCATGTACCCGTACCCCGACGGGTATTGGCCCGCCAGATGGTCAGGCGGGCCCCGAACAAAACGCCTTTGGCGGCGGATTAAGGTGTAGGGCTCCGCCGCCAAAACACTCAGCGACCGCAGAGGATAGGGAGGACGGCAACGCAACACCGCATCTCCTCTTCCTCTGCCTCCCCACCGCGACGCATCGAATGGTGCGCCCCCATTTGGTCGCGGGAGATAGGGCGCGCGGCAAAGCAACACCGACACACCTCTCCTCCCGCGACCGCACCCGACTGCGAGGGACAGACAGAACTGTCCCCCGCACCCGCGCCGTTGGACGCATCCTGCGCAGGCCCCGTCAAGCCCACGCGGAGCGTCCCCTCCTGGATCCCTCTTAGCTTCACCGCGGGTAACCAATCCACGGTTACTGAGGCCCCCCACCACGACAAGGTGGAGATCCCACGGGGGGACTATTTATCAACTCTATGTTGTACTTTTCTAACTCTAATAACAATTCTGAACGCTCAGAAACTAAAACTTTATATTGCTAGGATGCTACTTTATTTTTCTTGTATTGTTTTAGGCTAAAAATTAGTTTCCTAATGTGTTTATTTAATTTCTTATATTTCCTATGTCGTTTTAGACCATTTGCATTTAGTTTAAATGGTTTAGTCGATTTGTGACCTAAGCTAGTACCTACAACCTCTGTATAAAGGTTCTGAGTTTTACTACTGTTTAATTCCTGAACAGTCTGTTCTAGTGATTTAATATTTATTATTGATTGTTCTAAAGAGCATTCTAGTTCCCTAATGCGACTCATAGACCATGAATGGGCATCATTGCTAGCGGTCAATAAAAGTATTTCTTCCTGTAACCAATATGGAGTTCTGCGAGTTGCGCCTTCAGGTTGGAAACCCTATCGTTGACAATCCTGATGTCCTCTTCACAGTCTGCACGCTCCCTCAGTAGGTGATTGTTCTCTTCCTGGCACTTCTTTAGTTCTACCAAGGTTACTCTGAGCTTGTTCTCAAAATCCTTTGCTGTGGCCTTCCGGGTCAACATAGTGCTCATTGTGGAATGGCTCATAGCCAAGGATACGCCAAACACCTATGGACAGAAGATAAACAAGATGTCAGAAAAGAGATAAATCAGTAATGAGTAGAAGTTTAAAGATACTTAGTAAATAAATAAATATATATTAAAATTAATTAGAAGGAAATTAGATAAACCACAGAAAAGGAAAAATATTATTTAAAAGAAAGAAATTAAAGGTGTTATTCTTTTTTTTAATGATGCAAAATTTGTAGGTGGAAAAAAAATTCTTGTGAAATTTAGTAATTTGTATCAATTTTTTACTAACTTATGAAGATATTTATATATATATGGGCCTTGTCAAAGATATAAACACTTAAATTAATGTGAAGTGTAAGTGTAGTAGGTGTTTGTATGGGGCGTTTGTTCAGTCTTCGATTTTGCTTCCACGTTTTGTCAAGCAAAAGGAGACAGAAACTATGCCAGTGTGTGATGGACGAAGCTCACGTTGGTGTGAGCCGAGTAAATGAAACTATGCCAGTGTGTGATGGACGAAGCTCACGTTGGTGTGAGCCGAGTAAATGTGTGATGAGGAGTGTAAGTTAATAAGTAAAATACTCCCCGGGTTTAAAGATGATTTCAAATCCGTCCGTTGACAGCTGGTAGTAGATATCTGTCCGCCAAAAACTGTTTGTATCGAGGTTTCAAACACCAAACTGAATGTCTTTCACACTTTACTATTTACTTTCTATTTAACAACAAAAATGAGATATAAGCATTAAATATTCATTTAAAATTAAATAAAACTTTTAAAATTACGGAGCTACGTTATTTTACGTCTGACGTTTCCAGTGTTGCCCTATTATCATTATAATATAACATATCATCATTATAAGTTAAAAGTGTTGTGTGACTAACCAGCATCTAAGATCTAAGGAAGTCGACACTGCTCCGCTTCAAGCTATCGAGCTAGCATTATAAGCTCTGGCTCTATGATCGATGTACTATATTAGGTACTAGCTTTCTCCGGCAGCTTTGCCACTTGTCTGATATATCGATAAATTATTCACCCAAATCTTCATGAATGTCTTTGTTTACCGGTGAAAACCGCATGAAAATCTGTTCAGTCATTTTTAAATTTATCTCGAACAGACAGAGACGCCGCATTTGTCTGTCTGTAATATATGCCTATACATATGATAAGCGAGTATGAAAATAATACGCTACTTGGTGATATTTATCTTTTAAATACAAAGTAATCGATTAGTTTTACTAGTTTTCGTGTTCAATTTTCTCGCTACAAATATTTCATATGTCTATTAAATAATGTGTATTAAGAAATTGTGCACGTACTAAGTTCGTGACAAGTTCTCCACCGTTCATAATGATTTGTTGCCCACTAATTAATTTCGACCGGACGCGAAATTGACCTATGTCAACAATTGAATCGTTTTATTCCACCCTAAGTACAGAAACTGTCTAACAAACTTCGACTTTTTGTCATTAGGGTTAAAGATTAGAATTGTTTGATGTTATTTTAATTTACCATGCTTAATATTAGTAGTGTAAAGTAATAGTAACATAAGTAAGTATACAAGGGAGTACAATGAGGTCGGCACGTCCGGTGTCTGTATTGCCAGACGAGAAATTAATGGTGCGAGATTTTATTACTTAGAGGGAAATTTTAGCAAATGTGCTGTGAAAGAACAGTCTGTAGAAAAAATAATAGCTATTACGTTATTTGAACATTAGGGTGTAATGATTAAGGGTTACTTAACACTTAAAGATTTCTTTAACAGGCTTTTACTTTGGATTGTCGAACACACTATCCATCTAAAATAAAAATATTTACAAAGTACCTATCGCTTTTGTGTACTCGTTATGATTATTAATACCAAATAAAATTACGCAAACGTTCACGTTGTAAAGAAAACTTAAATTATTACGTTATATGTAACAACATGTAAAACATATGGAGATCAATAAACCATTGAATTCAATTAAATTGAACATACAAACGCTTTATTTAAAAATATTATTTCCTCGTTCATGAACTGCATTATTTCATTTATACATTGATTCTACGAGTATCAACAGTTTAAGGCGAGGTTGCAGTACTTTTTAAGATTTTTGAACGTCTGAAAGTCCCATGAACTATGATATTTTTAATGAATAAAAATTAAAGTATAAAAGTTGAACATATCTTCTAGTAAATCGTAAAGATAGAAACACGATTTGGAATGATTGGCTGGATAAAAAATAATTTCAAACATGGCACTAAATCACAATTTTAAACGTGTACTGCTTAGAGATTCCGTAATGAATTTATATGAAAGTATTATCAATAGAAACAGCTCTTTATTTTAAAATAAATGGTAAAAACAGATTTCATAATTTCGTTATCATTTTTCTCCAAGAAAAAAAATAGTCAAAATGTTGGCATTATATCGCTCGCCGGCCGTTCATCAGTGCCTGTCTAGGCGTGATTGAGGGCGGACGTACGTCGTTGCTCCGCAAAATCCCCCTCCACCCCCGCATGTACGTTTTCGCAAAAGTACAAAGTAGGTAATTCGTATTCCAAACTTAATCGTTTAAACCATAGACATACTAGTAAGAAACCGTAGACAGGTTACTGACAAGGTAACATGACGGAGCTTACGAGTGGCACGCATCGCGAAAAGCGTACGCACACTAATATAAATATGTCAAAACGACACACTAAGGATTAGATAAGAAGTCTAAGTGAGATAGCACATCTAATCGCAAGCGCGAAATAGAGATAAACATATTTATACTTTCTGGACCGACGCGCATTGTGACATCATGCTGACCGTTTCACAAACAATAATTTGACTCAGATGCGACATGATCACTTTGTCTGTCTTGAGTAAATTCAATTCGCCTTAAAGTAAATTTGATAAATGAATTAACACTAAGGTAGGGAAATAAAAAGTCGATGTGATTTATTTATAACATTTATTAAAAAAGTACATTTTATTCTTCTCATTTCATTCAATGGAAACCTAAAACAGTACGTTAATATAAAAACTGTGCGCTGCGGACCCACCGTAGCCCTGGCAATGCCCCTGGGGGTATGGTGGGTCTTTTAAAGCTTAACCGTACTCCTGGCTGAAATGCTCGTAGTGTTATACCAACGTGCTACGTGGACATTAAACTGAACAGTGTTATCTCTCGTATGATAATGACTTACTACTTACGTTTTTGTATTTTTAGACAAGCGAAGACAAGCGCTAGTACGATGATATAGTGCAACAAGGAGATAAATTAGGGAATAAAACGTTAAGGTATTACTGCTAATGGTTATAATACTTTGTATATTATAGGTATAATCTGTGGTACTGATGAAAACCCGTCATCATCATCATCCTAGCGCTGTCGGATCATTCCCAAAAAAAACCAAAAAAAAAAGTTTGCCATGAATTGTAAAATAAGGTCGAAAATCACATGCACCTGTTTTTTGCAATCACTATCGATAGCTGATCACTTTCTGGTAGTCATTTGTTTTGTACACGTTCATTTGTTTTGTACACGTTCATTTGTTTTGTAGACGTTCAATTGTTTTGTAGACGTTCATTCGTTTAACACATTTTTATACATACATATTTATTCGGATATGTGAGCGCGATGTTGTGACACTACCCTTGTAAAACATACATAGAACTAGTGGTAAATTTCCTATAACTGTTTCCCATTAGTTCTATTCTTCTCATCAAGTTGTGCTAAAAGAACTAGTGGAAAAAAAAGTATCACTAGTTCTATCATAGAACTGTTCAATAGGGCTACTGGGAATGATCCCACAAAATAGTAGAACTTGAAATTAACGAACTGCAATTAATAAACTAATTACACAACAATATTATCTGGGAGTACGGTTAAGCTTTGAAAGACCCACCATACCCCCAGGGGTACTGCCAGGGGTACGTTGGGTCGGCAGCGAAAACTGTGCAATACAATCTACTTAGTTGTTTAATACTAAAAGGAGAAAAACAAGAACAAGTGAATGAACTTTGATCATCCGTCAATGTTTGTAACTTACGTATGATTTTGTATTTCTATAATAATAATAATAATATATTGTGTTGATTCAGCCTCAAATCACTTTTATTACTTGACAAAACACACATCAGTATTTTATTATTACGAATGTCCCATCTGGATACTTTGTTTTTTAGTCTTTGAACACGCACAATACTGCTTCTCTTTTACACTCGCTAAATGCCAATTTTTTTATTCACTCTATTATTTGTGATACTGAATTTATTATACATTGTAAATAAAACGTTGTAGTATTGTAATACTCATGAATGAGAAGTGATTCCATAACTTTTAGTCATTTTCCTACTATAGTTTGAGCAAAATCTCATTACACACGACGGCATTTTCAAATGTAACGTACACACACGCGAGTAAAAGAGCGAGCGCTTCCGACCGCAACGCGTACGCGACTAAAGTCAAATGAGACATTTAGCCTGTTTTTAATGTGCCACTTTTGAAGTTCGCATAACTCATCTACGGTTTTTTTTACGCTGCGCACACGCACACACGAAACCCATCCTCCCCTTCGCTCACTCGCTGCCGCCACCGCCGTGTTTTTTGTTTTTGCGGGGGGTGAGGTCGAGCTACGCACTGTACTGCAACCTCGCCTTAACATACATACATAGACTCACGCCTGTTTCCCCGAAGGGGTAGGCAGAGGCATATTAAACGCCCACTTTTCGGCAGTGTTTTGATCCCACGTAATAGGTGGCGAGCCTATTGCCGCTTATCGGGATATTTTGTTTGCCAGAGCCTCGTCCGTTGATCGCAGGTGCACCACTTGCAGGTGAGGTTGGCTTGGGACCCTAAGTTCTTGGTGGGAACACATTGTAACACACACGATCGACTAATTGCTGTCCGTGTGGTGACGGATTAAGAATACGGATTGTCACCACCCCATATCATCCCATGGGTGTCGTAAGAGCCGACAGAGGGAGCATATTATGCATAGAACAGCACTGTAAGAGAAGGAAAACTTGATACAAACCCTATACCAACCCGTTTGGCCAGTGTGGTATAGTAGGCCAATTCCTCCTTTCAAAGGAGAGGCCTAGTCCAGCAGTGAACTGTTAAAGGCTGATGATGATCGACTAATTAAAGTGTCAATACCGTTAAAGATTCCGAACACGCTAGCAAACCTATGATACCAATACGTAGGTAGATTGCGGAGACAGCCAGACCGCAGAAACGGAGATATATTAAACAATATACATCATACAGTACAATAGACATCTATTAACTACCTTGATTGCGGATTGGTGAAAATACATATAACCGAGAGCTACATATATCTCTCGGTTATATAATTCGTAATATTGCAACAACAACACCAAAGCTATTACTTACTGATAATAGCTTTGGTGAGCTAGCGTTGTTACATTTCCACCACATTTTTAACTTTGTGAAACACTCTGTGAAAAAATCAACTCTATCTATCACAAATACATATAAATCCGCAGACAGCGAGACATACGGTTTATAAATAGAGTCCCATTGCCATTCATCGGGTATGGAATAACAAGCCAACGGATCAAACCCGTTGATTACCGGGAATAACGAACAGAAAGGTAAGTAAATCAGTCACTGATGCGATGCAATCAATGACAGCAATCAGTTCTTGGGTACTTTACATTTCATTTCTGCTTCTATTAGAACAGGTAGTTAATCTAGTAGAGGAAGAACTGAAACTAAATTACGTAGTAATTATCATCATCATCATCATCATCGTCCTAGCGCTATCCCGGCTGCATCCAAGACTTACACGCCTTGGAGCCCGAGATCCGCTTACTGGTCTAACCAGATATGACAGAATATCAACTTTTCCACAGAGCGACTGCCGTCTGACCTCCGCAACCCAAAGGGATAGCGATATTCCATGGTTTATAACAGTAAATTACGTAGTTATCATTTCTCTTAAAATCAGACCTTGAACAAACTCTTATCGACTGCTTTTTAAGTCAATTATCGTCTGCTCAGTGAGCGCAAATAATGTATTATACACCTAGTATTAAGACCATAGCATCATCAAGTTACTTGTACGCCCGCCAACAGGCCTTCACAAATCAGAACAGAGCTAACGAAACGGACATTTTCAATTATTTTTGTAGACAACACGTACTTCATACCCCACTCCATTCCTCATTAAGCCGTCCGTATTTTTTTATATTCCTCAGCACGCAAACACCGCGATTAAATGTGAATAATTATGACATAACAACATAATTATGAATAATTATAATGAATACGGCACCTTAGCTGAGTAAAAGAATTTTAACGATATTCATAAAATTGTATGAGACGACATTATTAACGGGTTCAATTACCACACTTGACGCTCATTATTTCCGCTAAGTAAAATGCATAATATGAGGCTGTATACGAGGCAAATTAATTACGGCAAACACTACAACGATGTATATGACGATGGATATTGTATCAAGAAAAGTACTTCGAACTGTATGCATAATAAAAGCTTATGGGTGCTTAGAAAACAGAGATAGAATTGCATGACATGTTTTTGCACCAAACGCTTCCAGATAGCTATCTTCAGTACACAAATAAATACATAAAACCCATGTTTGGAACGCTCCATAGCTCTTCACGCCACTTTTCTATGAAATTTATGGTCTGTCTTACCGTAGCAATCATTTAGATAATCACAGCCTGTCAAGGATTTATAATATAACTTATACGTCGTTTACACAAAGTAAAAATATTAAATAATTCTAAAAGAATAATGTACAAAGTTTTATTATTTCAAAACAACAATTTGAAAATTCGTCTTACCTAATAAATAGTGAGTTATAAACGATCCGTCTAATGAGAACGCGCCCTAAATGCTTGAATAAATTTTCATTTCACAACGAGCGCTTCCCTCACATTTTGTTAGTATCTCGTTTAATAAATTTGCATTTAAGCGAATAAAAGGTGATTGGCAGCTCATTGCTGTCAGTTCAATTCGTTTTGCTGTTATTTAAATATATTTAATGAGACAGTACTATTTTGTTATGATGTTTATTTCATAAAACGGTAATTCGGATAGGAAAGTTTATTGCAAAGGCGCGTGCAGAATGTGACTTTAATAAAACTTATCGTGAATAGTTCTCGAGCTATTATTGGCAGTTTGAAATGTGTATTATGGTAGGGACTACCATAATATGCGTAAAGCAATAGAGAAACTAAACTTTCTTGTCTGCAATAAAGCCAATAAGGTTTCACTCGTGACATACGGTTCCCATTTCCCCTAAAATTAGTTTCCCGTAACCTCATAAAATATTTTTTATGTATTTGCTTGCACGCTTTCCATAGCTTCCAATAGCGGGCTTTCCAAATTTTACAATCCTTTTTTACGGAGTAAAGATTTTTACTAGCAGACATAAAAGCAAAAGGAAATGTGTATTTTTATGCATTTGCATGAAACGGCGATATAAAAATTTTGCTTGAGTTGAAGCGTGAGAGGCGTTCGCAGTTTTCGTACCCCATACAACTCGAAACCGCGCTAATATACTCGCAACAAAAGTTTTTCGGTCTTTCGGTAAAAGCTTCACAATGCACGCAGCTTTTTGTTTCCATGGAACACTTGTGTCAAGTATTTTCGTGTTTTGTGCTACTGCAAAGTTTTTGGAAACACAAAATAATTAGAGACTTCTTCTATCGCTGGGTATGTCAAGAGGTTTTACAGCGAACTATTATGGAATTGTTTACTGTTTAGGAATCTTGTAAAAGTTACCTCATTCATTTAATACCCTATACATCAAACACTGTCACACCTGCCATGTCCCGTGTCACAGCTTGTGACAAGTGTAGGTATCACGGCCACACCTATACCTAAATGTCAACCCGAAGAGCATGCTTATTATGACAAGCTAAACAATCTGTAAAATGACTGACTGTAACACCAAGATAAGGTACAAGAACTGGCTTTACTCAAATACCGGTTTGGTATTCAACGTAAGCAATTAGTTAGAAACTGGAGCTATGTTCGGTGAACATGTTAAGACCTATACCTTGACCTCTTGACATAAGGTCGCCGCAAGTATTCCAAGCGCAACGATTATACGGAAGCTACATGAAGGCACATATTGTACATTGTACAAATCGTGGATACCGACGGCGTCTTACTTTAGAAATAGATTGTATAGACTAGAACCTACCACATCACATACGTTTAAAAAGACCCTTTCGAAAATATGCTTAAGAAAAGTCATCAGTATCATTCAATAGTTCGTATCGTTCAGTATAATATTTTATTTACTCGCAGCGTATTGTAGTTATGAAATAATATTCTAATACCGTTTTAAAAGCAAACACCGCGTGCACATAAATATTTCATTAATTTAACAAAAGAAAAGAATATTATAACAATATCCTTTTCTGATTCTAGTAGTAGTATTCTTTTATGATGATATATAAAAGGGTAATGCAAAATAACTATTGCGTTTGTAACGGTTGTAAAATAATTGAATCCCGAGTTAATCTAAACATTATAGTGAATAGCTGCTCGCTATGTTGTTGTAAAATGAAAAATTGTTTCACCACTTATTAAGCTTACTGAGCTTCAGACATAACATACAGGAGAGTTCAGTTTCGCCATTTATTTTCCAAACTAATCCGTCAAACAAAGCAAAATAAAACGTATAATTCGCAAATAAAACAAAAGCTCACACTGTACCATTGTTTATACATACATACATACATATCGTCACGCCTTTTATCCCCGAAGGGGTAGGCAGAAGTGTATTTCTACACCCACTTTTCGCCAGATATATTTTAGTCCCACGTAATAAGGGGCGAGCCTATTGCCGTACCGGGCACATTTCCAGACTCCGTGCGGCTACTGAGAATTTCGTGACAGAAAAACCCAATAACACTGCCCGACCCAGGGATCGAACCCGGGACCTCCCGATCCCATGCGCACATTTATGCCGCGAGACCAACGAGGCAGTCGTATAGGGTTTGATGTCGAGTTTTCCGTCTCTACGCAAAGATGGTATTTGCATCGTGTTATCCCTTAGTCGCCTCTTACGACACCCACGGGAAGATAGGGGGTGGTGACACTTGTATTCTATGCCGTCAACCACACGGCCGATTGGCCATTAGACCATTGTTTATATCTCAGCGAAATTCAAAGCACACAAGTCTTGTCTCGGGACGTCTTATTACGTCCTCTGCAAACGTCACCCCAGCCTCAGAAGTACTAAAGTTTAGCTAAATTCAACCTGCCGCCGTAGTCGCGGCTAGGTACCCGCCCTAAACGCCCATGGGAAATCTCTGGAAGGGGTTATTTTCATACGTAGTTTGGTAAAGTTGTAGTTATTCGAATGTAGGTTATTTTACCTCGCATTTGATCAAATAAAATCATCAAACAACTTCCAACGTTCGCGTTTTCCATTTTTCTCAAACGTTCTTGTGGTCAGTGGATAAGAAAATGTAAAATTACTGTGTCGAGGAATTCTTTCTGGGCAGACATTATAATGTGTCTGGCGGGTAGAATTCCATATGAATTTAATCAATAAAATGAACATTGTAAGAGGTTTTGTACAACATGATAGTTGGGTTAGAAGTTACTGATCAAATACTTAGAAAATATTCTTTCATGAATAAGTTTTCTACTATTATCTACCAGACGAATAAAAAGCAATAGAAAGCCTTCCGAAATCCTGTAACGACCACTTAACATCTATGACTCCATAGGATTTAGCACATTTCCTTTATTCTTACCATTAAGTATAATGAACAAAAATAGTTCAATACAACAAACATATATCTAAGTTTATCGACCTACCTATCTAAAAGATCGTGTCATTATACACTTGACACATACAAAATACATTTGACTATTACTAACCCCTGTAGTAGCTTGACACTATTATATTGCTTCAGGTTATTCATAACTTGTGGATAATGTTCGAGGCAGGTTTATAACCATGTCAGTAAAGCTCCTTGAAAGGTTGATTTATGAATACGCGTTATGAACTACGAGCATTCAGCACGCCTTAAACTTCCAAGACGCATAAATACGTTGAACTAAATAGGAACTAGGATGCTGAAATGGTTATGAAATACAATGTTGTGGCTGTCTGTACCCCACATTAGCTAAAATTTACAACAACCAAAGCACTCCCATCATTTCATGCCCAGTACTAACTACGTAATAATATTATTGTTGCTCAAACATCCGTCTCGAGATGTAAACATGTAGTCTAATACTCGATCTAGGCGTCAGCAACATTGATTGCCGGAGACTTTCTGGAGATTTTTGGGATTAAGTTACCTCACGATGACGACCGCTCATAGTGACACTGAATGGCTGCTAATAAAGACGTCCAAACATCGACTTTGGCATCTCTAGAGAGTCTCCGCCGATCAAAAAGCTGCCCTGTGAACAGTATTCTAGACCATAAGTTCAATCAAAATGTCACACGATGACTACCGCGTAAATCTTCGTGAAACGTGAACCGGCAGCTTACAACTTGTAACAAAGTACTCGTTTATGGCAATAAAATCATGATATTATGCAATGATCCTAAATATTTGCTATGCTAGGTGTATTTATATTATTGGTTAAATGAATTACTTATTAGCTAGGAGCCGATTGTGATACGTCAAAGTTATCAACTGAAATGGTCGTCTAGTTATTAATTGAAAAGCCCTAAACATTTGTTACAATATCAATCGTACATCGTAGAACATGACGGAGACAAGTTTTATGAAACCGTTGAGGTAGTCCGTTATACGAGAAAAGCTAAACCAGCTTTTCTCTCTCTGCACTGAATAAGGGATTTCAATGCTACTATCAGCATTTAATTAACCTGCCAAAAATACTCTTACAGCAAATAAAATAGGCAACCATATTTGTTAACCCTTTTTAGCGAAATACGAAATACAGAAAAAAAGTGAAAATCGTTCACGTAATAACATTAAGAAACATGTACAACAATACTGGGACCAATTTCTGTAGCTGACTCAATACGCTAAAGGGGTCCAAAACAAATCAGGGTCCAAACAAGTTGATTAATATAATTTATATGGGTACATTTTTAATTTATTAAAACAAAGGTCAACAGGAAAGCTTTTATGTGGTAAATTAAATGTAACGTTACGGTAACCATCTGGCATAATTACGTGATTCAAATTTTGAATAGGGAATTTAATCATTGTTTTATTCGAAATTCATGGAGGTAAATGAGTGTTTTGGACCTCTGTTCTGGACTTGCTACCATTTTAACTGACGTCTCGCTGGATTATTGATCATTAGGCACTTGGCTCAGCGTATGAGCATTAAATAAACATGTTTTACTCTCTTTTATACTCATAAGGATTTTACATGATAAATCAAAAAGTTCTTGCATACTAAACGATAGTATTACGAGAAATTCATAAATCCACGCTACCATAAATATTTAATTGAAAAGTCTAATTAAAACGAACAGAACACTACGAATGCAACTATGTATTTTAAATAGTTGCATCGAACTTTAAATACTGTTTTGGATAGCAACATGATACGTGACGAAAAATATATACATTGTTTCATTTTGCTTTAATTTACAAGATTGTTTGTACTACACTTTCTATATTGTAAATGTTATATAGCAAAAATCACTGATCTATTGTTAATATTCACAACGTTTGACAGGGTGAATTTTGTAATCGTAGTTTATTTCATGACTTCCAACACCAAACGCGTTGTGGAAATTATATTTGACATCTGTCATAGCAGTGTAAACATTGTCCGTATAATTAAAAATTCAAATATATTATAAAGTATTAGATACACAACATAAGTTTGTCAGTATATTACTACAGTGCCATAACTACTGCCAATAAATGTTTGCAACAGTCTACTGTAAACCGAACCAATAAAAAACTTTTGTTTGCGGCGAAACCTTAGAGAAGCAGTTTTGTGAAACTTGTGAGTGATTACCGGCCTAAACCGTGAGTACATACCAGAACTAATCAGTAACAACACAATCACAACATAAAACAAGGATATTTACCAATTTCATCAACAATATCATTTTGAAAACCGTTACTCAAAAATATTGTTTTGAAACTTGATGACTAACACACATTTATTTTGACACTTCATCAACTAGTGGTGTGGCTAATGAACGAATGATGAACAAAAGGCAGAGAAAATAAAGCTGCCCATTCACGTTAGTATTTATAACCAATGTTGCCAGCAAATATACAATTATACTGATTTGGGGAACAATATAATACATAGTGCTAAATATGGACTCGGACGGAACGAGTAATATAACACAACGTAAACATACGTACAAGCTTAGACATAAACAACGGTCACTTTCAAATGAATCAATCGACTCGTTAGCCTCCGATCTGAGCATTAGAAGTATGAAAAGCCTGATAGATCTATCTACTCATCTAAGGGACGATGAAATTATTAAATTAAAAAACGAAAACCAAGATTTAAGAGAACAGTTATTAACAGCTCACGCAGAAATTGACACACTTAATTTGGAAAACACTTCTTTGAAAGAACTTGTCAATAGCGAGAAACAAAGAAACGAGCAATTGAAAAAGATGTACGTAAGAAGTATGAGTATTAAACGCAGTGACACGATCTCAAGTTCAAAAATCTCTCGAAAATCGATAAAATCAAATAAGCTTAATATTACTGCCCGCCGCTTAGACTTGGAGACCGAACCGGATACACCTCAGCCGCGCAGCACCAAAATATCTCTAACAAATTCACCGACCGTCCAGGAAATACATTCACGGGTGTCAAGTAACTCACAAACACCGCCAATTGTACATAAAAGTCCGGCTAAATTGTCTCGTAATACAGCAAGCGGTACTAGTGGCAACATTATTGTTTTGCTGACAATCAAGGAGAAAATGTAATTCCAACCATTCTACAAAATAAAAGAAAATTGATAATCAAGGACTACAGAATCATAGGATATAGGAAAACAGATGCAAGAACCGATGCTGTTTTATCTGATTGTCATACGATTGCACAGACCTTAACTAAAGATGACCATGTCATTATTATGACTGGGTGTAACGATACAAATCCAATCAATGTATTGTCAGAGCTTAGCTCAGCTCTCAAACTTCTACGGAATTGTAATGTCTATGTTATAAACGTCATCTACAATGCATTTTTAAATGAAAGAAAGCTTAACAATTACATACGACTCCTCGCTAATAATTACAGTAACTGTGTCTATATTCAAACTAACTCTTCTACTCCTGATATTGCCCAGAAAATCATACATCACGTAAATGTGGTGCAGTATAACAATACGTATCTTAATTATACTAAGAAAACAAAAAATAACAATAATATTTACAATACCCAGCCTATATCATTAGACACTAAACGTACGACTAAGCAAATTCCTATGCATTCCATAAAAGGCACTATACCATTTTATTTCCAGAAAATGGAAACTAAAAGTTGTGCCAAAGAAAAGTCTTTACCTGTACCAGGGCGTAAACACTTAATAACAGATTATTTTCCAGTTATAAAAAAAGTAAGAAATTGCAAATTATCTATTACAAATGAATGTACATTTTTTCGAAGCTAATAAAAAAACCTCACAGCTTGTCGTTATCCATCAAAACATAGCAGGTCTTTTAAATAAGACTCAAGAATTAGAAGTTGCTTTAAGTGAACTCGGTAAATTTAATATAACAGCGTCTGTGGTTTGCTTGAGCGAACATTTTATTAAAAAAGGTGATGAAAAATATCTTAGCCTTAATAACTATAGACTTGGTTCCATTTACTGTCGGAATAACCAACGCAGAGGAGGTACGTGCATATTAGTAAAAAACGATATAGATTGCGCTGACTTGGCTTTTATAAAAGATTTCGGGGTAGATAGTCATTTTGAAATATGTGGTGTTGGTATAAAGTCGATGAAACTGTGTGTGCTGTGTATTTACAGAACACCTAATTCAATTCCAAACATATTTTTTGCAAAGCTACAGTCTGTTCTTCCTAAACTAGACTGTAAATTTGTTAAAATTGTAATCTGTGGTGATTTCAATATTAATATTTTAGCGCAAAATCAAAACAGCGTTCAATTCTCAGATATATTATCAAATAATGGCATGCAATTTCATATACGCGAACCAACTCGTCGATTGACGTGCATAGATAATATTATAAGTAATGTTCCGAATGTTTTAGGGAAAACTGTCAAGTTCTTTTTGTCTGATCATGAATCAGCACAAGTTGCAATTTTAAAAGATGTTCAATATAATAAGCAGTCAGAGTTCTATTTTGAACAAGTCTTAGATATGTGCAAAGAAAACTCAGCAAAGTTCACTGATAGTATCAGTAGTCTGACTTTCGCAGACATCTACAATACTTCTTGCGCTAATGATGCATTCAATATATTTCATGACCTTTTAATTCTTTTTCATAGACTGTGTTTCCCTATTATCAAGATAAAAAAAGTTTTCAAAACATTTAAGCGTAAAAAGCTGTCAAAAGGACTTAAGATAAGTTGCAAAACTAAGAGAATGTTAAGGTTCGAGTATTACAACAATAAAAATAATAAAAATAAAACAAAATTCAAAGTTTATTCAAAATTACTTAAAACATGTTTAAATAAATCTCGATATATCTACAATGAAAAATATATAACTACTGCAAAAAACATGGCTAAAGCAACTTGGGAAGTTGTCAACAGTGAAATAGGTAACTTAAGGTCGAGGGAGTTTCTAAATCGAATTCAGGATGATGGCAGTATTATTTCATGTGGTACAGATATAGCTAATATTTTAAATAACTTTTTTACTGAAAGTGCTGACACTGATCCAACTATTTCATTCATAGATCAAGGTTATACGTCAGCTAAGATTATTTCAACCTGTAGTAGTATTTTTCTTGATCCTACGACGCCTGAGGAAGTCTACAGAATCATTAGTAACTTAAACAATACACAGTCAGCAGGATATGATTGTATTACGACTAGACTTCTAAAAGATATTCGTCGCTATGTGTCAGCTCCATTGTCCCATATCATTAACTTATCGATGGAGCAAGGATATTTTCCGGATAGACTCAAATTGTCAATCATCAAACCTCTTCATAAGAAAGGTTCTAAATATAATAAAGATAACTACCGTCCGATAGCATTAATACCTGTCCTTTCAAAGGTCTTTGAAAAGGTTATGTATAGGAGATTGTTATCATTCTTTAATACTCATAGCATTTTTACAGATTCGCAGTATGGGTTTAGAAAGGGCAAATCTACAATGTTGGCTAGTTATGACCTTGTAAGTTCAATAATAAATACTTTAAATGCAAGAGCCTTTTGCTCAGTCCTCTTTCTTGATTTAAGTAAGGCCTTCGACCATGTGGACCATACTATCCTATTAAACAAATTAGAGAAGTATGGCATTAGAGGCCCAACTCAACAATGGCTCACGACTTATTTGACTAATAGAAAACAGATCACCAGAATCACTAAACTCGATTTAGCTTCAAACAGTTTAATCAATTATAATTCGGAGTCTAAAAGCAATGGTTGTGGTGTACCTCAAGGGAGCATTTTAGGACCCTTACTGTTTTTGATTTATGTCAATGACTTGCCGTCAGAAATAACACATAAGAGTATACTGTTTGCAGATGATACTACTATAGTAATAAAATCTAGTGACATCAAAAATCATGAAAATGACATTAATAATTGTTTTAAAAATGTAATTAATTATATGAATTCAAATAATCTTAAAATAAATATTAATAAAACTAAAATAATCAATTTTAAAACATATAAAAGAAAACCTATAACATTAAATATTAAGCATAACAATAAAATTATAGAACAAGTTAATAATATAAAATTCCTAGGTATACATATTGATGCACACTTGTCGTGGAAGAATCACATTGAAGCTATTTGTAATAAACTAAATAATCTAGTATTTGCTTTAAAAAAATTAAAACATTGCACACCTGCAGCCACTTTACTGACAGTCTACCACGCCTATGTTTGCTCGATAATCCGATACGGTATTATTGTTTGGGGGAATGGAACGGATCTTCTAAGAGTTTTCATAGCCCAAAAAAAGTGTATCAGGGCTATTTATGGTATGCGATGGGATGAATCTTGTAAGACCTTATTTAAGACTAAAAAAATACTTACTGTGCCTAGCATCTACATTTACGAGATGGCCAAATTTGTCAAATATAATATGACAATGTTTGAAGTTAATTCAAATTTCACTAAAAGGACGACTACACACATTAGTCTGAAAATGCCTGTTCCTTCCTTAGAGTTGTTCCGTAAAAACTGCTCATATATGGCACCTTTAATATATAATTCTTTGCCGCGAGAAATAGTTAAACAGCCTTGCAATAAATTCTGCATTGACCTGAAAAAATGGTTAATTGAGGAGAGCTTTTATACGGTTGAAGAATTTTTACAAAAAGGGTCATGTCGATTTTATATATATGGAAATGCACTGTAGATGATTGTATACCTACGTTATGTGGATTTAAATATGAAGTTAAGCTTTAAATATTTGCATGCCAACTTCATTTGGCGGAATGTGTCGCTGCTCTAAATATAATATTATTGTACCAACTTTTGTATAAACCACATTTTACGCAAATAAATTATTATTATTATTATTATTATTATTTAACTAGAGAATGCCCACAGCTATTTATGTTATTTTAATTTAAACGTTTGGAATTTCGGCAATCCCTTCTTAAGTACTGCACACTGTCCCCAGGGAACATACTGAATACATGACAATATTCAACTTCTTAAGCCCAATAGTTTTGCCAGTGCGTTGTCTGTCAGACAGACAGTACCGAAAAAATTATATATATGTACGTTTAAGAGTATATTACTTTTCTTGACAGTTTTCACTTAGACGGAGCCCAGTCAAAAGAGATGGATGGGCCAGTGTCAGTGTTCCCATTTTGGTGAACAGAGAAAACAGTCGATCCTTCGTAGTGGAAACATGCTGTAATATTATTTTACAGCAAGAAATATTATTAACAAACCTTAAGATGTAGTAAAAAAATATCTTTCTTCAAAATACACCTTCACTTCCAAGGAAGCGCAAAAACCTTCCATGTCGTTATACATTAAACGTACGACGGACAGAGATGGATGGGTAAACAGGGAGACGTGGGTAATTATACGAATTATTGCTTAACGCTGCAAAGAAACTGGCTAGGATATGAATCACCAGTACTGCTTTATTACAACTAGAAACTCAACCGTTCGTAATATGTGAGGTATTATGTTTAGCAAGTTTATTACAGTTTTGAGAGTATATTGACAACATTATTACCATACTCTGAGAAATAGTTGTGGTCTGAGTCTATGTATGGGTTAAATATATTCTTTGACAAATGTCGGAGAATATATCAAATCCATTTATCTACGCGCTACCGTACTTCAGAGGGCACGTTAAGCTGTCGGATCCGAATATTGTCTCAGGACATGAATCTTCAGGCCATGTAGGAGGTCTTCAGGCGGTCCAAAAACACCGACACTAGAGTTAGCCACATCCTGTCAATTCTCAGCTATTTCTGTAAAATCCATAATCTCATTGTAACCTAAGTGAAGCAAATTAAATGATTTTGACTTTGACTCTGTAGCGCTGGTCGTAATGCCTAAATTCTCGATTTCCGTTGAGCAAAATGGCGCTTATCACGTTACCTTAGAAAATGTCAATTTTTGACTGACAGTCATGCCCGGGAGTCGACTACGGTATTTATTGAGTAGGATATCAAAATATAGCAGACCTACAGATTGTACTAATAATATGTAACATCGCCGCAATTTGAAGGACTCTCAACTATTACAAATTCTATTATCTGACAATAGAATTACATCTATGAGGACTACAGTTATTATCAGAGCCTATCAAACGAAATACGCCTGAACACATACATACAGAATGAGGCTACAAGCGGTCCCTTTGAACAAGGTTTCTAACAAAGTTCATTGATAACGTATTAACAGCTCTGGGTTAGACGTAAAGTATGTGAAAGAAAGTCGTTGACCCCTCTTGAGTCAGATGTCAGCGCGTCGCCGCTGATGCACTGCACCCTTTCGACACTGCGGCACCGACGAGTGATGTGCTAGAGCTGTTATCGATAGCTCTCGATATGTGTCGATAAACATATTTTACTAATAACAATGTTCAATGTTTCAACCTGAATAGTATATTAAAATATCGTCAACTTGGAAAAATAATACGACGTTTCGATAAAAAAGTAGTAAGTATTGCCACAGAATAGGCAGGCGGCGTTTAAAGTGAGCATCGTTGCGTCTCTTATTGACTAAAAATATAAGTACTTATATAAAAGCATAATAAAAATTAAGTCTCTTCTGTTAATAATTGCCACAACTCTGACCTGGATCAATTTGTGAATGAAGTATCAAGTCTTTCTTATGAAAATAATCATCGTTATTGATATAATGCCAAATTTAAACTCCGATGGATGACAAAGAGTGTGCCAAACTCAGCTTGCAAGATTTGAACCACATCAGTGAAAGCAAGGTAAATACAAGCTCCTAAAATATAAGTCTAATGCCGCTAATAAGTGATCATCATCAGCCCTTTATACTGTCCGACTGCTGGGCACGGGCCTCTTCTCATTATGAGAAGGGTAATACCATAGTCCACCACGCTGGCCAAGTGCGGGTTGGCAGACTTCACATGTATTTTGAGAACATTATGGAGAACTCTCAGACATGCAGGTTTCCTCACGATGTTTTCCTTCACCGTTTAGCAAGCGATAATTAACAATTTAATACGCACATAACGCCGAAAAGTCATCGGTGCGCGCCGTGGATTCGAACCCGGACCCTCTGCGTAGCAGTCTGTCGGTCTCTCCACTAGGCTATCGCTGCCCAGCACAGAACAGTTAAATCTATGCTGCCCAGTGTCGCTAATAAGTGCAAAACATAAAATATGTTCTTTGTAGAAGAGTGAGTTTGTATGCCGCAAAATGTATTATGTAAGGGTTTTAATGTGAACCAATTATTTGTAATCAACTTGTAAAATGTACGAATGTTCTTATCGTGCGACATGTAACTTTGGCACTGATGGATGATCTAGGCGGGATTTTAATTTATTGTTTACGTATGTTTACATATTGATTACCGTAATTCACAAACTTTTATATAACTTCGAACGTGTAAATAACAAACCGACATTTGCGACAAGTCATGAAAAATCTGGCAACACATGTAGTGATGTTTTATTGTTCGTCCATGATCTTTTTATCAGTGTACCTATGTAGATATATGTAGAGTTCTTGAACGTTCGTTAATCAATGTATAACATCGTTATTCATTATTCAGTTTTAATTGATAGAAATTACATCACAACTTTTCCTGTACAAGTTTTCATCGCAACTTTTTGTGTTTAACGTACGAACAATTTATCGATACATTTGTACCTCCCTCACTACGGCGCCTTGTTTCATCTCTTGCTATAAATGACCAGATAGTAGTTGAATGGCTGCTTTGTAATTCATATTGCCTACTTTATGTATTACACAGATGCAGTAAAATCACTTTACGATGACGCATAAACATTCCTTAACGCGATCTTAGAGAATATAAGCGATAGGTACTTGCCAAGCATAATATATAACTAATATCAAGACTAAAGCTTTCTGTGAAGTCTGCCTTTGCAATGTTTCTTGAACCAACCTAATTTTGTTGCATACATACATACATAGACTCACGCCTGTTTCTCGGAGGGGTAGGCAGAGACTACGGAACGCCCTTTGCAACGATCCTGACATATCTCTCTTGCTTCATTTACTCCCATAAAATTTCTCATGCATGCTCTTCGGTTGAATAAAAGTAATATTATATACACCTCGTGGCTGAAACTCCTGGATTCTTGTTTAGTGTAATAAAAATGGTAAAGTACGTAAAAAGATACGTTTGAAAGCTTACTACGCATCTAATAAACTAAAAAAGTACTTTATGAAAATTCGACTGTCATAATATAATAGTAGATATGGAATTCTGGACACATACCTATTTACACATGTAAGTAAATATGCTCAACAGAGAGATTATATCACCAGATTTCGAACTATAAAACTTGTTTAAATGCCTTGGGTTAAGCTTTTACCATTAACAATTGACAAGTTTACTATTTGTAAACCGTAATTCGGGCTAATACCAAAACATGAAAATACGGATATGTGACCATCATAGTTTTATACGTAACAATATCTATCGTGCCCTTTTCAGACATAAGCAAAATCTCGGGTCATTTTATAACATTCTTATGAATGTCGTAGATTCTAATATGTACCGCTTATATAAGACAACAACTTAATATTTCCTACTGCCGCCACAAAGTAATTTTCTAGGTTAGTATATTTTAGTAATATGATATTTCACGATACAGATATTGAATACCGATGAAGCTACCGCTCAGAATAAAAATGAGTCTTATGCTACCTAGTGCCGAGTTTTCTCTTGAAAAATAATGGACATTTTATAAATCACTTAGATTGGTTTAATATTTGAACTGTTTTACCGTGTACCTCAAGGTTTTTAATATTCTTTAGTGCTGGTGTAATCATGTTCTGCCATGTGCACCTTTGTTCTGTAAACATTCGTTTTCGGTCATCTTGAAGGTTGAGAAAATCTAAATACCTATCACAAACATCAATTAGCAAAGCCAGAAACTATTAATTTGGGAAGTTTGTTCGTTGCAGTCTGTATTATAGATGGGTAGGAGAAAAATCCAGTTTTGATCCCCGTCTCCCCGATTATGAGGATGATATTAATAACTAGTAGTAAACTTGAAAAATAATAATTTATGAATGAATAGGCTTTGCTCTTTGTATAAGCTTCATAGAACTGATATGCAAAAACCAGAAATCGCCGAACGCACCGAACGCACGTCTATACGCACGTCTATCAAAACGTAAATACTGTAACCAAAAACGTTTGAAGGTTCTCAGAAGATTTCAACTTGATCTGGTGACCTCGTCTGCGTTCCAGATTTGCATAATCCTATCTCTTTGGATAACTTTTTCTAAATAATTTATTTACTGCCACCGAGTTACCGCTTGAGCTCATTTTAAGGGAGATGATATTTTGACCGAGATGGAAAAAGTTTTTTTATTGTTTAATCCATGTTGAATCCTTTTCGCATCGCAAGCTCGGTGATTTTAGATTTTCACTTCGACTTGCTTAAATACGATTATTATCTTATGAAAAAATATTTTGTTATATTTCGACGACTTTATGTCGAAATCCGTCTATGATAAATTAATGATCTTATTACCTTATATTCTCTTGACCTCCTAAAACGGAAGGTAATAGGATTGTTTATAGTCCTTTAGTACTAGGTTAAAATAATTGAATTATTCTCCTAGTACCAAATTAATTAATATGCGTGAGATAAACAAGTTTATTGACATTGTCTATTATAACAAAACATTTAAATTAATACTTAGAAATTGCTTATTATCCACTACGACTTTTTTGTACACAGCACTAGACGACACTGTAGGTACAAGTACAAACCAACATGTAATGAATCTATGGCAGATTGCCAGATTTGTCTAACTTTATGTTTACCATCCTAAGAATATGAACGTAAAGTTATGCAGTCTGCCCATCCTCAGTAAATAGAATATCATCATGGTCATCAGCCCTATACAAAATGTTAAGATACATTTACAAAATATTTTAATATTACAATATAGCATGAATACCATGTGTTAGGTACTTGCAATGGTAGCTCGTGGCGACCAGCTGAGCGGCGGCGGCGGTCAAAATACCGGGTTGATATTTGAAATGTATAATTACGAAAAATTATTTTTATGCTTTTGTGAGTTATTTTTTATATTTAGTTAAAGGTAGTAGTTTATTCACCCCTAAAAATATTTTACAAATGCATATCATCTACATTTAAGTTATTTACACCGAATTTGTACCAACATTTGCACAATAAAGCAATTATCTATCTATCTATCATCATCATATACATCGTCTGTGTGGTGACGGATTAAGAATACGGAATATCACCACCCCATATCATTCCATGGGTGTCGTAAGAGCCGACAGAGGGAGCATATTATGCAGAGAACAGCACTGTAAGAGAAGGAAAACTTGATACACACATCCTATACCAACCCGTTTGGCCAGCGTGGTATAGTAGGCCAATTCCTCCTTTCAAAGGACAGGCCTAGTCCAGCAGTGGACTGTTAAAGGCTAATGATGATGATGATATCAACACACTGTATACTGTCCCACTGCCTGGCACGGGCCTCTTCTCACTATGAGAAGGGTAAGGCCATGGTCCACCTCGCTGGCCAAGTGCGGGTTAGCAGACTTCACATGTCTTTCGAAAACGTTATAGAGAACTCTTAGACATGCAGGTTTCCTAGCGATGTTTTCCGTCGGCGATAATCAAGCTATAATTAAGCTTATTCAACTATTTTAATTCGCACTTAACTTGGACGTGCACTCGAAACCGAGATCCTCAAAAAATCTTCGTGAAGCAAATTTAAAATTTTGCTTTGTAGAACAGAATGTGCATGTAATTACGAGCAATGACTGAAGGACATCGAATGTTCTGCGACTTCTTGGACAATGCCACCACAGTGAATAAATATTTCGTATGTTAACAATGTAGACAAATTAAAGTTTATTGTTTCCAATTTTACATTATTAATTGTTACGTACGTAAATAGGTACGTAAAACGCCCACCCCCAGCTATCAAATTGCACGTAGCATTCCGGTAATCAACTAGATACATTATACAAATATATAGGGTAGAACATCTGCGATGGAAATCTTATTTAAACTGCCAGACGCTGAAATTAATCTAGAACCAAATTTATTTGAAATTATTTACAAGAAAATGTAGCTTACTCATATTATACCAATCGCGACAACGCACGAACATTGAATTTTGAAATCCAAATCAAGATTTACCCAATACGGAAATACAAGAGTTTCTTGCCAAGAATTTTGTGGAATAAAACATATTCTGAAAAGTAAATGAATACGCTGGTTGCAACATTTTGCGACGCAGAAAGCAAAGTTACTTTTTACGTAGAATTTACGTATTGTTCTTTCAGTTTTCATGTCGTTAACAAGACTGGGATTCTTATCTTTGTTTTGCTTTATAATAACGTTGTGGAAGGCAAATAATATCGGTACAATGTATACTAAATTTAAGACCCACTAAATAGTGTCCGTTCAATAGTTTTTGACTATCACTCAAATGAGTGATAGTCAAAAACTATTGAACGAAGCCTCTTACAGAAGCTAGTATTTAATTGAATGCTTAGATCAAGTACGACTATCTATATAGCCTTTTAGGCACCCGGTGCGAACATTTGTAATTGGACGTGACTATGCAATTATGCATATTGCTTGTGGTCCTAGTCTGCTCATTGTCTTATTATAAACTTTATTATGCACAATTTTAAATTGGTATACTCAACATTTTTTACACACCATATGTACGTACATTTATGACTAATTCATATTTTATTTTAATAGGAATACATCTGCCCTACTGAAAATACCATTAAGAGAAACATAACAATAACCGTATGATATGCAACAAACCCTCTACTATAACGTGCTCACCAGCTTATGAATATATCTTACATATGTATAATACTCCCATTCACATAAATGATGCCACCAGAACACATTCACATTACAGCAACACATTTATACTTACATACTTGCCATTACAAGTTAAAATTCATTAGCAATCAGCAGTAACGTAGCAAACCATTCCCAAGCGAGCCATTGACCACGAAGAATCATATTAATAACTCCTCGGACACCGTTCTATACATAACTTACTAACACCAGTCACGTCATTGGATAATGTAAGCAAGCAAACCTCTTGATTGAATCGGGATTACATAAATCCCCCGAGTTTCGTCAGCAACTCCCTTGATATCGAGTGAGGCTAGTTTTCACCTTGCAATCTTAATATTTTAGATGTAATATATTCGTTTTACGAAATAAGGAAACAAGATTGGATGTGAATGTGTAGGTACTTAATGTGGACTCAAAAATGGTTGAGGTTCGTGAATGATTAAGATTGCTTTAAGAAAAAAAAACGAAATGTAAAATCGTCTGCACGTACTTATTAGGTACGTAGTTGGTTAACGTGGTCACCACAATATACGATACGCCAATTATTATTCTTGCTTCGAATCTGATGATGTTATTGTAAAATCCTTGCCATTTAAGAATTTATCTTAAATAGTGAATGAATGATTAAAAATATATATTTTATATAAAAATTGGGCAAGTGCGTGTCAGACTCGCGCACGAAGGGTTCCGTACCATCATCTATAAAAGAAAATCACGTTTGTTGTATGTATACTTAAATACTTTATAAGTTTCTACCTGTTTATTAAGATCGAGTAACAAATTGCTTAAAAATTGCGTTTGTTGTATGGGAGCCCCCCTTTATTATTTACTTTTTTAAATTTAATTATGTATTTTGAAAGGTAATATACAACTACATATTCTGTGAAAATTTAAAGCGTCTACCTGTTACAGTTAGTAATTTTGGGCAAAAATACGAAAAACAACACGTTTTTTGTATGGGACCCCCCCTTAATATTTTCATTTTTTTTATTTTTAGTATTTGTTGTTATAGCGGCAACCAAAATACATAATTTGTGAAATTTTAGCTTTCTAGCTGTCATGGTTCATGAGATACAGCCTGGTGACAGACAGACGGACAGACAGACAGACAGACAGCGGAGGCTTAGTAATAGGGTTCCGTTTTTTACCTTTTAGGTACGGAACCCTAAAAATTATTGTCGATGAAAACACGGTATTCAGGTTTTCCTTATCAAGTACTTGATAAGGCCCGTAATAATGCACTCAACTCGAACTCAACTTTAACAACTGAGGTAATTCAAAGAGTCAACTTTCTACACTTCCGCTACAAGTGCTTATTAATCATTCAGACTTTTTCAATAAAATTGTTCGAGCTTAGTGAGAAATCGATTCGCAATGTTCAGCTTTAGTAAAGGTTCTATACAATAAAATCTATACCGAACGGTAGTTATTGAATATTGAAGCAATCTAAAAGTGTAAGAAATATTGAATAGGTAGATGAATAACAAAATTAAACACCACACATCATTCTTTAAATGTAATAAAATGGCCTCACTAATAGTAAATAGTAAAACTACCATTAAATTAGTTAGGTGATTTTTTTTATGGTAATAGGCGGCAAACGAGCAGACGGATTGCCTGATGGTAAGCAATTACCGCCGCCCATGGACACAAGCAACATCACAGGAGTCACAAGTGCGTTGCCGCCCCTTTGGGTTGGGACAAGGGATAGGATGAGGAGTGGGATGAGGGAGAAGGAATAGGGGATAGGGCCTCCGGCACTCTCACTCACCGAACGAAACGCAACAGTTTAGGTACTGTTACTTTACGACGATTTTCTGTGAGAGGGTAGTACTTCCCAGATCGAGCCAGCCCATTCATGCTGAAATCAGCAAGGTATTGGATTGTAATAGCCATAATTATAACCAAAAAAATATCGTCATCATCAGCCCTTTATACATTTAAAATATATCGTCCCACCGGGCACGGCCCTCTTCTTACTATTTGAAGGGTAAAATGTATATTTGTGCGGTGTGATCATTAAAGCATCAGTATATTTAACGTATTCTATTTTGTTACAGGTAAATATCCATAGTAACAAGACACCCACCCCTCGAATGATACACGAGTAAGTATAAATACAGACACAATTTCAGCTATCGGTTTCACAAAAACCATCACTTTACAGAACCATTGTATAAAATTCAAAGGTAACTGGTGCGCTGTGTTGAAATACAGAAGATATTTTAAGATTCCTTGTACATTCAAGGACCGTTGAAGATTAAAAGAACCTTTCTTGAACTCAAAAACAAAAGAGCAACAATTGCTTCAAATGGAATTTTATTATTTAATATTATTAAAGTACTATATTAGGTAGCAACAAGAATTAAACAGCTTGTTGACATCCAATGAATAAGGAAAAAAATACTCAATGAAACTTTTCTCTACTCTTATTTGCCGTAAACGAATGACGCTGCCTTGTCGATTATGGCCATTTTCAATGTTCGATCCATACATGGATTTTGAGATTCAAGATTCGTGTTTGACGTATTTTGTATGGAGCTTACGTCAAAAACGAATCTAAAATCTACAGATCTATATATAGTTCGAATATTGAATTTCGTAGTTAATGATGATTAGCCAAGACTCGAATTGATTTCTCGATGTTTGCAGAAGACCAGTTGGGCCTATTGAGACCAATGAGAGCCCTTCAAATTCCGGAGTGATTGGTTGTTAGTTTGTCATCAAGCGGACCCTTGGTGCCTTCGCACTAGGTGTACAGAACTTCATGAAAGTACCTACAGCTGAATATAATTGTGGTCTCAACATGACGAGTGGTTTTGTTCTTGAAGACGAGCTAGTTCCGAGTGCGGATCGATGTCTGTAGTTCTCAAGTTGGAAAGCTTTGTTGAACTATAATTGTATTAGTGTACAACTTGACTAACAACAAACATGTTTTGTAATTTTACATGAAATATACACGCTAGATGTAAACTTACTTTATTAGTAGTACCTATGCTTTCGTTGATATCATACACTCACTACAAAAACGAATTCTCCATATTTCGTTTCTAAATCTAATCTCTGTAGCTTACTCTTTGTGGTTCAGTCGTATATCTGTACTTCAGTTCAAAAATACCAATCTCCTGAACTTGTTATATATTCTAAGTAATGGGAAACTGTACAAACATTCAAATTAAGGACACAAAGACGATTTAGGCTTGGAGCGACCCTTTGTTGATTGCCAAAAGTTTTGTCCCGTGTGGGGCAAAACCCACAAGGCCTTAACGACTACTTTATTCTAAAGTTTCAGACCAAAATAAACCCGACTAATATGCTAAGATATAGTGGTTTGATTGCGGTCATGTAACGTTCTTTCCGTAGAGGCCAGGCCGTGTTTTAGTTAGTTTAAACTGGATCATCTGTGAGCACAATTCTAAATGACTAGAGGATGCCCGCGGTTACACCCGCGTTATTTAAGACTACTGCTCCGCTCCCGTTGCTCATAGCGCAATGTTATATAGCCTATAGCCTTCCTCGATAAATGGGCTATCTAACACTGAAATATTTTTTTCAAATTGGACCAGTAGTTCCTGAGATTAGCACGTTCAACCAAACAAACAAGCTCTTCAGCTTTATATATTAGTATAAGATTTATACAATCCTGGTCTCTGTTCTTTTACACTTATCAAATTTTGATAAAAATTATTTACTTAAAAAGTAGATTATGCGAAGCATTAAAAATCTATTTAATTCAGTTTGTACACAGCTGTGCAACATTAGCTACCTACTTATATTATTCAATCAACAACTTAATATCTTAGAGATTATAAAACTTTGAAACCTTTTTATGCATAATCTTTTGCTTCGTTCTTTTCAGGTACATATTTTAATAAGCTTTGAAAAGGTTTAAAAGATGTTTGTATACATTACGCCCCTAAATCAATAAAACCCTCTTCAGTCGTCACTGGAATCTAAAGTTTAGCAACAAGTAAGTCGGGGACGCAAATAGAATATCAATGGCGGGTCTTGGCATAACCTAATTTATGTAAACACTAGACTATCCTTACGTAATAACCTACTGAGGGCATGTTACGATTCCAACGTAATCCTAAACTTCTTTTGGTTTATTTACGTACATTTTTAGCAAGGAGATGTTTATATAAACCAAGAAAGCTTTATATAAGTACTTGTTTAGATAAAGAAGAACATTTATAGACAAAAGTAAAGGTCATATCATATCAAGATGTCCTTCTGAGAATAGAAAGTTATAGAGCAGGGTTCACTAGCAGAATCCAAAAATGAAAGCATAAAATTCCTAAAGGAGCCAAAAATTATATTAAGTCAGCTCCGCATTTCTCAGTCAAACCTACAAGCTTTATTTCAAAAATGCCAAGTGCAGCGGGTTTGATTCCCACGCAAAACAAATATTAATTTATGGCTGCCATAAATTGGACTACCGAGCCTTGTATTTACGTGTTATTTGTGGGTTTGTAAATACTTTATTTCAGACACTGTCTTTGAATAATCATATGTATATCTAATCTATATACAAGTATGTATGAGCAATTTTTTTCAATAGCGCAATTTTTACCTTTATATAGCAGGGTTCAAAATATTACATTCCTATTTTCGTCTCTCAAGCCGAATACAAGCAATAACTAGTCATTTTGTAATTTCTGTTTATCATTCAATACATCTATACAGCGTGTAAAAATACCCTTAACGAAAACTGAAATCCCATACTGTACCAATCAATACGATCATTTTTTACTTCAGCACCATAACTGAGAAATGACTGGTTCAGGAGATATTGAGGCTCAAAGTCACTATACAATTTTTCTAATCAGGTACAAAATCAATGCAGTTGCTCCGCCAATTTCTTTTATGGACGTCCTATGCACCCAGGTATAAGTTGATATTTCTAGCATTGCACGCGCGCACTTTTAATCACGGTTTAAAAAATGTGTGAACTTATAAAAAAGCTTCGTTTCTCAGGTTTTATTTATGCTAAGTATGACTTGGCATAATTTCCCAAACGAGTTGACTTCGGCTTGGTAATGGGTCTTGTGACATCCTGTATAAATAAAAATGAATCGCCGAAATGTTTGTACGCGCATAACTTCCAAACGACTGCATCAAATTGGATTAATCTTTGTTTTTTGGATTTTTATTGTCAGGAGAAGGTTTTAATGAATAATATTTTTAAAAAACAATTAAAAACATATCTATATATATCGGTACGAAGTTCGCCGGGACAGCTAGTGTTTGAAAGAAGATATTCAGCCTACCTTATTTTATTTCAATTATAATTAAAAACATATCTACATACATGCATATACCCACGCCTGTAGGGGTAGGCCGAGACAACAGAACGCCAGTTGCTTCTATCCTCACAAATCTCACGCGCTTCCTCTACAGCCATAACTCTTTTCATACGTGCTCGCCGATTTTCGGTGCATCAGACCTGTTCGCATATAAACATTGCTTATTAATATTAAATCTTTATTATTTTTTACTTTTTAGTTTTTTGAATGCTGTTTTTTTAACGTAGTTATTTTTTTTATACTTTTTAGTGTATTGTTGTATTGCAAATATTTATGGGTAGACGTACAAAAGGTGCCGTACGCCTTAAAAAATATAGATCTCAAAAAACGGGAACGGATAAAAGTAGTCGTCTCCGTAAAAATGCTCTTAGAAACACAATTTCACATCTATGTATAATATGTATGTATTTACAAAAAAAAAGTATATATGTATGTTTATCCATTGCCTAGTACCCATAGTACAAGCTCTGCTTAGTTTGGGACTTGACGGTGTTGTGTGAATGTGGTAGAATATTATTATTATTATTTATTATTATTAAAGATCGTGAAAACGTTTGTTGGACATGAAAGCATATATGAAGTCACGTTTACGTCTAGAAACTCTTGAACAGTATAATTCTAGACTCGGTAATATCGCCAATTTATTACTCACTTCGAAGTTTAGGAAATTATTCTGTTAGATTTTTAAGTTGGATTAAATTCGAAATTGGTCTAGCAACTTCGTCGGGCTTATCCCAGACACCTCCGCTTGCTAAATTAGGTAACGCTGGCTGATACAATATAACTGAAAGTCGGTGAAAAAGCTTTCACTTTTTGACTTCGAATATCTTTTCTAGATATTTTGACCTTTGTCGTTTTCGGATTTGAAATTAGTTTGTTTTGTCTGTTTGCGATTAAAAGACGATTAGAATATTTTGGAAGAGTTACATAACTACCACAGAATACTCACAATTAATAAACTTTATTTTTAAGTGTATATAAGGAAGGGGAAAATTGTCAAGGATAGCCTAGTGGTGGGACCAGACTGCTACGCGAGAACAAACCCGCATGTTTACGAGTTATATCTAAGGACTTAATGATCTCGAAAAACAATTGAAGTCTGCGAATACTCAATTAGCCAGCGCTTTATTAAAGTAAAGAGAGAACCATGCCCATCAGTGGGACTGGTTTATTTATGAGGGAGAAGGGATAGGCAATGAGGTTTCCGCCACTCTCACTCACCGAACGAAACGCAACAGCATAGGTATTTTTACGTCGATTTTTTGTGAGAAGGTTGTACTTCTCCGGTCGAGCCGACCCATTCATACCCAATTCAGCAAGGCTCTACTACCTAAACATAATTATTTAGGTATATTCATAGTTAACAAAAGCGAACGTTTTATAATTGAATTCAAATTTCAATGTTAACCAAAAATATTTCAAGCAAGGAAACCCTAATACAGAAAGTAGGTAATCAATGTATACGCCGTTGACCTTGCTCGTACTACTGGTTAGTTGTCCACGCGCGATTTGCAAGTATCGGTGATGTAAAAAAAATCTTAGAAAAATAATAAGTAAAGTTATTTGCAAAAATAAGCTGAAGGTTCCCTTGGTGTTCTAATATATAAGAGGCTGATTCAATTTAAACAATCTTATGATTGATAGATTAGGAGAAAAAATTTAATAACTACAAAAACTGAGGTTACTTTTCATATTTTATTCAGATATTTTAAATACTTTTTTTTGGGAATTGGTACCAAAGAGAAAATGCTTTATATGATGTAGACTAAGAAAATTTTTTTTGGATTTTTTTTCTATAACAATTACGGAGAAAAATGGATGTAATTTACCCCTAATGACGCCCAATTCACATATGTCCTCACATTAACAAAAAATGTTTGATAGATTAACAAACATTTATTTTTCACCCCACACCATTGTTTACACTTCCCCTTTGTAAACAAAGTTATTTAATCAAATATTAATTACTAAATTAAATTGCGTGCGTAATGTTTATGACATGAATGTGAATTAACAGTAACACAATTTAGCTTCTTATAATTAAGCTATGTTTGTGTTTCCACGTCTGTATATGGATGTATTTCTGTTATTGTGTACTTTACAAAGTGGTGAGCCATGATTTTCGCCCCGAGCACTTGTGCTGATTTTCAGCCGAGACAACAATGTTTTTTAAAGCCTACGTGATGCATATGACATGGTAAAACATGGTAACCGAAAAGTCAAACATAACCGCCTTATAACGTTATTGTAAAAGATAAGAATCTGCTGCTTTTTTTCAAGCACAGCAGTATATCTATGTTTTACACTCAAAGAGTTAGTTACGCTAAATTTATTCCAAAAATACTGATTACTCTATTCAAAATATTTCTTTATAAAAGCACAATGAATACAGACAAATAGATGTATCCTTATAAATGTACATTGTACTCAGACCTACTTATAATTATGAGGATTATTATATTAATATATATTAAGGATGTATAAAATTAGAGTAATATAGTTAATCACTGATAATTATTTTCTTTTATTGTACTCATAATATACAGCTTTACTTACCAGGTGGCTCCTGTAAGGCATGAATTAAATAAAAATATAAAAAAGGCTTTTCTACATACATACATACATAACGTCACGCCTTTTATCCCCGAAGGGGTAGGCAGAAGTGTATTTCTACACCCACTTTTCGCCAGATATACTTTAGTCCCACGTAATAAGGGGTGAGCCTATTGCCGTACCGGGCACATTTCCAGACTCCGTGCGGCTACTGAGAATTTCGTGACAGAAAAACCCAATAACACTGCCCGACCCAGGAATCGAACCCGGGACTGATCCCACGCGCACATTTATGCCGCGAGACCAACGAGGCAGTCGTAGGGTTTGATGTCGAGTTTTCCGTCTCTACGCAAAGATGGTATTTGCATCGTGTTATCCCTTAGTCGCCTCTTACGACACCCACGGGAAGATAGGGGGTGGTGACACTTGTATTCTATGCCGTCAACCACACGGCATAAAGGCTTTTCTACATGTAACATTTAGGGATACTATCAAGGAGACCTGTTTTGGCCGATCCCGTGGTAATTTCGAGAAATCCCTTCTTAGTGCACCCCTACGGTCCCCAAGGAACATACATGCCAAATTTCAGCTTCCTGCGTCCAATAGTTTCGGCTGCAGCGTGTCTGTCAGTCAGTCAGTAACGCAAGGATTTTATATATTAAGATGACACGCGCTGATAAAATAAAATCATCAAATCTACTAAATAGCACATAGGAAAATCACGCACACAATGATCTAGCTATGGTTTAGTGATGGCGGCGGCGCCATGCCGTTAGAAAATGGGGAATTATAAAACGAGCGAATAAAAAAAAATAAGCGACTGACGATAAGATACTGTTTTAATAAATTGAGCGGCATGAATTTGAGTAAGCGAAAAATTAACTAAACTAACGACGAATATTGATTAATAATAACATCTAGAACGAGCGTACTAAAAGCGGGTTGTGATTAATCCATTTCAGAAATTTAAATTCTAAACGTGCTACTAAATTACTAGGTGAGCGACTAGAAATACAGAGAAGGCGACGTTAATATAGCTGGCCTTCATATCGAAAAGCACGATCAATTTTTTCGTGAAAATAATCTCGTTCACTCGGGAAACTTAATACGTTATGTTAGGTTTTCTTGTGACCCAGTGCTCAAAAATAGGAGCCATGCGGAGCAGGCCTCCATCAACTTGGCTTGAAAGTCAGAAGTATCTTCTTTTGTTTTATTTTTTGTTCATTTGATTTAAGTAAATGCATATTGCATATTAGGTTGCTCAAATATTATAAAGCTTCTCATTTTGTATTTTAAGTAAGTAACTCAAATTAATGTTTGTAAGTTGCTGTTCGGTTGATCGCTCATCACTCGCTCACTTAGTAATTCTATAACCCAAATTAATTATTTTTGTCACTCAAAACTTTAATTTACAGTCACTCGTTTAAATACTACCCTTAGAAAATCTGTGTTTGTAGATGAATTTCCATAGTACTTCCATCCTTTCGGTTCATCATTATTACCTCTATTAATTATGTTTCTTTTTTTTAAAGAAAGACATCACCCGCTCTAGGAATAAATCCTGTGTCACGGGGGCTATACAAACATACAATCAACGGACACAATGAACACCCAGTCTCGAAACAACAATTTATGGATCACACAAAGTTAGTGTTGTCTCGTGTGGGAATCTAACTCAGAACAGTCGGAGCAGTGTCAAGCGGCGAAGCGGCGACACGCCAGCCGTGCAGTCAAGTTTCTATAGCACTTCTGTCCTTCCGGTCATTACATCCAAATTCAATTAAATTTTCTCGCTTTATAGGCCTGCGTCCGCCGTTCGTTGTACAGTAAATCTACCGTAGTTTTCGTCGCAACGGCGAATGTACAAGAGCCCTTAATGCCCTTTCGTCGTAGCTTGTCTAATGAAAGGTTAAACGTACAAAAAAGGCAAACTTTTGTCACGTTGTTCAACCAGATTAGAGGACTTTAACACTACATTCTAGTAGCACTTTTAAAACCCTTATAAGATAAACCACAGCCCTAAAAAAAACATTCGCTTGAGTGCAAGAAAGTAATGTCATATAAGTTAAAAGTAATGTAAAATGTTTTCCGAGATAGGTAAGATGCTACGCACCTTCTAGTGGATTGCTTGCCGGCTCATATTTTCATAAAGCCTTGTTTAGACTACATCCTTGTAGTGCATTCAACAAACTTAGGAACTGAGGATAGATTGAGTTCATATTTTCTGTAACGTATTTTTAAAAGATATCGCCACTTTTGCTAAGTGAATCGCCCCGAGCTCCTCACCAGTCATCTTTTACAACCGCATCATGGACTAAAGCCCTAAATATCATTGCTGTTTTAAATTGCTCTTAGAAAATGTCTCTTTCTGCGAATCAATTTAGAAGAGTTTTGAAGCATAACTCGCATCATATTGGTAAAGACTAGAAACTGAACAGGTCTTGGTTTTCGGTTATGTTTACTTTTCCACTGTAATCATTCTGCGAAAACTTTCTTATGTTTCTCTATACATATTTGATGACATAAACTTGCTTCAGCGAATTCCAGAAACATTGCTTGTAAAACGGTCACCTACTAGTACATTCTGAGGCAGATGGAAGCGTGAAACTTTGCTAAGTGACAATTATCTACTTACTATAGGTTTTAACTAGAAAGGGGCTGAGGCAAGCGTAGAATAGGGCAGCTTGGAATAACCCTTAGTAAGATATTAAATCTACGGCCCGCTAAGCCTTGAGCAATAAAATAAGCCGTAGTCACTCCGCTGCCGCCGCGTCCAATGTATTTATAAGACTATATTTTGCGTTAATTCACTTCATATAGTGTTAAGCGCTATGTAATCGTAAATGTTTATGTTTGCAAATCTTTATTAATTGTTTGCTCTTAAAGAAAATACATTTTAGAGACCCAGACAATTTCCTGAGAAGGTACTGATTGTGTTTTGTGGTAACAGTAGTTTAGAATTTACAATATTACACTTTCGTTTAAAAGTTAGCGCCTCAGAAGATAGCGCACATACTACCATTGAAAGCCAACATGGTACACAAAAATTCATATGGATATTATTTTTTTAGGTATTAGCTATAAATAAAATAATCATCATAAATTACATCGCTTGTAAGTATGTTCAATTGCTACGCAGGTCGATATACGTTATCTACAAATTATTAGTTTTTGTGAGTTATCTTGTTAAAGTATCAAACAAGTCATATAATCTTAACAGATGTTAATTGTCTCTTTACTCCAGATAAATATTATAATAATTAACCTAATTTTAACTAAAATAAGTGACTTACTAAGAAACAAAATACACCACAAGTCTGCATTGTGAGTTGTGGTGTACAATAAAGAGTTTTATCTATCTATCTACCTACAATCGAAATATAAGATTTTTGTCAAAATAAGTAGGTAATAAAAGAATACCACATAGCCACATACATAAAAGAATTAAGTTTCTTACAGCAACATAAAAATACGGTAGGTACCTACTGGGGTCAAGTAAAACATCGGTGTGTAGAAAACACGAAAATGAATCATGAATATACAAAAACTTGTAATGACGGTTCTCTCGTGGAAATTCGAATTCGATGTTGTGCCCGGAAGGACCTATTTATTTTATGGTAAATGCTCTTGTGTCTTCTTTTACTGAGTTTTTATTTCTTTGTGTTTGCATTTACTTTATTTAACTACAATGTACACACTATATTGTAAAGAAACTATTGCACGCGGTTTCGCCTGCGTTCTTGTCGGTAATAGCGACAGAAGATGTTACTCTCACCTATTTGCTAGGTATATTGGTGCAAAGTTTCCACAAATTCTGTTTAGTAGTTGTTGAGGGAAAGGGAAACAGACATTCATACCTCCGTCCTCACAACTGTAGCGTTTATTATTATATTACAGTATGCGATGGTATGCGTATCATACCTCAATGAAATAATCAAGGCACATATCAATAAGCTGGTCGAAATGTCAATCAACAGATAAACCATGTGTAACAATCGTAAACGCCAAGGACCATGATTAAGAATAAATGCTAATAATAGCATTTTTGTATGTAGTGTGTATAAATAGTTTATCATACATGAATTGACATCAGCCTGCTGTAGGCTGCTGGATTGTGATCCTCAATGACACACCTGTGCATACAATTGCTGAACCCAATTCAACAATCTCTTGCACAGTTAACATGGGAGTGACTTTAATCGCCAGCGACTCTTTGGCAAGATTAAATCTCTATTGTGCTTATATTTACGCTTTAACTTTAGCATCATCATCCCCAGCGATTCGCCGTCGATCAATGGTCACTGCAGTGTGGAGCGTACGTTAGCCTTCGCTAGACTGCAATTTTATTACAGCACGAACATAAATATTCATATGAACAACACACTATGATAAGGGCAGGTACCTAGTCATACCTAGCTTAAAAACCCCTAAAGAAACCCAACTTCAAATTTCTGTCCCCAAACTTAGATGAGGCCCGACGAGAACTATATCCTTTCAAACCAAAACTGCTTTTTATTTTCAAACGGGTAATAAATGACGGAGTTCAACCAATATAAAAAGATACAACCGAATCGAGGACCTCCTCTCCTCTGAAGTCGGTTAATATGTATTTCACCAAATCTCTTATTTATAGTTTTCATATCAATGTTGATCTTCAGGCTACAAGAGTATTGTATGTAGTGATTCCGAGACGCAATTCCCACGTATATAGACAACAACATTTTCTCAAAGTAAAATATTGTATTCTCGCTGTCATAAAACTTGTTGTTTTTGTAATAAATTAGGTTTACGTTCACAAGGCCGCAAAGCTATCCAGCAATAATAAAAAGAAAAATTAAATGTTACTATTGATTATGTTTTATTAAACGTTTACAAGAATAATATTAAAAAAGTACACCTTACGTTTACAAAGAAGATTTTTTTTAACCTGTTACTCATCACAAGTCGGTGTTTTTTAGACTTAGGCTTACGTATGCTTGGGTATCACTAGGACAGGGGCCATAATATCAAACGCTTGTCCAACACGTTTAAAGTCAAAAAAGCCTTTGAAAAGTAAACAAAAGATAGATAACGATAACGCAAATCCTAATCCCTCACTTAGAAAGAAAATATATCTGAATTTTTGAACATAGATCTATGTATCACTGAAATCAACATGCACCTATGTATTAGATGTTATTATAATCGTATAGGAATGTATGTAGTATAGTATTACATGTTAACTGAAAAAAAGTTTTTTCTTTAAAAAAGACAACTCACGCACTAGGAATAAATCCTGTGTCGCGGGGGACTTTACAAACTTACAACCAACGGACACAATGAACACCCAGACTCGAAACAACAGTTTATGAATCACACAAAGTGTTGTCTCGTGTGGGAATCGAACCCACAACACTCGGCGCAATGTCAAGCAGCGAGGCGGCAACTCAAACCACTACGCCAACCACGCAGTCAAAGTCAGCCAGAAAAATGACTTGTTCTGGATGACTTATCACCGCAGAGCCCAAATACTGAATAAAGAATCATGATATTTGCACATCGGGTACTTTTTATGACGTTGGTAGGTTTTTCTTACGTTACACCTCTAAGAAGGTGAAAAGGGGTGCAAAAGTTTGTTTGAAAATCTCCTGTCTTTTAAGCCAGCCCTACTAGAATGCGCCTGCATTTTAGTAGGGCTAGTATTATACAACATTTAATGGTTATTCTTTCAGCTCGATCCATTTTTAATCACGTTATGTATTAATAGGTGGGTACGCAACAAGTTATCATGGTATCTCGACCTAATATATCTCAATTGTTTTGAACGTACACTACTACTTATTCTTAATGGTTTTCGAATTATTCTAACCAAACCACATCAATGTTAAAGGAAATTTCTTGATTACCACAAGTAGTTTATTTCTATCATATTTAAATAGTGACAACTACACCACTAGTGGCAAAAAATACTACATAATTATAAAACTTGATTTCAAAACAATTCAGTTGTTGCAAGCATTTTAGCCACGCTAATATTCGTTTGCGAACAGTGGAACGAATCTTTTACAAACATCATAAGTATCATAACAGACTTAATGTAAATGTTTTAAGACATGGCTATTTTACATACAACCGCGTTAGATTATATATATTTCATATTTAAATTTATTTCAAATGTTTACTTTACACGCTCTGTTTTGGAAATTGAATTATTTTAATATAGGATTATAAATCAAATCATCCTTATTGCTCAATCTGTGGTACTACAAATATCTTAAAAACGAAACAGGACAGCAAAATTTACCTTGCTAGGTATTATACACCAACATTTTCAGAAACAAGAAAACTAATTTCACAATAAGTGGCTAACATTTTCGAGGTCTTAGAAAGACTTTATTGTTTCTATATTGCTTTAAACCTCTTTATACCTAACAAAAGAAGAATTTTAAGTCCTCGTATTGCTGAGGTACATTCGAGAGATACATTCATTAAAACATATTTAACAATCTATCACAATCCGTCTTCAGACGATATATAGCAAATATCTTGGCATTTTTTCGTCAAATATGAGGGAAACATTCAACAGAGTACTTATTTACAATTTTAATTACCTACCAACATATACAATTACAACAATAACACCATTATAATCACAAACACTTATTGCAAATATTATAGACATGTTACTTGCAAATATTATAGACCTATGTATATATATTAATAACATAGTATTTTGATATTTTTACGTCTACATTGGTGGATGATTATATTCGTCAGAGTTGTATTAGAGTGTTAATCTTTAATGTAACTTCTTTTTTTTATAGTTTCACTCCTGTTTCCCCAAAGGGGCAGGCAGAGGCGTAATATTACACCATGGACCATTTCGCACCATTTCGCCATGGATTTTTAGGTCCCACGTAATAGGGTGGAGTCTATTGCCGTACCGGGCAGTATATTAATGTAACTATATTGTTTTATTGGGTAGAAACTTTAAATGGTAGCTGTATGATGATGTTTAATAAATAAATAAATAAAACATAGCATAAACAGTAGATCCTATGAATCTAAAAAATATAAATCGCACTAATGATTTCAGTACCTATGCTGTCTTTCTGTAACGGCAACATTAGTTTATTAAGAATATAAGTACGGCATTTTATGCAAGGTACCCGGCGTCGGTAGTAAAAACAATTAATATATATTAATTTGAGGACGTTTGTCATAAACGTTCAAGCAACACAATTCGACGAAATGTTAATTACAAAACGTTCAAACGTTCTGGTTACCTTGACAATATCTCATGTACACTAAATGACTTTTACATAGGACCTTTTGCTTGTAAACTGTATTTGGCTATGTGTACCTACATATATAATTATTTGAATATTTATATTTATTATATAATAGAATAGTCAATTGCAACACGATGACTTTTCAACGTAATATTATACATAGACATACCCAGACTAAGACAAATAAAGTAACTATTGAGTATTGAGCTCCATGTTCACAGAGCCAAATGTTTGACTTGAGCGGCAATCGAACCTGCAACCTTCAGCGTGGCAGTCGTTCATACTCCCGCTAAGCACCACGGATCGTCAAATTAGCATTCCAGCTGAACTTTAAGCTTGTGTGACAGTGAGTTCAAGTTAATAGTAGTCTTAAGCATTTTGCCTGATAGACTCATGGCGCAACACAAGGACTGAACACATACGTAAAAAGTACCCTGTAATAGTGAAAAAGACGGAACGAAGAATTTCAAAATCCTTGTTTAAACAGAGCAAACAGAGAAACTCCGTCACGACTCATAACTTGCCATTTCGTTTACAACTTCAAATCGTATGCAAATTAATTTAAACAACAACACTTAGCCGGCGCCAGTGTGCGCCGGATAAGTGTTGTTGTTTAAATAAGAATATATTGCTAAAACCTGGACATATATGATTTTTAATAATTGTTAGTAGATCAGTTTTACAACACTTATCTTAAACCTTAATAAATGACGCAACTTTTGACAATTTTTTGATATATTTTATATGGTAAAATTCTATAACAATCGGCCTAAGAAGTTGATAAAAAATATCGTGCTTTATATAGATGATTTTCAAGTCGCATGTTATCGCTCGTTGTTTTTACAACTGTAAATGTTTGGTGTATTTTTTTTTATTTTTTTTTTATGGATTCCATTTCTAGAGGTATTTATAATTGCTGTCAAAAGTCACTACCTTCTAAAATAAATCCTAACACCGATACCCTTGCCTAGAAATTGATAGTATTATTTACTAACATAATCAGAAAGAATAAGGGAAATAGTACGATATTCTTCTGAATTCCGAGAAATAAGCTGTATTAAATTGAAGTATATAATGGTAGTATTTAGATTGTTTTAGATTTGGCTGCCGATATCTGCCTAATGATTAGTTTTTATTAGCTTAAAGTCCCGGTATTTACGCGTACATTTTTGTGCTCTTTTTCCTCATCATCATTTTTACTTTTTTCGTCGAATATTTTGAGGTCTTTAACTTGAGTTCATTATTTTAATGAGTGGTTTTAAAAAAGTTGATATCGATCTGAAGATGCACAAGAGCCAAGAAATAAGGATATAAATGAATATCGCAGAGACTTTACAAGAAAAAACGTCCGTATTTAAACTACAAATGAGACATTTATTTTAAAGACTTTACGTTTCTTCAGACCTTTATATCTCAAGTTAACGTAAAACGTCCAGAAAATCCAATACGCAGTTGCCCTGGATGCAATTTCACTATTGAAACTAATAAACCTGAAGTGGAGTATTTGATATTTAAACAAAGTTGAGTATCAACATTGGATACCATATAGTTTGTGTATCTCTGATCATTCATGTTTCTTAGTTATGAATATTATTAATTATAATTGTTTGTTTGTTTGTTTTAAACAAAAATTAAAAACAAACAATTATTATACAATTTTCGATGATTAAATTCTTGTTAATCTTTAACATTATATAATACTAACTATTATCCTACTATTGTTTTAAAACGATCAATATCATAAAGTCAGTTTTTATGTTCGCGCTGGTTGGAACAACGGCCTCCTTTCATAAAATAATAATTATTTATAGATCAAAAGGTTTGCATTTAATTTCAATAGGCTTATTTAATGCATTTTTATTATTAAAACATTTTGGCCATCTTTTTGGTAATTTTCGCCAGTGTGCGGCGCCACCCGGCCAGAGCACTGCTGTTTAGCAGATGGTGCGGTGACAACTTTATTTAACCTGACTGTATCCATACAAACATGATGAATACGAACATATATTTGTCTGCTTTTTGGTTTCTCTTTTATCACGCTAAAAATACTGAACGTGGCTAATATGACAGAATAATACAAAAGGCCCTTAATTGCAATAGCCAATACCCACTTCAGTACAGTGGATCAGTTCAGATGAGCTGCCAAATGTGTATTGTATTATAGGCTAAGTACAAGTAAGAAATTCCTTGTGGTGACGGATTAAGAATACGGAATGTCAGCACCCGATATCATCCCATGGGTGTCGTAAGAGTCGACAGAGGGAGCATATTATGCAGAGAACAGCACTGTAACAGTAGGTAAACTTGATACAAACCCTATACCAACCGGTTTGGCCAGCGTGGTATAGTAGGCCAATTCCTCCTTTCAAAGGAGAGGTCTGTCCAGCAGTGGACTGTTAAAGGCTGATGATGATGACATGTAAAAATCAAATTAAAGGTGCAAAGATATTAGAGTGGTTTGTAATTTCATTTCGTCACATCAAACTTTACGCTAATACTAATCGGTAACGGTGCTATATTAAGCGTGATGTAAAAAAAACTCAATTGATATCTACTTAAATATAATAATTGTGGCCAAGCTCGTATCTATAATATAATCTTTGAACTTCGTAAACCTTGATTTCCTAACAGAATACTTGAAGCAGCATCTGTACTTTGAAATAGGTATTTTACTATCCGAATTAAGCTACCCTTTACTTACTTTCTAGACCCTTAATATATACGTAACGTTTGATTTGGTTGATCCCAATGTTTGTCAAGTCATCCTATTTCAGCTTTTGTAAACCAAAGCCTCGTCAGTGTCTATCACCTTTAACATTCAATCTGCTTTTTCAACTTTGGTCTATGCCTCCGAGCCTAATCCTTAACTTTGCAATATTCTAAAAAAAATTGTTATACACCGATCATCAGGTTGTTAAAGGACGAATCCTGGAGGGGAAAAGTTAATGGGCGTAGAGTCCTTATTTTAATATAAATGTCAAAAAAAGCTGACAATATTTCGGTTTCTTTAAAGCCGCGTATCGACTTCGCGCTCCAAAAGGACGAACATTGGCGCGCGTTCCAGCCGCGCGAAATTGTTACCATTTTGGAGCGCGCGCCAATGTGTTTGTTGGAACGCTCGAACATGGAGCGCCCCGTTCCATCTAGAGTCGGTTTTTTACCGCGCATCAAAGGCAACTCAATTGTGGCTCGCGCGCCAGTTGAGACGGACGTGATATTATTTTGTGTGTTCGTTACGTTCTTAGTGATGGATAATCAAAGTTGCCGGTCAGAGAAGACGCTTGGAGGGAAATAAGTCGTGAAACAACTCTTTCATCCACCAACGCACTTTACGTTTATGTTTTTTCTTCTGTATAATACTGTGAATATAAACACAAACGTAGCTGCTGCTCGTGCACGACGGGCCTGCATGTTGAACGACCGAACACTGGAACAGCTGCCGCGCGCGCCATGACGCGCGGAGTTGATATCATTCAAATATTCGGAGCGCGTTCCGTGAACGCGCTCTCGGCGCGGGCGTTCATGGCGCGCGCGCCAGGAGCGCATAATGGATACGCAGCTTTATTCTCTTATATTGAATATCTGATGAACGATTATATAATGAAGCCGAAGTGGTCTGTTGCATTACTTATCTGTGTATTTTATTTACATATCACCTATCTATGTATATACAAGTAGCACGCAAATTTTAAAACTATGCAGGTAGGAGAAAAAAAAAATTCACAAGAAAACACGGGCTGTTTATGTTGTACCTCATAATACTAATAAAAAGGCGTATATCTATTACGCTCTTTCACTATTTGGGCGGCAACAGTATAACTTGCCGGCTTTTCACATCAAAAAAATATATTCAAAGAATATGAGGGTTGTTTGAGAGTTTCGCCATGAATTGGCCGTATTCTGAACACGTCTGCACAGAGGAACTCGGTCGGCGTATATTTTTAAGTAACGATTTGAAGGCAGAAGGCCGTATATCTGTTTTTTTTATCTTTATGCCGCATTTACACATTCGTGCGAATAACGAAGCGAATGACGAGGCGAATAACGAACACGCATATGTAAACACTACATTCGTTATTCGCCTCGTGATTCGCTTCGGGATTCGTGTGTTCGCGCTGAGAGCGGTTTTTCGGACGCGAATCAAAGGGCACGAATGGCGAACACGAACTTACTGTTTACACATTCGTCTGCATTCAGTTGACAGCTAGCGCCCGACCCAACCGGACGTGTTGTCAAAATGGAGTGGAGTGAAACGCGAATTATAGAATTCCTTGAACTATTTCAAAAAGAAGAGCTCATTTGGAACCCAAAACATCAGAAAGATAAACGGTGCTTGGAACCGTATGTCTGCTAGTATGGGGTTGCCATTAAGCACATTAAATATAAAAAAAACATACTTTGGCTAAAACAAAATTGATTATCAACAAACATAGTAAAAGATATGACTGTCTCGTTGGTCTCGCGGCATAAATGTGCGCGTGGGATTGGGAGGTCTCGGGTTCGATTCCCGGGTCTGGCAAAGTGTTATTGGGTTTTTCCGTTAGGAAATTCTCAGTAGCAGCACGAAGTCTGGTAATGTGCCCGGTACGGCAATAGGCCCGCCCCCTATTACGTGGGACCTAAAAATTCATGGCGAAATGTGGGTGTAATATTACACCTCTGCCTACCCCTTCGGGGATACAGGCGTGAGGCTATAAATAAAAATAAAAAAATGAATTATTTATATGAGTAATTCTCAAAGTAATTAAATAATTTACATGCTCAAAAAAGAAATCGTCTGTGACGATAGCTTTTTTTTACTTTTTTACACAGGATATCTAAATAATTATATAATTTCATTAAATGTAGCGCGCACGCTGCGATTATTTTCACGTCCTCAATGTTCGTGTGCGAATTTCAAAATGAAATTCGCACACACAATGAATGCTGTTGCAAACTACTGTTCACTCCACGAATGTGTGAACAGTAGTTCGCAACAGCATTCGTTTACGAATGTTTCGACGAATATTCGTGGAGTGTCGAGGCGAATGACGAATACGCATGTGTAAATGCGGTATTATACAAATATGCAAAGATAAAACAGTTACACATGAGTAAATCAGTTACCTAAGAGCAATCTTTGTATTCTGCCTGTCAACCAATTGGGTTCAAAAGGAGTTATTGAAGAGCTTTGATAACACTAGCTATCAAAGTATTTTTGAAAGGCGGTCGAAAGGCAAACACTTCGCAGTCATTCGTTTTTTAAACAAATTTTTAATTTAAACAAATATATGTCGAGTGTTTAGAAGAAATACAATTAATAAAATTACAAATAATCATAATTTATGAAGACATTTTGGATCGTGATCTTAACCCACGATTGATAGAGCGTAGTGTCGATTGTTATTCGGATGAATACGAATGTCAACGAATAAATTATCGTATTAATAAAATTGTACCAACCAAACCTAATGTATCTCATTTATAACTGTCTACACTTCAAATTGATTACCTACTTCACTTAACAGGTTTTAAAGGTGCTAACCCAAAAACCGGTTTACTAATGTTTGCCATAATTTAAAATGCCATAATTTCATATGCCATACTGGTATTTGCCATAATTTCATTAGAAATAACGCTTCAGTTGTCATAATCGTGAAATAACATAAAATGACTTTCACTAATTCCATTGGTCATAATCGATCACGTGTCATAATAATTTAAATCCATAAATGTATTTGCTATAATTTTCGTTTTCAATAATCTAAAACAACTTCAGTTTATTAAACTAGTGTGAAGAATGTGGACTAAGTTGACGGAGCCCTGCTTCGCAGGGCTCCTATTTTTGGATTAAGGGTCAAAAGAGAACCCTAACCTAACCTAACCTATCCGAGTCGGATTGCACTGAGTCGGGGTGTTAACAATAATTAATTCAACTTCAGTTTATTAAACTAGTGTGAAGAATGTGGACTAAGTTGACGGAGCCCTGCTTCGCAGGGCTCCTATTTTTGGATTAAGAGTCAAAAGAGAACCCTAACCTAACCTATCCGAGTCGGATTGCACTGAGTCGGGGTGTTAACAATAATTAATTCAACTTCAGTTTATTGAACTAGTGTGAAAAATGTGGACTACGTTGACGGAGCCCTCCTTCGCAGGGCTCCTTTTTTTGGGTCAAGGGTCAAAAGAGAACCCTAACCTAACCTAACCTATCCGAGTCGGATTGCACTGAGTCGGGGTGTTAACGATAATTAATTCAACTTCAGTTTATTAAACTAGCGTGAAGAATGTGGACGAAGTTGACGGAGCCCTGCTTCGCAGGGCTCCTATTTTTGGGTTAAGGGTCAAAAGAGAACCCTAACCTAACCTATCCGAGTCGTATTGCACTGAATCGGGGTGTTAACGATAATTAATTTCGACCTAACAATATCTTAATATATAAAATCCTTGCGTTACTGACTGACTGACAGACACGCTGCAGCCGAAACTATTGGGCGCTGGAAGCTGAAATTTGGCATGTATGTTCCTTGGGGACCGTAGGGGTGCACTAAGAAGGGATTTCCCGAAATTCCCACGGGATTGGCCAAAACGGGTAAATTAAAAAAAAATGCAGGCGTAGCTGCTGGCGTCCTCTAGTTATGTATAATTTTCATTATTATATCAAATTTTGATTATGTCAAGATTCGATTATGAGATGAGTTACTTATGGAAACAAATTTTTATGATTTATGTTGTTATAGAAAGTCATTTTATGGCAAATAAAAGTTATCACTGTTGAGTTGTTAAGGCAAACGTTATTAGTATAAATGATAATAGTGCAAATAAATATTATGATCGGGGATGATTATGGCAAACAATATTAGTGCAAATGAATTTATGGAAAACGACAGAATACCCCAAAAATCTTGTTACACAACATTATATAATAATAAGTTTATTATAATGACGATCCATAAAATTATACTAGGTACCACCGTTCAGCTGAAAATTCATTAGAGCGCGTAACTCCTATCTCTAGCTGTTCTCATTGGAATAATTAGCATAACATTACGCAAGCTTAATTAATCCGTTACAAAATTGGAATTTAAATTAAATATTAATTTTCCATGCAACATCCAGCGGGGTTATTAGTCTAAAATATAAATTATCTATAGCAAGAGTAACACAGTATTCGCGTACGTCATCAACGATTGGATAACCTACGTTTGTATTCTAGGATGATGTATCTCTATGGATTTGACAAGCAAATAATAATACCGTGAGAGACCGAGATAATGACATACAGAAATACATAAGAGTAAAAGAGACAAAGATAGCATTTTTTGTCTTTGTCAGAGTTTTCGTTTTTTATTGTTGGTCACAACTGAATGTTGTGACCAACAAACGTTTGAGCTCTCGATAATTTCCGCGAAAAATTGCGTTATTATTGTTATTAATTGTGAATGCTCAGTGATTTGTTACATTGTAGGCTGTAAAAGCCATAGTGAGCGGAAATGTGAGAACATAACTATTTATTCGTAAGTACGATATTTTAGTTATAATATCTATTTATACATGAAAATATTGATATAATGATACAAATAGCGTATTATTACATAAGGAAATAATTTCTAAATTACATCAATAAACCAAAAAATGCTATTTTATTTTCACCGCGATTTTAGTATTACACAATCGAATTCAATAGGTCGTTGAATGTTGAGCTAGCCAAAAGTCATCGATACTTTTTAATTTTACAGCGTTAAATGTTTTTTAGGGATACCACAGAAGCGTTTGAGAAATTACCCAAATTTTGGGTAATTTGCCGTTACTTAGTTTCATGAACCTAAGATTAATTATTTAATTTGTTTTCCGATTCTTTTTTGTAATGAAATTATTTGTTTATAGATTCCCAAAGGACTGCACGATCCAAAAATAATTGTGGATACGTGCAATAGGAGGAGAAAACCGGGATCCGAATAAATATGCAAGAGTATGCTCTAAACACTTTGAACAAAAGTGTTTTAGGAAAACTCCCCGCAATAGGTACTTATTTGGAATCACTCTCGAATGATAAAGAAGACATACATACATACATACATAGACTCACGCCTGTTTCCCCGAAGGGGTAGGCAGAGGCATATTAAACGCCCACTTTTCGCCAGTGTTTTGATCCCACGTAATAGGTGGCGAGCCTATTGCCGCTTATTGGGACATTTTGTTTGCCAGAGCCTCGTCCGTTGATCGGCAGGTGCACCACTTGCAGGTGAGGTTGGCTTGGGACCCTAAGTTCTTGGTGGGAACCCTATGCACTCTTGGTGGGAACTCTATGCACCAAATATACATCTATTTTGTTATTAATGCATGAAAACCCACGAATGACACTAAATACAAAACCAAAAGAGTCGGGTAAAAGAAAATACTTAATTAATTAAAAGAAAGAAAATAATATACAATATGTTGATTTGTATTTACAAAATATTGTAATTATACAATATATATTCACCTAAAATTATTTCACACAGTGTGCGATGATATAAATCCCTCTTTTTATAAAATTTTACATAGATAAGGCCAATTCTCGTATTTTATGACATTGAAATTATATTTTGAACGAAATGAGATTAGATTTTAAATTAACTCAGAATTGGTATTCTTCTAATTTAAATGTCATTATCATCTAGAGTCCGTGCCACGAGAACATAGACATTTTGTAAACAAAGAATTTTTACTAAGTGACTTAGCGATAGTTCTGTCAAAAACAAATAATTTCAAATCAATGAGCGCAACGGTACATAGATACGTGTCATTGGAAACTAATATGTCAATGGATCGGGTTTTTATCGATATTATGCGCTGTCAACAGGATCTTTTAATGTTTTGAGGTACTGACGCCTAGAGTGTCAACATTTGGCGTTAGTTCATTGAAATGATACATTCTCGGGCTTAACATCTTTTTATCAGAGGACAAAATTAAATTTTTAGTTATCAAGAAGGGGTTGGTGTTAAGTTAAATACAAGTTTATAGGATCGCAACGCTCTTCTCGCTGTCACGGCATCTCGAAAAAGCGCGTGCAGAATATCAGATGGCAGAAAATTATTTATACCTAAATAGAAATTGCGTTTTCAGACTACCGTAACGTTTAATGGTTTTTGTTTAAGTTCATTCTGACGATTTCATTCACAGACAACGTAAAATCTCTATGCCTAGAAAAGTTTATGCAATGCATTAGCTAGTTATCTGTTATATTAATCATTGTTGGTCAATAATTTAATATTTTAGGCTAGATATGCTACTTTGAGCAATATTATTTATTGCGAATTGATTTTTTAAAAATCGTGTCAATAATAAAGTAACATGTATGTACTCTATAATTAACATACACGGTACTCTATTTTTCATTAATTTACAGTTCATTACGTGTAAAACAACAAAAACATCGGCCAATTTATGAACATTCGACCATTAAAACACAAAATCAAATATTTTTATTTCAGTAAAATTTAACAATATAAATTTAAAAACATAGTGGCATAATTACGCATTGAAAAAAAAAGACTGTTCAAAAGCATAAAATCCAAAACGCAACTGTTTGAAAAAAGGTTGTGTTGTGAAGCTCTGAATGTTTGTTTACAAAAAGTCTATCTTCTCGTGGCACCAACGGGGTATTCCTGAAAGCGCAACTATTTTTGAGCGCAACTAAAAAAGCGCAACTACTTTATTCCACAAAGCGCAACCGCGTCGAAAAATAGTGAAGGGGCATAACAGGTTCTTAAAGGACTATTTACTATCGATAGGATTTGTAATCGTCTTTGCCCATTTTTTATTTATTATATTATGGTGATCGTTTTAAAAGTACCAGGATAACAGAAATGAACAGAGGTTAGAAGTGTTTATAGAATCTGGTAACAAATATCAATCAGTAAAATGTTTTGAAAAGTACCAGGGTAACATAAATGAACAGAAGTTAGTAGCCTAATAAAAACCTGGTTTGTTGGTCATGAATCAGAAATAAAGCACTGGATGGTATAGGTAAAACTCAGGCGCACAGCAACAGCTAAAGTATACTAAAATGTCCTGTCTTATCAACTATCGATATTTTCCGTTTGTTATTAACCAGCACTATTGCATCTTAATATTTAGTTGCGCTTTGTGGAATAAAGTAGTTGCGCTTTTTTAGTTGCGCTCAAAAATAGTTGCGCTTTCAGGAATACCCCCACCAACTATAATTTGACTTCTATTGTTCTCACTGACGTTGACACATTGTTTAATTAACAACAGGCAGCGATAGCCTACTGGAGATACCAACGGACTGCTATGCAGAAGGTATCGGGTTCGAATCCACGGTATGCTAGAACGATGATGATGACATTGTTCAATTAACGATCTAGTCACGATAACATTCCAATATCAGTTTATTTAGGAGAATACCATTTGTGACATGAGTAAGACACTGACATTAGATCGAAACTGCATTTTGAACAAATATAGTTAGAAGAATTGAGTCTCAAAATAAACTGTTAACTGGTGCAGAATAAGACTGCACAGTAGGTACGTGGGCTTGTGTGTGTTAGGTACCTGCAATGCGAGCTCGTGGGGATCAGCTGAGCTGCGGCGGTTTGTAAGATAATATTCGATTCAAGTGTGCTTTTAATTGCATTGCATAGTACGTTTTAGGTAAATACCTATTACATTGGTATCATGCTAACGGCGGTGCGTCCTAGCTTAAAAATAACCATAATTTTGCCCCCCTTAAAAACCTCATACATGGGCTCTGTAAATTCATCGGTCGGTCACCCATCCATACTATGACCGTGATGTCAATTACTTTACCTTAACTTATGTAGTTTGTACGAAAATAAACCTGCGATATAGGCTCTGCAAGCCAATCCCATGGTCACCCATCAAAGATCAAATGCGTCTAACTACTGTACCTGTTTATACTGCATATTGCCACTTGATTTTCGCAGCAAGGTACTATATCTAACGGTCCGTTTCTGTCAGTCCCGTCCAGCCCCTAGTTGACCGCGCTACTATACTAACCACCACTAGACTCCAGATGTCTTGACTAACACTTTAGTTTAATACGTAATACATAAATAAAGTTAAGTACAAAAAAAATACATTGAGAAAAAAATAAGGATCAAGAAGCTTTAGCCGCGTTATAAACGTTTTGGAATGCAATATTTACGTAAAATGGCGGACGCGGACGCGAGCGACAGATCCGTCCTCTGAGAGCGCTCAGCGCTTAATGGCGGACATAGCATCGCGCTTCGAGCTTTATAGGTCTTTTTAAAAAATCATATTAATTACAAACGAAAAGTTTAGATTACAATTTTTTTATATGTCTTAAAATGAATCTTAAGGTTTCTAAATATGTATATATCTTTTTAATAATCACAGTAGTTTTTTAGATATAAATGCATATTTGCGGTCTAAAATTAAGCAAAATGCACTGTTTTGATCTTCGATTTTTTTGAAAATTATGCATGAAAATACAATTTCTTTTTTAAGGACTCCCTTGTATAGCTTTTGCTCGTACAGTTTACAGAATTATAGAACGATAAGTTTTCATTGCACTAGCGACCATTAATGCTGGCCTAAACTACAGAAATTACGAAAATGACTATTTTAAATTCATCCGTTTTAAAATATTTACTATAGTAACCCATATATTTTTCTTTAGCACTCTCTTGATAAAGAACTGAACTTTCATATTTTCTATATCTTTTTCATTAACTGTTATTTATCCGTAACGAAATAGAACAATAAAAACCCGCAAAATCGCCTCCGACGGATTAAACGCTCTTAAATATTGATTTTGCAGTCTATTTTCATACCTAGACTAAGTTGCCTTGATGGTAAGTAGCTTATACATAATGAAATTTTGAAATATTTCTCAAGACATTTGATATTTTACCAATCAGCACACAGTACTGAAGATATTTATAAGTAAAAAGGTATATACTACTCCATCCGCAGCATCCATTATTTGATAATTATCATTGCTCTGTATTAACATGGAATGCCAAATAAATATAGGTAATAAGACTACTTTAACAAAGAACTTTTGAAGAAAATTGGTAACAAAATATACTTAATATTGTCCAACATTTTTTATTAATCGGAAACATGCGACAATTTACGCACATAACATACAATGCGCACTTTCTCATCGAACAATATATCATGGGCACTGATAATGAACACAGAAACTTGTCTCTACATTTATTATGATTTCAATCCTTGATTGCGAATACAAATGCTCATTAATCGATTCAGTTCATAAGAAAACGATATTTTATAATTTGACATTGATATATATATCAATATAATATCCCGATAAGCGGCAATAGGTTCGCCACCTATTACGTGGGATCAAAACACAAGCGAAAAGTGGGCGTTTAATATGCCTCTGCCTACCCCTTCATTTTTGTATGTAGTGTGTATAAATAGTTTATCATACATGAATTGACATCAGCCTGCTGTAGGCTGCTGGATTGTGATCCTCAATGACACACCTGTGCATACAATTGCTGAACCCAATTCAACAATCTCTTGCACAGTTAACATGGGAGTGACTTTAATCGCCAGCGACTCTTTGGCAAGATTAAATCTCTATTGTGCTTATATTTACGCTTTAACTTTAGCATCATCATCCCCAGCGATTCGCCGTCGATCAATGGTCACTGCAGTGTGGAGCGTACGTTAGCCTTCGCTAGACTGCAATTTTATTACAGCACGAACATAAATATTCATATGAACAACACACTATGATAAGGGCAGGTACCTAGTCATACCTAGCTTAAAAACCCCTAAAGAAACCCAACTTCAAATTTCTGTCCCCAAACTTAGATGAGGCCCGACGAGAACTATATCCTTTCAAACCAAAACTGCTTTTTATTTTCAAACGGGTAATAAATGACGGAGTTCAACCAATATAAAAAGATACAACCGAATCGAGGACCTCCTCTCCTCTGAAGTCGGTTAATATGTATTTCACCAAATCTCTTATTTATAGTTTTCATATCAATGTTGATCTTCAGGCTACAAGAGTATTGTATGTAGTGATTCCGAGACGCAATTCCCACGTATATAGACAACAACATTTTCTCAAAGTAAAATATTGTATTCTCGCTGTCATAAAACTTGTTGTTTTTGTAATAAATTAGGTTTACGTTCACAAGGCCGCAAAGCTATCCAGCAATAATAAAAAGAAAAATTAAATGTTACTATTGATTATGTTTTATTAAACGTTTACAAGAATAATATTAAAAAAGTACACCTTACGTTTACAAAGAAGATTTTTTTTAACCTGTTACTCATCACAAGTCGGTGTTTTTTAGACTTAGGCTTACGTATGCTTGGGTATCACTAGGACAGGGGCCATAATATCAAACGCTTGTCCAACACGTTTAAAGTCAAAAAAGCCTTTGAAAAGTAAACAAAAGATAGATAACGATAACGCAAATCCTAATCCCTCACTTAGAAAGAAAATATATCTGAATTTTTGAACATAGATCTATGTATCACTGAAATCAACATGCACCTATGTATTAGATGTTATTATAATCGTATAGGAATGTATGTAGTATAGTATTACATGTTAACTGAAAAAAAGTTTTTTTCTTTAAAAAAGACAACTCACGCACTAGGAATAAATCCTGTGTCGCGGGGGACTTTACAAACTTACAACCAACGGACACAATGAACACCCAGACTCGAAACAACAATTTATGAATCACACAAAGTGTTGTCTCGTGTGGGAATCGAACCCACAACACTCGGCGCAATGTCAAGCAGCGAGGCGGCAACTCAAACCACTACGCCAACCACGCAGTCAAAGTCAGCCAGAAAAATGACTTGTTCTGGATGACTTATCACCGCAGAGCCCAAATACTGAATAAAGAATCATGATATTTGCACATCGGGTACTTTTTATGACGTTGGTAGGTTTTTCTTACGTTACACCTCTAAGAAGGTGAAAAGGGGTGCAAAAGTTTGTTTGAAAATCTCCTGTCTTTTAAGCCAGCCCTACTAGAATGCGCCTGCATTTTAGTAGGGCTAGTATTATACAACATTTAATGGTTATTCTTTCAGCTCGATCCATTTTTAATCACGTTATGTATTAATAGGTGGGTACGCAACAAGTTATCATGGTATCTCGACCTAATATATCTCAATTGTTTTGAACGTACACTACTACTTATTCTTAATGGTTTTCGAATTATTCTAACCAAACCACATCAATGTTAAAGGAAATTTCTTGATTACCACAAGTAGTTTATTTCTATCATATTTAAATAGTGACAACTACACCACTAGTGGCAAAAAATACTACATAATTATAAAACTTGATTTCAAAACAATTCAGTTGTTGCAAGCATTTTAGCCACGCTAATATTCGTTTGCGAACAGTGGAACGAATCTTTTACAAACATCATAAGTATCATAACAGACTTAATGTAAATGTAGTTGATTGAATCAGGCGTTACTTGGCGGAACTCCATTGTAACCTAATGGAAGGAAAGAGGAACCCACCACGCACCCTCGGATTGACTACCCCAACTATTGCAATAGAAAAAGGTTGACAATACCGAACTCCTCTAAAAGGATAAGGGATATAGGAATGGTATGGGTTCCAGGAAGATACCTGACTTGCAGTATCCCGCTGTATGCGCCGACTATTCTTCGACACGTGTTTCGCCTCTGCACGAGGCATCCTCAGGAGCGATGGGCAACGACTGAGCGCTTTCCTACCGTGAGCGTGTCTTATAAACGATTGTACTTTCTAATTCCCTCCGCCGCTCGACTGATGTACGTCATTATGACGGTATGCGAATATATTCAGCAATGGGGACCCGTTAAAGTTGGTTTGATCGTTCAGTAATGTATTCTTGTCCCGCTTTACAATTTCTAATTGTTCCAATACGCACATTCTGATACCCTTTTGACAAGTGTGTATGACGTCAAATGAATGTCCGCTATTTAGACTATGGCCCGTTTGAAGTAAATGTTCGGCAAAATGAGACTTTTCTGGCTGGTTGTTTCTAAACGCCGCTAAATGTTCTTTGTATCTCAGCTCAAAACTTCGACCCGTCTGTCCTATGTACTTATTTTGGCATTGGTCGCATGTTAAGCAGTAAATACCGGACTTTTTGTTCTTGCATACTTTATCTTTACCATTGCAAAGAAATTTTAACGTTTTATAAGGTTTATAGGCTGATCTGATACCGTTCCTCCTCAGTATACGCGCCATACGGTCAGTTAAACTTCCAAAGTAGGTAAGAACAGCAGTATTATTTATAGGTTCTTTTATGGAGGGATACAAAAGTGACTTGGCCATTCTAATTTGTTTTCCTCGAATCATCTTGTCAATTAGGCGTTTACTATATCCGTTGGATTGAACTATATGATAAATAATATTTAATTCTTTGTTATATGATTCTATATTGAGTGGTACATTTAATAATCTATGTATCATACTGTGGAAAGCTGCCATTTTGTGTTGTGATGGATGACAGGACGATGCTGGTATTGTAGTATCTGTATATGTCGGTTTGCGATAAATTTCAAATGAGTGTGTGGTACCCTCCCTTTTGATAGTCAAATCTAAGAAGTTTATTGAGCTGTTTTGTTCCATCTCTAATTTGAACTTGATTTTGGGGTGTATACTATTAATTCTTCTAAGAAAACAGTGAAGCTGGCGTTCGGTGCCCTTCCAAGCTAGCAAAATATCGTCCACGAATCTATAATAATACAAGATGTTCGGTTCTTTCACCAAATGCTCGTGTTCGTAGTTATTCATAAAGATATCTGCTAACAACGGACTAAGCGGTGAACCCATGGCCAAACCTTCCTTCTGTAAGTAGTACTCGTTGTTGAATTGAAAATAGTTTTGTTTACTGCATAACTCGGTTAATTTCAAAATGTTCTTAATCTGTTCTGGGTGTATTCTATTTCTTTCCAGCAGATTTTCAATTATAATTAGGCATTCTTTATAAGGGACGTTTGTAAATAAGCTTTCTACATCCAAAGACACGAGTTTTGTGTTCCTAGGTAAACAGATGTGTTTTATTTTGCTAATCAAATCATAACTATTTTTCAGGCTGTATTTTGCGGTGAATGACGTCTTCTCTTTTATCAATCCGTTTAAATATTTCGCTAATTTATAAGCTGGAGCGTTGACGTATGAAACGACTGGACGGATGGGCACCTGATCTTTATGTATTTTGGGCAAACCATACAACAGCGGACACTGAGGGTTCATCGGTATAATACTTTTCGCTAAATAGCAGTCTTGCGGAAAAAGGTAATTACTTGACTTTATAGTGAGTTTTAATTCTGCATGAAATCTTTTGGTAGGATCGTAGGGCAGACGCTGGAAGTCTTCGGTGTGTATTACATCTTGTACTTTGCTATTATACTGGGATCTAGACATAATAACTACGGTGCTGCCTTTATCCGCTTTATTTACCACCAAATCGTTTTGTTGAATTTTATCTTGGATGGATTTATATATTTTTAATTCACAGTTACTTAAATTTGTCGATTTGTATGTTTTTAAGTGATGGGCAGCTAAACTCTTGACTATATTATCTTTTTTATTTCTGGTAATAGCTAGTTCTGCATCCACCGCCAATGTTTCCAAAGAATATTGCGTAACTTTTTGAGGAATACTATACTTTAATCCCTTCTCCAGAAGTGAATTCTCGTCACGTGTGAAAATGGTGTTCGAAAGATTTTTTATTCTTGGATGAAATTGATGATTACAAGTGGTATTGCCAGTATATTCTGAGGGTGGTGTTATTCTTCCTATCAATTCTTGTAACTTCCTACTTTGAATGATGTATTTCTCGTGAGCTACAGTTGATGCTAATTCCCTAGCTTTTTGGTCTAATAAATCGAACTCGACATTGTGTAACTTGAATGAAAGCTCTAAATGCAGTATTTTTAAATGTAGTTTTAAATTATCGCGAACCGTAAACCAACGTCTTGCCTCTTCCCCTAGCCAAATTTTTTGAGCTTTTTGTATCGCTATATCGGCAGCCCGACTGCGCGTATTGGAACGTATAGTAATATAATTTGGGATCACGTTGTAATATTTACATTTCTGATTGAACCACACGTTTTGACATGCGACACGGTGTTGCTTTGTAAGTTTGATGTATAATTTCGCCTGTACAGCTATGCTTGCTGATTTGATATAGTTGATTGAATCAGGCGTTACTTGGCGGAACTCCATTGTAACCTAATGGAAGGAAAGAGGAACCCACCACGCACCCTCGGATTGACTACCCCAACTATTGCAATAGAAAAAGGTTGACAATACCGAACTCCTCTAAAAGGATAAGGGATATAGGAATGGTATGGGTTCCAGGAAGATACCTGACTTGCAGTATCCCGCTGTATGCGCCGACTATTCTTCGACACGTGTTTCGCCTCTGCACGAGGCATCCTCAGGAGCGATGGGCAACGACTGAGCGCTTTCCTACCGTGAGCGTGTCTTATAAACGATTGTACTTTCTAATTCCCTCCGCCGCTCGACTGATGTACGTCATTATGACGGTATGCGAATATATTCAGCAATGGGGACCCGTTAAAGTTGGTTTGATCGTTCAGTAATGTATTCTTGTCCCGCTTTACAATTTCTAATTGTTCCAATACGCACATTCTGATACCCTTTTGACAAGTGTGTATGACGTCAAATGAATGTCCGCTATTTAGACTATGGCCCGTTTGAAGTAAATGTTCGGCAAAATGAGACTTTTCTGGCTGGTTGTTTCTAAACGCCGCTAAATGTTCTTTGTATCTCAGCTCAAAACTTCGACCCGTCTGTCCTATGTACTTATTTTGGCATTGGTCGCATGTTAAGCAGTAAATACCGGACTTTTTGTTCTTGCATACTTTATCTTTACCATTGCAAAGAAATTTTAACGTTTTATAAGGTTTATAGGCTGATCTGATACCGTTCCTCCTCAGTATACGCGCCATACGGTCAGTTAAACTTCCAAAGTAGGTAAGAACAGCAGTATTATTTATAGGTTCTTTTATGGAGGGATACAAAAGTGACTTGGCCATTCTAATTTGTTTTCCTCGAATCATCTTGTCAATTAGGCGTTTACTATATCCGTTGGATTGAACTATATGATAAATAATATTTAATTCTTTGTTATATGATTCTATATTGAGTGGTACATTTAATAATCTATGTATCATACTGTGGAAAGCTGCCATTTTGTGTTGTGATGGATGACAGGACGATGCTGGTATTGTAGTATCTGTATATGTCGGTTTGCGATAAATTTCAAATGAGTGTGTGGTACCCTCCCTTTTGATAGTCAAATCTAAGAAGTTTATTGAGCTGTTTTGTTCCATCTCTAATTTGAACTTGATTTTGGGGTGTATACTATTAATTCTTCTAAGAAAACAGTGAAGCTGGCGTTCGGTGCCCTTCCAAGCTAGCAAAATATCGTCCACGAATCTATAATAATACAAGATGTTCGGTTCTTTCACCAAATGCTCGTGTTCGTAGTTATTCATAAAGATATCTGCTAACAACGGACTAAGCGGTGAACCCATGGCCAAACCTTCCTTCTGTAAGTAGTACTCGTTGTTGAATTGAAAATAGTTTTGTTTACTGCATAACTCGGTTAATTTCAAAATGTTCTTAATCTGTTCTGGGTGTATTCTATTTCTTTCCAGCAGATTTTCAATTATAATTAGGCATTCTTTATAAGGGACGTTTGTAAATAAGCTTTCTACATCCAAAGACACGAGTTTTGTGTTCCTAGGTAAACAGATGTGTTTTATTTTGCTAATCAAATCATAACTATTTTTCAGGCTGTATTTTGCGGTGAATGACGTCTTCTCTTTTATCAATCCGTTTAAATATTTCGCTAATTTATAAGCTGGAGCGTTGACGTATGAAACGACTGGACGGATGGGCACCTGATCTTTATGTATTTTGGGCAAACCATACAACAGCGGACACTGAGGGTTCATCGGTATAATACTTTTCGCTAAATAGCAGTCTTGCGGAAAAAGGTAATTACTTGACTTTATAGTGAGTTTTAATTCTGCATGAAATCTTTTGGTAGGATCGTAGGGCAGACGCTGGAAGTCTTCGGTGTGTATTACATCTTGTACTTTGCTATTATACTGGGATCTAGACATAATAACTACGGTGCTGCCTTTATCCGCTTTATTTACCACCAAATCGTTTTGTTGAATTTTATCTTGGATGGATTTATATATTTTTAATTCACAGTTACTTAAATTTGTCGATTTGTATGTTTTTAAGTGATGGGCAGCTAAACTCTTGACTATATTATCTTTTTTATTTCTGGTAATAGCTAGTTCTGCATCCACCGCCAATGTTTCCAAAGAATATTGCGTAACTTTTTGAGGAATACTATACTTTAATCCCTTCTCCAGAAGTGAATTCTCGTCACGTGTGAAAATGGTGTTCGAAAGATTTTTTATTCTTGGATGAAATTGATGATTACAAGTGGTATTGCCAGTATATTCTGAGGGTGGTGTTATTCTTCCTATCAATTCTTGTAACTTCCTACTTTGAATGATGTATTTCTCGTGAGCTACAGTTGATGCTAATTCCCTAGCTTTTTGGTCTAATAAATCGAACTCGACATTGTGTAACTTGAATGAAAGCTCTAAATGCAGTATTTTTAAATGTAGTTTTAAATTATCGCGAACCGTAAACCAACGTCTTGCCTCTTCCCCTAGCCAAATTTTTTGAGCTTTTTGTATCGCTATATCGGCAGCCCGACTGCGCGTATTGGAACGTATAGTAATATAATTTGGGATCACGTTGTAATATTTACATTTCTGATTGAACCACACGTTTTGACATGCGACACGGTGTTGCTTTGTAAGTTTGATGTATAATTTCGCCTGTACAGCTATGCTTGCTGATTTGATATAGTTGATTGAATCAGGCGTTACTTGGCGGAACTCCATTGTAACCTAATGGAAGGAAAGAGGAACCCACCACGCACCCTCGGATTGACTACCCCAACTATTGCAATAGAAAAAGGTTGACAATACCGAACTCCTCTAAAAGGATAAGGGATATAGGAATGGTATGGGTTCCAGGAAGATACCTGACTTGCAGTATCCCGCTGTATGCGCCGACTATTCTTCGACACGTGTTTCGCCTCTGCACGAGGCATCCTCAGGAGCGATGGGCAACGACTGAGCGCTTTCCTACCGTGAGCGTGTCTTATAAACGATTGTACTTTCTAATTCCCTCCGCCGCTCGACTGATGTACGTCATTATGACGGTATGCGAATATATTCAGCAATGGGGACCCGTTAAAGTTGGTTTGATCGTTCAGTAATGTATTCTTGTCCCGCTTTACAATTTCTAATTGTTCCAATACGCACATTCTGATACCCTTTTGACAAGTGTGTATGACGTCAAATGAATGTCCGCTATTTAGACTATGGCCCGTTTGAAGTAAATGTTCGGCAAAATGAGACTTTTCTGGCTGGTTGTTTCTAAACGCCGCTAAATGTTCTTTGTATCTCAGCTCAAAACTTCGACCCGTCTGTCCTATGTACTTATTTTGGCATTGGTCGCATGTTAAGCAGTAAATACCGGACTTTTTGTTCTTGCATACTTTATCTTTACCATTGCAAAGAAATTTTAACGTTTTATAAGGTTTATAGGCTGATCTGATACCGTTCCTCCTCAGTATACGCGCCATACGGTCAGTTAAACTTCCAAAGTAGGTAAGAACAGCAGTATTATTTATAGGTTCTTTTATGGAGGGATACAAAAGTGACTTGGCCATTCTAATTTGTTTTCCTCGAATCATCTTGTCAATTAGGCGTTTACTATATCCGTTGGATTGAACTATATGATAAATAATATTTAATTCTTTGTTATATGATTCTATATTGAGTGGTACATTTAATAATCTATGTATCATACTGTGGAAAGCTGCCATTTTGTGTTGTGATGGATGACAGGACGATGCTGGTATTGTAGTATCTGTATATGTCGGTTTGCGATAAATTTCAAATGAGTGTGTGGTACCCTCCCTTTTGATAGTCAAATCTAAGAAGTTTATTGAGCTGTTTTGTTCCATCTCTAATTTGAACTTGATTTTGGGGTGTATACTATTAATTCTTCTAAGAAAACAGTGAAGCTGGCGTTCGGTGCCCTTCCAAGCTAGCAAAATATCGTCCACGAATCTATAATAATACAAGATGTTCGGTTCTTTCACCAAATGCTCGTGTTCGTAGTTATTCATAAAGATATCTGCTAACAACGGACTAAGCGGTGAACCCATGGCCAAACCTTCCTTCTGTAAGTAGTACTCGTTGTTGAATTGAAAATAGTTTTGTTTACTGCATAACTCGGTTAATTTCAAAATGTTCTTAATCTGTTCTGGGTGTATTCTATTTCTTTCCAGCAGATTTTCAATTATAATTAGGCATTCTTTATAAGGGACGTTTGTAAATAAGCTTTCTACATCCAAAGACACGAGTTTTGTGTTCCTAGGTAAACAGATGTGTTTTATTTTGCTAATCAAATCATAACTATTTTTCAGGCTGTATTTTGCGGTGAATGACGTCTTCTCTTTTATCAATCCGTTTAAATATTTCGCTAATTTATAAGCTGGAGCGTTGACGTATGAAACGACTGGACGGATGGGCACCTGATCTTTATGTATTTTGGGCAAACCATACAACAGCGGACACTGAGGGTTCATCGGTATAATACTTTTCGCTAAATAGCAGTCTTGCGGAAAAAGGTAATTACTTGACTTTATAGTGAGTTTTAATTCTGCATGAAATCTTTTGGTAGGATCGTAGGGCAGACGCTGGAAGTCTTCGGTGTGTATTACATCTTGTACTTTGCTATTATACTGGGATCTAGACATAATAACTACGGTGCTGCCTTTATCCGCTTTATTTACCACCAAATCGTTTTGTTGAATTTTATCTTGGATGGATTTATATATTTTTAATTCACAGTTACTTAAATTTGTCGATTTGTATGTTTTTAAGTGATGGGCAGCTAAACTCTTGACTATATTATCTTTTTTATTTCTGGTAATAGCTAGTTCTGCATCCACCGCCAATGTTTCCAAAGAATATTGCGTAACTTTTTGAGGAATACTATACTTTAATCCCTTCTCCAGAAGTGAATTCTCGTCACGTGTGAAAATGGTGTTCGAAAGATTTTTTATTCTTGGATGAAATTGATGATTACAAGTGGTATTGCCAGTATATTCTGAGGGTGGTGTTATTCTTCCTATCAATTCTTGTAACTTCCTACTTTGAATGATGTATTTCTCGTGAGCTACAGTTGATGCTAATTCCCTAGCTTTTTGGTCTAATAAATCGAACTCGACATTGTGTAACTTGAATGAAAGCTCTAAATGCAGTATTTTTAAATGTAGTTTTAAATTATCGCGAACCGTAAACCAACGTCTTGCCTCTTCCCCTAGCCAAATTTTTTGAGCTTTTTGTATCGCTATATCGGCAGCCCGACTGCGCGTATTGGAACGTATAGTAATATAATTTGGGATCACGTTGTAATATTTACATTTCTGATTGAACCACACGTTTTGACATGCGACACGGTGTTGCTTTGTAAGTTTGATGTATAATTTCGCCTGTACAGCTATGCTTGCTGATTTGATATAGTTGATTGAATCAGGCGTTACTTGGCGGAACTCCATTGTAACCTAATGGAAGGAAAGAGGAACCCACCACGCACCCTCGGATTGACTACCCCAACTATTGCAATAGAAAAAGGTTGACAATACCGAACTCCTCTAAAAGGATAAGGGATATAGGAATGGTATGGGTTCCAGGAAGATACCTGACTTGCAGTATCCCGCTGTATGCGCCGACTATTCTTCGACACGTGTTTCGCCTCTGCACGAGGCATCCTCAGGAGCGATGGGCAACGACTGAGCGCTTTCCTACCGTGAGCGTGTCTTATAAACGATTGTACTTTCTAATTCCCTCCGCCGCTCGACTGATGTACGTCATTATGACGGTATGCGAATATATTCAGCAATGGGGACCCGTTAAAGTTGGTTTGATCGTTCAGTAATGTATTCTTGTCCCGCTTTACAATTTCTAATTGTTCCAATACGCACATTCTGATACCCTTTTGACAAGTGTGTATGACGTCAAATGAATGTCCGCTATTTAGACTATGGCCCGTTTGAAGTAAATGTTCGGCAAAATGAGACTTTTCTGGCTGGTTGTTTCTAAACGCCGCTAAATGTTCTTTGTATCTCAGCTCAAAACTTCGACCCGTCTGTCCTATGTACTTATTTTGGCATTGGTCGCATGTTAAGCAGTAAATACCGGACTTTTTGTTCTTGCATACTTTATCTTTACCATTGCAAAGAAATTTTAACGTTTTATAAGGTTTATAGGCTGATCTGATACCGTTCCTCCTCAGTATACGCGCCATACGGTCAGTTAAACTTCCAAAGTAGGTAAGAACAGCAGTATTATTTATAGGTTCTTTTATGGAGGGATACAAAAGTGACTTGGCCATTCTAATTTGTTTTCCTCGAATCATCTTGTCAATTAGGCGTTTACTATATCCGTTGGATTGAACTATATGATAAATAATATTTAATTCTTTGTTATATGATTCTATATTGAGTGGTACATTTAATAATCTATGTATCATACTGTGGAAAGCTGCCATTTTGTGTTGTGATGGATGACAGGACGATGCTGGTATTGTAGTATCTGTATATGTCGGTTTGCGATAAATTTCAAATGAGTGTGTGGTACCCTCCCTTTTGATAGTCAAATCTAAGAAGTTTATTGAGCTGTTTTGTTCCATCTCTAATTTGAACTTGATTTTGGGGTGTATACTATTAATTCTTCTAAGAAAACAGTGAAGCTGGCGTTCGGTGCCCTTCCAAGCTAGCAAAATATCGTCCACGAATCTATAATAATACAAGATGTTCGGTTCTTTCACCAAATGCTCGTGTTCGTAGTTATTCATAAAGATATCTGCTAACAACGGACTAAGCGGTGAACCCATGGCCAAACCTTCCTTCTGTAAGTAGTACTCGTTGTTGAATTGAAAATAGTTTTGTTTACTGCATAACTCGGTTAATTTCAAAATGTTCTTAATCTGTTCTGGGTGTATTCTATTTCTTTCCAGCAGATTTTCAATTATAATTAGGCATTCTTTATAAGGGACGTTTGTAAATAAGCTTTCTACATCCAAAGACACGAGTTTTGTGTTCCTAGGTAAACAGATGTGTTTTATTTTGCTAATCAAATCATAACTATTTTTCAGGCTGTATTTTGCGGTGAATGACGTCTTCTCTTTTATCAATCCGTTTAAATATTTCGCTAATTTATAAGCTGGAGCGTTGACGTATGAAACGACTGGACGGATGGGCACCTGATCTTTATGTATTTTGGGCAAACCATACAACAGCGGACACTGAGGGTTCATCGGTATAATACTTTTCGCTAAATAGCAGTCTTGCGGAAAAAGGTAATTACTTGACTTTATAGTGAGTTTTAATTCTGCATGAAATCTTTTGGTAGGATCGTAGGGCAGACGCTGGAAGTCTTCGGTGTGTATTACATCTTGTACTTTGCTATTATACTGGGATCTAGACATAATAACTACGGTGCTGCCTTTATCCGCTTTATTTACCACCAAATCGTTTTGTTGAATTTTATCTTGGATGGATTTATATATTTTTAATTCACAGTTACTTAAATTTGTCGATTTGTATGTTTTTAAGTGATGGGCAGCTAAACTCTTGACTATATTATCTTTTTTATTTCTGGTAATAGCTAGTTCTGCATCCACCGCCAATGTTTCCAAAGAATATTGCGTAACTTTTTGAGGAATACTATACTTTAATCCCTTCTCCAGAAGTGAATTCTCGTCACGTGTGAAAATGGTGTTCGAAAGATTTTTTATTCTTGGATGAAATTGATGATTACAAGTGGTATTGCCAGTATATTCTGAGGGTGGTGTTATTCTTCCTATCAATTCTTGTAACTTCCTACTTTGAATGATGTATTTCTCGTGAGCTACAGTTGATGCTAATTCCCTAGCTTTTTGGTCTAATAAATCGAACTCGACATTGTGTAACTTGAATGAAAGCTCTAAATGCAGTATTTTTAAATGTAGTTTTAAATTATCGCGAACCGTAAACCAACGTCTTGCCTCTTCCCCTAGCCAAATTTTTTGAGCTTTTTGTATCGCTATATCGGCAGCCCGACTGCGCGTATTGGAACGTATAGTAATATAATTTGGGATCACGTTGTAATATTTACATTTCTGATTGAACCACACGTTTTGACATGCGACACGGTGTTGCTTTGTAAGTTTGATGTATAATTTCGCCTGTACAGCTATGCTTGCTGATTTGATATAGTTGATTGAATCAGGCGTTACTTGGCGGAACTCCATTGTAACCTAATGGAAGGAAAGAGGAACCCACCACGCACCCTCGGATTGACTACCCCAACTATTGCAATAGAAAAAGGTTGACAATACCGAACTCCTCTAAAAGGATAAGGGATATAGGAATGGTATGGGTTCCAGGAAGATACCTGACTTGCAGTATCCCGCTGTATGCGCCGACTATTCTTCGACACGTGTTTCGCCTCTGCACGAGGCATCCTCAGGAGCGATGGGCAACGACTGAGCGCTTTCCTACCGTGAGCGTGTCTTATAAACGATTGTACTTTCTAATTCCCTCCGCCGCTCGACTGATGTACGTCATTATGACGGTATGCGAATATATTCAGCAATGGGGACCCGTTAAAGTTGGTTTGATCGTTCAGTAATGTATTCTTGTCCCGCTTTACAATTTCTAATTGTTCCAATACGCACATTCTGATACCCTTTTGACAAGTGTGTATGACGTCAAATGAATGTCCGCTATTTAGACTATGGCCCGTTTGAAGTAAATGTTCGGCAAAATGAGACTTTTCTGGCTGGTTGTTTCTAAACGCCGCTAAATGTTCTTTGTATCTCAGCTCAAAACTTCGACCCGTCTGTCCTATGTACTTATTTTGGCATTGGTCGCATGTTAAGCAGTAAATACCGGACTTTTTGTTCTTGCATACTTTATCTTTACCATTGCAAAGAAATTTTAACGTTTTATAAGGTTTATAGGCTGATCTGATACCGTTCCTCCTCAGTATACGCGCCATACGGTCAGTTAAACTTCCAAAGTAGGTAAGAACAGCAGTATTATTTATAGGTTCTTTTATGGAGGGATACAAAAGTGACTTGGCCATTCTAATTTGTTTTCCTCGAATCATCTTGTCAATTAGGCGTTTACTATATCCGTTGGATTGAACTATATGATAAATAATATTTAATTCTTTGTTATATGATTCTATATTGAGTGGTACATTTAATAATCTATGTATCATACTGTGGAAAGCTGCCATTTTGTGTTGTGATGGATGACAGGACGATGCTGGTATTGTAGTATCTGTATATGTCGGTTTGCGATAAATTTCAAATGAGTGTGTGGTACCCTCCCTTTTGATAGTCAAATCTAAGAAGTTTATTGAGCTGTTTTGTTCCATCTCTAATTTGAACTTGATTTTGGGGTGTATACTATTAATTCTTCTAAGAAAACAGTGAAGCTGGCGTTCGGTGCCCTTCCAAGCTAGCAAAATATCGTCCACGAATCTATAATAATACAAGATGTTCGGTTCTTTCACCAAATGCTCGTGTTCGTAGTTATTCATAAAGATATCTGCTAACAACGGACTAAGCGGTGAACCCATGGCCAAACCTTCCTTCTGTAAGTAGTACTCGTTGTTGAATTGAAAATAGTTTTGTTTACTGCATAACTCGGTTAATTTCAAAATGTTCTTAATCTGTTCTGGGTGTATTCTATTTCT